>OX387423.1:8477550-9141612 GCA_947563755.1 Lochmaea crataegi
TTTGAGGCTGCTTACACACCAATCAATTCAGATAAAGTGTTTTCTAAACCAACTGAAATTAAACAAACCAAACAGGAGGACATGTTAGATATGTCAAATTTTCAACCGAAAAGAAAGAAATGTGTTAATTGTAAAAGTGACAAACAAAAAAGACATGAAGAACGTATGGTGCTTCTGAGAAAGAAACTAGAACTTGAAGAAAGAAAAGTAATAGCATTTGAGGATTACATACAATTTTTAAAAAGTTCACATAAAGGTACTTCTTAGCAATTAAATTCTGATTTTGTTTTGACCAAAAAGTATATCTCTAATTTGTTTATGTGTAGTTAATTGTAAATTAAAAACAGTGTATCTTGTATGTGTATTTTATTCTGGTATATGTGTTGGGTTGATTGGTTGAATTCAGTACCTTTTAAAATTTCTACTGGACTGAGTGATACGAAAAAGCATGCGCAAAAATACAATCATTCATTTGGCTGTTGTGTTATCGGCGAATTTCTTAGACAGGATAGTAGAAAAAACAGGTAAATATGAATTAGGTACCAGGACAGCAGCTCAAAACTTGTCCAAATTTTCTTGTATCCTTTTGCATCATTAACAAATGATCGATATTCTATGAAATATTTTGGTGGGGGATACCATAAAACCCCATAAAAGTTAAAAACAACAACATGACAAATAAGGTAAATATGTATCACAATACAGGTGAAGAGTGAAGGACATGGCTAGGTTAGGTTATTTATGATTGTCAATTTTTTGATTTTCATGCTGCAGCTGATAAAAACACCATAAAATTATGGCAAAAATGAAAAGCAAAAACTAAGAATCATTAGTAACATAGCCATGTTCTTATTGCATTCCCCACCAGGGAGTAATAGAAAGCGTTGGAAAAAAAGTTCCATGCATTTTCAGCTGCTTCCCTGGCTTTACATATTTATCGGGAATTCTAGTTGGAACGAAAACATTTAAGTAGGTACGTATTTGAGTTTTATATTAGTTCCTTGTGCTACACTATACACCTATTTTTTGTATTTACCTATCATGACAGTTAGCAATTCTGTGTTTTCTAGATAAGTTGTCATCGCTTTTATGTAGGTAAGTCAAGCTCGTGTCACATTATTAAATATTTCGTTGAACCATTCCATTTACCTATGCATTCCATTGCGTTTTACTTATTTAACAATTCTTTCCATAAATATTTTTCACTACAAAACAGTTTTAATAAGTATTATTCTTCATATGACTAATAAAAGGAAAAAGTCTGCAAGGGAGACGATCACGATTCTGAACAAACTCCAATTAATAAAACCTTAGACTTGTGGAAACGTTAATTATGAATTGGTCAAGGTTGCTCTATTTGATATGACCAAAAGATCTTGGGGAAACCTAATTTAGTTGATTAGGATTGGTTTTACTTCTCAAAAAATGGAGTAAAATGTTATAAAATAGGCCCTATTTCTCTAAAGAATCCGATTTTTGTATATTTTCATAAAATTTCTCAAATCATAAATATAAGATGGGTTGGATATACTTATTATGAAAGCACATGTTTAAAAATAACCGTCACTGGTTCTCCTTCAAACAAAATGAAAATAGTCGAATCACACTTACCGGAATAAATGATCCACATTTTCACACGACCACAAACCATAATTGATCAATAACTATAATAGCCCATGCCACATGTAAGCCTCGTTATTTCGAATGGATACCGTTTTCACCATCGAGTTTCATGTGAAAAACAAAAGTAGAATAAGGCTATTTCCCAAGACCCAAGATGGATAATCGACGCTACAGTGATAATTGAAAATCATAGAATTTTCACGAAACTGGAACAATTATGTTATGGATGCCGTGTACTTGGGATGCATTCCTTGATGGGTACTATACTTTTCATCCGCAAACAGCATATGGTATACAAATCCAAGTGATAGTAAAAGCACTAACTAACGACAAGTAAATTCACTTGCATCGGAACGTTTGAAATTTTTGGTACATCGTCTCTCTGGCGCCGTTCTCCCCGTTATCGCCTGTACTTCCCACTTTCTCGATTTAAACTCACCAGAACTCAGCACTCTCAGCAGACGATAGGCGGGGTAAGGAAATTTTCGGTAACCGCTGAATCGACGAAATGAATTTACTTGTCGTTAGTTAGTATGTACGGTGGTAAAAGGGATGATACGCAAGGGTTAAAAATTGGATGAAAAAAAAATTTAACTTATGTATGCCGAAGAGAGTTTAGATTTTGTTATATTAGTATATGTTAAAAAAATTATAATAGTGGCATATAGATTTTGCGGCGATACTTTTTTTTCTGTTTTTGGCACTTGGAAATCTATGTCCATTCAGCCAGTATCTAAGACTAGGATGAGTAAATTTAGTGTTATTATGTAAGTCAAAGGCTTCCCTAATCGATTATATTATATAGTTTGGCAAGTCTATCTGAAGCTACGGGCATCGGTAAGGGGCGAGGAAACATGGCCGATATCTGTCATAAACGTATCAATAGCGTACGGTAGGTACCTATTTTATGAAAGTATTAAAAATAATAATTATTATTATATAATAATTATATATAGAAACTGATTTATGCTTTGCTTTAAAGGAGAGGTATTTTTCAAAACGCGGTACCTATTTGTTAAAAACAAATAATGTTAAAAATCGTCCTTGAATTCAATATGGATACGAAATAATAAGATAGCCAAGTAAAACTGAAAATACGAAGGTAAATATTGACATTATAAACGCCACTGGATAATCAATATCAATCAATTGTCGAAGTGAGAGGAAAGAACACACGCACGCGCTTGCCAATAGGAAGTCAGGTGGTTACCTAGCAACGGTGGTTCGATAAATATTCACCAATTGAGTTTGTAGGAGGGCGTGGTAATTATGATTTTCGCACGACGTTGTCGGCTTGAAGGAAACCCATAACATATTTGGAAAAGTGTTCATCTTTTAATATTCAGAAATTGAAAAAATAATGTTAATAGACAAAATCCAATGAAACAAGCACATTAAAGAGCTAACGTTTAATCATTATTGACATTTTGTTAATAATAAAAGTTCATCTTCTAATTATTATCACTACATACTTAGCACTAGCTTTTTCATAGTTAAACGTGGCAATATCGAATGTTTTCGACCGCATTCCTTTCACAGCTTCAGTTATGTTTGCCAAACTATTGTTATTTAGAAGAAAAAATCAAAAGGATGGATTTGGAACACAAACTTCACACCCAGGGGCCGATCAGGGTGACTAACAGACAGATCAGGTGGGCCTCGGATTGGAGGAATAATGGGTATATTATAGAGTTCAATTGGAACAAAAACGGGACTAAGTGCACTATAACTTCAACTTACATAAACATACGAAAGATATAAGCGGGTCATATACGGTTTTATTGTTCAACGAGAGTAAATGTAATAAAAGTTTACGGGCAGTTCAACTCGGTTGCGTAGTAATTCACTAAAAAGTTTATGTGTTTGTTGACGGTATTTGTTACAGTTGAAAAATATGTGGTCTAAATCAGCCACTTCTAGACAGATGTCACATTTATTTGAATATTTAAGGCCTATCTTGTTAAGATGCAAGGGGTAGCAAGCTTGTCCAAATTATAGACGAGAGATGGTGACAATTTGGTGCCGGTTATAACTGGTATTTTTGTGCCAAAGCTCATTAGGTATGATGGGTTGTTAGTATTGTTAATCTATGGATGGGTTGAGTTAAGGTGTAGCGTGGTTTCTTTTATAAGGTTAGGTGGGGTAAGTGCGATTTTGGGAAAAGTGCATCCAACGACCCTGAAAAATTATTTTTAAAGTTTAGGGTGCGCCATCTATGAATTTGAATTGAAACGTTCATACGTCATCGTTAGGAATCGACGAAACGCGGCAACAGTGCGTGTCACTTCGGCAAAACATGTTGGAACGCCAACGTGAATTTTAATATTCTTGTGTCAATTGGATTATTTCGTTTTGAAAATTGATTTCCATGTTGTCATTGGGTAAGTGTAAAAGTGTTGATATGTAATAGTGTTCGCTTTTGGTGTAATTCAATGGGGGCATGTTGGTTTTTTAGAGGTTAAGCTAAGAAAAGAAATTCGCTTAGGTGTGCACTTCCCCCTGCAAAATTTGATATTGGGGAAAGTGCGCATTTGTCGTAAGGGAGAAGTGCACATGGAGTGTGCTCTTACCCCATTACATTTTCTTTATTTTATTTTGTAGATTTTTTACAAAATGCCACGAGTTTACGTGAGAACTTCACAGCGAGGACAATCGTACACCTAAGAAACCTTGAGACGTGCCGTGGAAGAAATTCGTAATGGTGTAATAAGACCAAAACGAGCTGCAGCGTTATACAGAATTCCATTATCAACCATTCGAGATCACCTAAAAGGAAGACGTGGAACGAATAGCTCATCATTTGGTAGACCACTTGCACTTCCAGAAGAACATGAACGAAAATTGGCGAATTGTTTGAAACAAATGGAGATGTGGGGATTTGGCTTGAGCCGGTTGGAGTTGCTTGATATTGTAAAACAATATGTTGACAAAAATAATGCAAAAACACCATTTAAATTCAACAAACCTGGAGAAGACTGGTTTATTAACTTTAAAAAGCGGCATTCACTATCGATAAAAAACCTCAGAGTATCGAATATAATAATTTTTTTTTTCAACTTGCTTAAACAAACGCTTCAAGATCTCGAGTTAATGAATCAGCCAGATAAAATCTGGAATCTGGACGAGTCAAGTTTATGTCTTGATCCCAGCAAAACTAAAGTAGTGGGTGGAATAGGAAAGACTGCTTCAAGACCCGTGAGCAGTCCTGGAAGGGAGAATACAACCATATTGGAAGCTGTAAATGCTGCAGGAAAAATCAAAAAATCTTTGGAATTCTTGGATTCCCGAAAATGAAATTTTTCCCGGTACCGCTCATGGCGCTACCAAAAACGGATGGGTGGAAGCTGATGTTTTTTACAATTATTTAGCAAAAACACTTATTCCAACAATGGGCACAGAAAGACCTCAACTACTGATATACGATGGCCACAGTACACATGTGACTGAGAAAGTGATCGAACTTGCCATTCAAGAAAATATTACAATCCTTAAATTGCCTCCCCATACGTCCCATTTATTACAACTGCTAGATCTATCAGTGTTTAAACCTTTGAAAGATAAATGGGACGCAAAATTAGTTACATGACAGAGACACAATATAGGTGTTAAGGTACCAAAGGCTACATTTTCCACCGTGGTCCAAAGCTCATGGCTAGAACTCTCTACGGAAACAATCTCAAATGGTTTTAAAAAGGCAGGTATTTTCCCGTACAATCCGAACGTGATACCTGAAAACGTGTTTGATCCCGAAAGCCTTAAACGTTGGAATAAGACGCAGGAGGAAACACCTTAAGAAACGCAACAAGAAACAACTCAAGAAACACCTCCTCAAGTAGAAAATATTGAGCCTGTAGCGAGTACTTCTGCAGAGCCAAATCTTCCAAACGGAAAAGTTTATCAACCACCAAACGTTTCATTTGAGCAGCTTTTGTTGGAAACTATCAAACAATCCAAAAAAGACCCGATCACTAAACGTAAGCGTATCGCCCCCGGTTCAGAAATTATTACCTCCAAACAGGCTAAAGCAAAAATGGAAGAGGTGAGAAAGAAGTCATCTAAAAAGAAAACCGAGGTGGCATCTGAAACAAGCGAATTTGATGACGCCTCCATAGATTATTACTTTTTTAAATGAAACTAAGTGTTTCTAATTAATTCCACTATTTAATGAAAAAATTTCGAAAACTCATTCTGACGATGATATGTCAATATCGAAATAATTATCAATTTCTTAGAGTTTTCATAATTTTTTCATTAAATGGTGGAATTAATTAGAAACACTTAGTTTCATTTAAAAAAGTAATATGAGTAGATTCCACAAAGTAAGGGTCCAAACAGTAAATTCCATAGATTATATTGATTCCGAGGACGATCTGGATGCTTCTGACGAGGAGCAAGACAGTTTCTTAGCAATAGGTAAATGGGTGCTATACCTTGTTTTTAAACTAGGAGGAGCATTTTAGGAAACCTCAAACACACCACTAAAAGTAACTAGATTGGGAGTGTGTTCCGAAAGGGTCGTGTTCAGACTTTTTGATCTAATTGACAATTATGTAAAATATGTTTTGTACTGCTGGTAGTTGTCGTAGCCAATGAGGGATCAAGGCATGTCTAAATATCGAATAATCATTGGCCACAGGCCATGGCGAAAGTAGTGAGCAAATGACACATTATTGGGAAAAAATGTATGGTTATAATAGGTAGTTTATGTAAAATTTGTTAATCATTTGAGGATAAATAAGTACGTAGAAAATGCAATTGTATGTTTCAATTATTCTTTATTTACGTTGGAAGCTTAGGTATAGCACAAACTAAAAGTAAACAGAAGTTTTGGAATCGAAAAATACCATAATATTGTACTGTTATGTATGTAAAACTTGATGTAAAAATATTTAGAAAAATAAGATTTTACTTGGAAACTTATATTATTAACAAGAAAGAACAAGCATGGATTTTGTTTGTCAATCTGAATAAATAATAAAAATAGCACTTAACTTGGTTGGAATATAATACTTTGTTAAAAATAAAACAATCAACAACAAACGCAAAAAGGGGTACAGTTAGATTGAACTAATGAATATTTTCATATAAATAAACAAAACTGACAAATGTCGTTGTCAGTTGCATCAAAAGAGCTGTGTGAAACGGGCTGCAATCTGACCAATCACTAGGCAGCAGAAATGCCAACTTAATTATTTGTGTTAATTTGTTCAAGTTCTAAGTTGTTTAAAGCCAAATAAAAATTTCTGGCATACAATTTAACATCTTTTGATTTTTCACTTTACCGACATCTTATCCAAAAAAGCTTGTAACTCTCTTAAAAATTATCCAAATCCAACCTTACTTATATAAAAATTTTGGTAAAAAATGGAATAAAACGCACTTATTCACAAAATCCTATAATAAAAATGCAGTCATTAATCGCACCAAAGTATGCACTTACCCCAATTCAATGGGTAAGAGCATACCCCAACATTTAAAAAAACTCAAATATTTTAACCAAATTGAAATATTTTACTTCCCAAATACTCTGATATATTTGCAAAGGTATCAGGTAGTAATAAAATCATAGTGAGAATTTGATCTTAATTTTGGAGATAACCAAAAACTTCAATTTATCGAAAATGGGGGTGCATTTACCCCACCTAACCTTATTCGGTCCATAGGTTATTCCATGATTTTCTAGACATCTCTTTTATTTGGCTGAAGCACGTCTCAATAGTGGTGTTGTTATTAGTAACTGTTCCCGTATTAATGGCTGTTTTAGATAGGGATGAGTCAACGATTTCATTTTGAAGAATTCCCGAATGTGCTTTAACCGATATGAAATGTATATTAACCTGATCTCTTTTAAGATTTATCGCCAAATTTTAATTCTAGAGTGAAGGGATTTTTAAAACGGTCGTTAACATCAATCGGGAGCGAGATGGAGGTAAGAACTGACAAAGAATCTGATAAAATTATAATTTTATTACAAGAGTTTACGTGAGTGAAATCCATAGCTTGAAGAATTGCAAGTGTTTCGGCAGGAAAAATTGACGTTGATTTAAGTAATTTAAATTGTTTTTTGATATTTAGAGATGGAATATAGTAAGCGCAGCCAATTACATCTTCTTGCTTGGATGCATGGATCTGTATAAATATTTAAATACCCTGGGTATTTGGACAAATGGAGATTCAGTGTAGGTATGTTGAAAGAGTCCCAATATTATTATAGTAAGGAATTTCAATTTTTATAGGTTCAAGCAGTGCAAAAATATCCGTTATTGATATTTTAGCATAGGTTTAACTAGTCTGTTGACTATATCCATAGTATCCCTAAAAGCGCTGCATACAGGTGGAGATGGTTTGTTGTTCCAGTATTTATTTGTCAGATCATAGGTATTCAAATTAGATATTTTATTGAGAGTTAATGATTTTTTATAATGTGACTTAATGATATATTTTTCAGTTAGTGTTTTTCTGCATATGTGTAGTGGAGGTTCGAGAGCTTCTACCCTAAGGGGCTCTACTGGTGTAGAGCACATTGCACCCAAACTTAATCTAAGCGATGTGTTTTGTATGATATCTAGTTGTTTAAGTAGGTTTGTAGATGCAGAGCCATAACATATGCAACCATAATCTATAATTGACCTGATGTATGTTCTATAAAACATCAAACATGTTTGGGGATCTGCTCCCCACCATGTCCTTCTAACGAATTTTAGAAAATTGATACCCTTGTTACATTTTGTTACGATATTATTTATATGTGGTTTCCAGGTAAGTTTTTTATCGACTGTTATGCGCAAATAGGAAGCTGTAGGTTGAACGGAGATGAATGATTTTTTACTATGATGTTTTCTATGACTGGAAGATTGTGTCTTGTGAAGAAGGTACCTAATAGTCGATTTTTCTGGACTTAGGGGAAGGCCTATTTTGTCTAGCTTATCACTCATAGAACTTATGGAATGCTTGATATTTTCGATTGAGTTATGATATGTTCTATCTGAATTATATATAACAAAATCGTCGGCTTATTGGATTATACTGAACTCCGTGTTAATATGTAGACTGCGTGTAAATATATTGAATAGTAATGGCGAAAGGACTGATCCTTGCGGCAATCCGGTAGATACGTTGCGAGGTTCTAGAAAGGATATTATTTGTTGATCTTACATATATTTTCCTGTTAATAAATAGATGTCATATACCATTAATTACTCTAGGGGGAAAATTTATACTTAGTAATTCATCTCTTAATAAGGATATGTCTACAGAATCGTAGGCTCCTTTAACATCCAGGAAAGCTGCTCCAATGTAGTGATTCTAATCTAAATTTAATTATCCTCTCGAAGGTTTTATAAATGCAAGAAATAAGAGCAATAGGACGATATGAGTCTGCTAGATACGGTTGTTTGCCTTGTTTAAGAATTGGGACTACTATTGATTTTTTCCATTCAGCTATATTACCTTGATATAACCATACATCATTGTATACCTCGACTAAGAATATTTTAGCATTAAAGGGTAGGTGATAAATCATATCGTATGTTACGCCGTCTAATCCAGGAGATGTGTTGGGGGATTTGTTTAGTGAGAATATTAGTTCATTATACCTAATGGGGCTATTAAAAAGGTCATTGGTGCAGATAATTGAGTCACTAACGTTATTAAACTCTTTATCGGCAGAGGGTGGTGCAATTTTTTGAGTAAATTCTTCAATCCAATTATGATTATTGTAGTATGATATATTGTTGATATGTTATGGGGTTCTTTGCATTTTTTTGGCTTGATGCCATAACTCATTGTATGGTGTGTTTTTGTTTTAATTTATTGCAGTAATTGACCTAAAGTTTTTTTGCTTTGTATTTGAGGAATCTTTTGTTGCCATTTTTTTTTGACCAGTAAATAGTTGTCGAATGTACTACTGTTTTTGTAGGCATTTAGTGCTTGTTGTCTTTGGTTGACCGATTGGACACACTCATTATTCCACCAAGGTGGAGGAGGCGGATGTTTACTAGGGTTGAAGGGTTTTATTGACTGGAATAAATTTAACAAAATGTGTCATGCATCACAAAGTATATGTGAAATGGCAATCAGATCTTCATAAATTGAACGGCGTTATGCGGTAATAGACCAAGCGCAACTATTTTCCAAAATAAGATAGTGATGGTTACTATTGAAAAAATATTAATAGTATGTAGAATGTGTAACAAGTTTTCAATATGTAATAAGTGTTCCATGGTGTCGAAGAAGATAAAATAAATTTCATACTTCAAATGTAACATCATCCTCAAAAGAAAAGTCATGAAAACTATTTCTGCCACACCCTATTATGACTTTATTATCAGATTCCTGAATAGTTTCCTTTTTAAGACAATCGAACATAATATTTAAAACCATATTTGTTGGGCTTCAATGTGTAAATATGCTTGTTGTCTTTGGTTGACCGATTGGTCACACTCATTATTCCACCAAGGTGGAGGAGGCGGATGTTTACTAGGGTTGAAGGGTTTTATTGACTGGAATAAATTTAACAAAATGTGTCATGCATCACAAAGTATATGTGAAATGGCAATCAGATCTTCATAAATTGAACGGCGTTATGCGGTAATAGACCAAGCGCAACTATTTTCCAAAATAAGATAGTGATGGTAACTATTGAAAAAATATTAATAGTATGTAGAATGTGTAACAAGTTTTCAATATGTAATAAGTGTTCCATGGTGTCGAAGAAGATAAAATAAATTTCATACTTCAAATGTAACATCATCCTCAAAAGAAAAGTCATGAAAACTATTTCTGCCACACCCTATTATGACTTTATTATCAGATTCCTGAATAGTTTCCTTTTTAAGACAATCGAACATAATATTTAAAACCATATTTGTTGGGCTTCAATGTGTAAATATTTACCGTTAAACTCATACCTATCCCTATATTCTGACGACCCTATGCAATTTCATCATTTTTATTTTTCTGTGGTCTCCAAAACGCCATATTTCAAATTACAAAAATATTAAAATATCACAAAATATATGTACATATTAAATATAAAACTTACGGAATCTTTGCAAAACAATACAAAACCAATCGGTAACGCAACTGAAAAGAATTGAAATCAACTTTACAAAATATAATGTACAAAGTCTATAGTTACGCTCATAACCAAAACCCATTCCGTTATAACCGGACGATTATCTTTCCTAGTTGATGCATATCGGCATAAGACAGCTGTCAATCATGGACGATTTCGTTTAATTTAGCCGTTGTTGTGGAAAGTGATTTATGGGTCAAAAATATTTCCTTTGTTCGGCGTAAAGCAGACTGCGACATTTATACAGGGACTGGACGATAAATTAAGGAACCAGTAGGTTTGTGATTTTCCAATGATGAAAACTTAATAATCGAGAGAAAGTTTTAAACGAACCCTGTAGATTAGCTAGAATTTAAAAGTTTGCAATTTATATTAGAAAACCTCTTTACCAAATGATAAACTTAATTTTAATTAATTTAAGAAATTAGCGCAATCACTAATCGGCGCAATATAATTCAAATATGATTTTTATTCCATTATATGAATTCGTTCCTGTAAAGAAAAGAGCTGGAATGATGAGGATTGAAGATATATAAATTACTAATAAAAATCCTAATTAAACAAAAATAAACGCTTATTTTTAAACGTCAGGTTTCTTTTAAAATAATTTATTTTATAAGAATTATATTTAAAAATCAATAAATAGTAGAGCATATTTTTAGGTATCAAGTTTTTTGCAGGTTAGTTGAGTACCTATTGTAAAAATTCATAGCCTCTTTTAAAATGTGCATTGAGCCAAATAATTATAACTAGGTACAAATAACATAAAAAAATGTTTTTTCACTACTAGCCTCTAAACCTAACTTTATTGACTTTTGTTGAGGTAGTAAAGTGGTTCATTATTAACCAAGGTAGAAAAATACAGAGCCTACTTGATTATAACTAAATCTAAATCCATTTAATAGAATGTGAGGTTAACTTGTGCACAGCTATCATGTCATGTGAAACGGGAGTCGACAAACTAATATTTAAAAAATAAAATGCCAGTAGTGAAGTAGTGAAAAAAATGCTGTATGAGCCACGGTAGAAAAGTGTATTAATATCTCGGATCCATTAAAGACCTCGAAGCTTTGCTTCTCGGTCTTTAATGGACCTCGACAATAATACCTCACTTTTCTACCTTGGCGCATAATTACTATTTCACTATTTTCATAATCATACAAATTTTAAATGTTGGCTCTTCTAACACATTTTCTTTTTTCACAATGAACTTCTACATCTTTTTAGTTATCCTAGTTCTGTTTGATCTGTATTGATTGTATGTTCCAAGCAAAAATTATACAAAAATTGGGAAAATGTATAGGTATTATTTAACCAAAGACAAATTAGATTATCACTACATAAAGAGAAACACTAAATGGAAACAAATAAAAATTCACGACAAGTGCGAATGAAAAATTTACTCGAAATTAGGTCATGTTATTTATTCTTTTATTTTAGCAGGCTGTATATTTACTTGTCATAATTGAATAATATTAATTGTGATTACGTTTAATACATGGTGAATGTGACAGAGTTGTTACTAGAACATGTGTTTTATTTGCTACAAGATAACCAGATCTACCCCGTCCCAGCCGTCACACAGTGAAGAGAATATTAATAGTTATTTAACCAACAAGTCTATTAATGAGGGCCATTAACAATTGAGATAATTTAACGCACGAGCAGAGCGAGTGCGTTAATGTTCGAGATTGTTAATTGTCCTTTTAATACTCGTGTTAGTTACAAAGCTTTTCCGTCGACTGTATCAGTTGTATTCGTTTTTCTCAATATTTAAAAACTAAAAAAATTTATTTGTTTCATAGGTAAGTACTGTCAAAATTAAATAATGACATTGAAATGTCACAGAGATGGTCGCTGGTTCAAATGTGACTGTTTTCGTTTTTCTTAAATTCTTTTTTGGATGTCTTAACACTAATAATTATTATAATTTTGTAGAATAATAAAATAAAACGATAGGTAAGTCAAAAACCAGAAGTATTCTATACTAGGATTCATTTTTTGAAGACGTTAATGTATGTTTGGTTGCCTACACCACAGGTAACTGTCAATATAAATATAATGTATAAGATGTGCGTTGGGTTGCCTGCAGAAAATCGTTGATTAATGTAGGTAAATCATGCATTAATGGGGGTCATTAATGTATGATTTTGTCTAATTTTGAGAACGTTAATAGCATATGTTAATACACGGTCGACGGAAAACAATTTAACACAATTTGGTTGTTTTCAAGCAAAAGTTAAGAAAGTGAATCCTGTTATTAATAATAATGACAATACAGATAATTTGTACTCATCGAGGGAAAGTTTTGGGGTAGTTTTGATTTTTTTGTTTTACTTATATGTTTTTTGGGGTGCTGAATCCGAATATGGGGTTTCCTAAGAAAATTTCGTGACGCAACATTAAAAAAAAAGCAAAACATAGAAAAATACGTTTTTTACGATTTTTAGCATATAACTGAGAAACAAAAACACAATTTAACTGGATTAATAATAAAATTCAAATTTGAGCTATTTTTGCCATATTGCTGCGTATTATAATTAGGTCGAGTTTTTTAATGTAATTCCACATACTTAAATAACAAGTGTTCAAAATTTCGTCCTTGAACCCCCAAGCATTTTTATCACACCTACATTTGTTGCACGTCTAATCATTGCTGCAGGGAGAAAATTGAATTCGTTGTGAACTGTACGTTCTTCTTTTGTTGTTAGGGGATGGGAATACACCTCATTTTTTATGTGGCCCTGTATAAGAACATGTAAAGGTGTTATATCTGGTGAATGAAGAGGCCACCGAAAAGGACTATTGTTAGCTATCCACCTATCTTCAAACGTCTCATATGAAAATTGGTTTACCATTCTGGTTCTGGAACAGTGAGGAAAAATATTTTTATAAATTCATGCGGTGGTAAACGATCTAAATAATTTGTTTTTAATTCTCTCAAGATATCTTTGACCTAAAAAAGTAATTTTTAGAAAATAAAAAATTATGTTACCACAATTTCTGACCGTTTAAGTTTCCATCATAAAAGTGAAGAGCTACAAACTGGTTGTCTCTGATCACACAAAAGACATTAAACTCCTATCTCTCTTGAAAACCACGTACTCTTGTTAAGTGTTGATTTTCTTCGCTCCAGTAATGCGAGTTGTGCCTATTAAACATTCCGTTTTTCGTAAATTAATTGGTACCACCATTGGTACACCTAAATCTCTCGCACCACAACCCATTATCAGCAAATTGCGAATATCGTCGTTATTTACCAAAAGATGTGTGTGAAAATTTTTCTACATATCGCCTAAAGTGTAGGTAAGGTAAGCTGAGATCAATATTGCTCATATTAACGTTTTTGTTGACAACATAAATTCATAAACTAAAAAAGGTATATTGATGTATATTGGCACCCAATTATGGGGTGCATACTGGAACTGTCCCACTATAAGCCGCACCGTTTATAATGGCAAAAAATTGATTTGTGCCTAGTGGGACTGCAATTTTATTTTTAATAAAATACCTTATTACGTATGGTATTTTGATTAAGTTAAGTTTATTTCGGTCGTACATATAAAAGCATGGATAACAGATGTTTCTTTTTGGTTGCAGAAAATGGATAACATAAAAAGGGTTAGGAGAACTAACAAATCTCATAAAGAGAGAAAGCAAGCGCACGTAGAAAATATGCAGCCAACATAAAGCAAGCTGTGATTAATCAAAACATTAAAATCAGAGATACTGCTAGTCAATATAAGGTGTCCAAATCCGCTTTACACAGATATGTCACAAAATATAAGAGTGTCGATGAAAAGCAAAAAGCAAGTTTTAGTTTCTATACTCGGTCCATCCAAGCAACGGAGTGTTCCAAAACAGTATCACACATAGTGCACGGGATCTCTCCAACTCTGTATGGACAATGAATTCCGCCGGCCGATTGCAGTTAAATCCGATTGGCCAGCGCATGGAGGCATATTTATTTTAGCCAATAGATGCAAAGGCGCATGGTGATCACGCATCTATCGTTGTTTGGGTCGCTCTGTTTGTTCGATGGATACAGTATAGAGTCATCATGGATATTCCCAAATTTTTTCGGATGATGAAGAACAGTTGCTTAGTGAATACTTGATTACTGCCGCAAATATGTGTTACGGATTATCAGTTAAAGAAACCCGCCAACGAAAAATCATTTCCAGAATCTTGGAGGCGAAATAAAAGTGTCGGAGAGGAATGAATGAAGCTTTTCAGAGCGCGACACAACATAAGTCTACGAACACCTGAAACCACCAGCTTAAGCCGTGCAACAAGTTTTAATAAACACAATGTTGGTCTATTTTTTACCAATCTACGTCACGTGATTGAAAGATATGGTTTTAGTCCTAATCATATTTACAACTGTGATGAAACCGCAGTTACAACTGTACATAGGCCCCGTGTGGTCAAAAACAATTAGGTAAGGTAACGAGCGCCGAGAGAGGAGTTTTAGTCACAATGTGTGCCACTATCTGTGCTAATGGTACATACGTACCGCCATTTTTCATTTTCCCCAGGAAAAACTTCAAACTACACATGCTTAATGGTGCACCACCTGGGTCAAAAGGTGCGTCAAACCCCAGTAGCTGGATGACTGGAATAAATTGTTTGGAGTATTTGAAACACTTTGCAGATGCAGTACACCGTACTGCAGATAACAAGACACCTTGAGAGCCATATGGAAGTTGGAGTCGTACAACATTGCAAGATAAACGGTATTGTACTGGTTACATGACCACCACATTGTAGCCACAAACTCCAGCCACTCGACTTGACCTGTTTCGGCCCGTTCAAGGGATACCTACTTCAATAAAGCAATGAACGAATTGTTGCTCAATCATCCATCTATTCCAGTTACTTTGTACGATATAGCAGATATAGTTGGAAAATCTTTTGCAGCCGCTTTCACACCAAGCAACATAATTAAAGGGTTCCAGCACACAGGGATCTCTCCTTTTAATTCCGAAATATTTCAGGAATCAGACTATTTGTGTTTGTGTTCGTTTTTTACAGATCGTACAGAGCCTGATGCTGAGAATTCTATGAATGGTCCTGATATTTCTGATAAAGACAATGCGCAACCAGGCTGCTCCAGAAAGATTACAGAAAATAATTTTTCTTTGCATCTTACTCCTAAAAAGAATATTGTTATTCCCGAATCAATAAGTCCACATTTAAAAGCAGAATCTGAAAAGAAAGAAAGTCACATCAATGATCCTAAACGACACGCCAGTAATTGAAGAAAAAAAGCGAAAAGAAGCAGAGAAAATAGCCAATTAAACCAAAAAACACAGAAGCTAAAAGTAAAGGCTGTCACAAAAAATGAATTTGCAGAATCCAGTGACATGTCATTTAAGGATTTGTGTGATGATACTTCCGATATATCGGATGAATTTGCAACGGAAGCTGATAATGAAATAAATATAAACGATTTTATTATTGTGAAATTGAAATACCCATTGGAGAAGAGAATTAAATATTATGTTGGGCAAGTTGATAAAATTGTTACGGCAGAGAATGTCGTCAATTATCTAAAAAAGACGGCCAATGATAAATTTCTCTTCCCATAAAAAAGGGACGAAGATTTGATTACGAGAGAAATATTGTTATTAAACTTCCTGTTCCCTTTATTTCTAGAAGGACCGAACGAGCTTCCAAGCCATGGTGTTTTAATTATGACTTCGCTCCTTATAACATATAATAATGTTCCTATTTGTTTCTTATTTGCTCATTTTATTTTATATCATTTGTTTATTTTTATATTTTAGTTACCAATGTTTAGCAATGATGGCAAATGGCAATGTTTTTTAATATTTTTGAAGAAAATATGAATTTGTATCTTTTTTCTGGCTTATATTCATTTTATTTCAACTTAACCCCATTATTATCAGGTTGTCCCAGTATGTAATGGTCCTGGTCCCACTATGAAACAGGGGTTGGTTGTATAGTGGGACTTGGGGTGTATAGTGGGACAAGTCTATTATAATCTGGCTTTTAATTTTTTTCATTAAAATGAAGAATTTATGATCATGGGAAATATATTGTCCCACTATACAACACTCTCCCCTAAGTAGTCTCCAATATATAGATAGTGTAAGCTCGTCGTGAAACAGCCTATATATCTAATACTATTAACACATTAAATTTGTAATAGCAGTCATGACCTGAAGTGTACTGTCGGAAAATTGATTTGTTTTCTTCCGATGGACTGTTAATACGGCAGTGTATCACGGTGATACTGTGACCACCTCCATTAAAAAACACCATTTTGTTGGTCGTCTTCGGGGGAGTTGAAAATTCTGCCGATACCAGAGCTATTCTGACACAGCCTTACAGGAGTAATCAGTATGACCTTAAAGCTGGAAAGTTTGGAGACCGCTGATCTAAATAGTTAATAATAGAAAATCTCTAATTTAAAAATAAAAAATCAAGAAATACTTTGAGATGTTTGTTAAAAAAAATAAAAATACAGTGTACCCGTAACATAAAAAAATTTAGGTATATAGTCACAATTTTAATTTAGTACAAAACAAGTAGTATACTAACTAACAGAACTATATTTGTTAAACATCATATGACTTGTTCTTAATTAATCATAAAATAAATATTTCTGAGAATGTTTATATAAGAACTAAAAGCAATTTTTTTTGTAATAAATTAATAAAAATATTATTTTTTGGAACTTAAAACAGTTCCAATTTTATTTAAAAAATTTCGCATAGTGCCAGCTTTACATTTCAACCCTCGCTTAGGTATGGTTTCCCTAGAACTGCCCAACGTTTAGCAGTCAAGCCCCGGTCAGGCTGACAGAACTGCTCGTAAGTTAAATTATTCAATAGAGCGTTTCCAAGTGACGTCATCCCGCGCCATGTTGTCAGCTGATCACGGACAACCTTCAGAAAGATGGATGGAAATAGCATATTTTACTGATTTAAATATAAATCGAGAACAAAAGTTGATTGGTTTTGGTAAATTTGTGTACTAGTGTGTATTAGTTGGATACTATAATAATTTAAAAGTGTAAAAAATCAATTGTTACGAGTTTTATCGTGTTGTATTCGGTTTGAGGTTATATTAGAATTTAGTGTGAAGGTTGTCCGGTGACAGAAATTCGTGACGATGACGTACTTGGAAAGAGTCAATTGCCATCATAAGTTGAAGCATGAATAGCAAAAATTTTTCCACCAGAGGATGAGGAAATTATGATTTTCGAAGTCAGCAAATATTGTCAGTTATACATTATCAGTTAAATTAGATATAATGTTAAAAACACCTCCCTCTGGTCTCGTTTAATATATGTATTCTGAATGTACTGGTTCGTTTTTCATACAACAAATGAATCATATCCTAGACTTCCTCATATTCCAAAAAATAAGAATGGGCTTTTGGATATCCATGATATACAAACAAATACCATATGTCTACTTTTCAAAAAAGAAAAATATTGACTGCCAGCAGTTCTAGCGAAACCATACCTTTAAGTCGCGACCAAAGTCTATAAGACCGCTTCTTAAAGTACATAATTTGGCACAGAGGGCAGTACAACCGTTAGAGTATCTATCATTCCGACATAATCTATATTTTACTGACAGTTTTCCTCAGACCATCAGTATCGTTTTTGTAGTATCTAACTAACGCCTCTGCCGCAAAACCGTCTTGGACACAGTTTTGATATAAGAAAGACTTGCTATTTATGCATTTAACACAAGAAAAATAGCTTACAAATGCTTTACTTGTCACTGATCGATTTATTTAGGACATGCAAGTAAAATATTGTGAAACAAAATGAAGAAACAAACTGTAATATTTTCGTTATAAGCTATTCAATATAAAAATTCTCACTAGAAAGATCTCGGAAATGATAACAAGTACAAATTTGTTAACATTGGACCCAAGTTGTGTATTTTAAACACTTTTAATGGTCAGTTTTTAAGCCCAATAATATATTTTTTAATGTTATTTATATTTGGGGAAAAATAAAAAACTGTTTTTTCATATTTAATAACACAAGAGAAAAAATTTTGTCGGCAAAATTTCGAAAAGTATGAAAGTTTGTTGCTTGGCAATTTTTTCTCGAGTGGTATTCGACATGACTATTTCGTGAGAAAAAGACACAAAACAATAAGATTAGAAAAAAATAACTTATTTATTTATATAAAAGTTACAGTTATGATAATTAAACGTTTGTGCATTATCATTGTTAGTGTTGTTTCTTACCAACCATTTGCTACTGGCCAAGGCTTTTGCACCTCCTTGTGTGGTCTTTGAAAATATGGGATTGTATTCGATACGTCCCGTAAATTCTCCTTTTAGGGCCCTTGTTGGAAATAATAACTTTGCAGATGGAGATATTATGAAGTCAGAACATTGGGCGACTTGGAGGAAAATTTAAATCTACACTCCATTGAAGAATAGGCTTCAACGAGCTCTAAAAGTTGCTTATGTCACAACTGAATATCAATAAGAATTGAAACGACTTTTTTCAACTCTTGCCCATGCCTCTAATTACTTTTTCATTTATTTTGGAACTTTGGACCGTGTCATAATTCTATTTCCATTCCATATTTGCGGAAGATATTTTTCGCGAATAAAGAGCTTTTACTGTACACGGAAAACTACATTATCAATTTTTCAAAATACAGGTCCGAATCTGAAAAATTCTTGATAATCGATAAAAGTTTCAAGACGTACTTAATGGAATATTTAAGTATGGTACATTATTGAAATTGTAACAAGAAAACCTGTTATATAAAAAAGGACCTAATTCAAAAAAGTGTTGACGATTGTGTTGATGATTAAGTGTAGAATTTAAAAACTGCGTCTCGTTAAATCCTGTGGGTATATAGTAGAAAGTGTTGTTATTTTTGCAATAGTGCTAACAATATCGACATGAAAATTTAAAATAGAATGGCGAAAATTTTAATTTTTAGACAAATTTGTAACTTTTACCATTTCCGATATCCCTAAATTGGGAATCCTTGTTTTTGACGCAGTGTATAACCAATAAAACATAACACGTTAATCGCCACAATGTAACAAATTATTTTGGTCTCCGTGGCCACGGAAGAAAAACTGACTTATTGTAAATAATATTGTAGAAAATAATAAAATAACACAATTATTTTGACATAAAAGCTATCGAAAATACATGTCAAACGTGAATCAAGTGTGTCTTACGCGGCCTCCTGTATCAAAATTTTTAGGACACGTGAAGCGTACGTGATTCATAACACAAACTAGTCTGTTCTTGTCAGTTTTTGTTGTTTATTCGCAGTTGCATTTCGTTACTTCTACGGTTAAGTTTGAATTAAAGTAGAGTGTTGAAAGATTGTTATAATTTGCTGTTTTTTTAAGAAAAGGTAAGTTTTTAACGAATCTTAGTACAGTATTTAATTTTATATATTTTTTAAAGAAATTTGGATAGTTACGAAAAGGAACAGCAACGTTTGCAAAGCTTAAAGGATTCTATCCTATCTGATGGAGATAATGAGCCCTTTCAGGCTTCTTCGGATGAATACGAGCCCAAATCTAGCGATTCGTTATCGTCATCATCCGCAGACACCGACAATAAGAAAAAAGAAAAAATCATCATAATTTGGTAGTAGTACGTTACTTGGTGAGGTTGTAGTAGGCAGACCCATGAAGACAGTATCCCACCATAACCCAGATCTAATGTCAGAGACTATAGAGGAAGTTATCGCTCAGTTTCAAGTCGATAGTCCAGATGAACACGAAGATGAACCTTTGCTTACGTCACTGACATGGCACAATGTTACTGGACAGTATCTCAAAGACTTTCAGGTTGGCATACCAGATGAAGGAGTTTTTACTACTTTATTTGACTATATTGATAAACCACCAGTTTTCTTCTTCAAACTGCTTGTGGACGAAGATCTTGTAGCTAACATGGTAACAGAAACTAATCGTTACGCCAGTCAAAAGAAGGAATCTACTCATAGAAAATGGGCTCGAATAAACAAGTGGAAAGAGGAAATAATAGTTTTCGTACATTTACAAATTTATATAAGTTAAGTGATTATTGGTCAAAAAAGATATTGTACAGAAACCAAGTGGAAAATGTAATGGCATGTAATATATTTGAGTTGTTATTAGCCAATTGTGTCTTGAATGAGGATACACTTATGATTTAAAAATATACTGTGGCAAAGAGAAAGTGGATGGAGTAACTATGCCACTCAGCGTTGTTATGTCTTTCTGTGAATCTCTTTTGGATTGTGGCCGTAGCATTTATGTAGATAATTACTACACAAGTGTGGAGCTAGCACACGAGTTATCCGTTAGAAAAACCCATTTGGTTGGTACATTGAGGAAAGACCAAAAGAACAATCCGAAAGATGTTGTAAATAAAATGTTAACAGGGGTGAATGTTATAGTCAAGAAAGCTCCTCGTGGATTGTGATAACTAAGTGGCCAGACAAAAGAGAAGTACTTACTTTATCTACAAAGCACAAAGGTAACAAAATTAAAGTAAAATCACGTCGGAACGTGGAATCTGAAAAACCTAATGTCGTTGTAGAATACAACTCAAGCACAGCATTTATTGATCTATCTGATCAACTCAAAGCATATTCCACGCCATTGAAAAAGTGGATAAATGGTATAGAAAAATTGCTGTGGAACTGCTATGGCGAATGCATACATTTTATTCAGAGCAGTAACTGGACAAAAATGACAATTACAACATTTAGAGAGCAAGTTGCTATGTCCCTACTAAATTTTTCCGAAGAAAACCGTAACCAACAGGACACACAATATTCCAATAGAGTACATCATGTTTTAGAAGATGTAGGCACTTCTCATAGGCGACGATGTTGTGTTTGCTATGCTAAAATGTCTAAGGACGGGGGAAGAACAATGGCTGCCAAAAGTACTCCACAAACGAGATGGAAATGTGTCCAGTGTAACAAATACTATTGTGTTACTTGTTTTACAACCTCGCATGTTTGCACATTTGAATAATGTCAAAATAACACTTTTTTGCCTTATTACTGTATTTTTGTAGCAGCTACTATTTGTTTATTTTATTTCATTTTGAATTAATAAAATATTAATAATTTTGTGTATTGTTTATAAAGTAATTGGAAATGATTTGTTTAAAAACAAGCTGCAAATAGCTTTAATGCATTTTAGAATTAAAAATTTATAAAATTTTACGTGCGAAAATCAGTTTGTTTTGTTTGGCAGGCCACGCTTAACCAGATCCTATGTATTTGTATGCTTAGTGTGAATCGTCGCTGGCAAATAAATTGCCTGTGACACACGCATGCTTCACGTGGCGATTAACGTGTTAAACAAATGTAAACCATATTTTTTTGTCTTTTTATAACATCTCTAGTAGTCTCTCATACCAGTAATAGTAGCAGCTTACGTAAAATTTTCTACAGTCGCGAATTAAGACCAAGTAAACGTTTTATTTTCACTAGTATACTTCAAACACTCCACGTTACTTACGTAATTAGTGTCAGGAGCGCAAAAATGTTTTAAAACATTCGGCAATAAACCAGAATCGGATAAATTTTCTTTGCCAAATACTATAGTCCCTTTACTTTCAATAATGGACCTTCTTTCCGTATTTTTAAGTTTACTAAAACATTCCGTAGCTCTTATATTATTAAATGTCGCTGTTAAATTACATTCGGGTGTAGTAACGGAGAATAGATTATGTGGCATACTGGGTAAAATCGGCCCTGAAAGTTCTAGAGAGTAAAAATTTGTGTCGTCCACGTACACTTTGCTTTCTCTAACTTTTAATGAATTTATAGAAGCTCCATGAAAAGCTACTGGTGCTAACAGCGTTGGTGGAATGCCGGCTAGAGATCCTGTAAGAGCTGTTGCGCTTTTGCAGTTGAGAAGAAAATTATAAAATCCGTGGACTTCCCCACCTTCTATCATAACCAGACTTTGATCACTGTTGTCAACTTCACATTCTGCCTTGTGAATCATTTTTTCCTGAAAAGTATAGAGTTAGAATACAATATACAGGGTGGTCCGTGAGTAATGGTCTAAATTGAAATGGAAGATGCTCGGCTTCAAAATATTACCATTTTACCACCGAAACGAAGAGCTAAACAGCTTGTTTTACAGGATAATTATCTGGTATTTTGTAACGAATGCTTATAGTATGGTCAAAGATTACAAAAAAATATAAGATATTTCACTTGTACGAATTTATCGCGTAAAGCAACTATACCGCTGGTTACTGTCGGGTGACTTAGTGATTGGCGCCATGGTACAGAAAGTCGCTCCCTCCTTACTTGCACTTAATTTTGCATATTATACGGGTCGTCGTCCGTCGAGCGCTGTTATTTTAGAATGGTGTTTATAATTCGTTGTTCGTGTTTTATGTTTATGTTGTACAGATTTTTTAAATTTATTAATTAATTATTGAAATAAGCAAAAAATATTATTAATATTTTTCTCTTCAATAGCAAAGCTTATAAAATAAATATTTTGTAATATTTGTTAATTGTATACATAATAAATCTTAAGAGTTTATCACTTTCCCTCAAACTGCGAATGTAGTCTTGGTTTTAAGTATACTTAATATAAACAGTAGATAAAAAATATAGAGAAGAAACTAAGGGACAGAGATGTAACTGAAATTTCTGGGAATTTAGTATATTTCATTTAGTCTTTCGAGAAACGTTATCGAAGTAACATTTCTTGTTCGTACTATTTCAACTCCTGCCTCCTAAAAGTAACATTAATAATATTATAATTGTGGTTTTAAAATTTCTGTGTGCTGTGCTGTAATGGGTTGTTCCATCAAGGTGGGAAAACCAGAAATATTGTTTTATGGTTGTCCCAAAGTCGTTGAGAGGTACTAACCAAAGAAGAATTGGTCAGTTCCTTACGCACGATTTTTTAAAATTGTCTCTTAATCTTCCATGCATTTAATTTCCTTTCAAGTTTATATTGAAAGATTAGAAGGACAATGGACTAAATAAATAATATTAACCAAACTCAGTATAATGAAACATTTGTAAAATTAATTGATAAATATATCCTGCAGCTGCATATGTTTTGACTATTTTAATCCAAAAATGCGAAAAATACGTTGTGTCTAATTTAAAGAAAAAAAATTTTTGCTTGAGAGTACTACACAATTACTGAAATTTTGGATGAAAACTATATCAATTTATTTATTTTGAAAATTTAATTGTATTTTTCACTTATAACAAATCTTTCATTTGCAAATTTATACTCCTGAACATCTTTCGAAATATTAAAAATATTATGTAAAATAACCTTTAATAATTCATCATATATTATATGTTAAATATACCTATATTTCTTAAGTTACCCCTGTAAGCCCGCTACAGACCTAACATTATATTGTAACGAGTTATTTTTTTTGCAAGTTTGATTTTTATTTTTTTCCCGTAATATATTTTATTTTACCACTAAGGGGTATATAACTCGTTACTTTACAACCCTTTCTACTACCGCATTGATTTTTTTTCCGTTATTACCGATATATATTTTAGTATAAGTCCGAGTTACGCAAATCCAAATTCTACCATACACAATTTATTCATTTCCGATATTTAAATTTTCCAACTGAAGGGTCGCCCGGTATATACACCATTTTAATTAAAGCCGAAGCCGTTCAGTATCGGTACAACTTTTTGTTGTAAGTAGATAAATTTCACGTTTAATTCCCTTACCACGACTACGGTCGAAAAATATAAGTGGGATTTTGAATATAAATTAGTGAACAATTGATAGAAGAGTCTCTCTCATTCATTCCGGCTCTAAATTATTCAGTCTCAATTAGTCTTTCGTGATTATTCGCTTAACTTTCTTCCGAAAACCGAAAAACCGTATTGTGAAAATTTAGAGCATTAAGATTGTGTGTGGAAGCTGTATTTTATAAGGTAAATCATTTTTACAAATAAACTGTGTATTCGAAACTTTCCGTACCGCCGCTTAATATTAAATTGTTGAATTCTTTGTTGTATTCTTCGGAAAATTTTCCGACCGGCTATTTTTTTCTTTTGTTGTTGAATTGAAATTGTTTTTTTTATTAGTTTCTTTTATATGGAAATAAAGATTTGTGAACTGTAATTTGATTTCGAATTTTATTTACAGCGTTTATTATATATTAATTAACTGATATAAATTATTAGTGGATTCTCGAATTATTTTATGCTTTTGGTTCTCAGTAGTTTTATATTAAATTGATATCCAAGTGGATTATAATATTTTAATTTTATGCTAGTCCTAATATTTTTACTCTGTGTGTCGATAGCTGGGTACCGTTTAACTCGTGGGAAAATTTTTTTTTGAATAATAGTTACCGGCTTTATTTAGATTCAAGGGTTAAGCAGACTTGGAAGAGGATTAGCTATAATTTGTTTGATTTCCCGGCAGATCTAATTCGTTCTTAAATTTTTTTTTGTTCGGAATAATAGTTACCGGCTTTAATTAGATTCAAGGGTTAATCAGACTTGGAAGAGGCTTAGCCACAATTTGTTTGATTTCCCGGCAGATCTAATTCGTTCTTGAATTTTATTTTTTTTCGGAATAATAGTTACCGGTTTCCTTTAGATTCAAGGGTTAATCAGACTTGGAAGAGGCTTAGCCACAATTTGTCTGATTACCCGGCAGATCTAAATCGTGCTAGGGACCCCGTTGAACCCGGTAGATTTGAGCCGTATTTGATAACCTGGCCGTTATATCCGTCAAAGTACCAAGTATATGGTAAAGATAGCTTATTTTCTTTTTCCTGTTAATTTGCTTGTCACTATAGAATTATTCGTAAAATAGACCATAGAGTATTAATAGACTAAAAGTTTCTTTTTTATTATTTTGTGATATATCGACCTATTGTGTGATCGTAGGTATACACTAAACCGTAGGTAGTATACAACTCTGCTGAATTCCCTGTTTCCTTCATTAACCCGTGATTTATAAATCGGAGAATCCATATTTGGTTGTGATTAGTTAAATAAAGTTAATTCAACAAGACCACTGGAATTTTCCGTAACCTCCATCTGAGGCTATCTGGAACTCTTGACGCTAAGGGTCAAGGGGCCGTGGAGCAAACCACGTTAATAATCTGGGGCCCGAGATTTAAAACCGAATTTTGCATCAAGGGTGTCCATAGTGACGTGTTCTTGTGGCAGGAGCCACGTGTAGGAAGGAAGGCACGTTACAATATCGTAACGATTTCAAACTGCAAAGTTAAATCGAATAGCCCTAGTGTCTCCACACGCAACCGATATATGCGTCGATATTGTCAGTTCTACACAGAAGTTCGCGCGAGAAACATGTCATCAGCAATAACGGAAGATGATGAAGAGGCACTTGCATTTTTGGGCTTGATGATATGCTTAAAGAAAAAAAAGTCACGTAGTGTGTGGTGTAAGGACTGGCTTCTAAAACGGAAGTCATACTCTCATATAAATTTATTAAAGGAGTTGAAATTCGCACCAAAAGATTGGCATAACTATTTAAGAGTGAACAAGGAGACGTATTTAACCCTCTTGGCTTTAGTCACTCCGCTGATACAGAAAAGGAGCACTGTAATGAGAAAAGCAATAAGTCCTCACGAGAGATTGTCTGCAACACTGAGATTTTTAGCTACAGGTCGCTCTTACAAATGCATGAAGTTCTCTACTCTAATATCACCACAGGCTCTCAGTCAAATCATTCCTGAAACTTGCGATGCCTTGTATGAGGTTTTACAGCAAGAATACTTAAGTACTGTACTGTAGTCTATTTAATTATCATTACATTTTACGTGATTCAATAAGTAGATGTATTGTAAATTTTCGAATAGGTGTAAAAAATATGGGACATAGTAAACAACAGTTTTGAATTGATTTATATATTATTGAATTTTAGCGATTGATAAAGTTTGTATAAACATCAACTTTCACTTATCACTAAGACTTAAATAGGAAGCAGCTGTATCATCATTTTCATCATTGGTATATTGTGATCAGTGAGAATTATTGGAAAGATATTGAAAGGGTGACTGAGGTTGAGTGGAAAAGCTTTGGGCATGTGGCTGATAAGAAAAATTTGGAAAGGATAACTGAGGCTGTGTGGAAAAGGTTTGGACATGTGGCTGACCAGATAAAGTTTGAATGTTTGACTGAGTGGAAACAGTTACAGAGTGTGAGGTAGTTAACCTACCCAGTTCAGCTAAGAACAGTGCTTCATTTATTATTTTTTCTGCAACAATTCTTTGGTCTGTAGGTAACTCTTGTAGTATAATACCAACACTTCTTCCATATACTTCGAAACGATTTTCTGGGATCCTAGGAAGCTTAAAATGTTCATTTACATTTTTTAATACGGCTTCGTATGTATCCTTCATTGGTTTTGACCGACGCTTGGGTGTTGGTGTATCTCTTTCGCTATAAAGGCGACTTGGTGTTGGTGTATCTCTTTCGCCATTAGATCGGCTTGGTGTCTCGTATTAAACTTAATTTATGTACACACTTTGCTTAATGTCTACTAATTTATTTACACTCGGTATAATAGTTCTAATTTATTTTTACCACTTGAATATTACAGTATTTATCTTCACTATTTTATTCACTGTCCGATTACTAAAAACTTCTGTGAACTAACTCTTTACTGTCCGTTGCACTAATTCTCTCGAACTAACTGTTTCAATAATTATTCACGAACTCAAAAACCCGCGCATATATAGTCCTTCTCAACTCTAGAAAATTCCAGAACCTTCCGCGCTCGCCCTATGCACAAACAAAGCGAATGTTCTCGAAAAGAGCGCAGCCACCAAAATGTATAGTCGAGGGACAGGACCGGCTTTGAGTTGGTGACCTCGCAACATTGCCCCCTCCTCAATAGGAAGTTCCTCCTGGAACTTCTGTGTAGCCGGGACTGGATGTTTAAATCGCCAACTGGACCCATTCCTACACTTTCCGGTCGTATGGAAATAACAGGGCACTGTCCTCAATGGACACTGATATGGGGGGTATACCAGCAGATTAATATGTGGACACTGGTATCTTCGAAGATCACTTCCATCATTTTCCTGATAACTCGCCAATCCAACTGGTTGCTCTCTATCTTAGGCATAGCTAGTTTCTTCACGTTGGATTCCAGCACATGGTCTCGAAGTCTACGTAGTGCTTCCCACACATTCCGGTAGGTGGATCGATCTTGAAATTCGTTCTTTGTTATCAGATAGAATATGTACCGTGAATTGTGTTTGAGTCTCAGTGTCTTGCCAGGGGTTGGAATCTGTTCTTCAAGTTTTTCTAGTTGCCGAAACTTCGTTCGGAAGACGGTTGCCAAACCTCGTGCGTTTTTGATACTGGCGGGGATGTTGTGTGCCAGTGAATAATCTTCCGGGAGCGTGAACAAATCTTGTCGTTGCTCTGTAGTGACTCCAAATCTGGCTTTACCGGTACCTCCATATGCGCCCATAAATTCTTCGAAGGTAGGGTCAGAATCTTCCTGGACATGGTTCGCTCTTTGGTGTATGTCATGGTATCCTTCGAATGGCGCTAGTCAGTTTTGGTGGACTACTTTCGGTTTTCCATTGGGGATTTTGCTTATGCGATAGATGACGTCATTGATCCTCTTCTTGATCAAGTACGGGACCTCCCACGATTTTTGTAATTTTGGAGGAAAGCCTTTTCTCCTCGTCAGGTTGTGTAACCATACTTTGTCCCCTTCTTTGAAACTGCCTTCTGTGGCCTGCGTGTCGTACCGTTTTTTCATTCTGTCGCTGGCAACTTGAAGATTCGTTCGGACCAATTCATGCACATCGTCCATCCTTTTTCTCAATTGGAAAACGTAATCTTCTCCAGACCCAGATAGTTGACTCGGTTTTGGAATAACTGACATTTCTTCGGGTTTAACATGAGCTGGGCAGCTTGAAGTCGTTTGAACACGTCTTCCAAATTCTTCAGGTGCTCCTCAAATGTCCTTCCCCAATACTACGATGTCGTCCAAATAGACCAGGCATGTTTTCCAAGATAACCCTCTCAAGACATTTTCCATGACTCTTTCAAATGTCGCGGGCTGTTACAGAGCCCGAAGGGCATGACGTTGAACTGCCATAATCCAGATCCGGTGGTAAAAGCAGTTTTCTCTTTGTATTCTGGGTCCATTTCTACTTGCCAATAACCGGACTTCAGGTCCAAGGTGGAAAAAAGTTTGCTGCCGGCCAAAGTGTCTAGCGTATAGTCGACTCGAGGCAGAGGATAGCTGTCTTTCTTCGTCACGTTGTTTAGCTGACGATAGTCTACGCAGAATCTGGTAGTTCCATCCTTTTTCTTGTCGAGCACTACTGGAGATACCCGCAAGGGCTAGTGGATGGTTCTATCACTTTCTCCTCCTCCATCTCTTGAATTATTCTGGTAGTGGTAGTCTTCGAGCTGATTGTCTAATTGGCTTGGCATCACCAGTATCGATTTTGTGTTTGACGGCTGATGTCCTGTCAGTCTTCCCTCCTTTTGGTACGAAAAGGTCTCGATACTGCAAGAGAAATTCTCTCATTTTCCTTTTCTCAGCTCGATTCAAGGATTGGCAAGCTATTGACAACATCTGTTCAAATCTGTCATTAGAATTGTCAGTTGTCGTTGTTTGACGAACTATGGATGTCACTGGTACGCAGGATCCAATTCTGGTTGACTTCTTGATGGTAATTGGGTAATCGTTCACGTTTATGACACGTACTGGGATCTCCTTCGCTGACGTAACCAATCCTTTTCCAATCAGTATTCCTCTACCAACCTATTCGTCGTGGTTCCATGGCTCCATCATAACCGGTGTACCTTCCTCCATGATTCCCTGTAGCCGCGCAACTATCAAGGTTTCGCTTCGTGCAGGTAGAACAGCATCTTCCTGTACAGCTGCCATCACCGTGCTGCCTTCATATGGATGGAGGAATACCTCTTCGGAACCCACTTTAATGGTTCTGTTTCTAAAGTCTAACTGGAAACCATGCAGAGTCATTACGTCCATTCCCAGGATCACGTCTTCTTCGATATCAGCTACGATCACCGTATGCGTGAACTTTTCTCCACCAATTCCCAATTGGATTAGTTTCTCTCCGTGAACATTGGACTCTCACCTGTTGCGGCCCGGAGTCGCAACCTCGGTGGCAGAAGCTTCTTCTTGGATTTTATTATCTCCGGCCGTATAATGGTTCTAGTTGCTCCAGTGTCTACCAGCAGAGTATATTTCTTGCCATTCACTTCGCCATCCACATATACACTGCCGTTATGGCATCTGAGAGAAGCTATCAGTATGAGAGGGTCTGTGGAACGATCCTGGGTCGGTGCTGCCCCCTCATGGCCGACCCGTTCTAGTTTTCCTGGTTCTGGGGTTCTTGGTTTGCTGGAGTCCTAGGGCGCTTACACGAACTGCGTACATGCCCTAGCTCGCCACAATTCCAGCATCTAATCTTCTTTGGCTTTTTGTCTACCATACTTTTTATCAAGTTGACGATCTGGTCAAGTCTATCTTCGTCACCTTCTTCATGAATGGTCCTGACTTTATTGTACCCCGAAGCAAAACATTGTTGTAAGCCTTAGAATAATATTATTTTTATTCTTCGATATCTATTGGTAACACGCTTTACTAAATACGACAATTTTACAGGAAACTGTAATAATTCTTAAAGCGAATGTTCTCGAAAGGAGCGCAGCCACCAAAATTTATAGTCGAGGGACCGGCTTTGAGTTGGTGACCTCGCAACAATATTGTCTCAGTCGTAAGAGGAACCTGTGCTTTGCATAATTATTTGATGGCAAAGGCGTTTCCTATATATGCTCCATCCGAATGTTTTGATCGAGAAAACTTTGAAGAGGGTACAATATCGTCAGGATTCACAACAACAGAATCAACGTTTCAATCATTACAACATACCTACTCGTCAAGGGGATGCTCCCAGAACAGCAAAACAAATAAGAAGTGAATTTATGAGCTACTTTGTAAACGAAGGAAAAGTTCCTTGGCAAGATAATTTTATTAATTGAGATGTATACTTAATAGATAAATATCAATTAAATAATGTATGAAAATGGCTTACCTCATTTTCGTCTTGGTACTTCTTGATCATATAAAAATTTCAACAAATCAAAGTACCATAAGTGAGGAGTGTAAATCTCGTCAGTTCCTGCTCCGGATTTATTAGATTGTTTCATTTTGTTCAGTTCTTTTTTATACGCAGTTCTAAGATTATTAATTTTCTTAACCACTATCTCCCTGTTGGCATTTGATTCGATGGTTTTATATTTTTCGACCAGTCTGTTGTAGGCGGCATTTTTTTTATTGCGATCATGGTAATCTTTTGATTTTGTTTTCCAAAGGCAGGTTTCACTTCGATAGCACTGAATGAACTCCTCCAATTGTTCACGGTGTCCGCTTCGAACTTGTTCCGACATGTTTAGGACTTTCACGGACTTGTGCTCTCAAGCAAACTCTTTCATTAACTAGCAATCGTTCGGATCGATCGCGGCGTCGTATCCTGTGCAAGTAACTGTGCACACGCAAGTGGCAAATATTTATCGAATAGAAAATGCAACTACCACCGATGAACTGCGCAAATGAAATTATCTGCAACGATTTATCATACATACGTTCGATAAAACTGTGCAAATTGACTGCACAGATAGATCGCTACGATCGTCTGTAGCGGGCATAAATCTTAGAGTAAAATAAACTTTTCTAACTGCTCCGGTACCTACCTACCGGTGGCGTTACCGACAACAAAAGCTAGCCGTTTATATTATTTATGAGCACGGCGGACGTTTGTAACAACAACAATTAGGCCGCCTTCGAGTGAAATATTATATTTATTTTGAAATCTTTGGTATGGAATACAAATCAAAAAACGGAATTTATTTTATTCTAAATAATGTCAAAGACTGTTCTTTTACAAAATGGTAAAAAATGTCCCTCTATACTGATACAATTAAACTCAGAATATTATTAACAGTTAAATTATTAGGTAATTAATAACAATAATCATTCCACTAATTAATTGATACATTACCTGGCTATAATTAATTTGTTTAATATCCCTATCATCAATACCCATACTTTTCATCCAATTTTCATCAGGGTCATCTTTATCCTCTATTGGCTCTCCAATTTCTTCACTTTGTTCACTAATTGCTGAATCCCATGTATCATATCCTTGGTCGGACGATCTGTTCTTAAGAGGCATTGAATATTCGATTTCTTCTTGTTTAAGCAAGTGTCTAAAACCTCTTGTTGTAGGTGTAACAAGTACGTGGATATCTATAATACATTAAAAAAATACATTCATTACATTTTTCAAGTTTTATCACTCTACACTCTTTGACAACAATGCTACCAAGTTTCCTGGTGCCCCAAATCAACTTCGTGAACACACAAAATAGACTAATCGAATTAACATATTTTTCTTTCTTTCACGCCAGATCTGCTATTTCCTATTTTATGTGTATATTCAGTTAATATGGACGATACCTGATACCGTTAAGTTAATTATATCGGCTTTTAAAAGGAACGCGTTGTGGAATGATAGTATAAGATATATACTCAGATATATAATAAACAGGGGTCGGCAACCTTTTAACAAAGAGGTGTTAAAAGTAATAAGGAAGGTAACTAATAAAATAAAAAAATGATTAACAATATTTCCAAAAATTTTAATCAAAAAGGAAACATAGCACAGACTTCACTGTTAAACGAAATATATATAAGGCAACATTTTATTTAAAATTTGAAACGTTTTCAGTGCGATCCTTGTCCTTGAGTTTCTCGCGAATGCTTTTCTATTTCTGGGTCATGTCTAGTTACTTTTAATATTACACAAGCCTCTGAATTTTCTGTTGTTAGCCTGTTTGATATAGATTCAAAATTATTTTGATATGGGAACAAACCTGCTCACACATATAGGACGATCCGAATGCTGATTGCATTGCAAATGCCACTTTTTTTAGGCAAATAAATTTATCTGGCAAACTAGCCCAACAATTCAGTATTTCGTTTGATTTATCCTAAGATCACCTTCTAAAACTCTTAGTTCTACAAATTTTGTCTTCCATAACTCATGTCTGTCTCTAGAGCTGTCGTCGAGTTACTTAAATCATTAATGGTTGTTGATTAGGCACTAAGACAGTCACTGAAATCATTATATATGATAAGGTAGATTCAAGCTACAACGGGTCGATGGCCAAAACAAAGGCTACCAAAGAGGACTGGAATCTAACAAATGAGATCTTCAAAGCCCATCTGATTATGTGGGCTTTAAATACATTCAACCCCTACAAAACTCCAGGACCCAAGCTCCTACTAGAGGGAATAGCCGCGCTTTAAGATATATACCAATAGGCATGATGACAGTCACTAAGAATAATTGAAATAATGATTTGAAATAATTGTATAGAATACTAAGAGTCTAAGGCAATCACTTATTTTTACAAAAATATTGTGATTACATATATTAATTTTAGTAAAAATATAAATACAAAATATGACAATCCGCCATCTTAGCTAAAACACCGATCACAAACATGTGACGTCAACCTTTTGTATATCTTCGAACGTTGATCGTATTTTCTTGTTTTGCATCGTTTAAATGATATTTACTCGTTATAGAATAATTCAAATTAGTAATCAAAATAAATTTTTTATTTGCAAACTGTGAAATATTTGAAGTATTTATAGATGTGTTATGTCATAGAAACGCCATTAATATTCTACCGTTTTGGTTCGAAATTTGAATTATATTTTAAAAATGTAAATTTATCCTTTATTTTTTCAAGAAACAACTTTTATTTTTGATAAAGCTTGTGCATACAAACATCGTGGAGCAATTTTTCAAAATCAGTCATCTTGCCTATTGCATGGAGATAATCAAAGGTGGTGTTTATTCCCAAAACCAGAGAAAGAAACGTGCACACAGGATAAATCCTACCGATCAATCATTCATGATGAAAACCATGGAAAAAGTTATACAATTGCTTTTGCAAGGAGTGCTTAAGAGCATCCTTCTACACAGACTACAAATGGGATTATCAAGCAGGGAAATCACAAAAAATAATCTCCCATCTTTACTCAAACACTGATCAAAAGCGTGTGACATCACGGTTATGTCATCATTTGACATTTTGTATATTGTTTGAACTTTTAGTGTATTTGCTGGTTTGGCATGATTTATGTGATATTTCCTCCTTATAAACTATTAAGAATATTTTGTATTACCAAAAGTACAACAAAGATACATTAGCTACAAAACAAGGTTTATTCAAGGCAATTAGTTAAAATTTCCCAAGAATCCACACATTGATGCTGGGAGTACTTAAAACTTCCAAGTATTGAATATATTAGTAGTTAAGACATAATATAGTACTGAATCCATAAGATACAGTTGCTGGGTGACTTCTTGCAGAAATAACATTTATTTTGTATAAAGTGTACATGAGCAAACATCATGTACTTACACAGCATGGAAATTAAAAAATATATTACCTGTAAATCCACTGATGCCAGCTGCTCTAAAAAGTACCGTGAAAGTGTTTGCACATACATAGAAGTAAGGACATTGTCTTGTTCTTATTAACTGAAATAAAGACCTTAAACTATCAGCCCATGCTTGCTGTAGACTTTCTTTTACAGCTGCATTTATAGGGAAACTATTCTGAGCTTTGAAGGATGTTCTTGGAAACAATGTCAGCCATGGCAAGTTTGGTTGCATCCAATATAAACAACATTGATGGAATTTGGCATTTGGTGATGAATCTAAATTATTAACAGTATCATTACCCAAACACCTAAAAGTAATTAATCATCAATTATCTACAAATGTTGACCAGTATAATTATTTTCATTCCATAGATAAAACTAGTTGAAAAATGCATTTAGTATAATTCCAGTATCTTCAAATATGCAAAACTTTGCATGTCTGAAAATTGTGCACTTTTCATGCATATTATTCGAGATATTATTCAAGTAGTTAAGTACCATATTACATTAAATTAGGTACTTTAATATTAAATTTGTTTTAATTTCAAAGCATCTAATGATATTTTAGTGAAACAATAATTAAGTGTAGTTAAAAGTTAGTTTAAACAAATAAAATAATAAGTATATGAGAAAATACTAATAACCTTGTAAATGCTGTAATACCACTAGCTTCTTCACTGACTTTTAGCTTTTGACTCCAAGGAAATGGTTTTGTTGATATTAATCTAACTTTATCTTTTAATGACCAATCGATGGGCAACCAACTTTCTCCTTGTGCTTTCACAATTTCAACAGGTTCTTCTTTACTACTAGATTCTATTTTATCTAATAAATTACTAAATGATGTAAATGAACTATTAGATGAGTTTGCAACTTTCGGGTTTAATAATTTAAATATCGTCTGATCTGTGGATTCTTCCAAAGATAAATTATGTTCATTTTTAAACCTTTTTGGTTCGCTAGATTTCAAAAAAGGATTGGTACGTTTTTTAGCAGAGAACACGTTTTCAAATGTAGCCGACTGGCTAGAGTTAACCTTGTAATCATGAGTATTTCCTTTTATCCTTGCTTGTAAGGCCTTCTGTTTTTGTTTCAATTTATGTAATTTCATAACGTCCGATGGACGAAGCCATTTTGACGACTCAGAGTTTGTTGGACTGTCTGGCATTTTTTCAACTGTATCAACCAATATTGGAGGTGAGAATAATAGTGAATAATTCCATAATAAAGTTAAGGTGATACGATAGAATAAGATCACGGAAAACCATAACTCGACACAAACATTTAAATATTTTAGGTTAGAGTTGGGTGTTTTTTTTTGTTTTGACTTTTGTGACTTTTGTCTGCGGTTTACACCACAGATCACCTACACCAGACGACACAAACTTCAAACCATAGATAATGCTTCAAACTACAAATATAATATTATAGTTCGATGAACAGAACAAAAAAACTCGGAATAAAGAACTGGTGCACATCGGGTTAAGTATTAATGGAGTCGAATTTTTGAATGATATCAACTTTTGAATTGTTTAGAACAAGTGGTATGGTAGTACAGCGGATGAATGTTGAGTTTACAATTGAACCTCGGTTATGATTCGTGTCGCATCCACAAATCAGGTGACTCGTGGTTGTATTTATAGACTTATAAATAACGATAAGTCTATGGTTGTATCTATAGATTTATTAATAAAGATAAGTCTATGGTTGTATCCCTATTCGCAATCTTTTCTCCTTGTGTCCCTCATTGGGAGGCTGGATCAAAGCCGATCTCACTCCAAAAGAATTAGTGTATGGGCAGCACATTCTGTTCGACAATGAATAATAAATATTGAGTAATTGCTTCGATTAAACCTTTGTACAAGCAGAGGATGATGCACCGGTGCAGCGAAAAATATAAAGAAAAGAAAGTTTCACATGTCACATACACGATCAGTTTCAGTGACAGGTGACAGTGTGGAATAGATCAATGTCAACTGTCATGTATTCCTATCCTTCTATTTAGGCCATAGCATAGGGGTTATAGGGGTTGGTTTTAGGTAAAGAATTAATGTTGGAGGCCAGTTTAAATAAATCAAAAATTGAACAGTTTTCCATTTAGAATGTACGAAAATTCAACAGTTGGTATATTCGATGCAACTTGTGTGCGTAATTTAATTTTAGTGCTTCTGTGGGTAGAATTTCTGTGGGAAACATACCTTTCAATTCGGCAGGTAAATAATTAAAATGTAATGTGATTTTATTCAATTCTTTATACTAATAATTTTGTAGCTCAGAAAAGCACAATCTGCTACTGAAGTTCCCGATGTAATAAAAGAAGTAATGAGCAAAGATGAATTTGAAAAAGCCAGGCAATATTCATTAGCAAAACTTAAATTTGGATTTGTTAAAGAAACTCATGGTATAATTCTTACGACTCTTATTATATACTATGGGGTCCTGGCTTACTTTTGGGACTATGCTCATGACATCAACCCAGTTAAGGGAGAAGTTACAACTAGTTGTATATGGCTGTTTATAGTATCACTTATATCAACATTTATAGACTTACCACTAACAATATACCACACATTTGTTTTGGAGGAAAAGTTTGGATTTAACAAACAAACGGGTACTTTTTTTGTATGGGATAAAATAAAAGCATTTATTGTCAATCAGATTATTACATTAATGATTTCTTCAGTTATTATAACGATAATTAAAAGTGGTGGTCCATATTTCTTCATTTGGTTATGGGCAGTTGTTTGTACTTTATCAATGATTCTTCTTACAATATATCCATCAGTTATTGCTCCTCTTTTTGACAAGTATACTCCTTTACCTGAAGGAGAGCTTAGAACTGAAATAGAAAACTTGGCATCCCAGTTGAAGTTTCCTTTAACACAATTATATGTAGTAGAAGGTTCAAAAAGATCTTCCCATAGTAATGCTTACTTTTATGGATTATTTAAGTCTAAAAGAATTGTTTTATTTGATACCTTAATATCTAAAGATGATGGTACTGGTTGCAAAAATGATGAAATTCTTGCTGTTTTGTCACATGAATTAGGTCACTGGTCGTATAGTCATATTATAAAGAACCTGATTGTGATGCAGATTAACCTATTTATGTTATTCTTGGGCTTTTCAGTCATATTCAAGTATCGTCCACTTTATGAAGCTTTAGGATTTTTCAATGTACAACCTGTTTTAGTTGGACTTTTTGTTGTTTTACAATATGTAATGATGCCCTACAATACCATCCTCAACTTTTCAATGACATGTTTATCTAGGAAATTCGAGTTCCAAGCTGACGATTTTGCTGTGCAATTAAGAAAAGCTGAACCTCTTGAAAGGGCATTATTACAATTGAATAAAGATAATTTAGGTTTTCCAATTAATGATGATTTATATTCATTATGGCATCATTCCCATCCTCCACTTCTGGAAAGAATTTCTGTTCTTAGAGAAAATGCAAGGAAATTAAAATAGACTGATTTTCAACTAAGTGTTACCTACCTATCACAATTTTGTATCTACTTTTATGTTTGTTAATTAAAGAGTTAACCCATAAGTGTATGAATTTAAAAAAAATAAATAACTTGAGTTATTTGTAAGTTTTTTTTTTAATTTTACACTGAAACATTTAAATTTATATCATTCTACCTCAATAACAGATATTATTCAGGCAGTTAAAGATACAAACTCGAACTTCGCTAGTATTTCGCTGTAATTGCAACATTTGCAACAAAATTACAATCTACTAGTATTTTTTACTCATCATTAGTTTGGATATATTTTTAGTTTACAATTATTTTCCTATTTTATGTGCTGCATACCTCTTGTTAACAGGCACTGTTAGTGTTTTAATTCATCTGTTGATATGTCCCGGTCATCGCGGATGAAGTTCAGAGCAAGAAGCAGTATAAAAAGCAAATGATAAATATGTCATAGATGGAATGGCTAAATAACAAAACCATACTTCGCCTCTCACCATATAACATCATGAACTGAATCCTGAGTTAATCTGGGCTGAACAATACGTAGCCGATAGGGAGACATGAAAATTATTTTTGAAGAAGGAATAACACCAATAGGGTGTTCAACTAAAAATAGATTCTTGTTAATGATTAGCAGATCGTTAATTCTAAGGGAACAAATTACGTCGCACCAAATTTTATCAAAATTAATAGTTTTCAAAAAATAATAGTTCAATACTATTAAAGTTCTATCTTAACAGATATACCAACCCCGTTTACTTTAGAAGTGTAATTCAATGTCTGGCGGGGCATATAGCACGAGAAGTAGTTGTTGCTTCTTAGTGGACAGTCTGCTCTTTGGAAATTGATTTTTCTAATTTTGTAAAGCGTTTAATAGTATTGAACTATTATTTTTTGACGTCTATAGATCACGCTTTACTAATATGACAATTATTTACAGGTAACTGTAATTAAGTAAATTAATAGTTTTGTTTTTATCCACATTTAGGAAATTCTATTTTACAAATTTCTTAAAATCTGCCTTTTAGATTTTGACGTCACTAGTATTTTGACATGGAACAAAATAATCATAAGAGAGGGTAGTTACCCAAATTGAAGAAGTTTAGGTTAGAAAGACAGTGAGTTGAGTTGTTTGCATTCGCATATGGTTTCATCTTTGTTTAAATTTTTGATTAGTTTGAATTATGGAGGGTAGAAGGAAGGAGTACCATCTTGTATGGGTGACAAGTTGAAAAAGTGTCCACCTGTAAACAGCAAATTATAATTCGAAGATTCACCGAAATGGCGCTCGTGTAGCTAATGGAAATGATGTGAATTTAGGGTTATAAACCGAGTGAAGTGTGCTGGGTTGAAAAATTTAGTATTTTTCGTGACTTGTGTAATTGAGAAATATACAGTATTAGTATTTCCTTTTTTAATTTTGTATCTTACTCTAATAATTCATGGCGATGTTTCTAAAATCTTGCTACTATGGCGCCACCTTAATTTGCTTCCTTTCGATGGACACTTTTTAATACATTCGGATCGTGCTCCTTCCTTCTACCCTCCATAGTTTGAATTTAAGCTTTATACCTTTTATTATAAAATATGCTGAAACATGGAACAGGAAACGAAGACTCTCGACAACTTCACATTTAAACTAGTGACGTATAAGTTGCATAGTTTTATTAAATTTTTGTTTTCATTTTTTTCTGTTAATCTAAAGAGTAAATTTCAAATAATTTTTTCTACAAACGTCAAAAAATGACAAGGTTTGCGCATTGACAACAATATAGGAAGTGACACTTTTTTTCGGATTCTTACGTTACCATGACACCGCGGGTTCGAAGTATTTCGCACACTGCATGTAAATTAATAAGACTTTTGTATTTCAATCTTCGAAAAAATGAAGCAAAACTCCAAATTATTATTCATTTTTAAATGAATAACAATTAAATACTTTTAAAATAATGATAGAATTTTACAATAACTAGTTTATTATTTATATATATATATAATCTAAACCCTTTTTGTACCCGAAGGTGTAAGGGTGGAAATCTATTTCTCCCTTCCATATATAAAATTGCTCCATTGCTTCTTGTTTTTTGCCATCTTTTTGGCTTCTTCCCAACTTTTCCCTCTTTTTTCCAATATTTCAGCAACCACTTGGTTCCAAGTTTTCTTTGGCCCTCCTCTCTTCCTTTTTGTAGTTGCTCGCGCTTCCCAAACATCTTTTACTGGCCTGTTGTTCATTCTTACTAAATGACCAAACCATTTAAGTTTTTGGTTGTCTAGCAAGTCAAGAATCGATTCAATTCCAAGTTCACTTCTAACGTCCTCATTCCTAACTCTGTCTCTCCGTGTTATTCCCTTAACCCTGCGCAAGTATCTCATCTCCATTGCTTGTATTCTACTCTTCGATTTCTGCGTCAGTATCCAGCTTTCACTTCCATAAGTGAGAATTGGTCGATATACTGTCTTGAACACTGTCATTTTCGTTTTCCTACTTATTTCTTTTTTACCAATGAATGCTCTAGACAAGGAATGGTAGAGTTTTGAGGCATTAGTGATCCTTTCATTCAATTCTTCATCTTCGGTTCCATTTCTGTCGATCTTAATACCAAGATATTTAAACAAGTCCACTTGTTGAATTTTTTCATTTTGTAGCCTTATGTCAATTTCTGTGTTTGTTATTCCGGTAGTCATGACTTTTGTCTTCTGTACATTTACTTTTAGATTTCTTTTACTGAGTTCTCTTTCCCATGTTTGTAAGTTTTTTTGGAGGTCATCTTCGCTCGGTGCACAAATCATAACGTCATCTGCAAAAGCACATTCAGACAGGTTGATGGGTTTCAGTCTATTATAGCCTATGTGGATCTTTTTAGTATGTTTTTTCGTAGCCTTGATAATATCGTCCATTATTATAAGTTTATTATTTACAATATTAATATTAATCCATAGTAACAGTGAAAATTTGATTAGGAAAAACATTTTAAGCCAGCTCAACACTATTTTCTATAATAAATTAGGCATTTTACTTATTTATAATATTTTTAAAAGATAGATTTTGACTTTTGTAGAAAAAATATTGTTTGCATCTCGTGCGCGAACTACTTTGGTGGTCTCGAATAATTTTTTAACTCGGCTTCGCCTCGTTAAAAAATTCAATTCTCGATCACCAAAGTAGCATTCCGCGCACTAGGTACAAAAATATCTATTATTTCTTAATATCCCATTTGTCACTTATTAATTCATCCTGTTAACACCTACCACCTAAATTACCATGATTTGCATTCCCAGTTTATGTTGGAGCCTCTTCGTTACAGAAGGAATTACAAGGATCTTTTCATTCTATTCAACATAGTCAATTCTACTCTCGATTGTCCTACTCTTTTGTTGAATATTGGTTTTTCCGCACCAACTAGATCTACTAGAAATAGTGTTACTTTTTCACAACCACACTACGCTAATGCTAATGAAATATCTACCTTTTTATTTTAGTAATTGGTTCTTTTGTAATGTGAAACTTAACAATGTTGTTGATTAAATAATAGTTTCTAATATCTAACTGTTGTGTTTGAATAAAGCAAATGAATTGAAGTAGAACAGCATTTAATATATTTATATATTTCACAAATCACACAAAATTATTGCCATACAGTCTTGTTTATAACAACCAAATATATAAGACTTAGCTAATTGGTAGTGGTGAAGTGTATATTCCAATATTAACACTGTTATGCACTTTAACTTTCGGCTGTTGTTTAGAGAAATGAACACTGGAAAAAATGACAAATCTAAATATACGAAATTGGTCACACTATTAATTTGAATTAAACACAAAGTTAACAAATGGCTGAATTCGACGGTTCTACTCCAAAAGATCCTAATGTGTAAGCAGATAGATGTAGGAATAGGCTACATAACCAGTTCATATTTTGTTGCTTCCAATACAAACTTGACCCTTCTTTTTTTACGACAATACTACAGTCATGAAATTTTAAAATATACATTTAGAAAAGATGGTAGTTTTATTTTTGATCCAATACATATTTTTTTATTAATATTTAGGGTTAAATTTTTAGCAAGTTTGATTTTGTTTACATATCTTTTGACAGTTGACACTTAAAGTATCGATATTTGATCATCGATTCAAAATATCGATTGTTATGACAAGAATACAACTACAGCGACATGGACACGCCCACCCAGGGCTCTTGTTTGGTTCTGTTAACTGTACTATACTAATTATCGCAATAATTCGTTCATCCCCAGGTCCACAAGATTGGCCAATCGATTGAATCTTGATTTCTTTACATCTTCTTCTGAGTTTCGCCGACAACTCCAAATTTGTAATTTTTAAAAAATATTTTTAGTTGTTATTGTAAGTGATATGTGCTTTATCTTATTTGTTAATTAATGTATCTATAAGTTTATGGTTTTTTCTATTTATATATATATTTTTTTTCTTTTTTTTTAAATTCTGTGTATCAATTATTGTACTCTATTGTATTTAATGGGTTCTAGCCCGTCAATAAATAAATAATAATAAATAATATTACCTAATAAAACATGGGGCCAAAATTTGAAGTTGATCACCCTATTTCTCCAGAAAAATGGAAAAAATTACGTAAAACATGTACAGGCGCACAGATATACATCCGAACTTCGTATCGTAACACCACTTCTGTTTATTGTCGCGTCGTAGATACGGTGTATTGAGGATGTATGCCAAACATAAGAGCAGAACTAGGTACTTGCGTTTCAGAAATGATAATTGTGAAGTCTAGCTAATCAATGAGAGTTTTTGATGTATTATTTTTCAAAAAAAAACAGAGGGCAGACACAGTTGTATATACTTAGTTTATTTTAAAAGCAAGTTGAGCTTTATTTTTAATCAGCTGCAGCCTGTTTGCTTATTGTACTCTACTCCCACATTTAATCCACCCACCCGTATTGTCGATTACACGATACAGGTCCATTGGATGAGTGCCATATGTTTTAGGTGGCACATTGGCCTCTCCGAAAATGGTTTGTTTCCTTGAGTCCAGTGCCTCACAGTCAAAATGAGATGTAGGACATAGATAAACCTACTTAATGTGGGAAACAGTCACATTCTCCATGCCACAAAGGTCTGCAGCTGAGTTCCCCGTTATACAGCCCCATTTTATGCAAATGCTCTTTTACCGGGGCATGACCCGTTGGATAACCTGTATTAATTCTCAACCGTTTGCTACTGATATTTAGGAGCTCTTCGATCCGTGTTTAACATATGTATCCCCTATAAAGGTCTTACTGCTTGTGTACCTGCTTTGGAGTGTTCTTCCTGTGTAGTATGTGTTGGCTTTGTACACATTTGTGTATTTGTCCTCGGACCCCTTTCTTTTGTGTTCCCAAGAACTGGTTCTGGTCCAAAATAATATATATTGTTGCTGAATCTCTTCTCGCGAGTTCATCAGCTTGTTCATTTCCAGAAATATCGTTATGTCCCGGCACCCACACTAATCTTACTCTAAAGCGTTCTGTCAGTTGATTTATTTCTTTCTGGCATTCCTGTATCAGTCTGGAAGCCGCTGGTGCTGCCTGGCTGTCAATTGATATGTTGATATAGATACTTTATCCGCCTGAAGTACAGATGTATGATTCCTATAGAGAGAAGGAACAACTTTGTGTTCCTCATTTCACGTCCCTTTCACATCGGGTACACGTCAGTCCTTTCTGTGAGGTATCTCTACTTCATAATATAGTGGAAGCAATTTATTGCTTCTTTAGATTTTCAAAAAATCTGCACACTTTAATTTAATTTAACCAAAAAATGGCACGAGAAGATACTAGATAACTGTTTATAAATTCGAGGGTTTTATCTCCTTCCGCCCACTCCATCTCTTGTATATCTGATGTACACGCTTTAATTTCTGAAAGAAGCAAAATAATCTAAAGAAGGGTAACCAAAATAACCAGTGGAGGTGATAAATCTCATAAGATACTAGCAGTAGCAGGTGAAATCAACTAAGTAAGACTATGAAAAAATATTTGAGGTGATATTATATGAAGGTAATAGATATGAAGCTCCACGGCACTTATATTTGTTTTCATAATTTATTCAGTTATTTTATTTATACGAGACGTCGCGTTATCCTGTTCCGCCCCTTCCACGGGCTCCATAGGTTTGTAGAATAATACTCAGTTTTCTCTATTTTTCCTATACTGATCTATTCAATCTGCTGAATCTCTTCTCGCGAGTTCATCAGCTTGTTCATTTCCAGAAATATCGTTATGTCCCGGCACCCACACTAATCTTACTCTAAGGCGGTCTGTCAGTTGATTTATTTCTTTCTGGCATTCCTGTATCAGTCTGAAAGGCGCAAGTGTTGCCTGGCTGTCAGTTGATATGTTGATATAGATACATATATCCGCCTAAATATGAAGTACAGATGTATGATTCCTATAGAGAGAAGGAACATCTTTGTGTTCCTCATTTCACAATCCTCATGTCCCTTTCCTAGTCTTTGACTCGTCCGTGTACCAGGTGTCACTTCGGGTACACGTCAGTCCTTTCTAGCTGTGAGGTATAGTAAATTTTATACCCATTTAGAATAAGACCATCCTTATTTATTATTAATAAATCGGTTGAAACAAAAAATTACCAACAAAAATGAACGTCGTAACTAATTTATTAGATGTCACGTTTTTGAAGTTACGTCAAATTTTGATTTCATGTTAATGTCAGATGGTTCAAGAAGCCGCATACGTTAAGTTACTAAAACGGCTGGTACCTCTAAATAGGTATTAATTTTACTATATCTCTACTTCATAATATAGTGGAAGCAATTTATTGCTTCTTTAGATTTTCAAAAAATCTGCACACTTTAATTTAATTTAACCAAAAAATGGCACGAGAAGATACTAGATATAACTGTTTATAAATTCGAGGGTTTTATCTCCTTCCGCCCACTCCATCTCTTGTATATCTGATGTACACGCTTTAATTTCTGAAAGAAGCAAAATAATCTAAAGAAGGGTAACCAAAATAACCAGTGGAGGTGATAAATCTCATAAGATACTAGCAGTAGCAGGTGAAATCAACTAAGTAAGACTATGAAAAAATATTTGAGGTGATATTTTATGAAGGTAATAGATATGAAGCTCCACGGCACTTATATTTGTTTTCATAATTTATTCAGTTATTTTATTTATACGAGACGTCGCGTTATCCTGTTCCGCCCCTACCACGGGCTCCATAGGTTTGTAGAATAATACTCAGTTGTCTCTATTTTTCCTAATACTGATCTATTCAATCTTCTGTAAAAATTCTTATTCCTAATTTACCATTTTCCGTATTTCCTCATTTCTCGACCCTATCTGAATTTCCCAGCTATTTTCATCACTTCTCACAAGTTTATTAAATGAATAAAATGTATATAAAAATCAGAATCAGTGACGAAATCAGAAGAATGGGGAAACATAGAGATGGAGAAGAAAGACCTATAATATTGAAATTAACAACGGGAAGCAAAAAATTGAAACACTTAAGCAAAGCAAAAAACTAAAAGGCACTAAGATCTGGATCGATGAGGATACCTGGAAGAAACACTGGAAACCAAATAGATCACGTACTAATCTCCAAAAAAAGAATAAATATTATAAAAGACGTCAGATCATGTAGAGGAGCAGATGCCGACACTGACCACTTCTTGGTTTTGACGAAACTAAATCTAGAAATAAAATATAACAAGAAAAGAAGAGGTAGGAAAAGGTGGAACATAAAACTGAAAATATGAGGCGGAATTGAACGCAGGAATTAGAGGAATACAAGAAGGAAAGAATATAGAAGAAAATTGGGAATGTATAAAAAACAGTATTAAAAATGCAGCAGAAAAAACGGTTGGCCAACGAGAAATGACTGGTTTGACGAAGATTGTGGAAATATAAGTAATCGTAAAACAAAAGCCAGACAACGATGGATAGGATCAGGGACTGAACAAGATTATGAAATATACAAAGAATTAAGGAAGGAGGCAGTAAAGATAATAAAACGAAAAAAAATCAATGGATAATACAAAAAATGGAAGAAATTGAGCTAAATAACAAAGGCAATTCTAAGTTATTTGCAAATATAAAAAGAAAAAAAAAACAACCAATGTAGCAAAAATAGAACTGGAAAAATGGGAGAGTCATTTCAAAAACCTACTGACCGCAGAACTCCAGACTATTTTCACTGAGAATAGAGAAGACATGGAGCCAGAGGAGGAAGATGAAGAGCCACGATATGATGAATTTAACGAAGCAATAGAAAAGTTAAAAGATAATAAAGCGGCAGGAGTCGATGAAATTAATGGGGAATTAATAGAAAATGGAGGAACCATGCTCAATAAGGAAATTTTATTCGAATTTTAGTGAACGAAATATGGAAAAAAGAAAAGATGCCAGCAGAACGGAAAACAGGAGTAATTAGTAATTATACCGATACATAAGAAAGAGGACCCGCTTGAATGTTCCAACTACAGAGGAATAACACTATTAAACTCGGCCTATAAAATTTTCACAACAATTTTAAACGAAAGACTAAGAGACAAGATAGAAGGAAAAATAGGTGATTATCAATATGGATTTAGGAAAGGAAAAGTCGACTATGGACCCAATTCACATAATGATACAAATTATTGAAAAAAGTTATGAATACAACATTGATCTGAATATACTATTTATAGACTTTAAATAGGCTTTCGATAGTATAAACAGAGAGACACTTAAAGAAGATTTGAAAAATATCGGGGTATCGAGTAAAATGAGAAGACTAATAAATATGACGATGGAACGATCGGCAGCAAGAGTATTGACAGAAAAGGGCAAACAAAGGAATTTGAATTTAACAGTGGTGTGAGGCAAGGAGATACAATGTCTACAACTCTTTTTAATATTGTATTAGATGGAGTCATCAGAGCTGTTGGTTTAAGAGGTACCATAATAACAAAACTGACACAAATCCTAGCGTATGCAGATGATATAGCGATAATATCAAGAAATCTAAAAGAACTCAATATCACATCTTCATAGAATTGATGTTAGAAGCTGAAGGTATATCAAGAGAAAACTAAAGCAATGTTTATATCCAGAAATAGAGCTCAACCGCAGACAATTAGGATAAGAGAATACGAAGTAGTGACAAGTTTCAAGTATTTAGGAATCTACTTAAAAGGAGATAACGATAGAACATTAGAAATAGATCAGCGGATACAAGCAGGACATAGAGCTTTCTTCAGATACAAACGATACCTTCAAAAGAAATAAAAAATGGTAAAAACACAAAAATAAAAATATACAAGGCAGCGATTCGACCAGTGGTGACCTATTAAGGATATTCGAGAGAAAAATTATGAGGAAAATTTACGGACTAGTTAAAACAGGAGAACATGAATTATGAAATTGTGCAAAAAAATAATGGGGAAGACATTGTGAAATTTATAAAAGCACGCAGACTGGGATGGTACGGACACATTTATAGAAAAAGTGGAGATGAAACACTAAGAAAAATAACAGAATGGATACCAGTTGTAGACAGAGCAAAGTAAACGCGGATTTAAATATCATGAATATTAAGACACCCACTGGGTGTGACTACAATTCCCATGGGAATGTATATATATATATATATATATATCTCAAGAAGATAATTGCTTAAATAAAAGAACTGATATTCAAAAACTTGGTACAATTTATAGCTATTTATTATCTTTTGACAAAAAAACAAAAAATTCAAATATTGAAGATGAGAATTCTGTTCCTTTATATTAACTTACCAACTATTATTTCACTTGCTAATATACTAAACATATTTAAAGACATTTCTATGACTACTAAAAATTAACATCGATGTCGTAATGTCAATTTTGATAGTTTTATTTTTAATTTAATTTCTTGAAAAAGAAAATTATATCTTATACCATGTTTTTTCTCCATATTATACATATTATATATAGATATTGTGATTAACCTCGCTTAGTTGTAAGTAATTAATGTTTTACTTTTAAACTGAATTTATTTATACCTGTTGAAATATCTATAAATGTATCTTTTGTAGTTCTTTGATAATGGTGATAATAAATTACCGAAAGCTCAGAACAAACTAAAAAGAGTTCACTTATTCACATTGCCGCATCCCCCACAATAATAGTTAGACATATATATATATATATATATATATATTGCTGTGGTATGTGCCGAAACGCTCCAAACCTTTCAACATACAACCGCGGCTATAACTTTGCAAAGTATCTAATAAAAATGAAATTTTTTTGTACCTATGCCTTTTGATATGGGGCGCCAGATGCTCGAAACGCATCGATTTTAAATTCTGAAAAATTATAATAATTCTTATTAATATTTTGCTTTATAAATTTTTTTTTATATCTCAGGGCCGAAGCTTGGGTTCATATAACGAGAAAATATTACTGTATTTCACAGGGTACCTTCTACTCTGAGAGAACTAAAAAAAATATTTTTGGACGCAACTATATCTTTTATTTTTTTTCAAAAATATTTTGCGATTAATTTAAATAGCAATAAAAACAATTCATTGAAAACTACAACATTCTACCCTCTATATAGAAAATTAAACCATGTAAATACTAAATAAACTCTAAACTATAGAGTAATTCCGTGTAAGTATTAACAAAAAACAATATGGTAAAGTTTAACCATAGAAATGATACTTACACGTTATCTCTGTCAAAAAAAAAGAAACCAAAAGAATATCCGAAAGTAATTTATCAGAACTATCTATCAATAATATTGACACACATCAAACACAACCTTGCTTAGAGCTACAAAATTCAAATTACAATGCATGTACCATCATGGATAATAAATATTTTAAAACTAAATTTTTATATCAATAAGATTATTTACGTTAATATTAATTTTGCAATTAACCTTCGGGATCTTATTTATATTTTAACCACCAATACATGCAAAATTTATTATGCTTTGTATTTACCAACTGCCATAAATGGATTAATCAATTCTTCTGGTTTTTTTTTATTTTGAAAATGCCAATTTAAATATGTGAGTCTGACATTTCTTTTCTCAAACTTCGTTTTTTTTATATCATTTTATCCTGACTTTTATTATTGTCACCTTTGACAGCTTTTTCTAACCTTCGTAGTATTTCTGTCAGACGGCGCGAAAACGATTTGATGCTTCCTATACCAGTGACAAATTCAGACTAAATCGTTAAAAACTTCTAAATATCTATGACAACAGTCACTTTTGAAGGATATTTTGACATATTTCAAATTAAATTTCATTTAAATTGGTATTTTCACCCTCTAAAATCTAAATTGTACAACTATTTTATGCTAAAAACTTTACGTAGAAGTTCTGAAAAATTACTTTCCTTTTCATCTCATACTTCCTTATAATTAATTTTATCTACCAAATTTTTTGTAGTGAAATGTCTTTTAAACTATTTTGTATTTTCGTAACATAATAAATGGTATAGATAAATGTCTGTTATACAGAGATTGTTTGCTGCTGATTTTAGATACCACAGCAATATATATATATTATTTTATATTCTTTAACCATTATTATAATAATCGCTTGATTTTTATTTCTTGGGTATGGTTAGGTTTTTTATATTTAATAAATTAAAAATGTTTTTTCGACGTTTCGCTTTCGTTTGAAAGCTTTTTCAAAATGTCTATTTTCTAAAATGTCATAGTGAAGTAAACATATATACAGTTGTTATTTGGTTATGATTACAAGTATTAACTTAATTCAGAAATAAATTTACGATATTTGAAAAATAGATTTAAAAAAAGTGCGGTTATTGATAATTAACTTGTTATTTTATTAAATTATGATAAATTTGACTCAAGTTTTTAATATCTTGTTTATCGTTCACAGAATTTTTTTCTTTTTTTATATGTATCATTTCTTTAATCGTTAGTTTCTGATAATTGGAGTCCTGTGTTAATATTTTTGTGTTTTTGAAGTCAAATTCATGTTTTTCTGTCGATTCATGTTTATGTAGAGTTGTAGAAGCATTTTTTGTTTATTTGTGGCCGTTGAGACGATTTTCTAGATGTTGAGTTGTTAAACCTATATATTTTTTTGGACAGTTTAAACATATGGTATAGAACATAGAGAAATAAAAAATCATCATCATCATCATCATCAAAAATCATTATTTCTCTATGGTATAGAATATATAACATTAGATTTTTTATTGGTTTTAGTTGGACTTTTAAGTTTAGTAAATAATGATGACAAAGTATTTTGAGATTTATGACACACGTTGATGTTATGTTTAGACAGTATGAATTTTAGTTTTTCTGAGAGTTCGTTTGTATAAGGCATTGCTATGTATCTGTTTTGACTTAATTTAGTTTTTGTGTTGTTATTTTTAGTGTTATTGTAGAATTTGTAGGTGCGTTGTTTGAAAATTCTTTCTATATTGTTTATTGGGTAGTTGTTATTTTTTAAGGTGTCTTTCACGTGTCTAAATATTTCAGGACGGTATTCTGGAGAAGTCAATTTAATGGCTCTATCGGTTAATCCAATAATAACACTGTTTTTTTTGAGCATTAGGATGATTGGAATTGTAATTTATATATCGGCCGGACCATGTTTCTTTTTTATATAGTTTAGTTTTTAGTTTGTTGTTATTAGTTCTAATTAATGTTAAGTCTAAAAAATTTATTGTATTATTTTCTTCAGTTTCAACGGTAAATTGGAGTTTTGGATGGAAATTATTGAACGCAGTTAAAATATCATTGATTTTGTCTGATGGAATTGCAGTTATACAATCGTCAACATAGCGTTTATAAAATAACACATGAAAATTTAAATTCTTTAGTACGTTCTCTTCAAGATGTTCCATTATCAATTGAGCTAAAGTTGAGGATATAGGAGAGCCCATTGTGCAACCGTCTAATTGTTGGAAAAATTTATTTTGGTATTATTTTTTTGAATCAATAAAATTGCTTCTTTGAATTCATTGTATGATAGAGTGGTGTGGTTAGGTATTTTATATTTAATAAATTAAAAATGTTTTTTCGACGTTTCGCTTTCGTTTGAAAGCTTTTTCAAAATGTCTATTTTCTAAAATGTCATAATGAAGTAAACAACTCATTTTCAATATTTGAATTTTTTGTTTGTTTGTCAAAAGATAATAAATAGCTATAAATTGCACTAAGTTTTTGAATATCTTTTATTTAAGCAATTATCTTCTTGAGATATGAATGCCATTTCCAGGAAAATCCTTTTAGAGTAGTTGTTTTCTTTATGTAAAATTTCAAAGTTTTTATAATCTATTGTATGATTTGTAGAGAAAACAATGTTCAGCTAATGCTGATCTTTCTGGATATAATCTTGCATCACTCTTATGTAGAGCTATACGTTTAGTTATTTTTTGTGATGTTTCACCTACATATACATATTTACATGTAGAGCAAGTCAATCTATAAATTACATTAGAAAGATCAGTAAGAGGATCAATTTCTTTCTTCTTACTATAAACACAATTAAGTGAGAGAACATTTTTATTATCGGCAACGAACTATTTCCTATATACACTGTGTCCGTAAAGTATGGAACAAATTCATTTTTAGCTAAACAGACCATTTTAAGAAATAATCCTGAAACACGTCGATTTTTGATTTTAATTTACCGTATTTTAAAATAATAATCTAATATACAGGGTGAATTACTTTCGAGTAATGACGTCACCGTCATTTTTTTTAAATGGAACACCCCCATTTTGTTTCAATTTTCGGATTACTCTAGCTGAGCTGATTCCAAAAATGTATCACATGTTGATTCCAATTGGTACAGGGTGAACAAAAATACAATAGTTTTGTGTGTGCTCATAAAGTAACGCGTAACATTCTTTATTAGTTAAATTAACAATATTATCAAAAATACTTTCTGTCTAGCGGCAATTGGTTTAAATGTAAACAATAAACAATATTTCTCAAGACACAATAAACAAGGTTCAACAAGAATTTGTACACCGTTTGGGTTACTGTCAAATACAGCAAGGGCTGCAGTTCGAACATTTATAAAGTCATGTATTTCATAAGTATTTTTGATAATATTGTTAATTTAACTAATAAAGAATGTTACGCGTTACTTTATGAGCACACACAAAACTATTGTATTTACTGTTTTTGAAAAATATTTTTCAAAACTAGTTGTGAAGCGTAGAATAATATATTTTTATTCTTCGACATCTATTGTATTTTTGTTCACCCTGTACCAATTGGAATCAACATGTGATACATTTTTGGAATCAGCTCAGAGAGTAATCCGAAAATTGAGACAAAATGGGGGTGTTCCATTTAAATAAAATGACGGTGACGTCATTACTCGAAAGTAATTCACCCTGTATATAAGATTATTATATTGAATTTAGTAAAGCGTTGTCTGCAGGTATTGTTTTGTTTAAGTTTGTAACATTCACTTGTATTTTCATGTTGTCAAATAAGACAGTTATATAGTTGTTATTTTTACATTAAAAGATCATTCCAGTACCAGTTTTTCATTTTCATATAATCACAATAATTCAAAAGGTTATGGGCCCAGATTACGTGAAATTGTAAAGGAAGATTAACTGCAGTAAATATCGTTATTTATTTTTTGCAAGAATTATTTGTGAACTCAAAAAAAAGAAAATTGGAAAGCAATTTATTTTTGAAGTTTTGAAGCCGATAATTATTAAAAGACAAAATAAATGGAAGGCGATCGCGTTAATATTGAAAAGCTGGAAAGCGGCAGCAACTGGCTAACATGGAAGTTTCAAATGCGTCAGATTTTAGAAGCTAACGATCTTTTTGACTACGTCGATGGAACAAACGTCAAACCGACATCTGAATGTACAAATTATGCGAAGGAAATTGTGACTTGGAAGAAGGCGGATGCTATGGTCAGACGAGCAATTTCCACGACTTGTATGAAACAGGCATTACTGCAGATTATGAATTGTGAAACAGCTCAAGAGATGTGGGAGACGCTCAAAAGTACGTATGAGCAAACATCAAAGGCAAATATTTTATTTTTACAACAAAAATATTATGGTTACACAAAACAACCGGAAGATGACATTGCGACATTTTTATCAAAATTAATGGAAATAGTGCAGCAATTACGTGATCAAAAAGAAATTATTTCTGAGTCCATGGTAATTTCGAAGATTTTAATGTCACTACCGTCCGAGTTTAATCATTTCCATAGTGCATGGGAATCTGCAAACGCAGATAGTCAAACTTTGGCAAATTTGCGGGCTCGTTTGATGGCAGAAGAACTTCGTTTGAAGTCGCAGGGTCAAGTTCAAGAAGTAGAGGCGCTAATGGCAAAGAGAATCTTCTCGAAGAAACAAATCAATAATTCCAAGAAAGGAAATTCATCGAATAATAACAAAGCGACAGATAAAAATGACAAACCGAAAGGCAAATGCTTCAAATGTGGAAAAAAGGGCCACTGGAAAAGGGAATGCTCGGAAAAGAAGACTAACTTCAACGGGAGAAAAGAAGAAAATTCAAATGATGCTTTTATTTGTTACAAAACAACAAATAGAGACCAAGATACTTGGATTTTGGACTCAGGTGCAACTGATCACATGAGTCATCGCCGAGAATGGTTCGAAAACTATACGGAAATAGCTGAACCAATTACAGTTGGTAATGGTGACAAGATAATGGCTCTGGGCAAAGGCGATATCAACATTTTTGCTTTTAATGGAGATGAATGGATTCGCAAACGAGTCATGGGAGTCTTGTTCGTGCCGGAACTTGAGAAAAATTTGTTTTCGTCGGGAAAGGTGTTAGATCGCGGGCATCAATTGAACATGAACAACGAAGGTTGCAAATTGCTGAAAGATGGAAACATTGTTGCAGTGGGAGTTCGCACAAAAAGTTTGTTCCAAATGTTGTTCAGAACAATACAACCATCAAAGATTGAAACTACAGCGAGCAGCGAGTGTAGCAATCAAAAACGCTACACTTCGTTCATGGCACGAACGTCTAGGACATCAGAATTCGACACATGTGAAGAAGTTTCTACTAAGTCGGGGTATAGATTTCATTGATGAGGAATTTGCATGTGAAGCTTGTGTCTATGGAAAGCAACATCGAAGCACTTTTAAGAGTCGCGAAGAAAAATCAAAGATGTGTGGCGAAATCATTCATACTGACGTGTGTGGTCCGTTTCAGACGAATTCAATTGGTGGATCCAGATATTTTTTGTTGCTCAAAGATGATTATTCTCATTTTCGTTTCGTATATTTCATGAAACAAAAATCAGAAGTAGCGAGTATTATCGAAAAATGTGTTAAACTGATTCAGAAGAAGCATGGTCACAGTTTTCGCAATATCAGATCTGACAACGGCACAGAGTTTGTCAATGAAAAGCTGAAAGTTTTCTTTGAAGCAGCTGGAATTCATCATCAACGAACTGTGCCATATACACCAGAGCAGAATGGTTGTGCAGAAAGGGAAATACGAACTATCGTTAAATCAGCAAGGACAATTTGAGGCAAAGAAGATTAACAGGTTATGTTTTCATGCTTGGAGGAAGTGTAATTAGCTGGGGATCAGAACGACAAAAATCCGTCGCACTATCCACAACAGAATCCGAGTATGTGGCAGCGTCACAAGCTATAAAAGAACTTGTCTGGTTGAAGAATCTCTTATGTGATCTTCGACAAGTTAAATTGGATGTACCAGTTTTATTTATGGATAATCAAAGCGCAATACGACTTGTGAAGAATCCAGAGTTTCATAAGAGAACTAAGCATATTGACGTACGTTACCATTTTATCCGAGAGAAATTCAAAGATGAATTTTTTGAATTACAATATGTTCAAACAGATGACCAGGCAGCCGATATCATGACAAAGGCATTATCAAAATTGAAACATCAACATTTTTGTCAAATGTTGAATGTATTGTCAAAGTGAATGTTGACATTGACTTGTAACAAAAAGTGGGAGTATTGAATTTAGTAAAGCGTTGTCTGCAGGTATTGTTTTGTTCAAGTTTGTAACATTCACTTGTATTTTCATGTTGTCAAATAAGACAGTTATATAGTTGTTATTTTTACATTAAAAGATCATTCCAGTACCAGTTTTTCATTTTCATATAATCACAATAATTCAAAATATTATTTTAAAATACGGTAAATTAAAATCAAAAATCGACGTGTTTCAGGATTATTTCTTAAAATGGTCTGTTTAGCTAAAAATGAATTTGTTCCATACTTTACGGACACAGTGTATATATATATATATATATATATATATAGGATAGTCTTTGCCGACTAATTAGGTATAAAACCAGAAATATTGGGGAAACGGCAAGTTTATAAAAGTGAACTCTTCTTACTAATTTAACAAGCTTTCGGAAACTTTTATTTCCATTATCAAGTTACAGTAAATTGAGGATTGATATAAAATGGTAAATATATATTAAATGCTAAAATTGGTATTTGAATTTTTTAAAAAATATTGAAATATTGTCATTATGCCAATGACAATATTTCAAGAATTCCCTTTTGTTTATTTATATATATATATATATATATATATATAAAAGAAATATTAAAGTACCACTATCAGTTTTAAGTATTTATTTGGTATGTAGACAATAAAATTTTCAAAGAAAATACATATCTACACCAATAAGCGGTTATAAATATTAAAGGAATTAATGAAAAATTCATACTATTTCAATAACTATATTCAATAAAATAAATCTTATTATAATTAGACAGTGGCACTAATAACTTCAGTATATTTCTTAATTTTGCTTGCAACAGACATGTCTACATATTTATCGCCAATGCTAACAATCATTCCACCAATAATAGTTGGGTCGACTTTCGTGGCCAATTGAATAGTTTGGTTGGATTTAACGAATGATTTCAATACTCCAAGTAATTTTTGCTTTTGGTCCGCATCCAAATCTCTAGCAGTGATTACCTCACAAGAAACCTGAAAAAATACATATATTTAACTTCAAAATAAATTAATTTGTTTCCCTCAAGTACATCATATTGTACAAAAAACATGACATGTATTTGTTTTTGGATTTGGCACCTTTATGGTTTTTTTTATTTCAATTGATTTTATTAATTATTTTATAATTTGGATTGGCCCCAAATCAGAGTTTACCAAATAGATTAAATATGTTTCCAACGTTTATAAAGTTAATATTTTGCTAGATTGTATCCCTCATTATAACTTTCAAAGTTTTTTCATGTAACTCTTAAAATGTTTAAATATAAAATAACAATAATATAAGTAATATAATTTTTTCACTACTAGCCTCTAAACCTAACTTTATTGACTTTTGTTGAGGTAGTAAAGTTGTTCATTATTAACCAAGGTAGAAAAATACAGAGCCTACTTGATTATAACTAAATCTCAATCCATTTAATAGAATGTGAGGTTAACTTGTGCACAGCTGTCATGTCATGTCAAACGGGAGTCGACAAACTAATATTAAAAAAAATAAAATGCCAGTAGTGAAGTAGTGAAAAAAATGCTATATGAGCCACGGTAGAAAAGTGTATCGAAGCTTCGCTTCTCGGTCTTTAATGGACCTCGACAATAATACCTCACTTTTCTACCTTGGCGCATAATTACTATTTTCAACTCTGTGTGATATCCATAAGTTTATATCCAATAGGAATGCAGCATCTCAGTATTTGGTCAACATCCAGATTTATGACTACCTAACTGACAGATGTTAAATTAATTAAATTTGACAGTTCTCTGTAGTTTACTCGTAAGTTCTTAAAATTTGACCAAGTCTAATGATAAAATTATTAAAGTATGGGAGTAGAAAAAATAGTATATGCCACTACTATTTAATGACTATGAAGACAATAATATTCATTTTGACAATCGTCTCCGGGTCGTATCGTAATTATCATACTCTTGTTTTAATAGCCATAATTAAATTCTCATTGCATGATATAACTATTACACACAAAGCAATAATAGCTCTAATGGTGTGCAGGAAACTCACAGAGAAAAATTGGGGTTGTAGCCCAAGAATCCTCGGCTGTATGTACACAGCCATAGTGAGACCAATCATTACTTATAGAGCCATTGCGAGGAGTAGAAGAACTAGCATACTGACGACGAGAGAAAACCTCTCCGAAATTCAAAGACTACCCTGTATTTGCATTATAGGAGCAATAAGAACATGCCCAATGGCGGCAATGGAAGTGATTCTCAATCTCACACCACTACATATGGTGGCGGAAAGTGTTGCAGAAAGAACAAGATACAGACTAAGTAGAGAGGGAATCAATAAAAAAACCACCTTCTTGCTTCTTAGAAATCGGAAAACCTGGGACATGTCAAATTGTTCATCAATTATAGTTCCCTTAAATACTGAAGTCAATTATTTTGTGATAATACACTCAAACAGCTTTGGAATGCAACTGAGGTTACACACCGGCCTATAATTACATACATCCACTCTATTTCCAGATTTAAAAATTGGTGTTAGGTAACAGCTTTTTTAAAAATTGCGAAAGGTACATATTATTTAGACAAGGAGTTACACGTGACATAGCAATAGATCTTTCAGAAGTATATATACAAAATAAAATAAAGCAGAACGATTTTCACACTAAATTTGAAGTTACAGGCGTCAAAAGAATAAAAATAGGAAAGTAGTAAATGACGGAAATGTAGAATATACCCCCACTAAAACATGCGTGGTAAGCTTTAAAGCTCAAAGTTTACCAAAATATATCACGATAAATAAGGTAGGAACCCTACCAACAAAAAGTTCTACTTTGCTTCAACTGTTCAAGATATGGTCACTTAGGGGGGCAATGCAAAAGCCACCCAAGGTGCAACAAATATCATAATTCCCCATAATACTAAAATTGTTCAGATGCTGAATCATTTATACCTGACGGTGACCACCTCACTACTAACCTTAATGAATGTGCTGAATTTAAAAGACAAAAATTAATTAAAAATGCAATGACAACTAACAATATAAATTACCACGACGCAAATTCTAAAATACGCAGAACTTCCTACGCCAATGTAGTTTCAAAAAATATATATTCCCTATCAACAACAAACTCCCATATCGCACCCTTCTCAAATACATACAATCCCTCCCTCTCAAATACCAGAGCACCAACCGACAATATTTCAACAGAATAGCCCCCAATAGCCCACAATTTTTCACCTATTCAAGAATCCCCAATAAAAGGCAGAGACCAAGTAATTGCTCACAAGGAACTAATTTCACAGCCTAGAGTTCCAGGAACGGATTTCAATATTTTAAACAAATACGTATATACACAGCACACCCATACAACAGATCCAGCAGTAAACATTGAAAATTCAGATCATGAAGTGATTAAAATACTTTTAGAACTTTTTTACGAGTTATTAAACAAACTTGAAGAATCTAATAATATGAAAGTATCTAAAGCAGACTTAAAAAATTCAATTAGTAACCAATTAAAACAAATCTTGTCAAATGAATCATCGAATTCGCAGACTTAAATTTTTGCAATGGAATTGTAGATCTGCAGTATCCAATAAAGAAATTTTATAATATCTCCTTCATACAAATCACATAGACATTGCTCTTTCATCAGAAACATGGTTCAAATCAAATAAATATTATAATTTTAACTGATAGAAATGATGGATATGGTGGAATTGTCATACTAATAAAAAACAACCCCTTTTTCATGGAGTGCAAACTCATAAATAATGATATAAACATACAATATAGTTGTATATCAACCCAACTATATTTAATCAAAAAAACTATCCACATAGTATCACTTTATATTAAACCAAAGACCAAAATAGAACTATCTGAATGGGTTGCATATTATACCACAACCATTTATAATAGGTGGAGTTTTTAATTCCCATCACCAATCTTGGGGCTGCGAGTACGACGATTCATACGGAAATGTACTGTTAGATGCTATAAATCATTGTAACTTAGTAATAATAAATGATGGATCACATACCCTAGTCACAAGAGGTAGAGGCAGTGCAATAGATCTTACAATTTGCACTCCAGAAATAGCTGAACCTCTCAATTGGAACGTTTTAAACGATCCACATGGCTCAAATCATCTACCTTTAGTATTCTTTTTTAAATCCCCACAGCGAAATACACATTTACAAAATATTAAACATAATATCTAGATTCCCAAAAATGCAAACCTAGATATTACGAAATATTTACCCCCTTACAAGTTACAGCGGGTTCGTGGACAACATCAATATGGCAGCCGAGATATCCATTCCAAAAAGAGCAACCAACTTAACTGCTCAAAGGAACCATAATCCCAAGATATGGTGGAATAAAACTTGTTAAGAGGCAGCAAAAAAACAGAAAAAATGCATTTGTAAAATTCAAAAATGACCCAAACATTCAAAACCTTGTGGAATATAATAAACTAGATGCAGTAGCAAAAAGAACATTCAAATATACCAAAAAGCAACTGTGGGCCAAATTCTGCGAAAGTCTAAATTCTTCAACGCCCATTAAAGAAGTATGGCAAAGAATAAATTCCTATAAAAACAGAAAGCAACAAAACAAGATAGCACATGATGACAAAGCAGAATGGATTCAAGAACTCCACAGCAAAATATCCCCGCCGTGGGCTGAAAATTTAAGAACGAGTTTACCTATAAGTGCCTGTCCTAAAAACTGCGAATACTGACTAAATCATTTAAATATGTGGGAGCTTAAGAAAGCATTAAAACATACATATAACTCTCCTGGTACAGACAATATTTCATATTCAATGTTATCAAATTTACCTATTAACCACAAAGAAGCACTCCTTAAAATATATAACCTCATTTGGACAAAACAGATCAGTATCCCTATTAGTTGGAAAGAATATGAAGTACTACCCATACCAAAACCAGTAAAACCGCCACAACAATTGAACTCTTACAGACCAATCTCTTTAGCTTCTTGCATTCTTAAAACTTTTGAGAAATTAATAGAACAGATTAGAACAGTGGTTAGAAAACGAAAATATTCTCCCTAACTCACAATATGGTTTTAGGAAATCTAGATCTACTCTAGAAGCTTTAACAATATTTGTCACTGACGTTCAAACAGGTTTTACTAATAAAGGTATAACAGTATCAGCATTCATAGATATTTCTGCAGCTTTTAGCAATGTTCACCTCGATATCCTAACCCATAAATTAGCCAATATCGGCATTCCTCTAGAACTTGCAACATTTTTAACTTCCTTATATTCCGAAAGAATTGCATCCCTCAAAATAAATGAAGATTTAACTTCTCCTCGTCAAACGCACATAGGGTTACCACAAGGCAGTATACTAAGCTCACTTCTGTACTTACTATATACTCTCGATTTTGATTCCATAGTAAAAAATGCAAATATTATTCAATTTGCTGATGATATACTGCTTTACTCTACACACAATCATTTAAATACTAGTATAAATAAACTCAGCTCTGACTTAAACAACGTTCATAAATGGATGTCTACAAATAACTTTATATTTTCTGAACAAAAATCAGAAGTATGTATCTTTTCTAAAATAAGAAACACCCCAGAAGGCCAAATTCAATTAGGACCCTAAACATTTCCTATCAGATACACAGTAAAATACCTGGGAGTTTACCTGGATCGCAAACTACTGTGGAAAGACTGTATACACCAAAATATTAAAAAATCAGTAAATTCAATAAATGCATTAGAATCTGCTTAGACTATCTCAAATCAACACCCATAAACGTCATGGAAGCAGAAGCAGTAGAGCCCCCTCATACTTATCGAAGAAAATTAATTAGCGACACATTCATAGCACAATTATATTCTAGACATGCCCCAGTCATTTGATTTTACATACAATTTTCATTTCTTCTTATGCGGAGATTTTAACATAAACTTTTTGGAAAGCTCCAAAAATCTAACTACCTTTAATGATTTACTTCGAAGTTTTAATATGTCTTTCACGGTTAAATCCCCAACTAGAATGAACAGGTGCTTAGACAATATTTTTACGAACATTGAGGAATCTAACTATATCATTGATGTAGTTGACAACCATTTGAGTGATCATCAGAATGCACAGATCATGAGTGTAAAACTTGATCAGCATGAGAGCATACCATTATACACCTATTATAGAAACACCACTGACCAAAGTAACATAACTCAATTTCAAAACTATTTGGAAAAGAAAATTGGGAAGAACTTTACAGCTGTTCCGGTAATATTAATGAGAAATTTGAAGTGTTTTGTGGAGTGTTCAGATATTACTTTGATCTATCTTTCCCTGTAAAAAGAAAAAAAGTAGCTGGGTGTAATAAGAAACGGAAGCCCTGGTTAACTAGAGGTCTTCTAGTTTCTGGAAAGCATTTAAAAGATCTATATCACTTAAGTAAACATGGTGATGAGTTCACAAAAGAGTACTTTAGAAAGTATAAAAAATTGTACAGACATCTACTCAGTATAGCGAAAAAAAGACACAACAGTTTGCTAATAGCAAACTCCAGTAATAAAGTTAGGACAGCTTGGGGTATCATACAAGGAAAAGCTAAGGATAATAATATTATAAAATACATTAATGTTGAAAATAAGGAAGTTGACGATCCCAAATTGATGGCTGATCACTTTATAGACTACTTAAATCAACTTTCAGGTCTTATATCAGATAATCTTTCAGGTCCAACATGCCTACAATTGCCTGTATTTAATGCACAGTCCTTCAGTTTTGTACCATCTACAAGATATTATATAGAAGACATTATCAATAATCTAAAACGTTCCTTTTCTGTAGGGGACGATGAAATATCTACTAATGTTTTAAAAGGTGTTAAATCTTTAATAGCCCAACCTTTATCATTTTTATTAAATTGCTCGATGGAAGAAGATACTTTCCCTCAAATCTTGAAGATCTCAAAAATTCAACCAATACATAAGGCTGGTAGCAGGGAGAATATTGACAATTATAGGCCAATATCTCTAATTAGCCCATTTTCTAAGGTTTTTGAGAAATATGTTTCGACATGTGTTACAAAATTCTTTGACAAATATAAACTGTTCAATAACAACCAGTTTGGATTTATAAAAGGTCTCTCCACAACAGATGCGATTATTAATCTATTAAATATGGTTTACGACAATCTTGATAAAGGCAATAGAGCTCTTGGCATCTTCCCCGATCTAAGTAAGGCTTTTGATTTGGTTAATCATGAAATCTTGTTAGAAAAGTTGTATAGATATGGTTTCAGAGGTAGTGTAATAACTTGGTTTAAAACTTATTTACAAGAAAGGTTGTGTTACGTTACTGTGCAAAGGATGAAGTCAAAACAAGTGACATGCAACACCGGAGTACCTCAGGGCTCCATTTTAGGGCCACTTCTTTACATTATCTATGTGAATGACTTCATGGTAATTAATTCAATTTTGTATGCAGATGACTCTGCTATAGTCATAGGTGATAAAAATATGCATGCAGCAATCAATGGAGCAAGTGGATCAGTAATAAATGCACAGAATTGGTTCACTAGTAACAAACTGGTCTGTAATGCAAAGAAATCAGCTTTTATTAGATTTAATTTCGCAAACAAGTACAACATGAATGCCTCTCTTCTTGTTAAACAAATATCAGGAACCTTACAGCAAATTTCCTGTACAAAATTTTTAGGTTTGCAGATTTTAGAAAATTGTAGATGGAAAAATCACATTGATGACTTATGCAAAAGAGTCTCTTCAGTTTGTTACTGCATATATCAACTAAATAAGGTACTTAATAAAAGTACTGTCTTAATGTACTATCATGCACAACTACATTCCATTATGTCGTATGGTATTGCTGCCTGGGGTATATCATCAGATGCAGACAGGGTTTTCATTTTGCAAAAAAGGCCCCAAGAACTATAGAAGGAGCATCACGTGGGACCAGTTGTAAAAATATATTTACCAAATTCAATATCTTGACTTTACCTGAAGTTTACATCCTACAATTAGTAATGTATATAAAGACAAATATTCAGTGCTTTCGAAGTATAAACACCGGCAGATACCAAACGAGAAATTCGTGGGTATTGGAGGTCCCTATACACAGACTTTCAAGAACGAGGGATAGTCCAAGTTATATGGGTATAATACTTTATAATAAACTCCCCGAGGAAGTAAAAAAACTTCCATTACAGGTTTTTAAAAGAAAGGTAAAAACACTACTTCTTAGCAAAGCTTACTATCCTGTAGATGAGTATCTTAATGACACCTTTGCATAATTTGGGGATATTCAGTGATCTTTTAATGCAACTTAATTTTGAGTGTTTGTTTGTCATATTTATGTTAATTGTACCTTTTCTTTTCTTTCCATATTTTAATGACAATAGTTAGTTGTGTAGTTTTGTAGTCTGTTTTAATGATTCTTCTCTGTAATTAATTCTATTCTATTGACATTGTACTTTTATATTATTCTGTGACTAGCCATATGTACATGCATTGTATCTTACATGGTAAATAAAATATTATTATATTATTATTATTATTCTTTCAATATCAATTCTCACTCACTCCTACTGGCACTCAAAAAAAAACTCCATCAACAGTCGGCAGCTATACCTCTCTTACCAGCTATCAAGTCATTGTATACTCGTCAAATACACTTCCATACTATGCTGAACATCATCGCTAAAATAAAAACTAGTTACATAAATCCAAACGAAAACCTCACCGAACGAATTAATAGTTCCTGGTCGGGGTACAAATACATATATACAGACGGTTCAAAGATGAGCAAAGGATGCAGATGTGCATTCTATGATTCTAGCATATCCTATAAGTTTTTACAGCAATTCCCCAAAGAAACCTCAATCTATACACTAGAAAGTTACGCTGTATTGTGTGCCATGAAATATGTTACTTCGGATTTAGCAAAAAATACAGTGATTTTTTCAGATAGCAGAAGCCTAGTAGATCGCCCAACACATATTCAGACTACTACAAAAATATCCCATTTGGAATTAGATATACTTAAAGAAAACTATAACATAATACAAAAAAATAAAAATATGATTGTGGTTTGGATAAAGGGATACTCCACTATAAAAGGAAATGAAATAGCTGATACTTTGGCTAAATTATCAATCTCTTCAGGAATATCGATAAAAACGAGATCAGTGCCTTATACTGATCTTAAGAGTATATTCGAAAATAATTTGCTACTTGAATGGCAAAGTTCTTACGAAAATAGCATACAGGGTCAGAACTGTACAAGTTGCCAAGGTAAGCTTCCAACTATAAGATGGTTCCCGGGAATATCAAATAGAGAAATGATTGTCACTATAAACAGAATAAGATCAGGACATGCAATGACCCCAATATATAAACATAATATAGGAATCGCTGAAAACCCCTTATGTGCCTGTGGAGAATATGGTGTCTTAACCCACGTAATTATAGAATGTTCCCTATTACAAGGTAATCTAGATATTTTGTATAAGGAATTAGTAGATCTTAAGTTGCATTTCCCTATAAATCCAAATCAAATTGCATTCAGTAAAAATACTAATATTTTATATTGTTTATACAAACATATTAGAAGATGTAAGATGAACTACCTTCTTTGAAATGAGTTTCGACAATTTAGATATACAAAACTATACAAAATACTTAGAAATGGAATAAACAAATAGAGTTTAATAGTTCTTGAATAATAATTAAGAAGCGAGAGGTCCAAACTTTTAGTATGACACGAACGGTAAAAATACCTCTGTTTTTTTCAAAATTCTTAATGACACTAGCATGATTAAACTAAAACCTCAAAAACATCTGTATACAAATATAAAACCACAAAATATTAAAATGTACACTACCAGCATCTTGGTAAATGGACCTAAGTGGTGTCATAAATTAAGACAAGAATAAGGGCTTCAATGCTGATACATGTACTGCAGGCCCCACTCTTTCTTAGAATTATTCTACAAATTAAATGAACTGCTTTCTATTTGCATACATAAAATAATTAACTGGCTCTAACAATGTTGTTTAAGATTAAGAACTTCAAATATCTATTTTATCTGGTGCAGAGAGTTGCCTAGGGATGGGATGTTATTACAATAGGAGTTTTTTGTTCTATAGGTATGTTACATGTTAATTTATATGTATGAGTATAGGAATAAACGATATTTGTTACTGAATGTAGATTCCTTATAATAAGAACCCAACATGACACATGTTACATCTAATAGGTTCGTTCCAACTGGCGATAGAACCGTTCTAGGTATCGTTCGCGCAAGTGCTGGCATTCCAACTGATTTTAGTATAGTTCTTGGGACCCTACAAAAACTACCTTCTTGAAGGGGTGATAAAGTTGATGTGTCCATCCCTAATTCGAGTTTGCGCACTATACAGTACTCGATATGATTCCAGAACAATTCCTATATGCCAGTTGGAACAAACCTTATATGAGCATAAATCCACTATAATAGGTTTTAACTTTGATTACTATTGTGACGTTTGTCAAAAATTTTGAGTACAAAATATATGAGACAAATAATAATTACAAAATATCACTAGTGGTCTTCTCAACTGCTATAAAGTAATAGTTTCAAGAGATGAACAACTTACCTCTCCTCTATGTGCGGCCATAATTTGCGAAAATGCATTGATAACCGTTTCAAGCTTTTTTAGACGACCATTATCAGCCAGCAATGACAAAAGATTTGCTGATTCTGGTTTAAGGGACATCTTCTGAGCTATCAATTTAAGAGCATCGGATTTAATACTACGTTTGATTGTTGGGTTTTCCACAAATCCGCGTAGCTTTACATCTTTTTTTAAAGCATCTTGAAGTTTTAAAAGATCTTTTTCCACACCTTCTAATGTTTTTTGCTTGCTAGCGGCCGAGTATAATGCAGATGCATAACGACCTTCGATTCCGAAAATTTGCAATGGGGCCTTAACTAATTGAGTGCTAGTGGTACTTGTACTGAATCTACGAACCTAAAGAAAGAGTTCAAATATTATAAGTGTTGCACACAACATTCTAGTATCTGATACATATTTAAAAATTACATGTACTTTAAAACTATTTCCAAGACAATCTCTCATAACCTCTATCGGAGTTATGTAATAAAAAATCTCAGTATTCAAGCGAAACATGGTAAATAATGTATAAATAATGGTTTGTAACTTACAGCCATAGAAATCTTTTGAGAAGCCATTTCTGAATAATTATTTATAAAATAGATAAAAAGGAAATTCAATCGACCACCGATGTATTCTTTAAACCCAGCAGATTAAATGTCAGTGTCACTCACAGCTCATAGCTTATAGATTAGGGACAGGGTTTCCAACTATATGAAAATAAAATACGCCAATTTCTAAACAAAAAATCGCCCAAAATGTTTTTCTTTTTCGAAATAAGTTGTTTTACCACGTAATCATTAAAATGTTGTTGCCCAGATGGCACGAATAAAGTTTTGAAATTTTGTAGTTGCAGCTAATCAACTTTTGTGTTGGCATTGGCAATGCTTGTAATTGCTACCAATCTAAATATATATGTCGGAACAAAATTGTCTGAATGTCATGTCATGTCAAATCCAGCTAGTTCTGTGATCTGTGTTTCAAGCTAAATGTAGGATTACGATGAGTGGCCTCCATGACGATGAGCGTTAAAATGCCAACTGAAAGAAGAAGTAGCTAAAGGGCTGCGTTCATAAACTTACTCCAGTGAGTAGAGAAGAGTATGATCACGTGATTAGAAAAGTATGTTTGATGGTTACTCGGAGTAACCGTTCAGAGGCTTCACCGGCCGAAGGCAAATCAAATGTCATTGTGTTGTATATGAATTTGGGGTTATATTGTTCATTTCGAAAATAGAAATTAATTAACCATGGATGAGTTGAATATTAATAATCAAATAATATCAATTTATCAATAAAAACACCTGGCAGTAATCTGAACTGAACTACTACTAGAGACTTTTAGCTTGTCTTAAATTTCTCACGTATCCGTATCCTTAACGAACTGCGCATGTGTAGACCCGTTACGTCTCAGCCGATACGATGCGTTGAACGTATTGTTACGTCCCCTACTCCGTATACGTAAACGTATCCGTATCCCGACCAAAATCAGTATTCTGTGCTATTAGTGCTATTTTACAGGTCTTCTTTTTCTTTGATATTGGTTTGGTTTAATTATAACCCAATATATTTTGGTCATGCGAAATATGCATAAAAAATAGGTCATCCAAATCATCTTCGTCCTCGTTTAGCAGCAATGGATTATTTAATATCGCCCCCATATTACGTTTTTACAAAAATATAAAAAGAAAACTAAAAAAGTTTTGAGGTTATACAATTAAAAACAGAACGAAACGATACGTTTTCTGCTAAAAAGGTTTTATTGACAATTTCTTTACGTCAACGTAACTCCAATACGGATGCGGATACGTGTAAAAACTTATGACAAGCTAAAAGTGTCTAATGTATAAGCCAAACTGTCATAACTGTCAGAGTATATAATACTCCATTAAAAAGCGGAGTATGTAGAGTTTACTCCGGGTAGGTTTCTGAACGTTTATAAAAGCATACTCTATACTGGTAGAGTAAATTTATGAACGCTTCGGAGTAAACTATCCTTACTCTGAGTAAGTTTATGAACGTAGCCAAGGTGGATATTTCTGTCTGATTCTGTTTCCATATTGTATCGCCCAAATAATCGCAAATCGCAAAAATGAAATTTTACTCGCAAGTTGACTTTTAAAATCGCCCATTTTGCGATAAATCGCCCGAGTTGGCGACCCTGATTAGGGATATTCGATCTACATCGATGCATCGAAAACATCGATGTTTACAGTGCGATACATCGAATCGATCCGATGTTCTGAAAAGCTATCGATAACTACGGTATCCGCCAAAATAAACAGTACCGAAACAGAGAGTGCTGTGGAGTTGTTTATGTAATATGGATTTGTCATATTTTACTTAATTGTCATTAGTTGATATATTAATAGTACGCTGCAGTTAAATTTGATTTAAAAATGGTTCTAACAACGGAAGAAAAAGTGTTTTTGGTAGAGCATTATTTTCGTTCATACGGAAAATAGAATAATTTCTCGGGGAACAGACTTCGAATATCCTTCTCATTCACCTGATCTGACGCCACCTGACGCATACATTTGGAGCATAATGAAGGCCAAAATATTTCACTCGGAAAATCCGCCGGTGAATATTGCCGAACTACGGGAAAGAATACAAAATATTTTTCGGCAGTTACATCAACCACTTTTTATAAATATGTTTATTGACTTACAAAATCGATATGAAGCTTGTTTGCGTCGAAATGGTGAACATTTTGAACACTTACATTACAGAAATTAAAAATTAATTTTTATTTTTATTTTCGGTACTGTTTATTTTGGCGGATACTGTATATAGTTAATTTCACAAAAACTGAAGCAGAGGTCGAGAACTATCGATAGCCGTACCATCGATAGTTATCGATAGTTTTCGATAGTCTGTAAGACTAGTAATTTTAAATAATTTACGAGTACCTACAGGTTATATGTAATGTTATGCTAACTTTATAACAGTAAAAGTAAAGTTCACTTCATTAAAAAACAAGTCGCAACATCACAACTAGCGACAAAATCGCATGTGTTTGAAAATTGAATTTAGCGGGAAGTTGCAGGGATGGCCTTTAGGGTCAACCGATTTCCAGATTTTTTTTAACTGATGGCCGCATATTATGCACAGATCACTTTCGTTTTCTGGATTTCTGGTGGACCGACGAGGAGTATAAATTGTACTTGAAGTTGTGGGTTCTGTCGACTGGACTTCCTGGTGATGTTGCCATCTTGTTTGTGTGGTTGTATTTCTCTTCGCCTAATTTTTTTTCATCCACTTGTGTAACTTGCATAACACGTTCTGTGCCACGAAAATGTTTGTTTATCAAGAGAACAATCAAACAAATTTTCAAACTGGATAGCGGCATCATCTTTTCGTCAATAAGCTGCACGTGGTACAGTAACATATGTACCTATCAGGCTTCGGATTCTTCACTACATTGTTTGCAATTTCACAAAAAATACATGGTAGAGTAGTATCACAATATTTTCTTTTCTTAGCAACAACTAAAAACGACGTAACACTCACATTAATTGTAACGAAAAATCACAAAAACTGAATACATATCCATCTAAAAATGTTTATATATTACACGAAATCACTGGAATCGGTACAACAATAACCTTTAACAATCTTACATCTTGAACGACTGAATAACTATGAGCAAAAAACAAAGAATTGACAGTTGAGAATTGACAGGCACTAACTTGTTTGTTTATTTTACATGCTCTATATAATCAGAGAGACGGCGATACTTAAAGGTAAGCGACACATACTTGTGAGCGCCGAAATTAACAATTAAAAAATTTTCTTAAATCTCTCAAAGTACCCAAATTTGAGATTTTTCGAAATTTTAAAAATTCATATCTCTAAAAATATTAACCTTATCGCGAAAAGACATAGGACGTTTTTTATTTGTATTTCAATAAAGAATATAAAAAAATTTATCCGGTTGAAAAATAACAATTTCTTGCAATTGTTTAAACAATTTCGGTTTAAACAATATGGCCCCGGGTTGCCCCCTGGCAACATGCATTTATATCATCAGAATGGCAATTTGAAGAGGATCGCATAAAAAAATTGAGGTGGAATAGTTTTCGGTACTCATGCGCCGATTCCTCCTAGGCGTATGATACTACAAAAGGGTAACCATAGGTGGCTATGCAACTGATTTTTCAAAGTGAAACAATTATTAATTTATTATAAGCTATCAGTCCTTATACCAAAATGGGTTATACTGCCGATGAAAACGTAGATATATTCTCAATTTATGTAAAAAATAATAAAAACAAACAAGCGGCAAGAAGAGAATATAGGCTGATTTATCCGGATCGACAGATTCCTTCTGCAAATACATTTTTATATAATTATCGTCGTGTCATAAATGATAAAATGTTTCAGCGGAAGAAACGTACTATATCGCAGGAAATGATGCAGATCGTAATACTTTGCTTTACTTTGAAGGTAAAAATTAAATATTAAAATACATTAAATGCATAATAACATTTTAATTTTAGAAAATTCCGAAACTAGTTTAAACAGTGCTACTAATGCATTAGAGAATAGCCATGCGACGATACATATAGACTTTTAAGAAAGCATAACTTGAAGCTGTACAAAATATTATCGGTTCAAGAACTTACCGATGAACATAAAATAAAGCGATTAGAGTTCTGACAACAAATGATTACAAATTTGAACAATGATTATTTTTTAACATCCCTAGTCAGTAGATCCTTTTAGGGTTAATACTGATGAATAGCTAAAATGACGATTATTCTAGCACTCCTATTATAACCTAAGATAATATAAAAAACTGTTTTCATTATTAAAAGGGCGACTGTAGAAAAAATTATGTGTGTTTTTCGAGCATAAAGTAAAATTGCCACTTTCGAAAGATCGCCGCGCTCCGCTCCGCGTCGCGCGGCAACACACACAATACACAATAGTTATTTGTGTATTTATAGCGTAAAGTAACAGATAGCCTCTTGAGAAAGAATGTTGCGGCGATCTTTCGAAAGCGGCAATTTTACTTTACGCTCGAAAAACACATAATTTTTTCTACAGTCACCCTTTTAATAATTAAAACAGTTTTTTATATTATCTTAGGTTATAATAGGAGTGGATTATGATTTAAGATAGTACACTCTGACATTTTAGTTGTCATATTATTTATTAATGTTAAATATGAAAGTACAATTGCTACAATTATTTATTGCAATTTTTGATTCAGAAGAAATTTCTTCCATTACTGAAGATTGGAAATGAAATTCACAAATGATATAAAAAACGTGTAATAACCTTTTTGTTTTTTCTGGTTTATTATCTATTTAAGTACCTATTTCAATTTGAGTACCTATTTGAATGCTTTCTCTTTATGGCGTTAAATAAAAAGATCTACTGAATTGTTCAGACTTGTCAGAATCTAATTTACTGTTTGGACCCTTACTTTGTGGAATCTACTCATATTAATGTTATAAATGAAACTAACTGTTTCTAATTAATTCCACTATTTAATTACAAAATTTATGAAAATTATTAAAGGATATTGATAATTATTTCGATATGTCAATAGCTACCCAATCTCTTATTGTTATAGGTTATAGGTAATAATGGTTGGACAAAGATCAAAGACAAATTTATCTATTTTATAATATTCCTGTTGTTTATAAATAACTAACCGAGTGTTATGTGTTGCGGAACTGAATTTCAATAATAAACTTGATTCTTTTCAATGGAAATTATGTGAATGTATAAATTATTATTAAGATTTTGCTTTATTAGTATTTCGAATTTCCCGGTTTTATCTGAAGGAGCTTCTTCTTTTCTTTATATCTCTCTCAATAGTAATGTTCTTTCGTACTGAAAGAAGTGATCTTTGTAACCAAAATCAGGTAGATCAGTTTAAGCGATCGTTCTTTCGTTTTCAATGAGTTCCCCCTCTACACCTTAAAAGTGATCATAAGTAATTATTCTGAACGCGGAATTTATTATATCAGTTAGATCACATTGGTAAAGTTAACCTCAAAAATTTAAGCTAGAAGTTTTTAATATACATTTACAAGGGAATCTAATATTGATTTTCTTTCCATTTCGTTAGTTTTTCTTGTTCTACACAGCGTAACTCAATAAATAAGTAAAAAATAAATAACCTCCAAATGACAAAACGACATGTTATCTGTGGACGAAAATATCTTCAAAATGAGCGAGTTAGTTCTTTCGGGCATTCAGTGAATGAATGTGTTCTGATTGCAAAATCACTTCCACTTTAATCACATAAGTTCCATCAGTTGAATCAGTACGAAAGAACATAGCTATTCACTCCCAAGTAGATTAACTTGTGTCTACTTCACAAATGTGGTTTGTGGTCTACTACCACCGTTTAATTTTCTAGCCCGCATGCGCATTTCATGATCAGTTTGCCTTCTAATTTATCGAGAAGGGCAAGGAAAATCACTTCTCCATCTTCAAAAATTAACCAATGATCTGTTTTAACCAAGAAAATTATGAAACTTATTAGAAACAAAAACAAGTATTAGATCCTAATTATTCTATCCTAAAAATTCAAAATGACAGAAGGCAAACTGATCATGAAATGCGCATGCGTGCATGCGGGCTAGAAAATTAAACGGTGGCACTAGACGCAAGTTACAGATTACAGATAGGTAGGTGATCTGTGATTACAGACAAAGAATACACTACTTGTATTCTGTGTTACAGAAAACAGAACAAAAGTTTATGGTGAAGAAGGATGCAAAAAGTATGAATTCGAAGTCATTTCGAAGTTCCAAGAATTCTCAAAGGTCGTTAAAACAAGGCACCATAGAAGCCAGTGTACATTTCTTATTGCAAATTTATTAGAAAAGCAAACTAAAAATACAAAAACAATAATTGTTTATCTGTTATTGGGGAAAAATGATTTGATGTTAATGTTAACACCCAAATATTGGGGTTGATTTAAATTTTTTTATCAAGTTCTAACCTAATATGTTGAAGGTAAGTCTTTGATAAGTATAACATTTTAATATATTAACCTTACTTACTTCTAATTAGGAAAAAGGACAGTTAAAGTTCGAAGACAAATGGCCTCATATGGGACCTATTGTCTTAAAACTACTTAAGCAAGAACCAGTCTCTCCTGCAGAATGGCAAGAACTTTTCTATGATGTTCATTTAGTATGTCTTTGGGATGAAAAGGGTCCCGCAAAACTTAGAGATCACTTACATGAAGATATAGTACAGTTTATAAAACAAGCTCAATCCAGGGTACTAGCTCATAGGCAGGAAGAGGCTCTGTTAAAGGCTTATATAGCAGAATGGAGAAAATTTTTTACTCAGTGTAATTATTTACCTACACCTTTTAGACAGCTTGAAACCAGTTTGCAGGTAATCATAACTATTTAATTAGTACGCTAAGTAATGATATTTTTATTAAATAGAATAAAAGTTATAATGAATACTCCCAAAGTCATTTGATGGATCACAGTAATTATATTGTATAATTTGAAGTGGATAAAAGTTAATTTATGAACAAAATATAAAATTGAGGCTTGCACATCACCAAAGTGTATGATAGTATTTCTTAATTTCAAGTATTGTAACTAATTTCATTATATTTTATTAATCATTAAATATATGCATTTGAATCTAGTCATTCTACTCTCTGTTACTCATCCTTTGAACTTGTGAAATCTTCAGCTCAATTTCACTTGTAATATCCGTAATAATAATCATATCACCAGTTATTTTTTAATATATAATATATGAGCATAATTTTAAAATATATGGTCAAGTACCTATATATGTTCTGTGTGTTCCAGGGGTATATTAATTATTTTTTTGTTATAATTGGTCAATTTTAAGACTGAGGAATACTTGACAGCACTAAGGCGGGTATAATTTATCTAGTCAGTGTGAATTTTCTTTTTGATTTCACACTGATTTTATTTTAACGATATATACCACATTCAGGGGTGATTGGTTAAAAACTTATAACCCATAATGGGTAGTTTTTATTTAACTATATTTGGAAAATCCATGCTAATGTCTATTTTTTAACGATTCAAATTGAGAATATATCTTTATTAGATCCAACACCAGTAGATAGGGTATTTATTAATAGAAACTTACACATCCATATCCTTGATATATTTTTCTATTTACGAGTTGAAAATAGTACTTTTTTGGTAAATTCAATTGTCAACAGGATAATAATTGTACTCACCAGACTTTCCCGATTTACAATTTTAAAAGTTGTTGAGGCTAAGGATGTAATTGATCAATGTGCTAAAAATTGTATTATTTAGTTTTTATCATGCCCCCATGTTTTACAAGTGGTAGTAAAAAAATGATTGTTTTTGGTTCTCCAATTGACTTGGTACACACATTACTTCATTAATTGGAGTGAAATTTGTTCAATTATAATTTTAAACCAGTTTATATGCAAATTAATAAATACATTATATCTGTAGTTATGGTGCATGATCAATGCAAAACTTTAGAATAGTAGTTTACATTAAATTCATATGAATAAGTGAATGACAATTGTTACAAGTACTGTGTAAAACATTTCTAAAACACATTAAGTGGTCAGAACTTTGATAATATGAGCAGGTGATGCTTTATTTTTTTGTAGGGTAAACCAGCTTCTGCAAATTCAAGTGTTCAAAATAATAGTGGCAAAAAAATTCCTGGAGAAGAGAGTATAGTGAGAAAATTAATGTTGGACTCTTGGAATGAAAGTATATTTAGTGATATTAAATATAAGTTACAAGATAGTGCTATGAAATTGGTGCATGCCGAGAGGAATGGAGAGGCTTTTGATTCACAATTAGTTATAGGTAAATTGTTTATTTGCTATATTAGTAAGTGGTAGTGATTTATTGTGTGAAAAATTAAATTTTATTTACACCTATAGATGTGAAAAACAAATTTCTGATGAAAAAATAATTGGGTAAAAAACTAATAACATGAGAATACATAAAACTGAAACAAATTGGGTTTAAATGTGGAGCAGGCATGAAAATTGTGATACTTACAATTTTATTGCATTTGAGGTTTAGACTATTTTCTGAATGAGTTAAATTCATTGGAAAACTCACTATTTTAAGTTATAAAAGAAATTGTGGCTCAAAATCAAGCAAATCACGACAAATCCAATCCTGTAAGCATACTTCTTCAAACTGTGATGAAACAACATATTTTATTTTTAATCAAATATACATGAAGTGGATTCATCACAATTTGCATGCATGTTCCACAAATGTTAAGCCAACAAAATTAACAGTATTAATATTTTTTATCTCCTTAACCAAAATGAACTTCATAAATATCTGGTGTGGTGTGTACATACTTTTACTAATTCTAATCTTGTTAGTTATAGAAAGCTTTTGTTATTATAATTGTCACGTCGTTATTATTAAGTGTCATTTTTAAAACTGAATAAAACCAATTTTCTAACTTGGTTTAGACTTATCTTGTATCAATTTATTCAGTTTTAAAAGTTTATTGGTGAAGTAGTAATAATCTTCAAGAAGATGAGTACACCCTCCATCGCTACTAGTACAAGTCCTACTAATATTGCAAGCACCTTACGGGGAGTATCTCGTTACTTGAGGCCAGAACGTTTTGATGTTGATCCGAAGACCAATTCTGCCGATGTTGATTGGATTCATTGGAAATATACTTTCGAAAAATTTTTATCGGAAGAATCTGTAGAATACACTGAAGCCCAGAAATTAAAACTACTAGTTAATCATTTGTCTCCAGCTGTGTATAGGAATATTCGTGACAGTACAGATTATAGGTCAGCCATTTCATTATTAAATGATATATACATTAAACCAAAGAATGAAATACATGCTCGTCATCTACTAGCAACTAGAAAACAACGTTCTGAAGAGACTGTTGATGAATACATACGTGAACTGAAAAAGTTGTCTCAAAATTGTAGTTTTAAAGATGTTAGTGCAGAAGTTTATAAATGCGAGTATATACGAGATTCATTTATTGATGGCTTAAAATCACAAAAGATCAGGCAAAGACTTCTAGAAAATTATTCTCTTACACTTGATCAAGCTTATAATCAAGCGATATCTCTTGAAATGGCTGAAGAAAACTCACAATCTTTTGCAAATAATATATCTCTGAATGCTTCCATAAACGAATTCGATACTATTTCAAAGCCTGAAGATTCCTTGGTTGCTTCTTCAACATTCAAGAAGAGATGTTTTTTTTGCGGTGGTAACATCCATCAAAGAGTTAAGTGTCCTGCGTTCAAAGTAACCTGTCAATTGTGTATGAAGAAGGGACATTTCGCTAACGTATGTAAAAGTAGTAGATCTACATCAAATGCAGCAAATATTTTAGAAAATATTACCTTATCCACCATTTCAGCTGCTTCTCCTTCTAGTTTACATAAAGCTACCGTGCCTATCATTTTAAACGATATTACAGCTGATGCCTTAATCGATACAGGTAGTTCAGTTAGCTTTATAGATAGTAATCTGGCAAAAACTATGAACCTAAAGAAGAAACCGTGCCATCAAACTATCACATTAGCTTCGTTAAATCATGCATCATTAGTTGAAGGAGTATGTACTGCAACTATTACATTAGGCCAACATATTTATAATGAAGTTCCACTGTTAATTATCAACAATCTTTGTGCTGATATTATAATAGGACATGACTTACTGAAACACCATTCAACCGTAGAACTTTTATTTGGAGGATCAAGAAATCCTTTAAAGATTTGCAATGTTATGGCTGCTACTGTTCCACCTGTGTCTATTTTCTCGAACTTAACAGCTGAACTGAAGCCTAAAGCAATAAAATCTAGACGTTTCTGTGAACAAGACCAACAATTTACCGCCAACGAAATTTCTAGACTATTGAAAGACGGGGTAATCGAAGAAAGTAATTCGCCTTGGAGAGCACAGATTTTAATAACTTCAAGTACAACCCATAAAAAGCGCATCGTAATTGATTATTCACAAACCATTAACAAATTCACCGAACTTGATGCTTTTCCACTTACTAATATCGAAACTGTGGTAGCTAAAGTAGCCCAAAACAATTTTTTTAGTCAAATAGACTTAAAAAGCGCTTACCATCAAGTTCCCATACTTGTAAAAGAACGACCCTATACAGCTTTTGAAGCTTGTGGAAAACTTTACCAGTTCACACGAATTCCATTTGGAGTTACTAACGGTGTATCTGCTTTTCAAAGAACAATCGAATATATTATAACGGAAGAAAATCTCAAAGGAACATTTGCTTACTTAGACGATGTTACAGTGTGTGGAAAAAATCAAAAAGAACACGACGTAAATTTACGAAATTTTCAAGACGTCGTTAAAAAGTATAACTTAACGCTTAACAGAGACAAATGTAAGTTTAGCATTACTTCAATAAATCTGTTAGGTTACACTATTGAAAATAACACAATTAAGACCGATAGTGAACGATTGAAGCCATTGATGAATCTTCCTGTTCCAACAGATACTGCTTCACTTAGGAGAGCTTTAGGAATGTTTGCCCATTACTCAAAATGGATTAAGCATTTTTCAGAGAAGATCAGCAGTTTAGTAAATACCAATCATTTTCCCATGAGTACTGAAGCCATCTCGAATTTTAAAGCACTTAAATTGGATATAGCTAAGTCGGCCCTAACAGTCATTGATACTGAAGAAATATTCACGATAGAAACAGATGCATCGGAGCATTCCATAGCAGCTTCATTATCACAAAAAGGACGACCAGTGGCGTTTTTCTCACGTTCATTAACGAATTCTGAAAAGCGTCATTCTTCTATTGAAAAAGAAGCTTCTGCGATTGTGGAATCTTTAAGAAAATGGCGTTATTACTTAATTAGCAAACCGTTTTCACTCATTACAGATCAACAATTTGTTGCTTTTATGTTTAACCAAAAACATTCAAGCAAAATTAAAAATGAGAAAATTGAAAGATGGAGACTGGAACTGTCGTGTTTCAAGTACGACATAATCTATCGACCTGGCAAAGAAAACGCTGTTGCTGATACACTCTCAAGAATTTGTGCCACTATCCACACTGAAAAGCGTTTAGTAGAACTTCACAACTCTCTATGCCACCCAGGTATCGCACGAATGGCTCATTGGGTAAGAGTGAAAAATCTTCCCTATTCTGTTGCAGATATTCGACAAATTACTACATCCTGTAGAATATGTGCAGAAATTAAACCACGTTTCGCAAGAAATAATAGCAAATTAGTGAAAGCAACATCTCCTTTTGATAGGATTAGTATTGATTTTAAAGGTCCGTTGCCTTCAGCCAGTTCAAATAAATATCTACTAACCATTATCGATGAATTTTCCCGTTTCCCTTTTGCCTATCCATGTAAAGATATTTCTGCCTCAACCGTCATTAAATGCTTGAGTGATCTTTTCCTGACTTTTGGAGCACCTGCTTATGTACACTCAGATAGAGGATCGTCGTTTATGTCCCAAGAGGTAAAAGCGTTCCTTCTTCGACATGGGGTGGCATGTAGCAGGACGACTCCTTATAATCCTCAAGGAAATGGTCAAGTGGAGCGACTGAATGGAACTTTATGGAAAACGATACAACTTTCATTGCGCTCCAGTAATATGGAGATATCTAATTGGGAACAAGATCTGCCTATAGCTCTAAACGCTATTCGATCTTTACTCTGTACTTCTACAAACTGTTCGCCACATGAACGAATGTTTTCTCATCCTAGAAGAACTTCTAATGGGGTATCACTACCTTCTTGGCTATCTCCCGGTCCCGTACTAATGAAACGAAACAATAGAAATAATAAATATCAAACGCTGACCGAAGAAGTTGAACTACTTGAAGCAAATCCTTCCTATTCTTATATAAAGCTACCTGATGGAAAGGAAATAACGGTTTCTAATAAACATTTAGCTCCATTTGGTACAAATTATGATTATATTATTGAAGAGAATCAGGAACAATTACAGGACTTACCAGATGATAGGACAGAAACAGTTTTGGAAAATGACGAACTAGAGGTAGAACGAATAGTCCCGGAAAACCTTTCGCAAAATCAAGAATTTGAACAACCATCCACTTCTATTGAGGTACCGGGACATCAGCAGATCACTGCTGAAAAATATTTTTTATCTCCTTAACCAAAATGAACTTCATAAATATCTGGATCTAGTAAAACATTCTATTATTGATTAATCACAAGCCTATTAATTATGCTTTACTTTTTTTGCAAAACATGACATAGCTGATGTGATTTGGTCCTCTTCAATATTTAAAAATGATGTTGATACTCTAGTCCTGTTAGAAAAATCACCTTGCTATCTATAAAGGTGGCTCTGGTGATTTGTTATAATTCTGATAAGTTGCATGTATGTAGGATTGACAGATCCAAAAAGTATTCCTGGGGTACTTCTGTTTGGGGATTTCTAGTAACTGAAAATTAGTGTTTCCTTATTCTGAATGGTCTACATAAGATATAATAAGTTGGTAAAGTCTGTTCATACCTATAGTGAAGTGACTAACTAGACCTCTGTGAAGAAAAACCCACATAAGCAGCAAATGTCAAATATTACCCAACAGGTCTGTACTTTGCTTACAATTTCTATTAACCTTTTGAGGGTATTGTGTATGATCTTCTCTCATCCAGTTAGGATTTTCCATTGACCAGTAGCGGCAATTTGGTCAATTAGAATGACTGTTAATGAAATAGTGCACTCATCAGAAAACAACATCTTCTAATTGGATAATATTGTTATCAAACATTTCCATAAATTCTTCACAACAATACGTTCTCCTATCAAAATGATCTTCCACGAGATTCTGAGTGGGTATTACGTTTAGAATCAATGTATGGCTAACATGTGTAATGAGATCATGCTTTAGCCCAGCCTTAAAGGTAATGCCAGACCTTCTACACCAAACATAATCGCTCTAATTAAGGAAGGGGCCCTCACTTACTATGCTGAAGGTGTAGGAATAGGGGTTGCAGGTCTTAATCTCAACAGCCCTGGGAAACACTCCCAACAGTACTTCAAGCGGAACTATTTTTTTTGTGATTTTATGGCATTTGGATATATCCAGGCAGCCAAATACTTTGTGTTAGGTTATATACAGGGTGGCCCATTAGTGTGTGGAAGTGCAATAACTTACTTAGGATGGAAAATACAAAGAAATCTTTCAAATCAAAAAATGGTTGTAATTGTGCCGATACACATTTCTGAAATATTTAGAGATATACTGGTTGTTCCGCCTAAGCGAAACAACATAAAGTTCACTTTTTTTTAATAGGACACCCTATATTTTTGTTTACCCTCGAATTCACCGTAAAATTCTGCATCTAGTGCTATTTTTTCTTTTCCCATTAATTGCGACGTTGCCAAGTTGGAGCGAAAAATATGAAAGTTTTATGAAAATTGGTGCACTATAAATGCTGCCTAGTAAACGATATCAGTGATAACCAACTAAACTTATTTGGTAGGTACAAAGGTAAAGGATGGCTGAAATGCCTGAACAGAGTAGAAGTTTCGTTTGGGGTACGGGGTATTTTTTGGATAATCATTAATTCAGGAGATTTCAATTAGCAAAAGCTTCATTTTTTTAAATGGAACACCCAGTATATTATTTTAACATCTTGTAAAACTATTTTATCCCTTCAAATTATGTCTATATAATGTACTCTCTAAAATTAATTGTTTTGAAGAAAATTGCATTTTGCAGTTTTTGATTTAAAAATATTCAAGTTTTTAACAAGTTTGCTCTGAATGTGAAGTTTAAAATACTTCTATTTTCGTTAATTTTATGTGACAAAATCTAACCAGTCACTTTCTACCTTGAACAACAATAAAATAAATAATGTATCTACAAAACTAAAAACAACAAAAATAACTATAGTTTATTTCAGAAAGGTATAGAGTAATAAAACCTCATTAGGTATGCAAAGGGAGCACAGAGTGACCCAACGAATATTTAAGCCACTTTCATAGTTTGGCATTGATTTCATTGTAAAATTCTTTCTTTTTAGCAAGTGCAGGTAGTACCACCCGGGTTGGGGTCAATATATGGGTTTAGTCTATTGTTATCCATTCACAAACACTGAAAATAGTGTGCCAAAGGCGTGCCGGTAGGATACTCGTAAAAAGGAAAGAATTTTATTTTAACAGAATAAAAATTAGGCATTATGTACATAGTATTAGGTACACTTATTTTTTATTGAACATTATACAAAAAATACATTATACAGAAATTAAATTATAAAAAATCATAATATTCTTCGTCATCTGAGGAACTGTCATCTCCTCTTGACGTTATAATTAACGGGTCGACGGTCCGATCGATCAAGTAGTCAAGATCCCATATTTTCTCTTCTTCTTTAATGACATGCTGGACTGCTTTTCGCCAGTTCTCTTGTGTCACTTCCTTAATAGCTTGATCAACCAGTAGCTTAACGTCTTTCATTTTGAATGTTGTGTCTTGCTACAAATCCTTTCACTTGCGCCCATATAAGTTCTATAGGATTTAGTTCGCAATGATATGGTGGTGTGCGCAGCACAGTTACACTATGTTTTTCTGCTATATCTTCCACGGCGTATTTCATAAAACGATGTTTGTGTAAATTTGCTATAGCTAATAGTTCTTTTTTTTATCAAATTATCTTCAAATTCAATACTTTTGGTGGTAAACCAGTTAATAATTTCTTGTTTTCTCCAAGATGAAGTTGGAGTCTTCTCTATGCGTCGAGAATGATAACTCGCGTTATCCATAACTACTACTGAATCAGCCGGAAGATATTTTATCATTTCACCAAAATAGTCTTCAAAAACATCCGAATCCATGTCCTCGTATGGCACGACTGAAAGGTTAGCAAACCTTCTTTTAAAAATCCCTCTTCGCTTCCAATATGGACGATTATTAGTCTTTTCCCTTTACCTGAAGGCACCTTAATACCCGTTGACAGGCCTTCCATGAAAGCTTGGCGAGCACTGGTTATATTTTTGTTTTGCCACATTTTTGGTATTATATAACCTTCATTGATCCACGTCTCATCAAGATAAAAGATTTTCTTCTGCTCTGTTCTGTACTGCTTTATACTTCTTAAGTATTTTCGTCGCCAGCAAACAATTTCATCGCCAGCAAACAATTTCATCGCTTTCCAGTAAAAGTGCTTTACGGTTATGCTTTTCCCAGGCAAAATCCATATTTCTCAAAGTGGTCCATAAAAGTTTTTTAGTTATCAACGGAATACTGTCATCCTGGCCAAGCTCCATTAAAATCTTATCTAGGGTGGGTATTTCTTTTTTAAAATAAAAAGAGTGAACTTTTCTTCGAATTACACTTTTGGTGTCTTCATCAAGGACTTTTACTGGTCTGTCTGGACTTTTCTTGGGAGGCTCCACTTGGCCCGCTATCTTTCTCCCCCGCAATAATTTAAAATCGGTGGACTTTCCAACTCCAGTCATTCGGGAACATCGGTCGACAGTTTCTTGTACAGTAAATTTCGGGTAATCGTATTTTATGCGATCTTGTACATTTAAAATAATAAGTTTTTCATTCACTGATAGTGGAGAATTATTGGAACATCTTTTCGTTGGTGTAAATGTCGCCATTTTATTACTAATCTTATAATACTGTGAACACTATTTACGGCTTAACAGCAAATACTGATGCGTTAAACTAAACAAATATACTTATAAAGGACTAAAAATTTTGGGTAAGGCACCTTGCGGCACATGGTTGAGCCGAATCTGAAACAGGGTTGGAATTAGGCAGAGGCACTAATAGAAGGTTAAACGGTACCTGTTAAACGCAAAACGTAACTGTTTAATCTACTACCTAAGTAATTCCTACACAATATTTCGATATTGACACTTCAGGCCAGAAAACATACTTTTCCTAATTCTCTTTTACGCAATTACTTGAAATTTTAATATTACAAACAATACTATTTCAAGACCTACGCCTATGGCCGACACCGAAATTGAGCCGAACTGGACGGAATTCCCCATTTTATTACTATATACCTTTCTGAAATAGACTATAGTTTATTAAATGTTCAAAAAGACTTCCATACAATAATGTATGCGATCTTCAAAAGCTCTACTAGCACGATGTAACATATCGACATCAAAAGTTCGGAAAACGCCTCTCTAATTCTATTCTTCATGTCTTCCTTGGTATTCGCGAGCGTTTTGTATACTTGTTCTTTGACGTATCCCGACCAAAAAAAAAATCCATTTCTGTAAGTTCTGGTCAACGAGGTGGCCATTTATGGGGGTCCTCCTCTACCTATCCATCGTCCAGTAAATTCATTATTTACATGTGCATTGATCAGTTGGGTATGGTGAACTGGTGTCCCGTCATGTAGGTACCACATTCGCCGCCTAACATGAGCAGGTAAATGATGAAGTAGTTGGGGTAATTCGTTTTGTAAGAAATTTGAAAAAACTTGCCCATTAACACTTTCGCAAATAAAACAGAATTGAAAAAATCTCTGTTTTGCTCAATTTGTTGTTGAGCCAACTCACAGAAGTTTAACCGCTTTTCATAATCATCATCCAATAGTTCTTGCTTTCGCTGTATATAGTAAGGATGCATTTTGTTCTTAGACAGAATTTATTGTTTTTTGGACGACAGTACGACTTATGCCGGTTTTTTTGTTATTTCCCGTGTCGAGATATGAGGATCTTGGAATATTGGAATAATATCATCAATCATAATGATGTTAATATATCATATGATAGCTTCATTTCTGTATTTAATTACTACTTTGAAGGCATCTTTCCAATAAGATGCAGCTATGTGAAAGAAACCAAAAAATCAGGGGTCACTGCAGAAGTGAGAAAATTCTTGCAAGACCTTAGAGGCTTACATAATCTATGTCAAAATAATTTAAACCACAGGGAGTTGCAGTTTTTGTATAAGTCGAAAAAGCAGGATTACAAACATTTGGTGGATAATTGTAAAAAAAAATTTAACCGAGACATTATTGTGAATTCTGGTAATAATTTCAGAGCCGTCTGGAAAGTGATACAGGGGGATGTTGGAGTTACAAATTCTTCAGTGCCATTAACAATGATTAATAATGAGGGTCATGTCATCAACAATCCTTTAGATATTGTTGAAATGTTTGTAGATCAGTTTACACCTGATATTCAGACTACTTCCAACTTAAATGTCAAAATTAACCTCAGAACCCCTAATTCATTTTTCTTGAGACCAACATATTTCGAAGAAGTGGTAATGATAATTAAGAATTTGGCCAATAAGTAATCCAGTGGGGTGGATGGCATTCCGGCAACTATAATTAGATATGTAGCTGAAGATGTTGCTGGGATCTAATAAATTTGACATTTATGAATGGTCACTTCCCAGATAAACTTGAGCATGGGAAAATAACTCCTGTCCATAAAAAAGGTTCAAAGCATACTTTCATGAACGATCGTCCTGTATCTGTGTTACCGTGTTTTCTAAAGTGCTTGAGAGAGTTATGTACAATAGACTTTTAGAATTTTTAAAATCACAGAAGTTACTGGCTCAATGTCAATATGGCTTCCTGCCTGGAGAATCAACTGAAAGTGCTATGCTTAATTCCCTGAAGTATTTGGTGGATAGGATTGACAGAGGGGAATTAATTGCAGGTATTTACTTTGATCTCTCAAAAGCTTTTGATGCACTGGACCATAACAGATTACTGTATAAGTTACAATGTTATGGGGTTAGGGGACTTCCACTACAACTTTTCCGATCTTATCTGACTGGTAGAATGCAACAAGTGGTACTCAAGTATGAGCTAGGCAATGAGATAAGGTCTTTCTACTCTACTTTTAAAAATATTGGAATGGGAGTTCCTCAGGGTTCTGTTTTGGGATTTCTTTTATTCATAATATATGTGAATGTTCTTCCAGAGGCTCTCTCCACACCAGCATTGTATCAATTTGCAGATGACACATCATGCTTGGTATCTGGTGCAGATCTAAAGGCCATATCTGAGAGGAGGAGAGTAATTGATAACATAATTAATTGGTGCAATGAGAATGGTCTTATATTAAATAAACAAAAAACAGCTGCAATTCAGTTTCATAATAGAATTAAACCTGATCATGATGTTTATATCAGGGTTGATGGTAAGTCATTTCCTTTTCAACAAGAAACTAAATTTCTAGGGGTAGTGCTTGATGGGAGTATGTGTTTTGAGCTGCACATTTCTGGGCTTGTTAAACGGTTGAATCAAGCTTGCTAGGCTGTGCGGAAATTGAGCTGTTCAGTAGATCAGAATGTTGTAAAAACATATTACTATGCACATGTTCAATCTATTTTAAGTTTGGTCTGATCTTTTGGGGGGGCTCACCTGCTGTGGAAAGGGCATTCATATCTCAGAAAAAGATAATCAGGTGTATTGCTAGAGTGGGTGTCTTAGATTCGTGTAGACCTTTATTTAAAAAGCTGGAGTTAATGTCACTCACTAGTTTATACATGTATAATCTGGCTTTATTTGTCAAACACAATGGCAATCTGTTTACGAGAAACATAGATAAGTACAACAACCTTACAAAATTACAAGGTCAGCTAATGAATTAAGAGTAAGTTCTCACAGAACAGCGTTTTTTGAGAGAAGTGCTGAATTCAGAGCTGTAAAAGTATACAGGGTTAGTATAAAGTATGGAACCCCCTAAGTATCTCCTCAATGGCTTAATATTTTTAAATGGAATTGCTCACCCCTTTCTAAGAAGATCCAAGGAATTTAAAAATGCTATCAAATTTAATGTACCATTTCCGGTTAAACCGGAAATGCATATCAACTTTGTTATTTTAAATAGAACACCCTGTATATTTTTACATTTTTGAATTCCTTGTGAAATTCTGCATACAGTAAAACTTTCCATTCATATTTTTATTGAATAATTGAGGCTTTAATCAATAATTTATCGTTCTTGACTTAGTTAGCCATGGATGAAATGTCAAACCTTTAATTGTCAAATAAATTAATTATTGAGTAATCTACCTATTAGTGTAGTACAAGGTGTGTAATAATATTTCTCTGTGTTATTTGTTACTATCGTTTTTTCTATTATGGTGTATCTAAGTGAAGGAAAACGTATCGAAATTTTAATTATGCGAGGATATGGAGACAAACAGCGTTCTTATAAGGAAGTTTTAAACCTATTCAATGCAGTTAATCCAGATCACCAAATCACAAAATCAGCAGTTGTGAAAATTGTAAGGCGTTATTTATGAACAGATCACGTAGTAAATGAACCCAAGTCAGGAAGACTAAAATCCGCGACAAATGACAATGTAAAGTTGGATGTGTTACTATCACTTGAAGAAAATCCACAGGCATCAACTACCCAGTTAGCTTTTACTTTGACATAAGCCAGACTTCCGTCATGAACATAATGAAATCCGAGAAATTGAAACCATATAAATGTCACTTCTGTCACGAATTAACTGAAGATGATCCAGATCGCAGAACAGAATTTTGCGAAAACATTCAGAACAGACAAACAGCAAACCCAAACTTTATCAAAAAAATTGTGTTCTCAGATGAAGCAACATTTTGCTTAAGTGGTAAAGTGAATAGACATAACTATCGTATCTGGTCTAGAATTAATCCCCGTTGGATGAGGCAAGTACATACGCAGTATCCGCAAAAAATAAATGTGTGGACAGGAATGATAGACGATAATATTATTGGACCTTTCTTCATTGAAGGTAATCTGACTGGACATCGGTATTTGGATTTATTAACAAATAATATTGTACCCGCTATTGCAAGACTTTATCCTCTTCCAAATAACCCACTAATTCCTGCTGAAGACATATGGTTTCAGCAAGACGGTGCACCTGCACATTATTCTAGAATTGTGCGCCAGTATTTAGATCAAGTTTTTCTAGGTCGATGGATAGGGCGTACGGGTGCTATCGAATGGCCACCTCGTAGTCCTGATCTAACTCCTCTCGATTTTTTTCTGTGGGGTTATCTAAAAAATAAAGTATACAGAAGTAGACCCACAAATTTAAATGACTTAGAGTTACGCATATGAAACTTATTGCTGCAAGTGCCGAACGAATTTTTCCAAAATTCTTTACGAGAATTTGAAGACCGTTTAGGATATTGTCAAATAGCAGAAGGGCGTAATTTTGAACATTTATTATAGTTTTCTTAATTTGTGTTATTTTTTGTTAAAATAAATAAATTGTTATGTTGCCAAGTTTTTAGGATGTTTCCATAAATTAAGTTTGCCTTACTCACCGTTTGACATTTTATCCATGGCTAACTAAGTCAAAAACGATAAATTATTGATTAAAGCCTCAATTATTCAATAAAAATATGAATGGAAAGTTTTACTGAATGCAGAATTTCACAAGGAATTCAAAAATGTAAAAATATTCAGGGTGTTCTATTTAAAATAACAAAGTTGATATGCATTTCCGGTTTAACCGGAAATGGTACATTAAATTTGATAGCATTTTTAAATTCCTTGGATCTTCTTAGAAGGGGTTGAGCAATTTCATTTAAAAATATTAAACCGTTGAGGGGGTTCCATACTTTATACTAACCCTGTATAATAAGCTGCCTGTTGAAATAAATAATATTAATATCATCCATTTGTTTAAAAAAAAATTGAAAAATCATTTGATTCAACAGTGCTATTATTCCGTTGAGGAATATTTTAATACATAGCATTGTACTTATCTTTTAAGGATTAGTTTAATGTGTTGTGCTGTATTGTAGTCGACTGAAAAACGGAGAAAAAGTCGCTTCCTTCTCGATTGTTTTTTTAGGTACAACCACATGTGGTCTTTACAAAATGATAGAGTAGGTCCCTGGCCATCTGAAATCGGCAATTACAACATTTTTTAATAGGGACAACACTTTATTGCGAAATTTGTCAAAAATCTGTCAAAATTATGTTTTATCACTTTTTCACACATACCTCGCGATATCTCCGGAACTAAACAAGATATTTTCAACTTTTTTTTTTTAATCGGCGGAAGAAACATAAGCGAAGATTACTGCGTTAGTTTCATTAGTATAGAAAACCTAGTTTTTTTGTAAAATTAGAGAAAACTGTAATCTTTACTTTTTTTGCAGCACTATTTTCAGTAATCGAGAAACTTTTTTATTTTTCAAAATTTCACCAAACTATCTGCGTACCAAATAAATCTAAAGCTTCAAGGAAGTTTTTAAAACAAGAATCACTATTATAAATATCATAGTTTTTGAGCAATAAATACGCAAACTTGAAAGTTTCTGCAGCCGCGTTTAATTATTGTGCTTTCTAACGAGCAGACATTTCTCCGCTTCCCGCATACGCATAATGCGACCTGTCTATTCCTGACAAATTTGGCCGATAACTTGATTCAGTTGCTAACAGTCTTTGTTTCAACTCCGATTAGGTTGATATTATTTTGGATGTGTGTGTCTATTGAGATTTTTTGTGTAAACGATGGAGTGTTTATTTTGTCGTCAGACTTTGCAAGAAAAAGACAAAATTGTGACGCAAAATCCGAGATTGAAAGGATTAAATACAATTGTATGTGCTGCAGAAAAAAGGAAAGACACTTGTGCTCAAAAGATTTTGCACCAAAAGGAAGACATTCTAGGATGGAAGGTTGTAAAATTTCATAAAACTTGCAGACAAACATTTATTAGTTCACAAAATATTGGATATGTTTCTCAAAGCAGTGAAACCGAAAACGCTTCATCGTCTCGGACAAGAGATGGATTTAATATTCGGCAAATGTGTCTAATATGTAACAGATCTGGAAAGAAAGGCCAACAGCGCTTAACATCTGTGCAGACAGGTGAGTTAATATATTTTTTTTAATATTGTAAGAATATAATGATTAATAACTGTAAAAGCTAAGTTACGTTCGTTTAAAAAATCTTGCTTCACATTTTTAATAGGAAATTATTTACTAAACTGAAAAATACTGATTTAGATAATAAACTTTTTTCTTCGTAATATTTTTTTCCCATTAACAGTTATGACCGTTAGATATCTAGTAATATGCTGTTATCTGTTTTTTTTCGTATTTAGGGACCGGCAAAAATACGTACTCCAAGATAATCAAAGCTGCCCAAGAACGACAAGATATTGACATGGTTTCTAAATTAGCTGGTTATGAGGACCTCTTTGCTTATGATGCTAAATATCACAAAAGCTGTTATTGTCAGTACATTGGTAAACGAAACATCACAGCTTGTTAAAATAAATCTGATAGTACCACGACTTTGCAACCATTAAGAGATGAAAGTGTATTATCAGACTCATCCAGCTCAGACTCCACTGCCTCTTACAAAATCAACGCGAACGAGGGTTTCCAGGTTATTAAAGAGAACGAATTCCTAATTTTACACAAAGCGGCGGGTATTTTAAGGAAAAAAATTAGAGAATTTGATATCCCACAAAGCAATTTTCTAAATCCGGATGATATGAATCAGGCAGAGTTTAAAAATCAAGTACCTAATGAGTTGCTAAAATTTGTATCATGGTTAATAGGTGATGATCGCTACGAGAGTGTAGACGTTAAAATTATATCACAAGCGGCTGTTCCTTGTAACATTATTATGAGCCTGGCCGGCGCGGTGGCCCATGGAGGTGCGGAACCTTTTAACTTCAAGTAACTACTGCTTGAAAACTATGATACTTATAATAGTGATTCTTGTTTTAAAAACTTCCTTGAAGCTTTAGATTTATTTGGTACGCAGATAGTTTGGTGAAATTTTGAAAAATAAAAAAGATTCTCGATTACTGAAAATAGTGCTTCAAAAAAAGTAAAGATTAAAGTTTTGTCTAGCTTTACAAAAAAACTAGGTTTTCTATACTAATGAAACTAACGCAGTAATCTCCGCTTACGTTTCTTCTGCCGATTAAAAAAAAGTTTAAAATATCTTGTTTAGTTCCGGAGATATGTGTGAAAAAGTGATAAAACATAATTTTTACAAATTTCGCAATAAAAAGTGTTGTCCCTATTAAAAAATGTAATTGCCGATTTCAGATGGCCAGGGACCTAGTATATCATTTTGTAAAGACCACATGTGGTTGTACCTTTAAAAAAAATTGAAACCTTTTTGCCCCCTTTTCAGTCCACTATAGGGAATATGTTAATGTGTTGTGCTGTATTACTAGGAAATATTTTAACGTGTTTTGCTCAGCTTTTAACTATTTAACTATAAACTTTAGCTTATAAATTTTTTTTTGTATTAGGTAGGTGCCTATATGTATTTGTAATGACGAATTCTATATCATTTTTTATGATCAAATGAATAAATATTATTATTATTATTATCTTCCGTAACTTTTAACATTACGGTCATCTCGTTGTCCTCTGACATTGCAGTCTTCAACCTTTCGCGTTTTTCGTAAATTACATTGCCAGTTCTGGTAAATCGTTGAAGCACATTTTCCAATGTCTCTTTTCTTGGCTGTCTTCTATCTGGAAATTTCTGTTGATAAATCCTTTGTATGAGTAAACAGTTTTTATCACTGGTACCCAGTACAAAAATCGTATCTGTTAATTCTTCTATCGGAAAATTCTTGATTTTAATTGCTTTCTCGTTCTTAATAGTTACACATTAACGAAAATAGAAGTATTTTAAACTTCACATTCGGAGATATAGAGGTATTATAATATTTGTTTGGTTTCAATTGAATATAATCTCAATGAAGTGTCAATCTGAATAATTATTGTATTTGTTATAGATTTTCGTTTTGAGGATGTATCCTAATTTAGCCTATCAAACTATCATCATCTACAATTTAAGTTTTTACTAGTTTTCTCGCTCTGGGGTCGTTTTATGTGTTTGAACACATAAAAAGGTAGATTACGGATGGAAGGTATATAAACATTTGGGTTAGGGTAACAAAGTAAACAAAGGTCACAAGCTCTAACTAAACCTAACTATATCAATATGTTAGTCATCCTTATAAATTTTACTAGGAAGTCTAATATTTTGTGTATATAAAGTTCTTTTGTGGCATTGAGATATTTCATGCACTCAAAAAATATGTGAAAAATATGTGATCCAGATCTCCTATGACATTGCAGGCTGTTTGATTCGATTATGCCTATTTTGGTTAAGTGGTCTGGGTACGACGCGTAACCAAATTTCATTCGAATTATACAGCTAATTTCCCTACGTGACTAATTAATCTCTTTATACCACCGTTGTTTTGGTATTTCCCTATGAAGTAGTGTGTATCTAGTAGGTTTTGTTTTTACATAGTTATCCCATTTCTCTTTTCATGCTGCTTGACATTTTTTAAAATTATATTTATGCAATCTTGTAGTGCCAGTTCGTTCGGTTGACATTCATCTTTTTCAGCACTTGTTTTGGCTAACTGATCAGCTTTTTCATTGCCGTAAATTCCATAATGTGCTTTTAAACTTATTATTTGAACGTCATTCTCTTTAGTAAGTTGGTGTAGTAGGGATTGGATTTTCCTAATGTGCCGGTGAGCGTTGGTATCTACTGCATTCTTATTCAAACATTGGATGACAGATAGCGAATCTGTTAGGATAGATACATTTTTCTTTTTTTGTTGGATTGTATGTTCTAGTGTCTTCTCATTATGCCTGCAGCTTCTGCTGAAAATATAGAATAGTAGTTGCTTAGTTTAAAGGTTTTTTCCTTCTTTTGTTTCTTGCACATAGAAAGCTGTGCCTGTACCTTTCGATGTTTTTGATGCATCTGTATATATTGTTATTGTACTGTAAGCAGAACTATTAGCAATATATATTTGCACTCAACAGTGCCCCAAAAAACGCCTCTACTCAACCAGAATATTTATTGTGTCTGATAGTCAGGCTGCTTTAAAGGCTCTGGAAACAATCCCTTAAGTAACTGGCTAGACACAACAAAGTAACTTTGTTCGAAAAGCCGACAATCACCTGGTCGCATCTTCTCTTTTCTAGAAACGTCCCATCGCGGTCGGGTTGTTCTAGCCTGGCCTGCCAGCGCTCGGTCGAGCTACGTTGCCGGCTTGTGTACAGTTCCCTAGATTATTTTGAATTCACAATAAGTATCCTTAAATTAAATCTTTATTTTATTGCTTTATTTTAAAATATACACCAAACTTCACAACGTTATGCGTGCTATTTTAAACTGCCAGGCGTGCCGTAGGAAGCCGACCCCTGATCTAGAACATAATCACATTCAATAAATATAAGTTTAAAAAATTACTTTTTCAAATCCGAAGATTTGTTACCACTTCGTTCCAACCAAATTAAAAGATGTTCTTCCTGGATTGGAAGTATAAAGCTGTATAAAGAAAAAACCACTTTAGGAATTTGTCGCCTTTTATGTAATGTTTCGTTTTATTTTACTACCGTGTGTTCTATATGTTATAATCCTTCACAATAAATTTGGACCTTGTCTTTTTTGATAATGATTAATGATAGATAATATTCACACTTCCACAACAAACTAGAAGCACGAAGCACACGAACAATAAAATGTGAGGCATGCGCAAATATCTAGAATAACTACCAATAGCGTTACAGTTCTCATTAAATTCGAGCGCGACCGAATTCTATCGATAACAACTTACATTTTACTAATTAGTTAAAAAAAACTTGATTGTTGATAACAGTGTTTGATTAAATTCGCATTAGTGATTGAAAACTCCCAAGTTTGTAGCGAAAGAAATAAGAGTAAAGTGATAAAAAACGAAAATAGTATAAAACACTCTGGCGCCTAATTAGTACGGGTGCTTCAGACAAAATTAGAGCCAGTGAAATGGTCTCAGAAAATACGGATAGTGGATAATAAATTAGTTTTCCATGTTTCCAAATCAAAATCAACAGAACCCAACATTTGAGTTTCTGACTACCCCACACAACCACCAAAATCAACAAGGTTTCCTCGGAATCTCACCCGAAGAACAATAAAAAGTTCCAAATAAAGCCTTCCCTCAACAGCCTTGCAGTTTTGCAACAAAAAACTTAACCATGCCGACAAATGAATCTCATAGCGGGAAACCAATGATAACTGAGTTTATGGGCAGCTTGACTGAAGATGAAGAGACCACAGAAACACCAGACATACATGGCAGTCAGTCAAAAAACGGAAAATAACTCACTCATCAAAAAATCCAACCTCACCCAGTACAATTCTAACAAATACGAACATTCGATTCTCACCTCTAAAAACCAACACAAAGGAAACGCCAGAAAGCAATAATCAAACCGACTAACAAAACGAAACTGTCCCACCAAAGCCACCACCAATTTTCATCTATGGGGTGAAAAATTTTAATGCCATGATCGAAAATATCACTAAAATTATAAAATCTGACACATACTACTCCAAAGCACTAGCCAACGAAACTGTCAAAATCAATACACATACAATTGACGCCCACAGAATTTTAGTCAGACACTTAAGGAATGAGGAAATGATACACCACACATACCAGCTAAAAGAAGATAGAGCATACAGAATAGTGATTCGTAACCTGCATCACTCAGTTCCTACAGATGAAATAAAGGCTGAACTCACAAAAGCAGGACAGCAGGACATAATGAACATTAGACATAGATCAATAGATCCACTCTCCATGTTCTTTGTTGACTTAGAACCTCAACCAAACAATAAAACAATCTACGATCAAAAGTATATATATATATATATATATATATATATATATATATATATATATATATATATATATATATATATATATAATACTAAAATCTCAATAGAACCTCCAAAAAAAAATCGTGACATAATACAATGCATGAGATGTCAAGAATATGGACACTCCAAGTCCTACTGCTCTAAACCATACAAATGTGTGAAGTGTGGAGGTAAGCACGACACGAAAATATGCCGTAAACGAGAAAATACACCAGCAAGGTGTGCCTTATGCCATGGTGATCACCCGGCAAACTACAAAGGGTGCAGTGTTTACAAAGACCTAATCCAGAAAAGAAATCCAAGAAACAAGCCCAACAACAACCAGCAACAAGCAATCAATCCAAACCAACCCCCAAGGAGCTCCACCAACGACAAACACAAATAACCCACGAAATCATAACCTAACCTATGCATAAATAACACAAAACAACAACATAAACACGCAGGACCAACCAACAACACAGCTGGGTGAACAACAGTCAAGATTCCTTGTAGAGTCCAAAAGATGTTCTCTCAGTTGATGAATCAAAACAGCATGATTTTAAACCTGCTTTCGTCTGTTATCAACAAATTGAATAATTAATGGTTACTAGAATCCGGAGAATTGCAACCTGGAACGCCAACGGTCTTGCTAATCACAAGCAAGAAGTAATTACTTTTTTGGACCTTTACAAAATTGATATACTACTAGTTTCGGAAACTTACTTCACTGAGCGAACAACCTTCTCAATCCCACACTACTCAATATATCACACCACTCACCCAGATGGAACGGCCCATGGCGGGACAGCAGTCATCATCAGGAATTCCATTGCACACCAAGAACTGAATAAATATGAAACAAACGCCATCCAAGCAACGACAATCCAAATAATTAGCAACAAACGTAACCTCAATATCACATCTGAATACTCCCCACCACGCCACAATATATCTACAGATATGTACAAACAATTATTTGATACCCTTGGAAACAAATTTATAGCTGGAAGGGACTGGAATGTGAAACACACACCGGGGGTCAAGAATCATCACTACTAAAGGCCGAAACCTCCTCCGAACTATGACTAATGGAAACTACAACCACCTTACCAACGGAGAACCCACATACTGGCCAACTGACCCCAGGAAAGTACCAGATCTCCTGGATTTCTACATAGTAAATGGTGTAGCCACACAAAACTGTACAATAGAATCTCACTACGAACTAACATCGGACCATACGCCTGTCGTTGTTATGCTCTACAATCCCAAATAAGCACGCTCATCCCAAACTAACCTCAGCAAGAACCAAGTGGGATATGTTCCAAGCGCATATCACTGACAACTCAAATCCAAATATACGTATAAAAAACCCTGAAGAAATTGACGAAGCCGCCCAATACTTCACTAACACAATTCAGCAAGCCGCGTGGTACGCTACTCCTCAGGATGAACAACAATCCACCAGAAGTACCAGTACTCCACTGCATACCCGACAACTGATAACTGAGAAAAGGCGAGCTAGAGGAAAGTGGCAAAGTTCACGCAATAACAATGATCTTCATCAATACAGAAGGCGTGAACTCTCTACAACACTCAGAGATGCCCAAAACTCGGCGTTCGAGTCATTCATCCAAAGCCTCACTGTCGTCTACAGTGAGGAAAGCAACAAAAAACTCAAAAGACCCACCCTGTTAGTGTCTCCTATACGAACCTCCAACAACGAATGGGCACGCTCAAATCAAGAAAAAGCCGACAATTTTGCTGACCATCTTTCGCATGTTTTCGAGCCACCAGAAACAACACCTGGTTACAACAACATTGATGAATTCCTGGACATGCCGTGCCTCACCACCCATCAAACCCATTAGTCCAGAGGAAGTCAAAATGGAAATACGGAATCTCAACAACAGGAAAGCACCAGGCTACGACTTGATAACCGCGAAAGTTCTCAAGAAGATGCCTAGAAAAGCCATTATCTTCCTTACAACCTACACCTACAATCGTATGCTGAGCTTATGCTACTTTCCTGTTATATGGAAATACGCCCACATAATAATGATTCACAAAAATGGCAAACCCCCACAAGAAACACTTTCATACGGACCGATCAGTCTATTACCCATCCCTAGCGAAATATTTGAAAGACTCTTGCTCAAAAGAATCCAAGAAGAAAGACAGAAAGACACTTCTCAGTCAAACACAATGACTCAATATCAGACAGCTATCCTTTAAAATCTGGCGTGCCCCAAGGAAGCGTGTTAGGACCACTCCTCTACCTGCCTGAAACAGACAACACAACGATAGCCGCCGTTGCAGGCGATGTTGCCATCCTCTCTGTAGATAATAATCCAGTCACCTCTTCAACAAACATGCAAACTCATCTGAACCAATTGAATGCCTGGTATAGAAAATGGAAAATTAAAATCAACCAATCCAAATCTGCTCAGGTGACTTTCACTACCTGCCACAACAATTGCCCACCAGTTACCATTGATGGTGTCCCAGTACCAGTAAAAAGTGATACCTGGGCCTGCACCTAGATCGGAGATTAACCTGGGAGAAACATGTACAAACAAAAAGAAGGCAACTAGACATCAAATACTGGCTAATGGGCCGAAAAAATCCAAACTATCAACCAAAAACAAGCTGCTGCTATACAAAGGAACGCTAAAACCTATCTGAATGGTGTGCAACTGTGGAGTTGTGCAAAACCTACCAGAATAAAAACAATCCAAAGATTCCAGTCAAAAACATTGCGATCAATTGTTAACGGCTCCCTGGTACATTAGCAATCAAACTCCATGAAGACCTTCAAATCCTGTATGTCACAGAAGTAATTAGAACAGTTTCCACCAATTACCAAACGAGACTGACTGGCCACCCAAACGACCAAATAGAAAACTTGTACAATGATGGACCAACCAAACGAAGATTAAATAAAAACTGGCCCGAAGATCTTCTCCAGCAACACTAATAGTGATTAGTGCTGTATAAGTGAAAATGATAATGGACATTTCACTTCCAAGTTCGATAACATACAACCCTTTTACTAAATACTCTTGCGATGAAGTAGATTGTAAAATGACAATAAATGTTAAAAAAAAAAATAAAAATTAAATTCGAAATTTTAGTAACTGCTCAAGATCTACAGGTGGCACTATCCTCGCACTTTAGAGTTTCCATACCCTGACTGGGATGGCTAATAGGGTTTGCGCACACGCGCTCAACCACAACAAACATTTCAAGGGATAAATAAAACTTAAATTTTAGTGGGAGCCGCACTTGATCCAACGAAGATCCGCACTTGCCCACATATGATAAATTGTTTATTCTTCTGATACCATAATTTGGTGTGACACATATTTGCGTCATCATTTATTTGGATGTAATTCAAGCATGGACAACTCTATTGACGACACTGACTTCCTCTTCTTGTACAATTACAGTAGAACCCCGGTTATCCGTGCGCGCTTTAACTGGGCGGCGGATTTTCCATGCGGCATATTAAATTGATATCCGTGGCTGTCGGGCAGAGGTCGGCGCGTGAACTCTGAACGCACCGCGCAGGTGTTCTTCTCAGGGAATCCCTAATGTAATGTACGTGTTTATGTACTTATTATTTTCGTCCACTTCAACCGACTCGTTAGTTGAACGTAAACAAACGCACAAAATACAGCGTTCGGGTGCTAACGAAAAGCATAAACGCAATGTTTTAACTTAGAACAAAAAATGGAAATTGTAAAATAATTTGAAAAAAACAAAGATGTTGCTCTACTGGCTAAACATATAACAAGAAAGCCGAATTACAGAGCTTTGTAGCTAAAGCTGACAGTGCAAAAGCTGTTTCTGACAGGAAGTCACTAAAAGGATCTACTTTTCCAAAACTTGATGATGCTTTAACCAAATGGTTTTTACAAAAAAGATCGGAAGGTGTTCCAATATCAGGATCTATGTGTGCTAGGCAAGATTGGATGGATCGAGTGATTTTTTAAAAGTGGTTTTTCGAAAAATTTATACCACAAGTTAAAACTTATCTGCAAGAAAATAATCCTCCACCAAGGGCTGTACTGTTACTGGATAATGCTCCATCGCATCCCGATGCAGAGCAACTAAAGTCAGCAGATGGAAACATATTCGTAGCATTTTTTCCTCCGAATGTGACATCTATTGCCCAGCCAATGGACCAAGGTGTTATAGAGACCATGAAGAGGCTTTATAGGAAAGACCTTATGCTTGAACTGTTGGAAGAATGTGACTTTATGGGATTTTGGAAACGTCTGAATTCAAAAGAAGCAATTTAAGCTGTAGTATTTGATAAAATAATGACCTTAGAAGATATAGCAGATGAAGAAGATACCGAAGATGATAATCACTTAAATGAAGGTGAGTTATCAATCGAAAACATGGCGTCTGTAGCCTCACAAATCAAAGGCTTGGAAGAAATAGACAACGAAAAGATAAAAGAATGGGTAGAATGTGATCACAAAGAAAAAGGGTATCAGATTATGGATGAAGATTATCTAAATAACCAGACCTCTGAAGAAAAGTTCTGACAAAAATATGAATATGAAAATACAAGCCATCGAGAAGCAGGAGATGCAGTAAATGCACTTATCGCTTATTTTGAAGAACAGCCCGAAACTGATGACATTCATCTACTCAAACTTTGAAAACTGAAGGAAATTATACGGGGTAGAATTTACGAAGCCCAAAAGCAAACAAAAATTGCTAATTTTTCAAGTATTATGTATAAATATTAAAACTTTTATTTTTTGTTACATGTATCACGTTTCTTTTATTGCATTTGTCTAAATAAATTTTAAAAAAATTAAAAATGAGGCTTTTGGATTATCCGTGTTTTCGATTATCCGGCAAAGGTTCGGTCCCGGCTGGCCCGGATAATCGGGGTTCTACTGTATTGTCAAATCTATTTGACACCTATTCTATTGAAATTAAAGAACGATTTTATCATTTAGTAGTGCACCCTGCTCTAATGTAAGTAATTGATCATATTTACCAAAAATCGTAAATAATTTAAGATGTCAATAATTGAAAAAAATTGTATTCTTAAATTTTAAATATTGCATTAAAATTGATTTTCATGTAGGTACTCACTTGTAAAATTCTAAAGTCAATAGTGAACAAATTGATCATCTTCACCGGTTCAGAAGATACAAGTTTTCAAAATATGGGATAGGCTTTCACTATCTATATATTGAAGACTACTTGCACGATTTCTATAAAAATTGGCATAGATGGAGAACAAGTTATGGCAAATTTATGGAAAATATTTTGATATACATGTCACTTCCGGTTATACCGAAAGTGAACGACAACTTTGTTATTTTAAATGTAACATTTATTATCAACTTTTCGGATTCTACATTAAATTTTAATGTCACTTTGTGTAGAATACCCTATATCTAAAACTTATACTTATCAAGTTATTAATTTTTTTAATAAAAAATTGACAGGTGCAAACCTTCATATTGAAAATTTTGTGTGAACATCTTCAATACCAAATAAAAAACATCTCGGGTTGATTAGTAGGACGATCAAGGTAGTTGGTGACATGTCAAAAACTTCTTTTTTGCAAACAGAGTTCGTAAAAAATGATGAAACGTTCAAGTTTAAAAATGCTGAATATCTGAAACAATGAATGAAACAATCATATTTTTATTCTGTTACATAATTCTAAGGCCGAAAATAAGGGTAGTTTATGTTCACTTCCCTATAACCAATCTTAGGCGGTTTTGAGATATTAACATGTATTTAAAAATATTAATTATTTCAGCCTTATTATTGCGTAGGCGTAGGCATAGGCATTATTTGGCACATCAATTATCTAGCTTATGATTTCTCAACTAACATACTATAGAAAAATGAATGAATGCATTTGACAATTTTGTTTCAGGTGTTAGGGAATCATATGTGAACCTTTGTTCAAATACAGAAGATCGACTTCAAATATATAGAGAAAATTTTGAAGCTGCCTATATTCAAAGTACTGAATTATTTTATCGTCTTAAAGCTCCTGAACAACTTGCTACTAATGGAGTACAAGCTTATATGCGTTATGCAGGTAAAGTATTTCATACAACCAGATTGTGAATATTTTTAAAATATTGTCATGTGATCTAAATTATAGCCGTGCTTTCTAAAGAATCTTTGTATTGTATGTTATTTCTGGGGTGAACATTCACTGGGATCTAAAATATATGTGCCCCCTTCTTCTACGCAGTTCCCGAGGAAAGTGTCGGAAATAAGTTGTTCCTTTAGGAATTTAAGGATATCCCCAGGCTTCAGTTTAGACAAGTCTGCCTATCCTATCCGGTAGTATTCCAGGTTTTGTGCTCTGGGATTCTGTAGTGCTTTACATCATAGATAACCTTATATACTGAAATAGATAGTCATCTCAATGTTGAAGTTTTTGTACTGATTTTAACGCACTCTACGTGGTAGTAGTGAGAACAAACAGAGCCGCCAAAATTTGAAATGGATTAATCTAGCCATTCGTAAAATTAGGAACTTTCTTATTTCCACTTTTAGTCGCATCAACACCTAGGGTTATTAGCGACAATAGTATTTACATAATTATTAAATAAAATCAATAAATGACAGATTCCATAACAGAAATATTATATACAGGGTGTTTCTAAATTCATGCGACAAAATTCAGGAGGTGATTGCTCGTCAGAAGTAAGTTATAGAAACTGATACATTTTATTTCTGTCATGGTTATTCATCAATTTTATCTAATAATTATGGGAAGATTCCAAGTAGTAACGGTTGAAAAAATGAATTTGTTTATATTACTTACATTTATTCTAATTACATCTTTGAGTTAAATATTATAACTGTTACAGTTGAAGTGTTTACACTTGGCTAGTTTGTAGACTAGACGGTTAGTATATAAAACATATAATGCAAATATACTTTGTATTCCCCATGAAGTTTTTCAAAAACCTGGATATTCAATATTCATATTATATATTTCGCATACTATATCTAGCTAATTTACAAGCTAGCCAAGTGTAAACACTTTAACCATAACAATCCAAATTGTAAACTAGTAAAATTAAAAACCTATAAATGGGACATAAATAGAAACACATATCAATAGAAATTATCTTTATTTTAAAAATAAAACAAATATTTATAACACATTACTTACTGCAGATTTTTAATTTTTTTCATTTTTAATTGACGTTTCCTATATTTCACAAATTTGGAATGTGCAACTAACCTAATCTTATTACATTTTGATTTATTAGCATTTTCATCTTTCCCCTTCAACGTTTTATCAATGTTTTTTATCCAAATATGCATATGATAATATGCACAAAATTTAATGAATATCTTTTTTGCATTTTCCTGATGATCAGAGCAGCCAAGTTTTATTGAGTATCGATTTAAATGTGTGATAAGGTTCTCTTGTATGTTGTCTTCTGTGCAATGTTTTTCCAAATATTTTATTAAATAAACACAAAAATATTGAAAAATATTTTCCTATTTTGGATCCTGGAGTTATTAATGCGTTTGGGTGATATTGTTTTGCCTTAATCATAAAGCAGTCAGGATTGTTGCCAGACAACAAATCTGCTTTACAATTACGACATTTTAAAAACTTCAACATCTTTTTTAAAACAAAACCACCGACATATTGTATTACACAATTACTTGTGCGAGATAAATTGGGATCTATATTGGGAATGGGTAATGTACTGTTCATTTCCAATGTATGCTCAGCTACAGTTGATGTTTTTTGCAGCAAATCGTGTAATTTACTCAATGCAATATTTGGATCATATTCACAGTTAGCACCAGGAGAATGCACAGTTGAAAAATCATTTAGGATTAGGGTTTTGTACGAACCTATAAATGAATAAGAGGATGGATTATTATATCGCACTCCAAGACTCCGAATTTGACCGAAAAAATTTTCCAAGGGGTCTTGGTTGATACTCCTTGGTTTAAGATATGTATGGCCCATTTTCCTTAATTTATGCCACAGTGAACTCAAATTTTTAATATTTTTTGTCCAATTTGATAAAGAGGGCGGAACTGTGGAAGAAGTTTCATCTTTCATAAATTTGATGGACTGTAACACACCTATTGCCTCCTTCCAAAAATCCTCATGTTGTGATTTAAAGGTTATTACTGTTCTCAGGGTTTTTCCATGCAAACTTTCAAAGGATGACCCATTAAAGCTGTCAAACAGTTTATCAAAAAACAGCAAAAAATCTGCTGTTCCAACTGCTTCTCTAGATATTCCTCCCATTCTTAAAACAAAAATACGACTTTCATTTGATTTTCATACACTTTAAAACTATATTTTAAACCTTTTTCTATAGTATAAAAAATAACTCACCAACTTCTGCAAACTTCCTCATTATGGCTGAAACACTGTGGCTAAATACCTGAGCAGCTAGATTGACCTTCATCTTTTTCATTTTATTGGGATATATATGAAGATCTGTTAATTTATAGCACATTTTTAAATCAACTTCTGCTTGGTCAAGTAGATAAAAGGTCTCAATGTGCTTCCAGGATGCTACTTCCTTATCTCTCTTCCATTTGAGCATCAAATAAGGGAATTATCTCTTCACCATTTACAAGAAATCCAGAGTAAATATTGTTTCTTTGTTCCGGTTTCAAATGGATGTATGTGTCTTTCAATAAATAATTTAAAGCTGCACAATTTGTAGCAGCTTGGTCACATACTGTAGCCATAATCCGAATTCCTATATCCTGCAGAGCACTAATTATCTCTTTTATTTTAACTGCCAATCCAACACTTTTCAAGCTATCATCAACAAAATAGTACGCTATTGGCTGTTTCCAGTTCTTATATATACCTTTAATCATAAAGACTAGTGCTTTGTCTGCTATTTTTTGAGATCTCCTTCCATCTCCCAAATCTTCAAAGCCCACAATTTGGTCCAAGCTATTACTATAAGCTAAGGCAGGTTCTAAAGATATTTCATCAAACATGAGCACAGCAATTTTATCTGCTTCTTTCATTTGTGAAATACTTATTTTTAAAATATTTAGCATATTTTCATTTACCCCACATTGAAAATGTATTGCTGATAATATTTTATTCAGCGTAGATTTTGCAGGAAGAGCAAATATCTTTCTAAGCAGTCTATATCCTTTTGGACTTTGTTTGTATAATGTTAGGGCTAACAATTTATGATCAAATGAGAATCTTCGACCCTTCACTTTTTTTTGTTGCTGTGTCATCTGGCTCATTATAAAATTGGCTGTAGTTTCATTCACCACTGATTGTAAATACTCTTTTACCAAAGTTGTAGTCTGAGATGCTGAATGCTTTTTTAGTAGCTTGTTTTCTTGTTCTAAGGCATTACTGAATTTTCGAAGATTTTTAGCTACACGATATAGTTTATTTGCCTTAGGTGACAGTTGAGTAGCTCTGGTGGAGTTTGTCAATTTCAACAAATTGATCCTTTTTCGAAAAGCTGCAACAAATAAATATATATACAAATTGTTGAGGGTAGCATGGTATGTTGTTAACAGAACTTATGTCAATATGGATAGTATATAAAAGCTTTTTTATTTCTCAACTATAAATAACTTACCGTTTCTCTTTCTCGGAGTGCAGACATTTGTCTCCATACCACTAGCTTTTGGTGTGGTACTTCTATTTATTCCAGCCATTCCAACTGAAGCACAATCATCTGTAACAATATTTTTCTATAGATATGACCGACCGATTGACAAGTTTATATTGTTTAACAGTAATGTTCAGTCTCTTAAAGCAATGCAATTGTATACAAAACCTATCATAATGCCACACACACATATATATATATATATTATTTTATATTCTTTAACCATTATTATAATAATCGCTTGATTTTTATTTCTTGGGTATGGTTAGGTTTTTTATATTTAATAAATTAAAAATGTTTTTTCGACGTTTCGCTTTCGTTTGAAAGCTTTTTCAAAATGTCTATTTTCTAAAATGTCATAATGAAGTAAACATATATACAGTTGTTATTTGGTTATGATTACTAGTATTAACTTCAGAAATAAATTTACGATATTTGAAAAATAGATTTAAATAGATATTTAAAAATATTTAGTATTTAACTATTCAGCCGATACTATATTTTACTATAAATATTTTTAAATATCGGGGATTGCAGCCAGTAGTTATAAATGTACACTCTTTAAAGTTTTAGTGAAAGCTTTCGGTAAATTTTTTTACCTTCTTCAGTCACTTCTTTTTTGAGATTTTTTATATTTTTTACATTATTCAAGAGCTAGCTTTTCATCCAAATCTCAAAAAAGAAGTGACTGAAGAAGGTAAAAAAATTTACCGAAAGCTTTCACTAAAACTTTAAAAAGTGTACATTTATAACTACTGGCTGCAATCCCCAATATTTAAAAATATTTAGTATACCTATATATATATCAGTATAAAAATATCTTACCTATATTCATCTCACAAAGGGTTCTTTTCTCTAAAGTAGAGCATGTAGCAGATGTACTTGGATCAAATTCCCCATCTACCATGGTACCATATGTAGAACTTTTGCAAAGTGGTACAATTATAGCATCTTCTACATCAAACGTACAATTACCTGGAAATAGTAATTAATTTATCATTTGAATATTTCTCCTTGTCTTCATTATTTTAATTATAATAGGTTCAATTACTATGCTGCCAACATTGCAATAAATCTGTATGCAACAAGTATTTTTTTTATTTCTGGATTCAACTCTTACTGCTAGTTTTTTATATAGACACGAGAGCCACATTTTCAGTTTCAAATATAACTTACAGTAACAAATATATTATATTATTGAGAATTGCTTTTCTAGTACCTATGACAGGAGTATCATATTATTATATACCTACAGTGACCTACCTACATACCTGGCAAGTTATGTATGGGCATTGTACCCAATTTCAAACCTCTCTTGATGTTGGGCAAGATGCATGATTCATGAAAATGCTCCTCACAAACCACATAGTTTTTATACAATTGGGCTTTATCCATACCAATTAATTTTGTATTTCCAACTCGATTTAACCAGTGACTGAAAACCTGAACAAAAGAAATTAATCAGCATTTTTCAGAAATATAAATATATAAATAAATCAGAACATCATCAATTTTGTATTTTAATGATAAATTGAATTAAGTTATAATATACATTACTTACCAAAGGATCTTTAATAGGAAAACGATGCATATGTGTTTGTTTGTTAGTGTTTTTACAACTAGGTACACAACAATAGAACACCATGATTAAAATAAAAAGCTTTTGATTTGACCACACCCAACAACTTCCGAAAACTAGCAAACAATATTAATCTGCAACTTATCTCTTCCAAAAACAAATCACAAATAAATATTAAGTAAAAGAGCGGTTAGGTCCGGCATTCTACTTTCTACACATGCTCAGAAGAAGAAAAATAAACTTACAGTGCCGCTAGCGGCCTCAGGACGGTTATAGTGTCAACTAACAATAATGCTCGACCTTGGTCGTAAGAGATGTAATACCGTGCTTTACATTCAACAAGTATGTGAGTACAGGTTTCTTTTTCCATCTCACAGAAACTAAATTCTTCCTTCTTCACTAGTTTGAGCGGCGGTATTGTCCTATTAGGACACCTGTCAAAACTCATACTCTGACTTACCTATGCATTCTTTTGATCTCACTAGATCGTATCTTCCCAGGAGTATATTTGATTAATTTTGGCATTCTGCAGTCGGAGCTTATCGTCACAGGTGTGTATTAGATGGGACATATGGTACATATGGTAATGTTCTGTTGTGTTTTTATTGAGAATTGTACACGAAGCATCAACGGTGGGGATTCGCCAAAGCAGACAAACTGTAAAGGCTCGTATTTTTACGTAAAATGACCGATAATTCCTCTTATCTTATTAGTTTTCCAGTATCCTAACTTTTTGGTCTTTTGGAATCTTTCAGATTGCCATTAGTAGGAAATAAAAAAAAACTTTAATGTTTATCTTTCGATGAATTTCGTTCACATTCATGATAACAACACATATGGCTTTTGGGGTTCATATTTAAAAATATGTTTTTGTACTCATTGCTTTTAAATGCATATTTTACAGTTATCGCTGGAGTGCGGGAAAGTGTTTTTTTCGCATCCGGATGTTTTTTACTTTTCCATAATTTGCTTGTTGGCAACAAAAGTGTTAAACATAGGTTATGTTAAATAACAATTAATTTGGCATATTTGGTTATGTCTATATTTTTATATGTTAATAAACATAACTTGAGCTTTGAATAAATGCTCCACAGAGAGCTTTTACCATTTTTCTCGGCAAAATACGCTAGCAAAACATTTTCATTCATATTCTTGACTTCTTGAACCATACACCAATCCAAAAATTTTTGATAAATTCTTCCATAACGGTCTCGACTTTTTTTAGGAAGCAAGCTAGAAGTTGCTTGCTCCGCTTTTTTAATTTCAGGAGGTGTATTATTAGCTTCACTATCACTGCTATCACTCTCAATCATTTTGATAAATTTAATTTTTGAAAGTTGCGGAAAGTGTCGAATAATTAAAATTTTTATATTTAAATTTTATTTTTAATTATTCGTTACAAAAAACATTATACCTAACTTTTTTGGAAAGGAATCTTTCGCATGAGCACTTTGTGTGCAGCACGACCGAAGGGAGAGCTGCATTTAGTACTTCCCAAACACTTTAGGTAAATAACTTCCCTACGTAACACACAACAAAATCGTTAAATGCCTAGATTAACTACAATATAATCGAGAGAGTCCAGAGGCCGTTCTTAACTCTAGTACAATCAGTATAAGACTACTAAATTCATAGAGAAAATGTGAGTGGCGAGATCTCTCCGCCAACTTCATTTTGCGGCACGAAATCGTTTACGAGGTTGCGACTCTTCTTATATTTGTTACTCGATGGTATAACATAGGTACTTAGCATATAAACAAATTTTCTGTAAGAAAAAATCGGATAGCGTAGTAGTAAAACACTCGATTCACACTAAACATTGGTTCAATACATTTTGTTGGAGTCCTTTTTTTAGATCAATTGAATATTTTAAAGTCAATCCTTATATTGATTTTTTGTCGTTTTTTTATAAATACGTTAATTCTATGCTCGTTTTCACTATCATGGATTATCAAATTTGAAGCAATTAATACTAAGGACTGCTCTGTTTAAATAAATTATAGTAAAATACTAAATACATTTAAAGTTCAATTTACTTTTGTTGTTGAATAGTTTTTGCCGCAGAAAAAGTACAGTGTATAATTCTCACGGAATGCTCATTTCCCACTAATATTATATAGAAACATACTCGTAAACAGCATAATATTAGAAGTTTAAAAACTATTTGACAATTTTCGACTTAGCACAATGAGGGCAGATAAAAAATATGTGTACGCCTAAACGATTAATTAATCATTAATTTCAAATTTGTTGCTTTTTGACACATTGAAAACGTAATCTTAGACTGCTATGAATATGTGAATCATTGATGTACTATTTTATTATTTCATGGTTATATCTTTAATAGTTTCGCAAGTTTACAGAATTTAAGCTGCAGTTCACCTTCTCACTAATAGATAACCGTCATTTGTCGGACATAATTTTCAGCTTCATTGCTTCCATATAGGTGAACTCTTTTATTAGTCTCTATTCCTACAAGCTACTGAAGTGGCAAAATTTTTAAAACTCACCGTTTTGCTATAAACCTCCGTCCTGTTGGTCGTCATTCTTCTTGTATATGAAGCGAGAAGAGGTTGAGCAACGACATATGTTGGACCAGAACCAGTTCTTGGGGCCACAAAGAAAGTGGTCTGAGGACAAATACAAAAATGGGTACTAAGCCAACATAGACTACAGTCGAGGAACACTCCAAAGTAGGTACACAGTGATAGGTGACACATGTGTTAAACGTGTCGAAGAACTACTGAATATCAGGAGCAATCAGCTAAAAATCATTACAAGTTATCTAACTGGCCATGCCCTAGAAAAATATCACCTGCATAAAATAGGACTATACAACGGGGATCTCAGCTGCAGACTTTGTGGCATGGAGACCGAGACCGTAACCCATATCTTGTCTGACTGTGAAGCAATGCCTCGAGGGGACACACAATTTTCGGAGAAGCCAATGTGCCACCTGAAACGTATGGCACATATCCAGTGGACCTATATCATCTACTCGAAGGTACAGGGATAACTGGGTGGGTGGACTAAGCCTACAGGCTGCAGTGCTCCTGGCATAAGAACGGCTCCCAAAAAGGAAAAAAATGAAGCAAGATCACCAAAACCAAAGAGTAATGTCTAGTATCAGGAGCATAGAAAATTTCCTTTTTTTTCGGGTCAAGATGGGAAACTCATTGGTGAAATTCTTAGATAATTCCACCTGAGTTTATACAAATTGAAATAAAATCTTCATTATTGAACCCATGTTCCGTCTAAACAGCGAAGCAACATAGTGTCAGTAATTTTGTGACAGTTTGCTAATAAGATGTCAGATCGAAACAGCATAAATGCAATTTTCATGTACATTTTAAAGGAAAAGAAAATATATTTGTAGTTAATTGTGTTCTTTTGCCTATGGATACCTTATAACTTCGAAGAAAAGGGTTAAAAGCATTACCCAATTCTTTTCATGGTCCTTCGAAGCCTCTATTGCATGACAGATGAATTTACATGGAAAAAATTTACGAATTTACTTGGGAGATTTAAAAATACCTACATTAGTGTTGAAAATAAATATTATACTTGATAGTGGAAGACGTTGCTGATTGTGTAAGTACCTACTAGTTGAAAATATTTCATGTTGTTGAGTTGTTGCCTACTGGAAAAAACTAACTTTTAAAGTGCGATGGAGTTAACACATTTTACATGGTTCAAAATTTAGTGCGATGTCAGTGCCGGACAGGCAGAAGTTTGTGAAGGATCACAAAATGTGTTTTGGTTGTTTAGGATCGAAGCATTTAATCACCGATTGTTTGTCGACTGGGTCGTGTTCAATTTGTCACAAAAAACATCATGTTCTAATCCATTTATCAAATTATAATCACAGCAATGAAACCCTGAATTCGACAAATAATTTTCATAACACAAATGATACAAAAAATTATAATAATCAAACCACACCGTCATCTAGTCAATCTTCACCTGTTACAGAATACCAGAGACACTCTCAATCACCCTTACCTCAATTATCTGCTTTAAATATAAACGGAGGCCATGTGCTTTTGGCCACAGCAAACGTTCAAATTTACCCTAGAAGAGGCCCGCCGATAGTAGCTAGAGCCCTTTTAGACCCTGGTAGTCAAAATAGTTTCATTTGTTCTTCACTTGTAAACAAATTAGAATGCTTTACATTTAATCAACCTTTACAAGTATCAGGCATATTTGGTTATGGTAAGGATATCAATTTAATGTCTGACATTACTTTTTATTCACTTGTAGACCCCACCATGAGCTTTGACACCTCATGTGCCGTTGTAGAGAAAATAACTCAGACCCTTCCACAAGTATTCATTGATTTCGAGGCTCTTAAAATACCCCCTCAATTTAGTGAGTATCTTGCGGATAAAAAGTTTTTCTTACCTTCTGAAATACAACTCTTGATAGGTGCAGATATTTATTATTCGCTGTTGAAACCCACCATCCATCGATTAGGTAAATATGGACCTACTCTCTTAGATACCCATCTTGGTTTTGTGATTTCGGGCGTAGTACCACCCCACTGTTTGAGAAAGTCTCCTTCTTCCGTAAATGCCTTTTCTTTCCACGTTTCTTCGTCATCCGAGGCCCGGAAAGAGCTTTGTGTGGATGCACTACTAGAAAAGTTTTGGATTCAAGAAGAGCCAACTCATACAGAATCCCAATCTGAGGAAGACATTCAGGCGGAGAACATTTTCAATTCAACCCTAGAAATACTTCCCAATGGAAGATTTCAAGTTGACCTCCCTCTTGTAAGTGAAAAGGCTTATAAAAACTTAGGTGATTCGTTTGTTGCAGCAAGACATAGATTTATTACTTTAGAAAAAAGACTTGAGAAAGACATTCACTTGAAAAAAGAGTATAAAAAAATTTTATTTGAACATATTGAATTAGGACATGGGAAAATCGTCCCATTAACACTTCACAACCCTGAACTAGATCATAATTATTTTGTACCACATTTGTGTGTGATTAAAGAAAATAGCACGTCCACAAAACTTCGTATAGTTTTTGATTATTCTTCAAAATCATCATCTCAGCATTCATTGAATGATATATCTTTAACAGGACCAAGAGTCCAACCCGACTTACTAGACATTTTACTAAGATTCAGAAACTTCAAGTTTGCATTGACAGCAGACATTGAAAAAATGTACCGCCAAATAGCGTTAAATCCAAAATTTCATTTCTTGCAGAATGTGTTATGGAGAGACTCTTCACTTGAAAAATTTACTTGCATACAGTTGTCTACTGTTTCTTTCGGACACAAAAGTGCCCCATTCTTAGCGTGCAGAGTCCTTAAAGAAATCGCAATTAGAAATCCTCAATACCCTGACGCACAAAATGCTTTATTAACTCAGACGTACGTCGACGATGTACTAACTGGAGCAAACTCCGTTCAGGAACTTGAAAACTTATATTTGAACCTGAAAGAAATTTTACATGCAGCGGGTTTTACATTACATAAATTTTGCTCGAATTCATTAGAAATGGCAAATAAACATTTTATTGATTCACCTTTAGGTAAAGATCTTAATCTAGAAGAAAACCCATGTAATGTCTTGGGAGTATCTTGGAACCCTAAAAAAGACACATTACAAATTTGTTCACCTTCCACATTAATTGATCATAACTTAACAAAAAGAAAAATATTAAGTGCCGTTTCACAATGTTTCACCCCATGGGAATAATTAATCCTGTAATTGTTTTTGGAAAGGCAATTATGCAGCAGCTTTGGTCACTGAAAGTTTCATGGGATGAGCCCATAACTGACCCTTCTGTTATTAAAAAATGGCAACTTTACACAGAAAATATATCGCAACTTTCTCAACTTCATATTCCCAGATTTACCTTATTAGATAAAAAAGTCATTAATATTGAACTGCATGGTTTCTGCGATGCCAGTTCAATGGCTTACGGAGGGTGCATATATCTTAGAGCCATTTATGATGATGACACTGCTTCATCTCAATTACTTATTTCCAAATCCCGTATTGCTCCAATTAGTAAGCCATTAACCATTCCAAAACTGGAACTTTGTGCCATGACGCTTCTGGCTAATCTTCATTCTAGAGTACTGAGCATTCTCAAGGATCAACTTACCATCACTTTATCAGTTCTTTGGACAGACTCGCAGATAGCCCTGACATGGGTCCGAGGGATCCCCAACCGTTGGTCAGTTTTCGTTTGTAACCGTGTCTCCCAAATATTACAATTAACTCCTCGGGAATCTTGGAGTCACATCCGTTCCCACCATAACCCTGCAGATATTTTGTCCCGTGGGCAGTCATTGCCACCACCTTCAACATTTTGGTTCTCAGGACCGGACTTTCTGTGGAAAACTACTCAAGACACAAAAAGTCACGATACATTTGCTGAAATATTAAACCCACCTGAAGAGAGGAAAAAGGTTTTAATAGCTGTATCATCTCCTGATAACGTTTGGATTGAATTTATCAAAAGATTTTCATCGTTAAATAAATTAATTAAATCTTTAGCCTACGTTTTACGATTTGTATGCATTTTAAAAACCAAAAAGAAAGATACTGCACTTCTTTCTACGGGTCAGCTAGATGCTGCTTTACGATTTTTAATACTGCAAGTGCAACAACATTGTTTTGTGTCAATAATACAGGAACAAACAAAACACCATCAAACAAAAAAATGCAATCTTTAAATTTATTCTTAGATCACAACAAGATATTAAGAGTAGGAGGTCGACTCAAGCATGCGAATATTCCATTCCAACAGAAACATCCTATTCTCTTGCCTTCACATAACCATTTCACTTCATTACTCTTACTAAGAGAACATAGACGTTTAGGACACAGCGGTCCTCAAAATGTTTTGTACAATGTCAGACTCCAATACTGGCCGTTAGATGGCCTTAGAGACATAAAGAAACTTATCAACAATTGTCTGATTTGCCATAGATTTAAAGCCATAACAGCCAAACAGATAATGGCCGATTTACCCATACCTCGTGTGACGCCTTCACGACCGTTTCAATTGGTTGGTGTTGATTATGGAGGTCCTTTTAATATTAAATCCTTTTCACTGCGGAAGGCTCCTATTACAAAGTGTTATTTAGCTCTGTTCATTTGCCTTTCCACTAAAGCAGTCCACCTTGAATTAGTGTCTGACTTGTCAACCGAAGCATTCATAGCAACTTTAAAGCGTTTTATTTCTCGTAGAGGTTTGCCATCTGTCATTCACAGTGACAATGGTACTAATTTTGTTGGAGCCCGTAATCATATTAAAGACTTGCATACGTTCTTAAAGAACAACTCCTCACCCATTAATGATTATCTTCTTTCTTTATCCATTGACTGGAACTTTATTCCTCCAAGATCTCCACATTGGGGTGGAATCTGGGAATCAGCCATTAAAAGTGCCAAACACCATATTGTTCGAATGCTTCAAAACTCTAATTACACTTTTGAAAAATTTGCTACAATTTTAACGCAAATAGAAGCTATTCTCAATTCTCGTCCTTTGTTTCCCTCTTCCAGTGATCCAAATGACCTACAGCCCTTAACTCCTGGTCACTTCTTAATCGGAGCCCCTCTCACATCCTTCCCTGAACTAGACATTTCTTCTAGGGTCGATTGAAATTTTGGCAACGTTGTACGTTTATCCAACAAAACTTTTGGAAAATATGGACAGTTGATTATTTAAATCAACTCCAGAATCGTCCCAAATGGACTTCACCCTGCAAAAACCTTAGAATTAATGACATGGTACTTATCAAAGATGATGATTCCCCACCATTAAAATGGCCTTTAGCCCGAATTTTGGACATCATCCCTGGAAAGGATGGCAAAGTTCGTGCTGTCCAAGTTCGCACTTCGTCTGGTACTTACACCAGGCCCATAGTAAAAATCGTCCCTCTTCCCTTTACTGAGGGCAACGACACTGATGTGTCTACTCTACAAACAATTTAGTGTTTTACCAAGTATTCTTGCCGAATATGCTATTAAGTTGTTAGCTCTTTGACATATAGGTTACCTTTGCTCAAATTACTATAATAAAACACATTACTAGTCATAATTTATTTTAATATTTAGTTTCCCTTTCCTTTTGTTTATGCAATAACACCAGCTGTATGAGAATAAGTAATAATGCAAGGTCCCTTTGCGCGTCGACCAAGGCATTTTTCCCGTTGCTGGCAGGACCAGTATGGTGAAATTCTTAGATAATTCCACCTGAGTTTATACAAATTGAAATAAAATCTTCATTATTGAACCCATGTTCCGTCTAAACAGCGAAGCAACACAGTGTCAGTAATTTTGTGACAGTTTGCTAATAAGATGTCAGAACGAAACAGCATAAATGCAATTTTCATGTACATTTTAAAGGAAAAGAAAATATATTTGTAGTTAATTGTGTTCTTTTGCCTATGGATACCTTATAACTTCGAAGAAAAGGGTTAAAAGCATTACCCAATTCTTTTCACTCATGTTCGAATGGGTCCTATCCAGGACCCAAACATTGTTAGACTCATCCACAAGGGGATCCCCACCTCAAACTCGCAGTTACCTACGCCTCGGAATCATTACCCTAGCATACTTCGAGACGGGCGGCGGTCTCTCGCACACTCTTCGCTCACACCATCGTCTTCTCCCTACCTATCACTCCTACTTCTCATGCCATATCGAGTCCTTCTCTCCTTCTAATTATGCTCACCACTACGCCACTTACCTCCATCCATTCCTCCTCCCACTCAACATTATCTCCACCATGTTCTCCCAATACACTGCCTCCCCTAGTTTCCTCTCCAACTTCTTCAGCACTTCCTTTTCTTCCAGCTTCTAAACACATGCCCTACATCATCCTGCACTTCACACCTCTGCCACACTCCAGTCTCTCTTTTCCCAATCTTGTGGAGGTACTCTAATATCGACTCATGTCCAGTGAGCACCTGTGTTAAGAAGTAGTTAACCTCCCCGAATTTCCGGTCCATCCAATATCTCCTACTCCAAATCGCTCCTTTTAGTGCCCTCATAGAAAATTTCCTACTTCAGGGTTTTTACTCATCCCGATAATCCTAGTGTAGGAGATGGATCAGTGCCAGTATTCATTTGTGTAGTGCATTCGGTAGAACTTTAAGTATAGTGGAAGGAATATTTCGAACAGTTCAAGCTACATTCAGTCTGCTATGACGGATTTTGTAGATACCAATAGTGTTTGCAGCTTTTGATGACAATAATATTCATCTGTTAGTATCATGCTTACTCCTCGATGTAAGAGTGTTTTTTTCTTGCTTAAAAGCTGGATAATTTATAACTGTACTGTCATTTGACTATAAGTTATTAGTCCTGTTAGTTTATTATTCAACTTGTTGGAAACATTTTGTGGATATTTTTATTAATAATTAAATATTGAAAATTTGGAAGTAATAAGGTTATTGCTAAAAACATAAAGTCATTATAAATATATGCACATTATATATTTTGATTTAATCAAAAATCATTTTGGTTTCAAACTCATTATTTATTTTAGATGCCAAATTGAGGGAGGAAGAAACTAGAGCACAAAGATATTTAGAAGCCGGTAGCAACGGTGTCATCCAGTGTTGTGTTAAAGTGCTAGTAGGCAACGCCTTACCAGTTTTATTAGCGGAATGTGCGCCTTTAATAAAAGCTGGAGAAACAGAGAGATTACAGTTAATGTTTAGGTTACTAGAACGTGTACCAGAAGGGGTACAACCTATGTTACGTGAATTAGAAAACCATATTACACAAGCCGGTCTTGCGGATATGGTTGCTGCAGCAGATATTATCACTCAAGATTCAGAAAAATACGTTGAAAGGCTATTGGAACTTTTTAGAAAGTTTAGTAAACTAGTACATGATGCATTTTCAGATGATCCAAGGTTTTTGACAGCTAGGGATAAGGCTTTTAAGGCTGTAGTAAATGATACCACTGTTTTTAGGTGAGTCATACAACACTATTTAAAAATATATACGAGTACACTATACATAATTGCTTTCAACATCTTAATCTTGTGTGTGCGCTAAATATTGTTTAAAGGTATGCTAAAAATATTACGATTTTTAATGCTTCTAGATTAGAGAATTTAAAAAAAATAAAAAAATCTAATATAAACAATTATTTCAAAAATTTCAATTTTTCTACGAGAGTGCGGAAATAGTTATTTGTTTAACTAGGCAGAGAAGTAACAGATTTATTGCCGCGGATAGTCGAGGCGAAGTCGAGGCAATGAAACTAGCCAAGGTAGTAAATCTGATTCTCTGCCGTGTAAAACACATAATTTTTTCTCCGATTGTTTGTACAGTGTGTTTAGAAAAATCAAATTAAAATGAAAACTTTTTTATGATAACTCACAATTTTTAATATTTTTTCTAATCGTATGTTATATATTTTTTAATTAATATTGTCGATTAGACTTTAAATTGTATACATAATAATATCTACCGAAATATTAGGTAAATATAATGTTAAATATTGACAATAATGTGTGACATGGAAGTGATTGTTTGATTCCATGGGCCTGCTTAAATGACATTAACATTGCCGTTGCTAAGTAAAGTCTGGGAGATTTAAAAAAAAAAGAAGAAAAAATGATTTTTTTACTGCCTAGGCAGTAAAAGTGTTACTTCTATGATCGATAAATGTCACTAAAACTGACGTTTAATGTCAATCGGAGAAAAAGTATATTTATTCTTACTTTTTTAAAGTTAAACGTTTGTTACAATCCCGTTAGATTCATAATGAAATTAAATATAATATTAGTTTTCTTTTAGGTTAGAACTTAGTACAGGTAGGAACGTAGGAGCAAAAACAGTGGCACCAGAAAGTAAATGTCCAGAATTGTTAGCTAATTATTGCGATATGTTATTAAGGAGAACTCCATTATCAAAAAGGCTGACTAGTGAAGAGATTGAAAGTAGGTTAAAAGATGTACTTTTAGTATTGAAGTATGTGTCAAATAAAGACGTTTTTATGAGATATCACAAGGCTCATTTAACAAGGAGATTAATTTTGGATGCCAGGTAAGTTTATTAATATTGAAAGATTTTCAGGTATGTCATTATATAGTCGGTAAAATAGGGCTAGTCTTTTTATCTGATCATACTGTAAATATAGTTACGAAATGTACGTGTTTTATTATTTCGGTTTTAAATTGTCAGTGGTTGTCAAATTTATTACTTTAAAATACTCGGAGTCTACACTTTATAGACAACTGCCATTGGGTGCGTTTACCATTTGGTTCACCAATGCTCAGTGGCTGGATGTGACCGAAAGTCATAGTTCACTAATCTCTAGCCTAGACAAGGATAGACTCCCAGCTGCTACCTAATGCTGCACATATAAAACATGGAAAAATGGTAATTCGTGGTGTAAAATATTTCATAGACCCCAGGATGAACCATGATTAAATTTCGTCACAAACAGCTTTAATTCTAATAGCTCAACGTAAATGATTATATTTTATTTTTGTATTTTTAGTGTAGAATAAAGCAAAACAGTATTATTTATGAATTATTTACATTTACATAAAAATTGCATACCTAAAAACGAAAGATCCAATATATAATTTCAGTTGTCTTCATTACCTAAACAATCTTGTTCTAATGAACTGCCACCGTCGGTTATTATGAGAGGATCGATATCGGCAGAGTCTATAAATTTTTCACTTTCCCAGTCTTTCAAAATTAGTTTGTCGCAATGTTCCCTGTAATGTTGCAAATGGGTTTTGATTATTTTTTTCAAGTGTTTCATTCCAAGACCAAATTATCATTTTGAGATCCATTAGTTTTAATAATTTCTTGATGGTTGTGGATTCTCTTACTTTCTAACCAAACCATTTCAATGCCGCTGTTCTGGCAATGATATGGCGGTGAACGTGAAACTTTGTGACCCATTGATTCTGCATAACAGTCCAAATAATTATCTCTTTTTGGCAACTTGAATATAGATATGTTTAGACTTTGCCCAATCTAGTAATTTTGTTTTAGACCAACTAGACGAATTGGTTCCACCAATCGTGATCGGTAACTGGAGTTATCCATGATAATTAAACTGGTTTTCACTAGGTTGGGTACAAATTTGGTTCTTGCAGTTGATATTATCATGGTAGTCGCCGGTTTTTCGGTTACTTCTAAAAACGGTTCCTGCATCTTCAACAAAACCGTCCTCCTGCATGCACTTTTATATATTTTGAGACCACTCCTGTTTTCTTGCACTGATTTAATACGAGGGTTTTCTTTTAAGTGTTGCATATAACTACATAGTTGGCGCCTGTCAACAAATATCAAATGTCAAAAGTCAAAATTAACTGACATGTTTAGTTAACTTAACGTCAAAGTTTATGACCGCTTCGTTTAAATAAAGCTGCATCTAAACTGAATTTTTTAAGTAGATGAGTCAGTCGAAAAATGGAATCAAGCCGAGAAAATTTTCGCGTAATAAGTTTTTACAATTTTCGATGATACTTGTCTCAACAAGAATGCATTGCCGAGTTGGCTTCTGTTTTCGGCAATTAAGAGAATTTAAACGTGGACGGATTAATCTTAGCGACGATCCAAGAACAGGTTCACCAAAAACGATGAAAGAAGATCGACATGTCACATATCGTGAAATTGGAGAATCATTGGGCATTTCAAAAATTTTTATATGAAGGATTATCTGTAAAAAAATTAGTTTCTCGTTGGATACCGCATTTGTTGACAGAAGAACAGAAAGCAAGTCTAATTGGTGTCAAAAAACTGTAAACCGGTTTAACGCAGGAAACTCCAAAAATATATAAGTACAGTATTGTCAGTGGTGATGAATCCAGGATTTCCTCTTATGAACCCGAAAATAAACGTCAGTCGGCTGTTTCAAGATGAACCAAAACCGACGAAAGTTATCCGTTCTCGAAGTGTTTAGAAAAAGATGGTGGCGACATTTGTCTCAAAAGCGGGTCATGTAGCAACAATTCCTCTGCAAGAACAAATAACTGATTGGTACATATCGATTTGTTTGCCGGAAGTAATTGCTGAGTTTCGAAAAGCCAACCCCCAACGACGACAAGACAATGCAAGTTCCCACACAGTTCGAAAAGCAATTGAGTTTTTAAAGAAAGAAAACATCGAACTGATGGACCATCCGTCATCCAGTCCTGACCTAAGTCCTAACGACTTTTTTACTTTTACAAAAATTAAGAATGAACTGCGTGGTCAAAGGTTCCAGTCCCTAGAAGATGCTGCCAACGCCTCCAAAAACTCTATTTTGAATGTATCAACAAGCGAGTGGAATAACTGCTTCCAGAATTGGTTCCAAAGGATGCAAAAATGCATTTCTCTTCGTGGATAATACTTTGAAAAACTATAGTGTTTGAAAGTTATCTACTGGTTTTTTTCTAGCTCTATATGCAAAATATAAAAGACAACCCCTTGCCTGACCTTTGCTAAAAATCCACATATTATCCAAAACCTTTGGTTTATATTTATAAGCTAGTATCTTTTTCTTCGGAATATTTTCTAAGAAACTTCAACTTCTTAGATCGTACGGCAGGAAGATCCATTAAAACTTTTCTATTATTAGTTTGCTTAAACTTGAAACCAATTTTATGTATCCAGTTAATAATGGCTCTTTTGCTACATTGTACATCAGGCATTTCTTCTCGGAACTGCTCACGAATTGTCATGTTGCCAAATTTTTGTTCTAATCTGCTATCAAACAAATTTAAAATTAACATAAAATTTCGAGGGTCGCGAAGTCTACCAGAACCCTGGAAACAATCTAAAATGATAATAGAAACATATTTTCTACTATGATCACGCTGCGCTGTTTCAATAAAGCCTAACTATTTCCTGATGTTTCTAAAAAATATGTAAAAATTCATTTTTTTATTTATTGAGCTATTTCAAGATGTATTTTCTTAAAATTCGTCTCCTGGTGAATTTATGGAGTCAAATATGTTCTTTTTTAGAACTTGGATGTTTAGTGGAAAACCACCTGGAGGGTACAACAAAATTGTTTTGCTATTTTTTAGTTCTTATTGAAGGGAAATAACTTTGAAAATCGGACTCTCCAACATATCTTTAAATAAACAACATAAAACAAAAATAAAATTTTAAAATCTTGTATTTAACCCATCTTAACCAGGGATACCCTTTCTGCTTATCTAAATGACAGTTCCAATACCGAGAATAAACGAATCCAAAATCCTTTCTTAGATTACTTTTATTATTATTTTTTAGATCTTCCCGTATTTGTTGCTGCTCTATAGTACTGTCTCAATAAAATAATTTTTTTTTGTAGTGCGGATAGTGAAAAGGAAGAAGATATGGTTGAATGGCTTCGAGAAGTTGGTATGCCAGCCGACTATGTGAACAAATTAGCGAGAATGTTTCAGGATATTAAAGTAAGCGAGGATCTTAATGGTCAGTTCAGGACATCGACAGCTCGACACGATGCTATAAATATAAAAATTTTAAATGCCGGTGCATGGGCGAGGGGTTCTGAAAGGGTTACAGTCAGTTTACCAGTAGAATTAGAAGACTATATTCCGGAAGTTGAAGAATTTTATAAGAAAAAACATTCGGGAAGAAAATTACAATGGTAAGTTTAATATGGTTTTTGAAAAGTATCTTTTTTTTAAATGGTGTAGGGGAAGAGATGTGGATCAGATTTTACGTTTTTTTCAAGCTATCAGTATTTGTGAGACTGTTTTGATGCAATTTAATTTCATTTTTTCCTAACTGATATTGGTATTCATAAAGGAGCCTTATCTCATACGAATCTGCCTATTAATCTTTTCAGCAGGAGTGACTCATCTCTCAGCTAGTTTTGACTACTACGATCTGAGTACGTCATAACCAGGTCATCGTGATTCGACTTTAGGACGCAATTTATTCTTTGGAAACCCTGTGTCTACCACAACATTAACTGAGGGAGAGGAAATTATCTCTTGTTTTGGTTTCTCACTCAGCTGATTATAACATCCAAGTTGGGACCCAATGGCGATATTCGATACCATACACAATTAACACGACCAACCACTAAACCAAAACTATACACTTCACCCTATCTGCCGCGCGTTTCGATAACCAAGTAATAGCCATTTGAAGGCGTTGGTGTAGTGATACTGTAACTTGTGTTCGGTATGGTTATAACATGGTCGTTATGGAAGTGGTTTTTACAGCCTCTTTCATGTTTTCCAGCTCACATACCGGATTTTAAGTAATTTGTAAGGAAAAATTAAAAGATCAATAAATGAGCAAATCTAGGCTTATTTATTAAAAAAACAAATTGAAGAAGAAAAAAAATGACACAAAATTCTAATAAAATAGCAGTTAATCATATTTTTCGGTCTGTGCAATTCGTCGATTGGTTTGGCGAAATATATTAACAATTTCATTAATATCGATTTGAATATCACGATGAATACTCATTAGGGCTAAACTTGTTGTACGCTCATCAGTTCAATGGTTCCACAGATAAGTTTTCAGTCTCTTCAAAGTTGAAAAGCTTCTTTCCGCTGTAACTGTAGTCACTGGAAGAACGGAGAGAACTTGCAGTAACACGTGAATATTAGGGAAAAAATGGAACTGCACAAATAAAGAGTATCCAGAGAAGATCCTGGTACATCCGTTTCATTTTGCCACTTCACTTTCCACAAGTCCCATTCCCCTTCTAAAACTGAAAAATTGTTGCTATTTAAATCCTCTTTGTAAAACTAAAAAGCAGGTTTAATGGAGGCAAACAGAGACGATTTAGCGTACTTCGGAACAACCTGTTTCAAAGAAGAAAGCACCGTCTTATGTTCGGTAAATCTTTCATTTAAAGAACATATAAAATCGTCTAAATACGGTACAAAATGTCGTTGTATTCCTACTATCCTGGGCATAGCGGGCTCTACTCCAAAAGTAAGAGCTATTCTTTCAGATTCATTAAAAATAAGAATTGAAGTTTTTTCGACAGCATCCAGGGCAGAACATAAATCAATTGACTTTCGCTGTAAATATTCAGAAAGTGGTTTTGTAATGCCCAAAAGCTTTTCCGAAATTTGTAAAGCAATTATCAATTGAAAATTGCACACACAGTGATGTAATGATTCAGCTTAATCGTCCCGATTTTTTAGATCTCTTAGAGCTAATACTATATATTTTAGGGAGCAAAACAGCGTCGTGCCTTTCAAACCATCTTGTTTCGCAATATTTTATCAAATGGGAAATTAAACCACAATCTTTTTTTGTATTTTTTAATTCAACATTTCGGTAGCTACCGTTATCAAGAAAAATTCAGTATCGGTTTTACTTTCAAGCAGGCACGTAGCTAAATTACCGGTCACTGGTTGTCACCGTTACCTGTTGCGGTCTGAAAATAGGCCAGGCCTTGAACAAAGTTTAACCTAATCCGCGAAAAACAACGCCCAGAGCTGGTTTCTTTTCAGAAACCACTCTAAAAAGTACGCACGCCGGTACCAACCAGTTATAAAAAAGTGTTTATTGATCCTTAATCCCAAAAACCTTCCTAACCATGCCCAAATAAAAGTCAAAACACAAAAACGACGACACGTTTGAAGAGTTTCCTCAACTTCCTCCCATTTCTAAAACCACCAAATCATCTTTTTGCCAACTTTCGTCCAAAAATGCCTCCGAGACACCCTCCAGCAGTTCTTAAAAGCCCAAACCACGCCTTCTAATGGAATCTTCGATTCCACAACCCGATCTAAATCCTTCAGATCTCTCTCAAAATCAATTAACCGAATCTATGGTCAAAAAGCTTCTAAATCAACTAAATAACCCCCAAACTAACTCGCAAGCTGCCAAATCTCCGCCTTCGACCACCTATTTTTCTATCACTCACTCTTCGTCCCAAAATGCCCCCGAAACACCCTCCAGCAGGCCCAAAAAAAAAACAAAATACCCCCTCTAATGGAATCTCCAATTCTCAAGGAAAAAGCTGCCTACCTCGAATCAATAATGTCCCAATCTGCCAAATCTTCATCTTACGCACAAGTTGCCAAATCTCCGCCTTCCATTCACTCTTCTCGTTCTTCCCAAGCCTCTTCAATCTACGAAGCAACCAAAACCCGCAAAAACGACGAAGTAGCCTCCGTTCGCATTTCAGTTCGGACTGCCTCGACAAAAACCTCATCTCAAACTTCTCCGTCACAAACAATTCCGCTTCAAACCCTCAACCTTCGAAATATTCCACCCAAATTCTGCTCTCAGAAGAAACTTTTCATCCTTCTGAACAGAAATGAAATTTTAAGAGGTAAAATCTCTTATCTAAAGGCCAATCCAAATTGCACCGCTCTCTTAAAAATTCCTAGGAATATCTGCCCCTAAAAACTCCAGTCCAAAATCCAAAATGCCATCGGAGACAACAAAGTCGTATGCCTACCTCTCCACTCGCAATCTTCCGCCCCAAGAAAATAATCTTCAGCCACCACCCACACTCCAAACTTCTCCTTCGTCATCACCAGAGTTGACAAAAACATTTCCGATGAAGAAACCTTTGATCTTCTCAAAGATCTTCAAATAAATTTTTTGAAATGTTGGAGGACCGTCTCCAAATCCACCAACTCTCCAACCACCCTAATCAGAGTTACAACTAACTCTGAAATCCAACTTCACCAGGAACTTTCAAAAGGAATCTTCCTTTACGGCCTTAATCACAGATGTGAAACATCAAACTCAACCCAACTACCTCCCGTCTCGAAATATTGTACTCGCTGTACACAACTGGGCCATTCCGCCACTGAATGTAAAGCTAAGCTCTACACCTGCCCGAACTGTGGAAGTCGCGAACACAGATCCGACAAATGTGACAAGGCAAAGAAGCCTTGTTTGCAGGAACTGTGGTGGCAACCACGCTATCTACGATCCTAAATGCACAAAAAGGGAAACTACCACCTCAAAACCCGAGGAAACTGCCCCAATAACTCTCGCAAAACCACCCATGCCATTCGACTTCCCCACGGAAGTTCAGAAAATCCTTGAGATAACATGTGTTATTCTCATGAATGCAATCCCTTCCGCCCGTAGGATGGTAATCGAGACACTCTGTCATCTCATACCTTCCTACTATAACAACAATTGCTCTTTTCAAGGACAGGGAAACAAGGCATATTTGAACTTCTCGCCAATCTCGCAAACTCGACAAAAACACCACATAAACACTTCCTTTTCCTCGCCTTACCTACCTTCCGCGCCGAAACAGCGAAATTCCAGCGAAGCAGCCGACGACAGCCGCAACGATGGAGTTCCTATTGTAAAACTTGTAGGATTTATAGTAAAAAGACGAAAGTTAAGGCAAAAAACTGTGTGACATATATTATGCAATAATGACACTGACAACTTGACAACTAAACTTCTGACAACTTATTTAACTTGATCAAAGCTAATAAAATTATTTCAAATTAATTGCAACACCCTCCCTATTTGAAATAAGTCCCTGACTTTTGATACTGTTACGCGAGCTACTGCATTAATATGCTCACTTAGTGCCCCCAGTGAAATCCCCATATGAGACGACTATGGTTCCTCCGCCCAATTTTCGAGAAAAATCGAGAATACCCACCGCACCCGGTGCATCCGCCAGAACGTCGAGAAATTTCGAGAATTACGGCGTGCGAGTATAAATAGGCCACCAGCTTCGCTGCAGGCAATTAGTCAATCAATCAGTGTTGATACCGAAGGAAAGTAATCGCGCCTCGATAAAGTGTTTATTAAGTGACTCTCATATAAATTATAATTAGTGTGTTTAGTGTATTACATAAATTATTAAATAAGGACTGAATTACATATAAATCTGTAAATATAAATTAATTGTAAATATAAATTAATTGTAAATATAAATTAGAATAAACGTTACATTGGTGTCAGAAGTGGGATTAAAAAAATAAATAAATAAATAAATAAATATACAGGAAGATGGCGAAGAAACTTTGTGAATTAAAAGTTTCAGAGCTCCGAAGAGAGTTGGAGGATTACGAACTGGACACAAGTGGGGTCAAGTCAGTGTTAGTGGAACGACTAAAAATAGCTATGATTAACAATGGATTGGACCCGGAAACGTTTGAATTCACCGACAAAGCGTCCGCCTCTATAACCTCTTCCATAAAAAACGAATTGTCGGATATAAAAAACGAAATTTCATCCATGGAAAATAAAATTTCGACGGATATAAAAAACGAAATTTCATCCATGGAAAACAAAATGTCGGACATGGAAAACAAAATGTCGGACATGGAAAATAAAATTTCGACGGACATGAAAAATGAAATGACATCCATGAAGACTGATATTTCTGCCGTGGAAGAAAAGATTAAAAGTATGGAGCAAGAAATGAAACAAAAAATCAAAGAAATCGAAAGGAAGACTAGTAATAAACCGGATATTACAACTAGGCAAGCCCCGAATAACGACGAACTGGCAGAGAAAGTAGAGTTGAAACCGAAAATGGAAAACGATATTAACAGCCGAGTGAAACTGCCAACATTCGATGGTAAAACGTCATGGCCGAACTATCTTAAGCAATTCGAGGCGGCATCAAAGGCAAACAAAACGTCATGGCCGAACTATCTTAAGCAATTCGAGGCGGCATCAAAGGCAAACAACTGGAGTGAGAAGGAAAAAGCGTTAAATTTAACTCTTGCCCTTAGAGGAGACGCCATGGATATCCTCCAGACCATTCCAGTGGAAGAGGCCGAAGATTTTGAACAACTCAAAAAGCGATTGAATATGAGATATGGCCTGGAACACCTGGAGCAACTGTACCAGTCGCAGCTGAAAAACCGCAAACAAAAACGCGACGAAACTCTGCAAGAATTCGAAGCAGACATTGCGAGGTTGGTGCGGTTTGCCTATCCATCGGCACCGGAGAATGTCATGGAATGTTTAGGGGTACAGACATTCATCGACGGAGTTCGTGACCATGAAATGCAGAGAACTCTACGCTTGGCTCGGCATAAGACACTGGTCGACGTACTCTCTGCAGCCTTGGAGTACGAAGCAGCTACACAGGCTTCCGGAGTATACGGCAAGGTGAGGGCTGTAGCAGACGAAGAAGTTGAGAACAAGCTCGACCAGATTGTCTACATGATGAAAAGCATCTCAAATGGAAAACTGAAAGCTGTGAGATGCTGGAATTGTGGAGAAATGGGACCTGTACGCAGTTCGTGCAAGCGACCGAGAACTGCTACAAACAAAGATGCCCAGCAGGAAAAACTAGGAAGGGTCGACCTTCAGAGGGCAGCTTCGACCCGAAGACCTTCCAAAGACTCCCTCTCCAGAAGACCATGCCCTGCAGAGTGCTCTCACTGCAGCAAAACAGAAGCTAAGGAAGCTGCGATTCGAAGAACCACGGTGACCAGCGACGAATGGACACCAGAAAAGTTGGAAGAGGAACAAGAGAACGATCCCGACTTGAAGAAAATCCGACATTGGAAAAAGGAGAACTGTCGACCTACTTGGCAAGAGATTTCAAGGTACTCGCCAACGATGAAATCGTATTGGGCCCAGTGGGACACTCGCTGGTTTTGGAAAACGGTTTGCTACAGCGAGTAATCGAGAACGATGAGGGCTCCGAAAGCAGAAGACAGTTGGTGATTCCAAGAACAAGGATAGCAGCAATACTGCGGAAATTACACGACAGTCCGTCAGGAGGACATCTAGGTGTGAAGAAGACCCTCCAGAAAGTGCGAGAACGGTTTTATTGGATGCACAGTTCCGAAGATGTGAAGGACTGGTGTAAGAAGTGCACTACCTGTGCTACGACTAATGGACCGCACGGGAGAAGAAAGGCTCATATGAAACAGTACAATGTCGGAAGCCCTTTTGAACGCATTGCCCTGGACATTGCCGGACCGTTTCCACCGACAGCAAATGGCAGCAGGTACATTTTGGTGGTGATGGACTACTTCACAAAATGGGTAGAAGCGTATGCCATTCCAAACCAAGAAGCCGCAACGGTTGCCGACGTGCTTGTGAATGAGTTCATTTGCCGATATGGAGTGCCCCTGGAAATACACAGCGACCAGGGCAGAAACTTCGAAAGCCAGCTGTTCCAGGAAGTTTGTGAAAAGCTCGGCATGAAGAAAACGAGAACTACGGCTTTGCACCCACAGTCGGACGGGATGGTAGAGCGAATGAACAGAACTCTTGGCAAATACCTGTCTAAAGTAGTATCTAACCATCAGCGAGATTGGGACCAATATCTCTCGCTATTCGCGATGGCCTACAGATCTGCCATCAATGAGTCTACCGGCCAAACACCAGCAAGAGTTCTGTTCGGACGCGAAATGAGATTACCCTGCGACCTTGAATTTGGATGCCGACCCGGAAAAGACATAGCTGGTGAAGATTACGTGACCCAGCTGAGAAAAAGAATGGACGACGTACACGAGCTGGTTCGATCGAATCTCCAGATCGCTAGCGATAGGATGAAGAAAAGGTACGATACGCAAGCTACGGAAGGAGGTTTCCACGAAGGAGACAAAGTCTGGCTGCATAACCCAAGAAGACAAAAGGGTTTTTCTCCAAAGTTGCAGAAAGCTTGGGACGGTCCGTACCTCGTAAAGAAAAGAATCAACGATGTCATCTATCGTATCAGCAAGATCCCAAATGGAAAGCCAAAGGTGGTTACACCGTAACCGATTAGCGCCATTCGAGGGTGACCACGATGAGGAAGTAAACCAGCTTCAGGAAGTAGCCGACCCTGCTTTTGTAGAGTTCATGGGTGCTTATGGTGGTACCGGAAAAGCAAGTTTCGGCGTCACCACTGAGAGACGACAAGACCTGCTTACCGTTCCGGAGGAATACTCACTGGCAATAAACATCCCTGCCAGCGTAACCGATGCGCGCGGACTGGCATCTCTGTTTATAAAGAAGAGTGGCGCACGACTTTTGGTAAACCAGTTACCATTACCAGGTAAAGCTTTGAAGCTGCCAAATGGCTCCCGCTACAATTTCCACCTAGTGACGAGGAACACCTTCGACGAAAGACCAACGTACGAGGATGTCTGGGAAGCATTACGAAGCCTGAGGGAGCATGTGCTTGAATTGAACGTACATAGGCTAGCCATGCCCAAGATTGAATGTAGGCATTTAGATTGGCGAATAGTCCGTAACATGGTAGAAGTAATCTTCCGAGACACCGAAGTGCAGGTACTGGTTTGCGGCCATGCTCGGGAGACACAGCCAACAGAGAAGACGGTCGCATGTTACTTCCATACAACTGGAAAATGCAACAAGGGGACCAGTTGCCGATACAGTCATCTCGTTCTAGTTCCCTAGTTAGTTCCAGGAGGAACTGTCTCTTAAGGAGGGGGCAATGTTACGCGAGCTACTGCATTAATATGCTCACTTAGTGCCCCCAGTGAAATCCCCATATGAGACGACTATGGTTCCTCCGCCCAATTTTCGAGAAACATCGAGAATACCCACCGCACCCGGTGCATCCGCCAGAACGTCGAGAAATTTCGAGAATTACGGCGTGCGAGTATAAATAGGCCACCAGCTTCGCTGCAGGCAATTAGTCAATCAATCAGTGTTGATACCGAAGGAAAGTAATCGCGCCTCGATAAAGTGTTTATTAAGTGACTCTCATATAAATTATAATTAGTGTGTTTAGTGTATTACATAAATTATTAAATAAGGACTGAATTACATATAAATTTGTAAATATAAATTAATTGTAAATATAAATTAGAATAAACGTTACAATACAATTCAAAAACTTTACTCTATTCAAAGTCTTTGTAAAAGAGTCGGCTACCATAGACTGTGTAGGAACGTATTTCAGCCGCAAAAGTCCCAAACTAATTTTCTCCTTCAAAAAATGATGACGAACGTCAATATGTTTGGTTCGCGCCTGATATGCTCCATTCATCGCTAGGGGTTGAGCTCCCTGGTTGTCAACATTCAGGAGGACTGGATCCGAGCTTAATGACAGTTCTTGGCTCAATCCTCGTAGCCATGGAGCTTCTTGAGCCGCTGCTGACATAGCCACATACTCGGCTTCCGTAGTCGACAGAGAAACTGTGGGCTGCTTCTTACTGTTCCATGAAATCGGGGAACTGTTCTTAAAGAATATGTAGCCAGTAACGGAGCGCCTATCTTGATCACTCGCCCAATCTGCGTCACAGTAACCAACGACATCAGCTTCAGGAATCTTCTTTCCATTGAACTCGAGCTTCCAATCCATGGTTCCTTGCAAGTATCTGAAGATGCGCTTTACGGCTGCCCAATGTGTAGGTCCAGGATTGTGATTGAACCGACTTACACAACTCACAGCGTAACAGATAAAGTTCCTATAATAGCCTTCTTGGTGTGCGTCATTGATTGTTAATGTCCTTCTAACACATTACCTATGTAGGCAAATTTTCTTGTTCGGTCTGTCTCTGGTGATTCTAAACCCTAAAACTGATTTGGCTTCTCCAATATCTTTCATTTTGAAGTTCTTCTTCAGGTCCTGTTTAAAATCATCTCTTGCACGTTTGTTATTTGACAGAAGAATAATATCGTCTACATAAATCGCCAAAATCAATATTTCACTGCCGGTTATTCGGAAATAAATGCAGGAATCGGTTTGAGATTGCTTTAAACCAGTTTTCTTCAAAAAGGTATCAAGCTTCTGGTTCCAAACTCGACTAGCTTGCTTAAGTCCATGAAGAGACTTCTTCAGGCGACAAACTTTATTATTCTTTTGTGCAAAAAATTCAGGCTGTACCATGTAAATTTCTTCGTTCAAATCTCCTTGTAGAAAAGCGGTGACAGTATCAAGTTGACAAATATCAAGATCATGTTCTGCTGCAAGGCAAGTAAGTATCGGATTGAACTGTAGCGGACGACCGGTGAGTAAGTTTCTTCAAAATGTATACCCTTTCGTTGAGCGCGACCCATTATTACTAACCGAGCTTTGTACTGTGCAGTGCTGTCATCTTTTCTTTTTGTCTTGAACAACCATTTACAATCCAGCGGTCTTCTTCCTGGAGGCAAATCTACAAGTTCCCAAGTACCGTTCTCCATCTGAGTCTGATATTCATTTTCCATGGCTTGAATCCAAAAATCCTTTTCGGGTCGACTCGGGGCTTGCTGGATGGTACAGGGATATTCAGTAGTTTCCACAGTTGTTGAGTAAGTAACATAATCGTTCAATTTGGCTGGTCATTTTCTTGTCGTTAAGGTCTTAGAATCGGAGCTTCTTCTTCTTCTGATGGAACTTCTGGTGGTACGGTAACAGCTTCGGCTTCATCGAATGACGGAAGTTCACTGCTATCTCCAGGTTTTTCATTTTCTTCACTGAAACTTTCTTCTAAATTGGGTTCTGTATGTTCTTCTTCTTCAACAATGTCTTCAGGAAAATAGTAAAAATCGGTTTCTTCTTTTCTTCGAAATTCTTTCAAAAATGATACACCTCTCTCATTTTCGATAAAATGAACATCTCGGGATACAAACACTCTGTTTTTCGCAAAATCCTACAGTCGGTAGGCTTTTGATTCCAAACTGTAGCCTAAGAAAATACAGGGCGTTGCTTTTCTGTCAAGTTTTCTTCTCTTCTCATCTGGTATTTGGGCATATCCTTTACAACCAAAAATTCTTGCGTGGTTTAAGGTTGGCTTCTTTCCACTCCACATTTCTTCTGGGGTTTTTTCGACACATCTTCTGGGTAAACGGTTAAGGATGTATACAGCTTCGGCCCAAAATCTATTAGGTAATCCGGAGTCGATTAACAAACATCGAGCTTTTTCCATAATAGTTCGGTTGAGGCGCTCTGCTTTACCGTTTTGTTCGTAGCAGTACGGGACGGGATGGGAATTAAAAATTACAGAATTCCCTTTCTTAACAATCTGGCTAACTGACAGTAAATTGACCTTAAGCTGAGGTACAAAATAAACGTTGTTTACAGTTACGTCTTCTTGGTTTTTGTTCACGGACAAGGAAATACTTCACCAATCGAATCTGTATTCATCTCTTCGTTATTCGCTGTGGTGATGGTCAACTTGGAGGTCTTCTTCTCACCTTGTGGAACGTCTGGGATGCCTGTCATGTGTGCGGAACAAACTGAATCCAAAAACCACGGTTTATTGTCCTGCGCTTGTACTGAGAACGCGGAAAACATAGCGGATTTACTGCTGTTTTTTTTTGTCGCAGTTATTAGCAAAATGTCCATATTTGTTGCACCGATAACAACGAACACCTTTATTTTTATTTGCACTGTTGGTGTCCAGGATTTTGTAGTCCTTTCGATCCTTATTTTTTAGTCCTTTCGATCCTTATTTTTGTTAAAACGGGAGTTGAAGCTTTTACCCGAGCCACTAGCACCGTACATCGCGATCGCAATCGCTTTTAACCACGGAAATGTCCTGTAGCAGCTTCGTCTTGATCGAATCAGCGGTCACTGGGGTACCTGAGCATTGTATTCCCATAATCATCGGTTTGTAGCTTTCTGGAAGGCTTGCCAACAATAAGGTACCTATCCATTCGTCGCTTACTTTCAGACCAATGTTTGATAGCTTGTGAGCAGTGGTAATAATCGTGTTAACGTAATCTTCTACTGAATCACTGTTCTCTAGAGAAGTTGTGATTAAGATACGCAAAAGTCCGACACGTCTGGTTAAACCACTGTCCTGGAAAGCACTAGCAAGGTTTTCCCATGCTTCGTAGTTCAACGGATCAACCAAAAGAATAATTTTGGACCGTGCCTTTACGTCTTTCTTTGCATCTACTGCAGTAGCTGTTACCGAATCCCATAACTCTTCATGCTCCAGGTATGTTTGAACTGCGAACTTCCAAGTATCGTAGTTTTCTCTTCCTCGAAGCTTTTCTATCGGCGGCAGCTGATATCCTGACATCGTGCAGTGAAGAAAAAATTACAGTTCGTTTAAACCGATACCTCTGGCACTACTCAAAAATACCCAAATTGATTCTCAGAGACTTCAGAAGCGTCTGGAAAGTCTGGGCCCCATAACCTATTATAAGACTTGCAGGATTTATAGTAAAAAGACGAAAGTTAAAGCAAAAAACTGTGTGACATATATTATGCAATAATGACACTGACAACTAAACTTCTGACAACTTACTTAACTTGATCAAAGCTAATAAAATTATTTCAAATTAATTGCAACAGTTCCAATCTGCAAGGCGCAGACACAAAACACGCACTTTTTAGTGAAAAACTACACACACTTCAGGTACTTTTTAGCACCTGAAGTGTACTTTTTATTTATTAATACAACAAAACACCATTTCCTTTCCTTTTCCTGGATGAGGATGCAGGTTTTCTTTGGTTTTTTCCTGCATCTTAATTTCCGCAATAATCGGAGCAGCGATACATTGCGGAAATTAACCAAATGGCCATCCTTGGGTGCACAGCCACAGCTGACCCTAACGCGACCGTAAATTCACTTGCTTTTAACTTTTCATTTCAAACACTGAAGAGGACTTAATCCTATAACAGGGTAAATTTCACTTTGCAAATCCAAAAAGGATAATTCAAATTTTCAAAATTCAAATCTTTTTCGAACAAAAAAAAAATCAAGAAAAATTAAGTTTTTAAATTCTGGTCCCTATCTGAATCTAACGAAAAAATTCGACAACTAGACCATTCCATGAACTAGACAATCAATGTTATTTTGAAGTTTAAGATATCAAACAATTTGTTGTCAAATTTTTAAGGTCCATTCACAGTAGACCATATCCCTGATAAAATGTGAAACAAAATATCTTTTGTATGACATTCTAACAATACTATAGTCCACTAGGAATGGGATCCAGTGAAGTGTACCCTCCAGGAACGGTTTTATTAAGGATAGCGCTTTTTTGCTTATTTCGGAAATGTTGTTAATAAAACGCGTTTGGTGTAACTTTTTTTGTGATATGATTATTTTTGTTTTAAATATGTCTAAATCAGTTTTGTGATTTTGTGTATTGAAGTGTGTATTGATTAATGACAATTCCAATGATAAATCATAAGAAAACTTGGATAAAAACTTATGATACTATCCTGATAACGCAGGTAATTGATTATTGGAAATTTCTCTTTCTAACATTGGTAACCAAATTTGACTACATTCATTTTCCTTTGAATGTATGATCCAACAATATTTAAAAGTTGATTTTGAATGTCTGGACTTAAATAAGTTGCGTTAGCTCCTGCAGTGGTAACATGATCTAAAATAACAGAATCACCACCACGGATACGATTTCTCAACAAAGCTCTCAAGCTGTCGTCTCTATGTCCCCTCTATGTCTTGCTGACCACAGTCAATAATGGAATCGAATTTACTGTTTGGACCCTTACTTTGTGGAATCTACTCATATTACTTTTTTAAATGAAACTAAGTGTTTCTAATTCATTCCACTATTTAATGAAAAAATTATAAAAAATCTAAGATATTGATAATTATTTCATTAAATAGTGGAATTAATTAGAAACACTTAGTTTCATTTAAAAAAGTAATAATGGAATCGATAATAGAAGTAAGAATTGCTCTATTTCGTTTTAGTTTTTCTTGATTTCGATTAACAATCATTTGCTTAACATTTATTATTTTGCCACTAGTTGTACAGCTAAAATTTTCTTCTAATATTGAAGCTTTTTTATGATATTGGTTCGATGCGTGATTTCTGAAACGTTCAATAGCATTCCTTCCAGTTCTTGAAAGCCAATGCAATAAAGTTTCCAGGGCCCCCCCTCTGGCTACGCCACTTCCTGTTTCCCCAACATAAGACCTAAGTTAGAGTTTGCATCTCTCATTCGGGGCGAACAAGCAAGAGTACACTTAGAAGCTGTTGAGAGAGTGCAAAACAGATTCTTGAGATATCATTATTTTAAGAAATACAGAAAATGGCCGGACTATACAACGGTTAAAACGACAAGATTACGTATAGAATTTAACATATCCTTGCAGTCTAGACGACAGCTATTAGCAATGATTTTCTTGTATCAGTTGGTAAACAATATTACAAATTCCAACGCTCTGCTGTCTTTAATACCTTTTAAAATACCCCAAAGGGTAACAAGATGTATGATTCCATTTGGAATACTAGCATCTTCTATCTCCTCCTCACCTCTGAATTCCTTGCTACGGTTAGCTAACAATGTAGATCAATTGACAGAAATCAATTTTATTGTTCCGTTGTCACAATTTAGGAAAGAAATGTATAAATATTTAAAAAGTGCCGAAGTATAAGACATTGTTTGATTCTATCAGTATGTCTGTGGTAATGCATTATATAGATTCATACCCACATAGGTGTATGAATTCCGCGTTTTTGTTAGCCTGCATTGAGACAAATAGATGCTAGCGTTATTTCTTGTCTCATAGGTATGAATATTATTCAGCTTAATAATATCATTATTTGCAACTTTGTTGTTAATAAGCATCAAACACTCCTTAATATAGTAACAAGGAAGAGGTAGAATACCTAATTTCTTGAAAAGAGTTTTACAGTGGCTGTCGAATTTACTAAAAGTCATTATTCGAATCACCTTTTTTTGTGCAATAAACACTTTTTCTATATAACTACTTCCACCCCAAACTATTAAGCCATAGGTTAGTATACTATGGAATATTGAGAAATATGCTATCTTTAAGTACTGGATGTCAAGCTGGAATCTTAGTTGTCTGATGGCAAAAGTTGCTTTTGCTAAACGCTTACACAGATCTTGGCAGTGAAAATCAAAATTTAATTTAGGATCTAAATATACCGCTATACCCCCTCACACAATCACCCCTAGAGGCAGTGGTTGAAAAGCATATAGTTTGAGTCTTGGTATCATTCAGAGTCATATAGTTACTACTGAACCAGTCCCTTGAAATATCATCTGATTGACTTAACAGCATATTAGCATCAAGATAATTTTTATTTGTAACTAAATAGGTTGTATCGTCAGCATAGAAAACGGATTTGACTTTCTGACCAAGATTAGTTGCCAAATCATTGAAGTAAATGATGAAGAAAAGAGGGCCAAGCACTGATCCTTGCGGTACCTCATAAGGAACAGAGTGCGTTTCCGAATTCTGGCCATTATGACATACATACTGTATCCTGATGGTCAAGTAAGAACAGATGAGTTTCAGAGGGATCCCCTGACTCCATATCTTTCAAGTTTTCGCAACAAGATATTATGATGTACCGTGTCAAACGCTCTTGATAAGTCATAATTTTCCCACGCTTATTTCTTGACTTTCAAAACCTTCCAAGATTTTATCATAAAGTGTTCTAATTGCCGTTACCGTTGACTTCCCACTCCGGTAGCCAAACTGACTAGAGCATAACAAATTCTGCTTTTCAAAGAAATTAAGCAATCTTTCTTTCAATATGATTTCGAAAACTTTGCCAATTACAGGTATAATTGAAATTGGCCTATAATTTGATGTTGGGTTAGTGTCACCTTGTTTGTAGATAGGAGTTACCTTTGACTTAAATATATCTGGAAAAATTCCCTCCTCCATACAAGTGTTAAGAAGGTTAGCTATTGGCTCCTCCAATATGTTGCCTACTAATTTCAATGTAACTGAGTTCAAAAAGTGACAGTGTCTAGATTTCGAATTTTTCAAATTATTGATTGACTGACGTACTTCTAATGCATTAGTGGGAAATAAGTAAAATGATGATTAATAAATAAATAAATAACCTGATTTGGGGCCGGATTCTTGACAGATGGAGTAGAGCTTCCCTAGAGAACTGATATTTTGTTTTCGTCATTGCAAACAAGAAAGATAAAGAATCCCGATGAAATAAAACAATTTATTTTGCTTAAATCTCCATTATAATTTGAACTAACGTTCAATTTAAAATTAGTGACGCGTTTCGCTAACACAGTAGCTTTATCAAACTAGATTTAAGCAAATTAAATTGTTTTATTTCATGGTATGGATCTTCATCAAGTAAAAGCCTCATCTATTCAATTTTTATAAAGAATCCCCACAATTTTCTTTAATATCCCAAGTTGGGCGCCACTTCAAAACTTTTGTGGATTCAATTTTGTTTTTAATTTTAATTATTATTAATAAAATTGTCTTAAATTATTGTAACCCCCAATTTATTTATATTTTAAATTACACAAAGAAATTTTCAAAATATTTTAATTACTAAATACTGTTCAATTAAATTCAAAATATTAAATAGGTAGTTGTCGCTTATCTTTTTTTCCGAACACCCTTTTAATTTAGTTTATTAACGTTTATTGGTGCATCGATTAGTTATTGTATTTTAAGAATTTTTAAATATTACTTCTTAGTTCTTCTGTATGTATTAGAATTCTTTATATCAAATGTATTCTCAATTATTCATAAATATCAATTGCTTGTAGATCTACGACGAGCCGTTCCTTTTGTTTCCCTTGCCATTTATTGGATACATTTACTTCTTTGTAATCCTATATAGTTTTTACTCTATTTAAAACTTTACTTTTTATTCTATAATTATATACTTTTTCCAAAATTTATCTTCTTTCAAAAATTTTATCTCAAAATTCCCTTAATTTATATCACATCCCAATTTTTTCTGATTGAAATTTATAGCTTATCATCTCGTGGCGTATTACAAATATGCACACAACATGTCGTAAGACATGGGTTTCGGCCTTTATCATCACTACATTTTGCTCTGCTTTTTAACGAATAAACAAAGTTGCTTCAGTTGTAAATTGTCAACGATCGGTCGATCTCGACTATACCTGGTTTTTAAACACGAAACAGCCTGAAATAATTCACCGAAAATACCGAAATTTCCAAATTGACATGCTATTTATAATCTCCACTCATGCTCAAATGAGGAACAACTGTATAATTAAAAAGATTAAATATGATCTCTGGGAAAAAAATAATGAATGTGATTTGTAATGCTGGCTTCAAGATTTTGTGATGTACTCTTCTAGTAGTTTTGTGTTTTGGAGTTCACCACATTTATAATGTATTATTTATAACAATTACTCTATTAATTATACAGTTAATTATTTTTAAGGTATCATCATATGAGTAATGGAACGATAACGTTTGCAACAATAGGAGGCAAATTTGATCTCGACGTTACCACTTTCCAAATGGCTGTATTATTTGCATGGAACCAAAGGCCCCACGATAAAATTAGTTACGAGAATCTCAGGTTAGCTACCGAGTTACCAGATGGAGAACTAAGGAGGACACTGTGGTCTCTAGTCGCTTTTCCAAAGTTAAAACGTCAGTTATTATTATTGTATCCAACAGTTAGTGCACCCAAAGACTTCACAGAACATACAGTGTTTTGGGTGAATCAAGATTTTGCCTTAATTAAGAACGGAAAATCGCAAAAAAGGGGGAAGGTAATTTATATTTTTTATTTATTTGTCTGACCTCAATCGGTGAATACCAATGTTATTGTTTCTAGGTGAATCTAATAGGTAGACTGCAGTTGAGTACAGAACGTTCACAAATGGAAGATAACCAATCGATAGTACAATTAAGGATACTTAGGACGCAAGAAGCGATAATAAAAATATTAAAAATGCGCAAGAAAATATCAAATCCATCTTTACAAGCGGAACTAGTGGACATTTTAAAAAATATGTTTTTACCTTCTAAAAAAATGATAAAAGAACAGTTGGAATGGCTTATAGAGCATAAGTATATGAAGAGGGACGACGATGATATAAATACATTTATTTATATGGCATAACTTGTTAATATTACTGATTAAACGAATTTTGTTATATATTGTATAATTTGTGAATAACTATAAACTTTTTATTAAATTTACGATCATTTCTTAATTAGAACTTTATAAAAATTTCAAAATAAAATTTCCGACCTGTTTGAAATAGTTTTTATAAGATGTTAGTTGACATACCGATTGCTAAAAGTACGACAACGATAATATGAACAGCACTAGTTGAAAGGGAGAGACAAGAATTGTTCTCGGTGTGAATCTCACAATTAGATCAGTTCCCTCCAAGGTCCCTAAAGTACATAGGTGCTTTAAGCCAGTACAGGTCGAGACACCGCAGTTACAGCGATTCAAAAAGCCACTGCCAATAGAGAAACTTTCTAATATTATTTCTGAAGAAATAGACTTGTTGAATGAAGATGGCAATTTTCAATTAGCCTCTGACTACTTAAAAACTATACAGCCGTCAAGCGTCGAATCTGAAAGATGTTTTTCCTCAGCTGGGTTAATTTGTTCGAAAATTAGATCTAAATTAAGACCTTACAATTGAAAAATTGATGTTTTTGCGACATTACTTTCGAAAATAAACGGAGTGGGTTTATTATATTATACTTGATTGATTGGTTCGGCAACACCAGTCAGAGGCTTAAAGATCTCGGCACCTCAGCCTTTAGGCTTTTTGTGCTCTTGGTTATACCGTTTATGTGAAGAGACCAGTAGCCCTTATAGGGCTCAACAGTCTTTTCCCTAGGTCCTTCTTGGAGAAATCCTCCCTTGGATACTCTAGTCCTAGGATTCTATATCTCCAATGAGACAGTGCTTCACATTCGAAGATAATGTGAGAGGCTGTTTCCTCCTCTTCAATGCACAACCGACAGATAGGTTCCTCCCTGTATATGCCAATTGTATGCATGAGCTTCCTTAGGAAACAGTGACCGGTGAGTAATCCCGTCACTTTCCTTATCTGGATCCTGCTGAGGTTTAATATTTCGTTAGTCAGCGACTCCGAGGGTTTTTTTAACCAAGAGTTTGCTGTGTTCCTGTTTTGGCACGTGTCTCCAGTACATCTGATGTTTAGTTTGAATCCACCGAGATGTACAACCACGTGTAGCAGATTTTGATATTCCAAATACTGGTTCAGGACCAGTGAATATAGTTTCAGACCCTAGCTTTGCCTTTTCATTGCCTACAATACCCTTGTGCCCCGGGACCCACTAAGAGTTACTCTATTATGGTTTGCCAGGGTTAAACGTCTTTGTAGACAGTCCCAGACCAGTCTAGATCTGATCTGGGGACATGCTAAATATTTCAGTGCTGCCTGACTATCTGAGATTATGAGGATCTTTTGGCCTCTATACCCCCTTTCGATGTTCATTTGCAAACACCTGTTGATAGCGTAGATTTCTGCCTGGAATACTGATGCAAACTTCCCCAACGATGCGTGGACATTGCACCTGGGTCTGACACCATGGACTCCAGCTCCTGTTCCTATGTCAGTTTTAGATCCGTCTGTACCACACCAACTTTCCTTTCTGACTGCATGCTTCCAACCCTTCCCAGATTAGCTGGATATGGTATGGTTGGTTGTCGTTAATTGGGGCCAACATGTTATCACTTCTCATTTCAAGAAGCGAGTTTGTGATAACATCTGTGATTCTGGAATTACTATGGGTGTTGGTTCCTTCGTGCCAATTCCCATTGCATTCCAGCCTGTATGCAGCCATTCTCGCTTCCGCCTTAACATGCATAGCAAGAGGCGGAAGATTGAGAATGGCTTCCATTGCCGCAGTCGGTATGCTTCTCATCGCACCCGTTATGCACACAGGCAAGCCTCTGAAGTTTTGATAGCTCCAATTCGGCTTTCCTCTGATCTGTTTTTGGCCACCAAACTAAGGCTCCATAGGTAACCATAGGTCTCACGACAGTTGTGTACAGCCAGTGAACAATCCCTGGATATAGTCCCCATGTGCTTCCTATCGCCCGTTTGGCAGGCATTAGATCCATTTACCCTTTATTGGTTTTGTCATGTAGGTGTGAATTTCAGTTTAGTTTTGCATCCAGAATTATGCCTAGATACTTGACCTCCTGACTAAGACACAGCTGCACATTGAAGAGGCTTGGCAGTATTAGTCTCTCAAGCTTCCTTTTTCTAGTGAAGGGAATGAGCGCAGTTTTTGCAGCGTTCACCCTTAGGCATTCCCTCTTACACCATATCTCCACCATTTCCAGAGATTGTTGCATCAGCTCCGATATAACATTAGGGTATTAACCCAGTACAAGTATTGTCAGATCATCTGCATATCCCTGGGTGTATATCCCCTTCCTGTTCAATTCCTCCAGGAGTTCGTCTATGACAAGGTCCCACAGCAAAGGTGATAGGACTCCTCCCTGTGGGCATCCCTTCATTATCGATACCTCCATGGAATCTCCAAATAAGGTTGTCGTTGCTGTCCTGTTGAAAAGCATGTTTTTCATCCACGGACATGTAGTGTCGTCTGCTCCACGCCTTGCAACAGCAACTATCATGGAGTCAAAGGAGGTGTGGTCGAACGCTCCTTTTATATCAAGAAAAGCTCCCGAGAGCTATTTTCGACACTATACCCTATACCTTGTTTTTAAACTAGGAGGAGCATTTTAGGAAACCTCAAACACACCACTAAAAGTAACTAGATTGGGAGTGTGTTCCGAAAGGGTCGTGTTCAGACTTTTTGAACTAATTGACAATTACGTGAAATATGTATTGTACTGCTGGTAGTTGTCGTATCCAATGAGGGATCAAGGCACGTCTAAACATCGAATCATCATTGGCAACAGGCCATGGCGAAAGTAGTGAGCAAATGACACATTAATGGAAAAAATGTATGGTTGTAATAGGTAGTTTATGTAAAATTTGTTAATAATTTGAGGATAAATAAGTACGTACAAAATGCAATTGTATGTTTCAATTATTCTTTATTTACGTTTGACGCTTATAGGTAGAGCACAAACTAAAAGTATACAGATGTTTTGATACCTAGGTATCGAAAAAGGCGATAATATTGTACTGTAATGTAAGAATATTTAGAAAAATAAGATTTTACTTGGAAACTTATGTATTATTAACAAGAAAAAACAAGCATGGATTTTGTTCATGAAACTGAATAAATAATAAAAATAGCACTTAACTTGGTTGGAATATATTTGTTTGTTTGTTAAAAATAAAACCATAAACAAAACAAACGCAAAAAAAAATGGTACAGTAGATTGAAGTAATGAATATTTTCATATAAATAAACACAAAACTGACAAATGTCGTTGTCAGTTGTATCAAAAGAGCTGTGTGAAACCAACTGACCAATCACTAGGCAGCAGAAATGCCAACTTAAATTCAAATCGCTCCTCTAGTTTAAAAACAAGGTATAGTTGGTGTAAGGCTGTTTCACAGGATTTTCCTGATTGATAGGCATGTTGGTTATAATGTAGTGGCCTTTCAATGAGAAAGTTTTCCCTAACATGCCCATCAATAAGTTTCTCCCATTATCTTCAACATGAAAGAAGACAGAGCTATTGGCCTGAATGAATTTGTCTGGGAATAATCCTTACCTGGTTTGGGAGTAAAGGCAATTCGGGCACTTTTCCAAGCAGTTGGAATGTATCCAGTTGCCAGTGGCGGATTTAACTCCTGCGGGGCCCGGGACTAAATCGAGCGTGGGCCCACTTAAGAGCGGAGAAAAACCTCAAATAAGAAAAAGTAATACAAAAACTTTACCATCGAGCTTTATTAACAATAGAAAATATGTTATTTTAATGAACACTTAATGCAACGTTTAAATAAATTAAATATATTTTATAAATATTTTAAAAATTACTTCAGTTCAGAGGAATAAAGTTCTTTATTTTTTCTCTACTTTTTTTTACCATAACATTTTTTCTGTATCACGGGGCCACCCGGCTAGCCCCTACGTTAATCCGCCACTGCCAGTTGCTAGTGATGCTCTGAAGAATTTACAAAGTAGGTAGGTACTGGAGATAGATGTATTTGCCCCTGCTGCAGATGCGCTGGGATTATACCATCTGGTCCATGAGCTTTGTATGGCTCAACCGAGTTAATAGCCCAGTTCAATTTGCACTGGGTTATTACTTTTTTGGCCGCACTCCAATCCTCTGTCCTCGCACGAGCCAGGGGAGCTGGAGGTCTGACGGATAGCTCAGTTCCTATCTCTACAGAGTCTGGTAGATGTGCCTGCAGTAGAATCTGCAGCGTCTCGCTATCAGTTTCCGTGTATGATCAATTAGGTTTTAAAATATTGCCTATGGGATTGATAGGATCTTTGTCAAGGATTTTCTGAAGTCGAGCTGTTTCTGAGGTTGTTTCCAGTATTATACTTACGTTGCTATAGGTAAGTTAGAAACCAGTTTTTAATTTAATTTTTGCTTTTTTGATAAAAAACAATATCCCGGGATAGCAAAAACCTTCCGGGATTGCAATCCCTATTTTTGACCCCTCGCAACTTAACGTATCACAATTAAACAAACTGAATATAGTATTCCATGTTTTACTGTGGTTTTACTGGACTGCTATAGCTAAAAGGCTTTTATCAACAGAAAAAAACTTATAGTACTTACTTGGTTACTTGAGTTTATCCAAGATTTATTAATTTATAATCTTCTTCTTTTTTTGAGATATTTCTCTCTGATTTTGTAGGAGATCTCTTCCTTTTACAGGACTTCAATTCTTCCCTTTTCTTATTCAGGTACCGTACTCGAATAATTAGTCGAATCCGACAAAATGACTTAACAAGCACCTCTGGCACATCTGGAACCTTCTTCAAAATGACTCGAAGTGTTCTCCAGACAACAAATATAACAGCCCACATTTTTCCATTACTCCTTGTCGAGTCGATGCTCTTGAATGGGAACTGCAAATACTCTCGATGTCATCCAATGCACTCGGAAAAGTCCTGCAGCTGCTGGGTCCACTGAAATATTGATATTTGCTTGTTTCAAAGCAGTAGCGACCAAATATTCTTCAGGTCCAGTATCTCTGTATTTGCCTCAACATTTGTATGGGATTGTAGCATTCCAGGATTTTTTCCTAGCAAAATCATTCTTATTCTATATAAGGAATTCAGTGGAGATGGGTGATCATGTAGGCCAACTCGAGTTCGCAACTAGAATTAAGTATAGTAAATTTTATACCCATTTAGAATAAGACCATCCTTATTTATTATTAATAAATCGGTTGAAACAAAAAATTACCAACAAAAATGAACGTCGTAACTAATTTATTAGATGTCACGTTTTTGAAGTTACGTCAAATTTTGATTTCATGTTAATGTCAGATGGTTCAAGAAGCCGCATACGTTAAGTTACTAAAACGGCTGGTACCTCTAAATAGGTATTAATTTTACTATACATGTATGTTTTTTTATTTTCAGATGATTAAATAATTGTACTGTTACGAAGGAAACTAACTTTTTAAATAATTCCACTACCACTACCTGAGAAAAAAGTTTTCCACGCAGACTTGATTTAGGTGGTGAGTCTATATGTATCTTATCTCCAACTTCTCCTTTAGATGGAGGAATAGTTCTTGCAATGATCTTATGGACATGATGTTACTCTTTTCAAAAACTTGCAAACTTATTTTCCCACCACACAGCATATTGCCAGCAGTAGTCTTCATTGGATCCAAAATTTTGTCTTGCTTTTCGATGTCAAAACCATATGGTCTTTTTGTTGGCACTTTTGGGGATGGTGTGTATGAGTTCATCACATCAAACCAGTTATTCATTAACTACAAAATCTCCTCCAGATTCGTCACCATCTCCATCAGGTTTGTAAAACTTCAATGCGGTAGCAGTGGTGTTGGAAAACAACTGCGCAGCAAGTTTGACATTCTGCCTTTAGGTCTTGTCGCAATTAATATGTAAATCTGTCAACTTGTGGCATGTATCCTTTAATAATTTTTGTATAGGTCCTTTGTTTATCGGTTTTCCATCTCCAAATCCAGTCTCAATAAACCAATTTCTAGCCAATTTCAGAAGATGTGGGGCATCGGCAAAAAAGAAGATTGGTTCCTGGGTTGCAGAGTGTGAAAGAAAGTTTTATTAATATCCACATCAATTGCTTTCCACAATCCTTGGTTTCCCCCGCCACTATTTAACACGCATGCCACTACATTATAATGAATTTGATTTAGTTGATTGGGCACCGAATCCAACAACTTTTTTGTCATGTTTTCATCAAATCCAATATATACTGGCTGCTTCCAACTGTCAAAAAGTTCTCTAGCCATGATGACCGGTATGTATGAATGAGGTCCAACAACTTCATCATCTGTTTCGATCTCTGCCTGTGGTTTCTATAATGAGAAGGGCATCATGTAACAACTCCGCTTCTTAAATTCATGTTGGCTGCCCACTTTTGGTGTGTTGGTGTGTGGAGATTCCAGGAAGAGGACATTTTAGAGTTTCAGTTTCGTTTTCCCAAATATCGAATTGTTAAAGCTCTGGAAAATTCCTCAGTACTCCAGCGAGCTCTTGTTTTTTTTTCAAAGCAATTGCAATTTGATTTGGGGTCAAGAAATTCTTAAAAGCTGTTTTGGCTCGGTCTTCAATACTGCAGCCAGATTCTTTAAGACGTTTCTCCAATTCTTTTATGTGATTTTTAAGCACTTCACTATTTTCTTTGTGCTGCTGAAGTTTATCCCATAACTGAAGATTTTCTTGCTGTAGGATGTGTAGCTGCTCCAGTACATCGGAGTTTTTACTGCAGGATGACCCAGCGCAGACATCTTGCCTATCTTGTGTCTGTTGTACCCCTGGTTCCAGTAACTCTAGCTCTACAAAATTAAAGTCAATACACATAATATTCAATTTCAAAACTTGCAGCTCTTACCATGTTCGTCAACTTTGCTTGTTTCGGAAATTAAACTTTCCACCCAGGCTTGTCTCTCCTTCTTTTCTGTTCTTGCAGATCGTTTCGACAACAAAGGTTTTGTGTGACAGCTGACCTGGGGTAGCAGTAATAATGAAGGAATCGCTAAAAACAAACAAAAATGCATAAATCATTCCTAAATGGGGCTCATCTGTAAGTATTACCACCTATCATTTTCAATTTTTTAGTGTGATTTAAAATGTTTGCTGCACAGTCTTTTATTTTCAACAGAAAAGCTGTCTTTTCTGTAACATTTTATTATCCATTATTTTCTAACTTGTGGGGCTTTTGGAAACGAAATAACATGATGTCTTCCCCAGTTTCTTTGGCCTTCTTCAAATTGCTTTTGCAAATAGCAACACTACATATTTTTCCTCCAGGCATCTTTTTTTTCGGGTCGAGATGGAAACTAGTAGATATAAAATGAGAGACCAAAAGGAGCAGGGGTAATGAGAGCGCAAAAGGAGCAAGGGTAATGAGAGTCCAAAAGGAGCAGGGTTAATGACCGCAGTTGACCTTTATACAGTGTGGAAACCACTTATGGAATAAAATTCATTAAAGTCATTATTTTAGAAAATTATAAAAAATGCCGAGACACGTCAACTTTTGAATTGAGTTGTGCGTTATGTAAACATAAATTTAAATGTACAGGGTGATTCACGCAAGTATGCCATAGTCGGTGTTGTTGTTTTTTAATAAAACACCCTGTATATTTGCATATTTTTGAAATCTTCTTAATGAACCGATTCCAACAAACTGAATAATGTATGGTCAATTATGAATTATACAGGGTGAAATTTTAAAATTAATAATTTATTACACTTGAAATATTGGTACTTTTTTAAATTAGCTAAATATGGATTTATCAAAAATCTAAACTAACTAATTATTAGACGTACTTGTATATTAAACAAAACCTGCTACGCCGATGAATTTTATCATAAATACCTAAAAATTGCCTAAAAACGCCAATAATTAGACAAAATCGGTAAATAATGTGGATTGTTTTCTATTCTGTCAGTTGTTGATGTGTTGACAGTTTATACTGAAAAAGTAAAATCTTTGTAAAACACTTTTTCCTTGTCGACATAACAATGAAATATTAAACTGAGACTCACCGAATTGAGATTTTAATGATGATCGGGTACGGGGATAACTGCAGAAGTCAAGTTGAAGTGGCAAACTTATTTAATCACAGGTATCCCGAATTGCCTAATATTTCACAAAGTACTGTGTCTAAAATTCATGCACAATTCAGAGAACTTGGACATGTCAAACCATTGAAAAGAAAACCACACTTTGTTGAAGATGATGTGAAAAAGTGGATATTTTGTTAAGTGTCGAAGAGAATCCAACTTCAAGTACACGTCAAATTGCCCGTGAAAATAAGATGTCTTCATAAAGAAAAACTTCATCCCTACAAATTAACTTTTGTGCAGGAGTTAACAGAAGAGGATCCAGATCGTAGAATGGATTTCTGCGAAAGATTGATGAATAAGCTGAACAGAAATGAGATAGCTCTTGGTACCATTCTTTTTTCTGACGAATCAACATTCACATTGAATGGAGAGGTAAACCGACAGAACTGTAGATATTGGTCAGCAGAGAATCCTAATTGGATGCGTGAGAGACATACTCAGTACCCTCAAAAGGTGAACGTTTGGGCCGGTATCATAGGCGACCATATTATTGGTCCTATATTTATAGATGGAAATTTGACAGCTGAAAAATATTTAAATATGCTTAGAAATGAAGATATTCCTGCGTTGGCAAACTTATATCCCAACCCAATAGATCCTAGCTTACCGAATGAAAATGTTTGGTTCCAGCAAGACGGGGCAACACCCCATTATGCTTTAATGGTAAGAACTTATTTAGATGAAATCTTCCCCAATAAATGGATTAGACGAAGAGGTACTATTGAGTGGCCAGCTAGATCGCCAGACCTTACGCCGTTAGATTTTTTTCTGTGGGTTTATCTCAAGAACAAAGTATATGCAACACAACCAACTAGCATTGTAGACCTCAAAGACAGGATAACTACAGAAATACGGAATATTTCACCTCAAACTTTAAACAAAGTTAAGGAGGAGTTCTATAGGAGACTGTGGTATTGCCAACAACTAGGTGGAGAACATTTTGAGCATTTATTTTAATGTATTAAAATCAAATACATCAGGTATTTTATGTATGTGTTTAATAATTGTAAAAATAAAAATTTCACCCTGTATAATTCATAATTGACCATACATTATTTAGTTTGTTGAAATCGGTTCATTGAGGGGATTTCAAAAATATGCAAATATACAGGGTGTTTCATTAAAAAACAACAACACCGACTATGGCATACTTGCGTGAATCACCCTGTACATTTAAATTTATGTTTACATAACGCACAACTCATTTCAAAAGTTGACGTGTCTTTTTATAATTTTCTAAAATAATGACATAAAGGATTTTATTCCATAAGTGGTTTCCACACTGTAAAATAGGAGGATAATAATATACAGAGAGCAGCGGATGTTAGTATGTAGTACACGGAAAATGTATATGAAACGTATATTAAAATAATATACCGAGTGCAGCGAAAGTATGTGTGTATATCAGTATAGGAATGATGCATTAAAATTCAATACAGCGAAAGTAAGTGTGCTCCGACACATAATAGGAGAAGAAGCAAGGTATATATACGGGCTGAATAAAAAGTCAATTTCATTAGAGATAATACACAGCGATAAATGTTATTAAATTACTATGAAAGTTCTTTAATGACAGTCCAAATTGAGCAAGGGTGATGACCACAGTTGACCTTTATATAATAGGAGTGGGGTAAGGTAGTATATAGATTATAGGGAGCAGAATAAAAAGTCAATTACATTAGAGGTATTGAAGTGTAGAGAATGTTATTAAATTATTATTAATTTGATTAGCAGGAAAGAAATGGAAGCTAGCAGGTGTGTGACACCAGAGATTAGTTTTAATTCAGAACGTATATAGGGCAAGTCCACGTGACGTCACGCCCGGATGAATCTGAAGTTGAAACAAGCGTTCTATGCTATTTCTCTATGTTCTAAGCATAACACGTGGTTCTATAGTTATTTTGATCGTGTTTAAGTTGATTTAATTTTGAGTTGGTGCTTTCTTCGACACTGTTTTAATTGCTTAGGTATTTTAAAAGCTATATCTGACTGTTTATAATAGAAAGGATCATCAAAACAACAAAAATACAAATCTAACCAAATAATTGTTTATTGTTTTTCCTGCGAGCGAATGTCAACTGCCGGTTGGTAGACATGCCCTATACTATAGAGCTCCAAGACTAGCAAGTATCGCTGCAAATGCTGTTAAATGTGAACTGTATCCGTGAATTAAAAGTGCAAATCGTAAAAAATAGTGATGTGCAAGAGGATGACTCTGGTGAATTAGTAGGAGAGGGGTTGATTGATACAACAATATTTAGTCCTTGCCATTATCCTACTCTGCCCGCCTAGAAAAAAAGGCTTGTTTGTCACCACCACCCGAAATAATAATAGGAATGTAATATATATATATATATTGTATAAATGTGAAACGTCTAAAATATAAATCATATAAAAGATTGTATATATTATCATTTATTTAGTATTAGTCGATACGCTGACTCCAACGTTTATAATATTGCAAGCTATTTTTGGTAACTACCTTTTAATACAGCATCCGTATAATATTAGAGAAGTGTTTGTATGCTTTGATAGTAATGGTACAAAAAATGATAGTTGGCCTGAAAAATGGATACGAATGGAATCGTATACACCAAACAATTCGGTAACCCTAAAGGCTGAAATACCCACCAATAGTACAACATAAAGTGCGTCTTTTCAAAGGTAATGGAAACTACCAAGATTCCGAATGGTTGCAGATGTATGGAGCTCACCAGGTTATCTCAAGCAAGCACACAAATACGCATACTTATATATTATATTATACAGTATGTCGCTAATGTATGGAATAAATTCATTATTTCCAAAATAAACGACCTTTCAAAAAAATCCAAAAACAGGTCAATTTTAATTTTTGAATCGTCATCACATGATGTAGATGTAACGAACATTGCGTTACCAGTATTATCGTGGTGACGTAATCGGTAATTTTTTTTAATGCAACCATGTGTCTCAAGACCCCTCATTGGAAAGGTCTTCTAATCGTCTTTACAACGATGTAATTATTTGAATATTTATTTCTACAGGGTCGACCAAAGCTGTTTATTTACTAAAATACAGAGAACTGTTTAGTAAAAAACAATTAAATTATATTAAATGTTCAAACTGATTACCTTCAGCAATAATGCAATGAGACAGCCGAGCAATAAATTCGTCTCTAATGTTTACGAGAACTTCAGGCGTTATTTGTGCAATCTCCGTTCTGATGCGATCCTTCAACTATGCTCTATGTATCATTGAATTATCATTTTCAGTTCCTATGAACAAATATAATTTTGATAGAGAAATTAATATAATTAAACAAATAGCCACATCCAACGGTTATCCATTACATATAATAAATAAATTAATTAATAAAAAAGAGGAAAAAGTGGCATTACAATTAATATTTCCTGAAAAAACTAGGGAAATACAAAATTACAAAACCATCACATATGCTGGTAATATTTCTAATAATATTTCAAAGATAATATCTTGTTCAACAAATACAGCAATTTCTTTTAAAACAGAAAACAATGTGAGTAAAAAATTGTTAAATGTAAAAACAAAAATACCCCCGTTCAAAAAGTCTGGAATATATAAACTTAAATGTCCAGAATGTAATGCTGTCTATATTGGTCAAACAATTCGAAATTTTGAAATTAGATACAATGAACACTCACGAGCATACAGATTAAAACAGCCAGATAAATCACATTACGCAAAACATCTTCTTGACACAAAACATTCATTAACACCTAACACAGAACTAGAAGTACTGCATATTTGTGATAAGAAACAAGAACTAGATTTCATTGAAGAACTAGAAATAAGAAGACACTTAAGAGACCCACAATATGAAGTTGTCAATGAACAGATAAATCTAGGGAGCTCTCCACTAATAAATTGTCTTCTTAAGTAACAATTGTAAAGATCAGCAGACATAGTTTTCCTTGGTTTCCTATATCATTGCACAGTTATACTGATCTTAAATGGGAAAAAGATATCCAGGATATCCCCATAGGGCTAATATTACCTAAGCTTTAATATTTGTGAAATCATATCTTCTTCTTTTTTCTATTCATATATATTAAGTCAATCACAAGATAGGTCACTTACTATTTGGTCTAGCCAAAATATTAAACATCAAGTAGGTATCACATAAAATGTAACTTCTATCATTCTGACGATGATATGTCAATATCGAAATAATTATCAATATCCTTTCATAATTTTTTCATTAAATAGTGGAATTAATTAGAAACAGTCAGTTTCATTTATAACATTAATATGAGTAGATTCCACAAAGTAAGGGTCCAAACAGTAAATTGAATTATCCTTTGTTTGTTTAAGTAAAAGAAATAAGTATATAAATAACATTTATTTTTTGTTAAAACTTAAACATTTAAATCATCAAAAAAAAATCAAAATCTGTAGAATCTAAGTATTCTTCTATATTTACATCACTGAAAAAATTCTCCACTGCTTCTTCTTCTTCTAATGCTTGGATAAGATCATTTAATGTGCCTGAATTGGAAGATGGATTTAGGAGAAAATGACCCCTATGCTAGAGTATTTTGTGTCACGTGGTATTACATACCTCTTATCATCCTTTGAAGAAAGAGCCAACTTGTTCTTTAATTCTTTGTGAATGGTATGCATATTGGAAATAAAAACATACATTTTTCTGTATATAATCCCACCAGTTTCAACGATTTGTTTATAGCCATTAAGATGGAGTTGAGTTTGAATTATATGTTTAGAAATACCTTTAGCCTTCTTTAAAATATCAGACTTGTTGAATCGTTCTGATAATTTAACACAATATGCTTTAGCACCAGTTCCATAGAAAGACTGAATAACTACACCAGCAAACTCATCTTTCATTTTACCGACAATGGATATTGTTTTAGGAATGTTATGGATATTATCTGTCTGATAATTGGATGTATCGAAATATTCAATATTTTCCTTCATGTCTTTGTAAAAATCAGTATCCGTGTAACACAACTGAACAGAATCACCATATTTTTGTTTAACATAATTATAATAAAACTCATATAATAGTCTTTGAAATATCCAAAACTGAAAATCCTACATACAACGGTTTATCATACGCTACTTTAATTTTATTCAGTTGAACCGCCACCAAATTATCGTTAAACACAGAACAATATTTGAATTCTTGTTTCGCAATTAAAGTTTTCGCTCCTAGGGATCCTCTGGTGTTTTCCCAATGAGTTGATAGAATTATACGTTTTCTTTTTTCAACATTCTCCATTGTTTTTCCAAAGATTGCATTGATTAAAAGCTCAAACAAATCTTTTTCAAAGGCATTTTCAGCTTGGTTGCGTAGACTGGTGTTAAGTTCAATGTATGTCTTTAACCACGCAGACTGCGAAAACTCGATGAATCTTGAATCTGTGAATCTTTTTCAATTTTAAACCATTTTGTAAACACTGTTTAAGGTTACGATAGTGTATTATGAATTTGGTTTTCTCGTTCAAGTTCGGTATCAGCTTTGAATATTTGGATTTTGGAGGAATGATACATTCCGGGCAGAAAGGAAGATCGTTATGTGCGTCATGCAGATTGGTAGGATACTCCAAGTCCACTTCCAAAACATATCCTTTAGATGAATCATCTTCAATAGTACCGTCATCGAATAATTCAATTTCAGATTCAGTTAACCACCTAAAGTCACCAAATGGTAGATATTCCTTCATTGCAGCCCCATAAAGGTTTGAGGCATCTAAAAACATTATGTAGCTCTCTAGTTTGTTCACATCAAAGGTTTACAAGTATCTATTGTTTGCTACAGCTTTCCTTTTGCTGCATTGAGCTACTCCACCTCGAATTCCTTTTTTGAAGAAGTGAAGCATGTTCACATCGGTTAAAAGTTGTAGTTCAATCTGAGTACATCTCAACAGGGCATCCCAACTCAGGGAAGGAGCGGTAAGGTAGTAAAAAAATACATTCGATAACGCACAAATACAATTAATATTACTATGGTAAAAACATTTCGGTTCAGATGAATTAACTGGGAGGTGTTCTTCTAATTCGTAAACTGGAGCCATTGAATATTTTTTTATATAGTCAGCTTTCTCTTTTCCTTTAACGTAAACCATGTCAACATCATTTGTTAATTTAGCTACTATATTACCAAACAAATGTATTGGTGTGAAACCAACATTCCAGTCAATAGAGTGATGCTTTTTCATGAGCCAAACAGCCTGTCTATGCAAATTGGGAGCAGCATTCGTAAAGGGAATGGTGGTTTAAACACATAATGACAAACCTGATTTCCGTTATAGGCAGCAAATTCCTTCACAATAAATTTATTGTTTTCAATCCTAAAACCCTGAACATCCATCACTAATCGCATATTTGTAAATTTTGAAATTGTTCAACTAGATGCTTTTTCTTTGTATAGGTACCACTCAATATCAGCTTTGAGTTTAGCCAAGTTAATATTAATAATATACTGCTCGAGTCCATTATACCAACACTTTGAAACCCAAAGACTGTAAAAATCTCCGATTTGTAGACGTTAACAATGCTCTGGTTTTCACTCTACTGATGGTTTTGTGAATAAATGTGCTTTTATATGAATGTATCCGATTAAACTACCAAACCATTTCAATTAGTTTTTCGAAGATGTAAGCGAACAGTAATATTTTCTTTTTGAAAATCAATTGAATCACCTCTTTGATCGAGAACCCCAACAGTAATGTTGTTTATGGTTTAAATGCTTACAGGGTAATACAGTATGGTTATTTTATACCCACTGGGAACTTGGGGAAAAACTGATGTATAATGTGTACTGGTTCTCCATTCAAAAATGATCCGACAGCAATGCTGCGGTTCAAGCATGACTTTTGAGTGCTTTTCATTGATTCAGACCCAGTTCGACTATCTGACACAATGTGGGTTGTAGTTCTAGCCACATTAAACATTTATTTTTCAAGTAAATGGGAGGGTTAAAGTCACCACTTAGAATTGATGACTCTCCACTTAACGTAAAAGTATACGACATCTTAAACAGTTTGTTATGAAATGAGATGTCTACTCAGTTATACTGACTATATAAAAATCTAAGTAACATCCTAATGGAATGAAATATAAAAATGAATATTTATATTCTAAATCACTGCAGCAACCAAAATATCAATATCTGCGAATATTACTACAACCGATACGAGAGATCGGCTACCATGAATTTAGTAAAAGTGAAGATTTTTCGCTCCCCGAAAATATTAAACATAATTCCATAGTTATATTTGACGATGTGGCGTCTTGTGAACAAAATATTATTAAAAATTATTTTTTTTTGGTCGACATAAAGAGACCGATTGTTTTTATTTATGTCAGACATATTCAGCGATACCAACAACTAATTCGGGATAATGCTAATCTGTTAATTGTGTTCCCTCAAGATTTTACTAATCTGAAACATATTTTTGACGACCATGCAAATATCGACATGACTTTTCAACAATTTAAAGACATGGAATCATTTTGTTGGAAAGATAAGTTTGGATTTTTAGTTATTGATAAGGACTGTGCATTATCCTCTGGAAAATATCGAAAAGGGTTTGATGTATATATAAGACCTTAAAAATGCGAAATCTATTAGTCACAATGAATGAACGATTACGGATGATAAAATCACGTCAAAATATTAAAAACAAATATAAACTTCTCAAACAGCAGAGGCATGAGTCTCAAAGTAAATTGGAAAAATCATACCAGCCTCTTAAAGAATTTGTTTCAACTTTGGGAAAACCTATTAAACAAGAAATATCACCGACAAAAAGTAACATAACCATTAAAGGATCACCCACAAATCTTTACGATCAACTAGCATTTTTAGAGTCATATAATGAGCCTGAATTCCATAGCACTTTCCTAGAGCCGACCAAATTTTTAACAAACGAAACAACTTATGAATCTCGAAATGATACGGGGGAGATTCCAGATAGAACCAGACAAGATCAATTTATCGATGACAGCATACGTGATTTTTATCGTACAATCACCGACCCCAACGTTTTGAGAGAGTATTTTGAACAGTTTGATACACCTCTTTCCAGAGAGTTTATCGAGGGTATGATACGAGATATGGAAGGGGAATATGATCATATTTTGGGTGTTTTTCATAATCCAGACGAAGAAAAGTTTTACATTGGTGAATCTGAACTAGACTTTAAAGGCAAAGATATTGTTGTAAAGCATATAACATATTTGGGAACACGGGGGTTGTACGAACTGCTTTTTAAAAAAACCTTATTGTTTATAGTAAACGAAATGTGGTTAATTATGTAGATATTATTAAACGAACAAATGCTATTCGTCGTGAACATAATCCTGATTTACCCATCAGAACATTTCCTAATGATATTAAAGATAAATATACATTTATCATTAAACCTGAACTAAAACCAAATTCTAGAAGACCTAGGGCTGGTACAGCCCCACGATTTCTATTAACTGGTGTACTGACACGTAAAATGTCAAAACGGGGGGGGGGGCAGTTGACTATGATGGATTTCAATAACAAACCCATTGATTATAAACATTTTGATGATTTTAATGAAATATTTGATAGGTTACGATTACTTGTAGCTTCTCAAGCAGCAGGGAATACAGGTCATCACAATGAAATTATATCCATTATTGAAAAATTACGAGAGGGTGTTATAATTGCATGAATACTTTGATTACTTCATAAATTGTTTAGTCGTTAACATGCCGTTAAATCATTTCAACCAACATTACCTTTCCACCTCAGAATGTGTAGACATTCTTTCTACCGCTGAACCGATACTTAAAACATCCTTTTACATTTGCCCGCCAAAAGAATATTTTAGTAAATGCTTCATTCGATTAATAGGGGTAAAAAAGCCAAAAAATCCCTTGTATGTTTTAGAGAATAGAGGGACTGCTTTCTTTTTATCTCGTTATATCGAAGTAACGGTGATATTTTGATAAATAGCAATGTTTACAAATATGGTGAGCTATCTAATATCAAAATAAAAAAGGATGATAAAATTGAATTTGAAGTAGGTTGAGTAAATAATATATGTGCAGATTTTACCCTGCTTTGTCCGCTGCAATCAATCTAATAAATAGTAACCTATTGATAAAAATGAGTCATTATAGATTAGTATGTCAATCAATAAGTTTAACCACCACTTTCTTCGCTCTCAAGTGTTAAAACCCTCAGACGAAATTGTATCAGCACCACTCCTCAGTGATAATTTTTATATTGGGTTCCCTATAAATTCCATATCAAATTTTTTATCAAGATAAATGGTAGTCAAGGAAAAGACAAGTTTTCTACGTCTTAGACTGTAATACGTTTACGATACCAGTATCTGGAAAAGTTGAATATTTTAAATGCGTTTCTGATGGAGTATATATTCGCTATAAAGAGCAATTATATAACCAATCCAGTATGATAGGTAAAATTGTTGAAAAAGGCGATACTTTACAGTTTGTGTTAAACCCTTGTTATAAACAATTTTACATTGAACTTGTAATTCAGTGTGCTCTAAAAAAAAAAAGAGTCATGCGAGATGTAGTTAGTTAATTGCATAGTCCAGCTCGTAGAAATTAGAGAGACGACATGTGATTGTTAAAGGTTTGCATGATCTTCTTCAGGCTGACTTGGCTATGAATAATTATAAAAGCGTTAACAAAGGTTCTGGGTATATACTTGTAATTATCAATGTTTTTAGTAAATTCGTCTGGGCTGAACCTGTAAAACGAAAAAATGCTAAGAACATTACAGAGGCTATGCAAAAAGTACTCTCCCAAATGAGCCCACCTAAAAATTTACAGACTGATATGGGTAAAGAATTTTATAACAAAGAGTTCCAACAGCTGATGCAACAGTATGGAATAAATCATTACGGCACATTTTCAAACCTTAAAGATAGCATCGTAGAAAGAGTTATTCGAACACTCAAGACTTTGTTGTGGAAATAATTTAGTGTGCAAGGGTCATATAAATGGTTGGAATTTGCTACCAAAAATTGTTAAAAAATACAATAATACCAGACATTCAACAACAGTCCCAGTAAGGTTAATGAGTAAGGTTAATGAGAACAATGCCAAATATATTATTGCTTTCAACAACATGAAAACAGTCGACCCTCACAAACCTAGATTTAAAAAAGGCGATTTTGTACGCCTAAGTAAATATCGTGAATCATTTTCCAAAGGCTATACACCCAAGTTGTCAACTGAAATTTTCAAAATCTATAAAGTTAAGCTGACCAATCCCACCACATATCTTTTACAAGTAATCAACCTATTCAAGGAGCTTTTTACACCGAAGAACTTTTAAAAGTGAAATACCCAGACGTTTATCTCGTTGAAAAAGTATTGAGAAAAAAGGGAAATAAGGTTTTGGTGAAATGGCTTTTTTTTTTTTTTTTTTTTTTTTTTTCGGGCCGAGATGGGAAACTCATGTTCGAATGGGTCCAGGACCCAAACAGTGTTGGACTCATCCCCAAGGAGATGCCTACCAACCAAACCCACCTCAAACTCGCCGTTACCTCCGCCTCGGAATCACTACCCTAGCATACTTCGAGACAGGCGGCGGTCCCTCGCACACTCTCCGCTCACACTGTCATCTTCTCCCTCCTATCACTCCTGCCTCTCATGCCATATCGAGTCCTTCTCTCCCCCTTACCATGCTCTCTACTACTCCACTCACCTCCATCCATTCCTTCTCCCCCCTCAACATTATCTCCACCATGTTTTCCCAGTACACCGCCTCCCCTAGTTTCCTCTCCAACTTCTTCAGCACTTCCTCGTTCCTCCAGCATCTAAACACATGTCCCACATCATCCTCCACTTCACACCTCTCGCACACACCAGTCTCTCGTTTCCCAATCTTGTGGAGGTACCCTACTCTCGACCCATGTCCAGTGAGCACTTGTGTCAAGAAGTAGTTCACCTCCCCGAATTTCCGGTCCATCCAATCTCTCCTATTCCCAATCGCTCCTTTTAGCGCGCCCTCATACTCCTCCCACCTTCTCTCCATTTCCTCCTCCATCCATTCCCGTACCTCTTCTTTGGTCGCACCCCTCCAGCGTTTGCTCCTAGCTCTAGCCAACACGTCCAATGGGTAGGACCTTGCCAGCACCGCTGCTGCCAGTCCACCCACTGTCCTGTACCCCTGCACCACCCTCAGCAGTATCCCTCTCTGCACCCGCAGAAGTGGCCTAACCCTCGCATTCACCCCCGCTCTTTCACCCCACACCTCCGCACCGTACAGCATACTCTGCTCTACCGTCCTACCAATTACCCTCCTCTTCCACTCTCCCGGCCCTTTCACATTACACATCAATCTCCCCAGCCATGCTGCCCTCACTTTACCCTTCTCTGCCGCCTTTACCATATGGGTTTTGAAGGATAATTGGCTATCCAACCACACCCCTAGGTATTTCACAGACTCCTCCATGCGAATTATCCTTCCCTTAACCATCACCCCCACTTCCCTTGCCCTGCTCCGTCACTTCACTAGCAACCCCACCGTCTTCTCTTCCGCCACTTCCAGTCCGCACCGCTCTATCTTCTCCACAATCTTCCTGCACATTCTCTCCGCCTTTCTTTCTATCTCCGCCTCTCCCTTTGCCGTACATACCAGACACACATCATCCGCATACACCGTAATCTCACATCCCTCTTCACATACCATCCCACAAACCTCATCAAACACACACTTCCAGAGCGTCGGTCCAAGAACCGAGCCCTGAGGCACTCCAGCCTCCATCTCATATCTCCTCCCTCTGGAGTCTACAAGCACACGCCCCGTCAGGTAGTCCTCCACCAGGTTAACCAACCCCTGCTCCACTCCAAGCCGCAGCAACGCGCTCAACACTGCCCGTTTGCTGACACTGTTGAACGCGTTCCCGACGTCGAAGAACACGAGTAGGGCCAATTTCTTCTTCCTCCAGCTGCCCTCCCTAGCTCTTTCCACCAAACCCATCACCTTGCTCAGTGCCGAGATGCAAGATTTCCCCTTCGTGAACCCATGCTGGTTTACCCTAAAACCCCCATTCCTACCAACTTCCTCCTCAATCCTATCCCTTATTATCCCCTCCATCAATTTACCCATACCACACAGCAGGCTGATAGGCCTATAGTCCCCCGCCCGCTTCCCCTCTCTACCCGCCTTCTTCATCAGTATCACCCTGGCTACCTTCCATCCTTCCGGGAACTCCTCCTCCCTCAGCACCCTGTTGAATAGTTCCCAGAAGTACTCCCTATTGTCATCCAACAGCCCCTTCACCATATCACCCCTCAGGCCATCTATCCCTGGGGCTTTTCTCACTTTAATATTTCTCCCCCAATCTTCTACCTCCCACTTCTCTACCGGCCTTATCCCCCTCATTTTCACTACCCCCCTTGTATCTTGGATTTCCTGAATTCTGCCACCCACTCCTCCTTCTCCCCCTTTGAACAATTTCTCTATGATCTCCTTCTCCCAATCCTCCTCTAGAACCTCGTTTCTATTTCCACCCATCCTCTTCACCGCTATCTCATACGCCTTTCCCCATGGATTGTTTTCCAATTCCCCCAGTAACTCTTCCCACTTCCCTCTTTTTTCCCTCTCCACTCTACGCTGACTACATTTACAAACAAATTTGCTTCTCTGAAACATAGGGTGTCTACACCCCGAGGCTATTATAATTCAAGATTAGGAAAAGGTGTTCATTCGATAACACATGCTCTTGTGAATTATAAACTTTTATTATCCTGAATACCGAGTCAACAAAATATTGCAAAATATACTTTAAATGGATGTACAGAGTAAATAAGCAACAATTAGTTAGAAAATATGATAATTTATTTTATCTCGTGAACGAAATTAATTTTATGCGAAAGTTATGCGTGTATCTATGAATTTGCGTTTTTCCAAATATATGTGGAATTGAAGACACGTAATGTTGATTAGATCTAATATAATAAACTCTTTATTCATTCATAAATTAGTTTTACAGGATGCATATTTGAACAAGTTTTTAATACATTTGCTTTCGAGATTGATACGTTTTTGATTTACGGGTTTCCTGTCGTTCTCGCATTGCCATTTGAATTTTATGCGAAAGTTACATGTATCTATGAATTTGCGTTTTTCCAAATATGTGCGGGTTCTAATTGAAGACACGTAATGTTGATTAGATCTAATTTATTCATAATTAGTCATCCCCAGGAGTTCTACTATACCATTTAAAATCCCTATTTTTTCATAATTAGTATCACTACCGCCGATCCGCACGCACCTAACAGCAAACATCCCCAGGAGATCTAATATACCATTCCATTAATCGTATGCTATTTTAATCAGTAACCACAGTATAAAGATTGCAATCACAGGGTCGGACTGACTTTTGTGTAATATAGGAGTGGAAATTAAAGATATAATAAAACAATTAAATTTTACTGATTTTTATTTTATAATTACATTTTTTCCTGTTCTTCCTCCCCCTTCATTCTTCAAGCGAAGTAACTCCGGAAGTAAGTGATTGTATTCATAGGTACATCCATCTATCCAAATCTAAGTGTTTTAATAACTTCATTAAACATACAATGCAAATTAATCCCTTTACAAAATTTTTGCAAGCGTCAGCTCCTTTTCTATACATCTTCGCCTGCTGCATACAATCTTCTGCTGTGTATACTTTTCCCCTACCATATATCTGCTCCCGATCAAACATTTGTTGCTGTTTGTTAAAGTCATATACTAAATTTTGCACTGCTTCTTTCAATTCATCCATTTTGATATAAACACTTTTTATTTCCAAATTAATAATAATTTAATAACATTCTCTACTCTTCAATACCTCTAATGTAATTGGCTTTTTATTCTGCTCCCTATATACTACCTTACCCCACTCCTATTATATGTCGGAGCACACATACTTTCACTACAAATCTGTATTGAATTTTAAAGCATCATTCATATACTGCTATTTTCAATGATATGTCGGAGCACATTCATACTTTCGCTGCACTCTGTATAATTAAATTTTTAATGTATGTTTCATATACATTTTCCGTGCACTACATACTAACTTCCGCTGCTCTCTGTATATTATTATCTTCCTAGTATATAAAGGTCAACTGCGGCCATTAACCCTGCTCCTTTTGGACTCTCATTTTATATCTACTGAAATTCATGTTCGAATGGGTCCAGGACCCGAACAGTGTTGGACTCATCCCCAAGGGGATGTCTACCAACCAAACCCACCCCAAACTCGCCGTTACCCCCGCCTCGGAATCACTACTTTAGCATACTTCGAGACGGGCGGCGGTTCCTCGCACACTCCGCACAAACCCCTTACTTTCACTCCTACCTCTCATGCCATAATGAGTCCTCCACCTTCCTCCAGGCATCTGGTAAAACAGAAAATACAAGTAGATAGAAAAATATAAGCTTCACATTGATCCACAATTAATAAGAGACCATATATGTTACATGACTTTTCTTTAAAGTCATAGCTGTTAATTTACTTTGCTAAAGATCTAATACCTTAAAACACAATACACACTATTAATTGAGGCTATGAGTGCAATAACGGACTAACCCCAATATGAAGAAACAATAGAAAATAGATTAAAAAAAAGGGGAAAATTAGTTGATGCAAATAAACTTGTTTAAAAATATTTTTAATTCCGAAACAATTGAAATATGTTCTTATATTTTATAAACATCTTTAAAAATTTCAGATAAAAATCAAATTTGAATTTTGAATGTGGGTTGGTCCACTTTGCAATTTGAACAGTTTCAGTTCATTGGTGGGTTATTATAATAAAAATTTCTCAATGTTACATCATAAACTTTATTACAATGTATCCATTAACACGTTAGATACAAAAAAAACTCAGAACCCAAAACTTTATATTTTTAATCTTCGTCGTCTTCAAATGGGCGAGTTATTTCACCTCCAGTTGCTTGGGATGAAGATCTTATATTTTTGTAAAATTCCTGGTTTATTGGAGGAATAAATGCCATTAACTCGAGAAGGTCTTTCTTCTTGGCTTCATTAATGATGTTTCCATTTGGATATAGAAGTTGAAGTTCTGATATTTCATTAGAAACCGATTTTCTTTTACTGACATCAACTGTTTCAAAAGGCACCTCTTGTTGGTTTGAATATTTGTATTGGATGGTATTAGGAAAGGCTTTTCTAAACCTTAACCATTGAATTTTCATCCACTCAACTTTTGTTTTTGCTTCACTAACTTTCCTATTAGTAATGTTGTCTTCAAGTATTTTTGTAGAGAAAAATTTTGACTTTGTCATATCAATAAATTTAAACGGATGTTTCTTTCTAGCATGCTTTATGACGGCGTGCCAGTCTTGAGGTACAAAGATATGCGGGTGGAATTTATTTTTTATTTTATTGCTTTTTAATTTTAAATAAATCACAATTCTTACACGAGTCCGAAATTGGCGGGTGAAAGTGTAAATTAAATTCTTCTGTTTCTCGAAAACAGAAGTAGGACACAGGATCCGTTGTCTCTTCTTCATATAACTGGTACATTTTACCAAGACTCAAATCTGGAAACAGATATTTCCTGTGGTTACTTTTTTCTCTGGAATAATGAGATTCATAACATGGAAATTTTCTGATGAATTCCTCGACTTTGGCGTTAGCTGTTTTATTGTGTGGTGGATGTTTTCCACTTTTGTCACATGGTGGTGGTGCTCCAATTGATTTACGTTTTAGAAGTCTGTCTAATCTACCGGCAGATACTTGAAAAACCGCCTGAAAAAATGGTTTGTACACCTTATGCTCTAAACCTTCCACATTAGGTAAATAATAAAGCTTGGTTTTTTTCTCTCTTAGAGTCGGAATTCTAGGTACGCAACTTATTTACCACTTTAATCATGGCGAATAAATAAGCCGTTTGTAAGTCGAAGCTTTCTAAGGCATAGAAATCTCTATGTAATTCCTCTTGTCGTTCTGCAGGAATCAAGGCTAAGCAGTTACCCTTGCAAGTGCATTGAAATGGTTTAAAATATTTTGTGGGAACGGTTCTACCAGATTTAGTTGTATATTTTTTTCCAGCGCACTTCCTTCTTTTGTTCACGTTTCACTTCCATATTTCAGGATTGCGAATACGCTTTTTCGGTTCAAAACCTTTGGAGGTCTCTTCGACATCTTCATCAGAGGGCAAGTACTCAGAGCCTGAATCTTCAAAAGGGTTCGAATCTGAGCCTTCGGCAAAAAAAACATGCAATGAAAATTGTTTTTCTCAAAAAAAATTGTTTTTATAGAATTTACTGTTTGGACCCTTACTTTGTGGAATCTACTCATATTAATGTTATAACATTAATTTGTTTTTATAGAGTTTTAGAGCAAAATTGGACCAGCCCACTGAAACAAAATAGTACATACCACTAGTTAATAGTCTTATTTAGTACAAAATTATTATGCAGACACTATTAATTTGGCAGTAAAAATAATAGGAAATCAAAAAACGGTCGCATAGTCACAGTAAATGAAAATTACAAAACTAACCTCTCTTTTTTTACTTTCATTTTTAATTGAAATTTAAAAATAATATACATACTAACCTCCAATTGTAACATCTTCACTGGTATCCATAACCTTTAAAATACAATATGCACAATAAACAAAACCAAAGTTTTTCACGAAAATATCAAAGTAAAGATTATAAACCGTACACAACAGTTTAACGTTCATCAGCACAGTGGACTAACCACGCTTAGTCCATTTTGCTTCTCAATACTTGAAATTCCAAATCCGGTTTAGTGCTGTAACGAGTAAAATAAGTTCGCTTGATCCACTTTGCAGTTGATAAAAGACGGCACGGCGGGAAATATTCTATAATAAAACAAATTTTGAATTTTTGTGGACTAGTCCGTTATTGCACTCATAGCCTCAATTGTCTTTCTTTTATAAATAAAATTACACGATACTTCGATGAAAAACTACCATAAGCACCAAAAACAAAACGAAAACAACACTGAACAATGGTAAACTGATATATACCCAGGCACGATGACGTGCAATATGGCGACGTCAGATGACCTTCAATAGTTTAAAATTACAGGCGTGGAATTTTTTTACCGAATACCACACGAGGCCATATTAAATCCGGAAATAATTTGACCTCTAGTGGTATTACTAGTTTACAAACTTTTTATCGATTTTAGTAGCTCAATAGTGCCATTTTAGGACCTAAAATATTATATTTTTTCATTTTATAGTTACTTGGTCTTACTACAAGTGGTAGAAAATCATAATTTAAAAGGTTTTTCGGAACGCTGCAAGAACAGATTTACAGCGCGTCACAGTTTTCGCAGCAATTTTGACCTTTAAATTGTTGATTTCTACTCGTTGTAGTTGCACGAAAATACCATCTCAAGACACAACACAGTATATTCTTTAATTTCACATAAGTTTTGAGTAACTGCAAGTGGTAGAAAACTGCTTTTTTGCAAATAAAAACCAGACTGTCAAAAAAATATTCTGTCATTATAAACGTCAAAAATTTCCAGTATAATTCGCTGTTGGGTACCCACTGTTAAGACTTTTAATTAAAATATTTTGTATCGGAATCTTATACGCAATCTGTTGTCATGAAATCAAGTTTGGTTCTGGTAGACTTCGCGACCCTCGGAATTTTATGTTAATTTTAAATTTGTTTGATAGCTACCCTCAAATAAAGTAGATTAGAACAAAAATTTCGTTGGATCATTCAGAAATTACTTTAAAAGTCACGAATTTAGTTCAAAAAATGATACTTTTTTAACACTATTTAATGCTATTTACGATGAATATTTTCACTTTAAACTGTAAAGGTTATTATCTTTAACTAAATGTAAGTCTGTTTCACAAAAAAAACCCGAAGAAAATAATTTAATTTTGCCAATTTTCAGAAATATTTTTAAGTATATTATTTTCACTCGTCACTTATAGGTTATAAACCAACACACTCAAATCTTATGTCTAAGATACCTCACGATCACAAATCATGAATGTTGTGTGATCAGGTGATAGCTAAGCGGCGTTGTCAAATGGTGTTTATTTTCTTTTAGTTGAATTAATTTTGCATTGTAATAGATTACAGGAATATATAAAAATATAAAATGATTTGCATTTATAATAATAAAAATTGAAATATCCACTAGTGTTCCAACCAGTGGTAGGGATCTTTATCGAGCCCAACATCCATGGACTCAGGACCTCGGTTTTACGTCTCATCCGAAAGACGGCATATCTCCATTATACCTCGTGCTCATTGGTATAATGCCTGCGAGCTGTGATATGCTACTGACCCTAGTAATCTAAAGTGATTCGCTGCAGGCTGTACGGGCTCTACGACGGTGTTTCCCCAGTGGCCACCCATCCAAGTACTAACCTCGCTCGACCTTGCTTGGTTGTCATTATCGCATCTGAAGCGTTCTACTTCAAAGCTGAGCCGACGCCCGTTAGAGTGGGTTAGATTTGGTTAGGTTTGGTTAGGTTTGGTTAGGTTTGGTTTGGTTAGGTTTGGTTAGGTTTGGTTAGGTTTGGTTAGGTTTGGTTAGGTTTGGTTAGGTTTGGTTAGGTTTGGTTAGGTTTGGTTAGGTTTGGTTAGGTTTGGTTAGGTTTGGTTAGGTTTGGTTAGGTTTGGTTAGGTTTGGTTAGGTTTGGTTAGGTTTGGTTAGGTTTGGTTAGGTTTGGTTAGGTTTGGTTAGGTTTGGTTAGGTTTGGTTAGGTTTGGTTAGGTTTGGTTAGGTTTGGTTAGGTTTGGTTAGGTTTGGTTAGGTTTGGTTAGGTTTGGTTAGGTTTGGTTAGGTTTGGTTAGGTTTGGTTAGGTTTGGTTAGGTTTGGTTAGGTTAGGTTTGGTTTGGTTTGGTTTGGTTAGGTTTGGTTAGGTTTGGTTAGGTTTGGTTAGGTTTGGTTAGGTTTGGTTAGGTTTGGTTAGGTTTGGTTAGGTTTGGTTAGGTTTGGTTAGGTTTGGTTAGGTTTGGTTAGGTTTGGTTAGGTTTGGTTAGGTTTGGTTAGGTTTGGTTAGGTTTGGTTAGGTTTGGTTAGGTTTGGTTAGGTTTGGTTAGGTTTGGTTAGGTTTGGTTAGGTTTGGTTAGGTTTGGTTAGGTTTGGTTAGGTTTGGTTAGGTTTGGTTAGGTTTGGTTAGGTTTGGTTAGGTTTGGTTAGGTTTAGTTAGGTTAGGTTAGGTCTCAACACGTCATACTTTCTACTATCGTTAAGATTACATTAGCCATAATCAAAACCTTAAGAGATTTAAACTATTTTTCAAATAAGGTATTTGTCCAAATAGTGGTCATGGTGAAAAAATATAGTTTTTTGGATTTTTCTCTATAAATTGTAAATCTTCCACAAATTTTTTAGTAAAAAACCTTGTGTACAGTATTTCCAAGCCATAACGAGTTACGGAAATGAGAACTATCAACATTGTTCAATCCACCATCTGATATCTAGACATAATTGTCAAAAATTGTCAAAATTTAAAAAAAAATGGCGGATTTTTAGTACTTTCAATTGCGATTTTCTCTTTCAAAAGTACATGAACCAAGAATTTTTTTCTTTTAAAATGTTCTATAAAAATAGGGCTTTCTAATAAGAAAAAAATCGATGCAAAATTCCGAGGGTCGCAAACCTTACCGGTCCCTCAAGTTTTGTTATTATTGAAAATAACGAGAGATGTCAATTTTGATATAATGTCAACAAACTTAAATAAAACTATATAAAACCCAATTTCGAAAGTATTAATCCCGAGACGGGAAACTGTAACCTAAACATTTGGTCCTTCGAGCCAGGATTAGTTGCTGAACTTTCAGCAATTAATTAACCGAACCTACTCTGAAACATTGGTACAAACGTAAACTGCCGAGCAGGTGGGCTGAAGAATTGGATTGCAAGTTGGTGGTTACCTATCCCGTAAGTCTGTTCCATAATTTAGAGTGATTTTTTTACCGTACCTAGCGATTCCTCGAGATTCGAAAGAGAAAAACAAACTCGAATGTATTACTCTAAAGGGTTTTGTTGATAAACCGAAAGTTAAATCAACAATTCGATAGTATAGAAATATAATTTCATTTTGTTAATCGAGAATCGAAGGTTTACTCAAGGTATTTTGAAAAGTTACGCAATTTTTGAAGATTAAGATTTCGAAAGTCTAGAGATTTTTTTTACAAATTCAACAAAAACCGATCACGAAAGTTGTTGATTTATTCAATAAGCGTAGTATTGTGAATAATTGAAATTCAGATAAAAAATGGCTCCGAAAGGTTTAGGAAAACTAATTATAAAACGAGACTCTCTGAATTTTGATTTAAACAATTTTGCAAAATATGTAGATCAGAATTTCAAAACAGATTTGACAAGTAATTCAGACTCTGATTTAAAGGAAGAAAAAAGTGCAGAGCTGGAAATGAGGTTGGAAATGCAGGTATCTACTATACACAAGTTTGAACAAGTACAAAGTGAAATCGAAAGTATTACGGAATTAGCAGATCCAGAACAGTTAACGGAGCGAGAAGCTTTCAAAAAAACATATTTTCGTGCATGTGCTATGGCGAAAAATATAGTTTCTAAATATTATAAAGAAATAAACCAAAGTAATGGATCTGATAATTCAGTAAAAAATGATACTCATGCAAGTAGATTTCATTCAGGAGGGCAATTAACTAATATTAAATTACCCCAGATTCAATTACCCAAATTCTCTGGCCAATATGAAAATTGGCTTGAGTTCCGCGACTTATTTGATTCGCTTAGGGGGCGTCCATAAATTACGTGAGACATTTTTTGGGTATTTTCGACTCCCCCGCCCCACTTGTGAGATTTCGTAAGATTTTCCTTTACTACCTCCAACCTCCCCAAATCTCACGTGAGATTTTTAAAATGTGTTTTGGCTGTAAACCCGTTGGATTTAAAAAAATACAAAAAAAAACAATTTGTTCTATTACTTTAATTTAAGACTAGTATACAATTGTGCTGCTTTGCGGGGTTCGGGCGAATACGACAAACACTATTGTGTCGAATTTCGCCACATTTTTACTCTAGAAAATTGTTTTACTTTAATTTAACTTTACTTTCACGCAACTTTACATGGTTTTCTATAGAAAAAAAAATACGTGATATTTGTTAAAACCCCCCCTCTCCCCCAAGTGAGATTTGAAATGATTTTACTTGACCCCCTCCCCCTCTTGAACACCTCACGTAATTAATGGACGCCCCCTTATACATTCTAATCAGGGTATTAATGAAATTCAAAAATATCATTATTTGAGAGCATCGTTATAGGGTGGAGCCGCTCAAGTCGTTCGCTCATTGGAATTTTCGGCAGCAAATTATACTGTAGCTTGGGAGACGTTAGTAAACAGATACAATAATAATAATTTACTAATTCATAACCATGTGAAATCAATTTTCAATATCCCAAACTTAAACCAAGAATCTGCTGCTGATTTACGGAGTATGTTGGACACATTGTCAAAGCATTTAAGGTCATTGCAAGCTTTAAATCAACCTACAGAGTATTGGGATACTCTTTTAATTTACATTATTAGCAATAAATTAGGCAAGAATACAGCTCGAGAGTGGGAAGAGCACAAGGTTCAACTAGGAGATAAAAACAATGCATCTTCACGCTTAAATGATCTGAAAATATTTATAAAAAATAAGGCTGATCTTTTAGAAACACTCATGTCAACTAAGGACAGTAAAAATCCGAGAATAAAAACCAATAGTTATTTTGTTGAATCACAAAATCCAAAATCAAAAAATTGTCCTTGCCAACATAATGCTGCGAGCAATTCTAAAAATCGACCTAGTACTAGCTATAAAAAGGTGCTGTGTGACTAATGTAAGAAATCTAATCATTTTATTCAGTCATGTCCTGAATTTTAAAACCTTTCTGTTGAACAAAAAATCGAATGTATTAAAAAGGTTAAACTTTGCTTAAATTGCTTGCGCAGTAATCATACACTGAAATTTTGCTTCGCAGGCCCGTGCAAAGTTGCAAGCAAAGACATAATACACTTTTGTGTTTAGAACCTATACAATCTAATCAATTAGATCAACCAAATCGCGAAAGTTTTAGTCAAAGTCAAAACCAGCCTACTGTTAGCTACACAAGTAGGGAGTGCAGTGGGGTGTTATTATCTACAGCGTTAGTATCTATTATGGATTGTAATGGAAAGAACCAAGTATGTAGGATTTTATTAGATTCAGCCTCACAAAGTAATTTTATAACGAAAAATGCTTGTGAACGTTTAGGCATTCAAACTTCTGAAATTAGTATTTCAGTTGTAGGAATTAACTTAGTTACTTCTACCATCAATGAAAAGCGTACTGTTAGAATTCAATCATTAAAAACCTCATTTGGAACAAATCTCATGTGTTTGGTAGTTCCAAAAATTAATGAATGTCTACCAAGTTAACCTTTAAACATTTCTTCATGGATAATTCCAAAAAATGTTCAACTAGCCGATCAACATATCTCAACCTATTGATATTTTGGTAGGTGCTGAACATTTTTATGATCTTTTGTGTGTCGGTCAAATTCGCTTAGGCAAATGTTTACCTGTGTTGCGAAAAACTTTTTTTGTTGGGTGGTTTCAGGCCCTAGCAATGAACATTCCTTATCCAAAAAGGTTCAGTGCAATCTTACTACATCTGCTGATAATGAATTGCATAATTTTTTGCGAAAGTTTTGGGAAATAGAGGAACCGTTTCAGAAAAAACGTTTATTGTCAGAAGATAATTTTTGTGAAGAAATATTCCAAAGCACTACCAAACGTAATTCTGAAGGTCGGTTTATAGTCCAAATTCCTCTTAAGGGTTCTCCATCATCTTAAGGCGAATCCAAGTCTATAGCTTTAAGGCGCTTACATTCTCTCGAAAGTCGTTTTTCAAAAAATTCATTTTGAAATCTTTGTATGTTGATTTTCTAGATGAATATTCTCAATTAGATCACATGTCCGAAGTGATTATCCCAGAAAGCAAACCCAATATTGAGTATTTTTTACCACATCATGGGGTCTTGAATGAAAATAATCAAACCAATAAATTGAGAGTGGTATTTGATGGTTCCTGTCGACCTAGTTCAGGTCTCTCGTTTAACGATGTTCAATGCGTAGGGCCGAAAATACAAGATGATCTTATTTCTGTACTTTTGAGATTTAGGCAACATCAAATAGCTTTCTGTGCGGACATAATTGAAATGTACCGACAGATTCTAATCCAGCCTGATCAAAGGTCATTGCAAAAAATTGTGTGGCGTCGAGAACCCACTGATGAAACTAAGGTGTTTGAACTAAATAGTGTCACATATGGAACTGCCGCTGCACCGTGGTAAGCGATACGATGTTTAAAATAATTATCATTGGAAAACTCCATAAAGTTTCCTGAAGCATCGAAAGTTGTGGCTTCGGACTTTTACGTGGATGACATCTTGACAGGTTCTGATTCAGTTCAATGTGTACAAAAATTAATTGACGAAGTTCAAACTAATTTATCAGGTGGTTGTTTTTTACTTCAGAAATGGGCTTCTAATAGTAAAGATGTTTTACAGTATGTCCAAACCAAAAATCTCATTGCATTACAAAAACTTGGAGATGCCAAAGGTATGAAAACTTTAGGATTGTACTGGGATGGTGAAAATGATACCTTAAAATATAACATAGGCGCAAGTAAACAAGATCAAACCGTAACCAAAAGGTCTGATCTGTGAGACATTTCACAGATTTTCGACCCTTTAGGTCTCCTAGCTCCATGTATCATTGTAGGAAAAATTCTTATGCAACAATTGTGGATGATAAAACTAAATTGGGATGAGTCATTACCTTCCGAATTATATACAAGGTGGGTTAATTTTAGGCAAAATTTAATATATTTGAATGACTGTCATATACCTAGAATAACTCTTTGTGCTAACCCTACCGTAATTGAACTTTATGGATTCTGTGATGCGTCTCTAGAAGCCTATGGGGCTTGCATTTATCTTCGAAGCATTACCAGTGCAGGGGAAATTTATGTAAAACTTTTATGTGAAAAATCAATTCATTTTTAACTGTCGAAATAAAGCCTCTCTACGAAAGTTTGGTGAATTGTCAGCATCAGAGTTAAATTCTTCCGTTTTAGCATTGGTTAGATTGTCTCAGATGGAGTGCTTCTTTGAGGAACGATATTTCCTTCAAAAAAATAAACCCATACCAAAGAAATCGCGTATCCTTAATTTAAATCCATTTCTGGATGGCGAAAATATTATTCGTGTAGGTGGACGAATACAAGCGTCATATTTTCATGTCGATAAGAAACATCCAACGCTGCTCCCAGACAAACATCATTTAACCAAACTTATATTCAAACATGAACATCTTAAATTTTTTTCATGCTGGTCCTCAGCTGTTGTACTGTACACTCCTGCATAGACTGTTTTAGAGTAAAACCTTCACAAAATAATCCTATCATGGGTAATTTACCAAAATCAAGGCCGAGTCCTACATTACTCTTTACAGTAACCGGCGTAGACTATGCTGGGCCCATCATGATAAAAGATCGCAAGGGAAGCGGACCAAAATCATGGAAAGCATATATATGTTTATTTATTTGCCTTTCTACAAAAGCAGTACACTTGGAATTGGTGAGTGAATTAACTTCAGAAGCTTTTATTGCTACTTTTCGTAGATTTTGTGCAAGACGCGGTAAACCCTCTCAGATGCTTTCAGAAAATGGTAGTAACTTTGTAGGAGCTTGATCTGAATTGCAAGAACTAGCCAAATTTCTCTTAAATAACCAAAACTCTCTTCAAGAAACTTTCAATGATTTAGGTGTTTCTTGGAAGTATATACCTGCCTATTCACCTCATTTTGGAGGTATTTGGGAAGTGGTAATTAAATCGACAAAGGGTCATCTGAAACGTATAATGAAAAATGTAACTTTAACCTTTGAAGAGCTTACAACCTATCTGGCAGAAATCGAGGCGATATTAAATTCACGTCCTTTTACTCCATTGTCATCTGATCCTAGTGATCTTTCGGTGTTAACACCGTCCCACTTTCTCATCGGGCAACCACTAACAACTATACCGGATCCAGATTTTCGAGAAGTTCCAATTAATCGATTATTTAGATACCAGTTGCTGCATCAAATGCAACAACACTTTTGGCACCGATGTCCTCAAGAGTACATCAGCGAGTTACAGACCCTTACCAAATAGAAATCTAACCACCAAGAGCTAAAGTTGGGTGCTTTAGTTCTAATAAAAGAAGACAATTTGCCTCCTCTCAAATGGAAACTGGGCAAAATAACGGAGCTTCATCCTGGAAGTGATAGTGACGCAAAAGTAGCAAGTATTGCCACTGCGAACGGAACAATCAAAAGAGAGCCTGGTCGAAGATATGTGTATTACCCATTCCTAATGATGAGGATAATATATAAAAATGTTATCATTGTGTTTTTAGTGTTTAAAAAAACCTTTTCCATGAACATTAGAATCCCAATTGCTGATTGACAGACTGCAATTAATTTAAGCTGTTAACGTTTTTACCTTGAGAGTTATTCAACTTCTCAAGCGGGGGGGAATATGTTAAGACTTTTAATGAAAATATTTTGTATCGGAATCTTATACGCATTCTGTGGTCATGAAATCAAGTTTTGTTATTACTGAAAATAACGAGAGATGTCAATTTTGATATATGTCAACAAACTTAAATATAACTATATAAAACCCAATTTCGAAAGTATTAATCCCGAGACGGGAAACTATAACCTAAACACCCACGAGGAAAAAATTTCCACTAAAATTCATCCGTTGCCATGGTGATCTGTCAAAAAAACACGTTTTGATTGGTTAAAAATTACAGGTGTGGAATTTTCAAATGAATACATCTAACAGTTTAGTATTAAGCGGCGGTACGGAAAGTTTCGAAAAGGTATACAGTTAATTTGAAAATATTTTATCTTCTTAAATAAAGCTTCGACAGCGGAATACACAAATTTTTACTCACTAACCGTTTTTCCACAATTGCGGGTTTCTAAAGGCAGAACCTCTCTCCTATCAATTGTAAGGGGAATACGCAAAATTTATTTACTTACAATAAAAAAATTTACATATACCGGACGTCCTTTCAGTTGGAAAATTTAAATATCGGAAATGAATAAATCGTATATGGTAGAATTCGAATTTGCGTACCTCCGATTTATACTATAGTTGTTTCTCCATCAGAAGAGAGTATTAGAATTATCGGAAACCAGTAAACCATGTGCGTACATTTATAGAATTATATTTATAATGATAGTCTATAAATATTTACTTTAGACCCCATGTCGCCGCCGGTTACAAATATTAGGTAGAAACTTTAAGTTATGTGAAAGATGTTGTACTTGCAAAATGTCATTGTCATTTTAAACTGAAGTAACTTTAACATTGCAATAATTTTCAATTGTACCTGCATTTTACCAAGAAATTAATTTGGAAATTTTACTGCTCTGACCGGATGTAGGTAGGTATTAAGGGGATTAAACAAAGAGCTATTACGCTATCCGGCTTTCACTCTACTCATTATATTAATGAGTTCCTAAATTATTCTTTTAAACCTCCACTATATAAATTATTCTTTGCCTGGATCTTTTAGTAGTCCAAAAAACATCGAAAGCAGTGATAGTATTTAGAATTTTATTTCGTTTTTGTTGTGAAAGATCAAAGTTTGGTGAAAACTTAACATAATTTTTTTGTTGAAATATATTCTAAACTTTCTTAAATATTCAGGATAATTTGATGTCACTATCAATAAATTTTTTAAATTAAAATCTGTTGGTTTGATTACGCCAAATAAAGTAATTTGTCAATATACATATAACTACTTAAAAATGTAGTTCTATCTTACCCCTTTAATTAAACCCAGAACCACGCTTATGCAAGGATTATTGACCAGTTTTTCGGCGATTACAAAAGGGTCGTCTATTGTTATATCAGGTATACTGGTCGGCATCGCTAAACTAAAAGAAATTTGTTAGTGCTTTATGGTAAGAATTTGCAAATATACTGATTTTTTTTGGGCCACCGCTGCTGTAGTTTGCATACATAATTAGGTTTTATTACTCTCTTCTGATGCCAAAAGAACTATAAAATACATTATAACGGTAATAACGGAAAAAAATCAATGCGGTAATAGAGGCGACCGGTGAGTTGCATCCCAAAAAGTAAAATTTTACCTGAACGAAAAAAGGCAACCGTCGAATTGCATCCGTAATCCAAAAAGGTCTGTTCATTAATAATCGCCTATCATGGTCAAATTTTACAGCAATGTTGCCGATACCTAACTTAACCTAACCTACATAATTGAATAATGTTTAAATTAAATTAATATATTATTCACTATATTGTTATAAAACTGTATTAGACGCTGTTTCGGAAATAAAATTTAGTATCAATTACGATATCAGAATTAACATGACAACAATGCCCGCTTTTATTTGATTATCTACCAGTTTTAGACACAATATTAAATTTGTTGACGGGATGCAACTCAGCGGTTGGACGGATGCAAGTCAGCGGTCAAAAGTTTGGCCTGCTCAAATGGGATGCAACTCACCGGTCCCGGTAATAGAAAGGGTCGGAAAGTAAGTAACGAGTTATATAAAGCCTAGTGTTAAAATAAAATACATTACGGAGAAAAATAAAAATGATCTTGCCACACAAAATAACTCATTACACTCTCCAACATGACATCTCCCATCTTGTACACAAATTGGTGAACATTTTCTGCTGTAGTATAGGTCATAACATTTATTTATATTAAACAGTAATTTATTGGAATGTGACCACCTATAAATCTAATCCAAATCATTTTGCAAAACAAGATAATTACTTAGGTCATGGATTTTTCTAATTATTTTATAATCGTTTGTATACAAAAGTGACTCTGATGATACACAAGATGGTAAATCATTAATGAACATCAGAAACAAAAGTTGGCCAAGGTTTGAGCCTTGTGGTACCCCAGATAACGCCAAAAAGTTATGCCATGACTCCTTACCATGAAAAGTTACAAATTGCATCCGATTTTTCAAATAAGAAACAAAAAAGGTGATAGAGAATCACTTAGTCCAAACAATAATATTCATTCATAAGTCATTATTTATTGAAAAATATAATTTTTCATAGATTATAAATTCAAAGAGTTTTGACTAGACATCTCTATTTCAGTTTCAGAATAGAGCGGAATATTGTTATCTTAAGGATAAATCTAAGAAAAAAAAAACAAGTGGTATATACATTTCTATTTGTTAAAATACATTTTATAAAAGTGCCATTGGTTTAATTACAAATATAGTTCAAGTTTTTTTTTAATTACAAGTATTGGCAAGGTATTTTGTATACATTCGAAAGATACATAAATATTGATAAGTAGGTGCAACATTTTCTAGAGAAATTACATTTTTTTAACCTCTTGATATATATTAAATGAACGATTTTTGGAATATTCTTCAATTTATTTGATCTAATTCAGTTTATACTGTAGATTATAAATTAAATTAAATTCCCAGTTTAAATTGTAAATTCTATTAAATTATAAATTGAATCTGATCAAATTTACAGTTTAATCTGGGAATTTTGGTAAATTTCCAGTGAAAACTTTAAACTTCCAGTTCAAACTATAAATTATGTTTAGATTGCAAATTGTATAAAGTAATAAAATTAGCCAGAGCTCGACGGATGCCACTCCGCGCCGAACACTGAACTTAACTGCGAACTCGCACAAACAAACACGATCATTGAGGAGTCGGTCAAGTCAAAGTTAAAGTAAGCTCGAAGAACGTTGTTCAGTGCGGACGTCTATTTGCTTAGGAGTGCTTTACTTTCATGCGCGGATAAAACCGGATCCTTCACAAACACAAATGAACCACTAAATTTTGCAGCACGGTGCAGAGAATCAGTGAGGACGCACCTTAAGAATGGGCAAAATTAAAGTATATCCATCCAACAAACAGAGCGACCCAAACAACGATAGATGCGTGATCGAAGTATGATCACCTTGTGCTTTTGCATCTATTGGCTAAAATAAATATGCGTCCCTACGCTGGCCAATCGGATTTAACTACAATCGGCCGGCAGAATTCCATGTCTTTGGTACATCGATACAGAGTCGGAGATATCACGTGCACTATGCATGATACTGTTTTGGAACACTCCGTTGCTTGGATGGACAGATTATAGTTGCTACTTTTATCAATCTCCCTATCCAGTTAAACCTGATGCTTCAACAGTTGAGGAAATCATTCAGGTACAACAAGAAACTAATGTTCAAAGGAAAAAATTAGACACAGGTAGGGTAATTAATTTCATTAATAAATAAATGCTTCATTGTTTAAACGGTATTTTCTAAATAGCCCGAGCCAGTTTTAGCTCTATATGAAAATTTGCTCTTTTTATGAACCTTTCGATTACAAATAGCTTCACCGCTATTTGTATTAACTTCAATTATTCTAAATGCCCTTATCAATATCGCTAGTTCTCTAATAAAATACCCAATTGCTTCTGCAAGGGGGTTGCTTATATCTCTTAGCGATGTTACAATATTATAAAAAAATATTAAAATTGGTTGAATGACAGCATTGAAAACTGTGGTAAGTGTAGGTTTAAAAAAGTAATCGGATATTAATTGGATCAGACCGACTGTTAAAGGTCTTAAAATACCATAAAGGAAAAATCTCACAGACTGAAGAATAAACGAAATAAAAAATGAGCAGCCGATGTTAAAGCTGCCAAATATTTCTGCCCAAAATTTAGTTGTATATGCTTCTGTTTTTTCTGCTAGGTCCTCCGTAGCAATTACTGGTGATCTATCTGTTGTCCGAAAGTAACTAAAACAAAAATTATTATTTTAAAAAACATCACAAACAAAATTGATCCTAAGCTGGTAAAATACAATATTGTATGTTAGGGAAGGGCTTCATTGTGAAACTAGTATAAACGTTGGATCACAAACGAAGCGTGATCCAACAATATGTAAATTTAAATAAAACTTCTGCAATTCTTCTGTTGTCAGTTAACAAATAATAATTACTTACAAGTGCGGAAAATGGTTTCCTTACTTGTGATGCAAACACCAGTTTTCTTCTCTAAATTAAGTGACAGAAATGTAATTTTCAAGCTTGATGTTGGAAAAAAACCTTTCCCAACAGTCGCCACGTACACCATCCTATCCCTATTTTTTACATATCATTGAGGTTAGAGTGGGTTGTTACTAATCCTTATGGGCTGAAAAAAACTTTTGACTGCTACTATAATCTACTTTTATACTCAAGATAACTTTAACTATAATTCTTATAGAGTAAATATTTTGCGCTCTCCGTTGTTTCATTGTCACTCTAAGTCGCACTAAACACAGAACGGACGTCGGACGAGGATGTGGCACTGACCTATGTTATTAAATTATTATTATTATAACATACGGTGCGGATATCAAGTCTTACCCCGCCTAGGAAACTCCGTTATTTAAGACAAAGATGAAAAATCCTCGAACCCTTCAATTTTTATTTTAATCGAGGTGTTTTATAACATACAAAAAATTGTCACCCCTTTTACCCCCTACAGTTGACAGCTACCCCCTCAGATTTTTTAAATAGCAAGGGGGTTCGTACGATACTTCGTTGGAAAGGGTTTGAAAAGCAAAACTCAATAATGTATAATTTTTTAAATTTTGGATGAAATAATTAATAAATAAAAATTATTAAAAAGAGGGTAGCTGTCAAGTGAAGGGGGTAAAAGGGTTGACAATTTTTTTTATGTTATAAAACACCTCGATAAAATTGACGGGTTCGAGTATTTTTCATTTTTGTCTTATATAACGGAGTTTCCTAGGGGGGGTAAGAGACTTAAGACTTAATATCCGCACCGTATAAACAAGGGTAGAGGGACAAGTCCCGATTTCACCCAAAAGCAGAAAATAATATGCAAATTAACTACTTACTAGCAAATTAATAGATGAACAAAATAATAAAAAAAGAGAAGGTAATAAAACAAAAGTACAGGGTGGCCCATTAAGCGAGGTAACCGGCTGTATCACGGAAAGTATTTGTCCCAGGTTGATGGGAAAAAATATTGATAGGAAAAGAGGCCAAAAGAAATTGCTGGAAATTATTTTCAACCTCAAAATTTCACCCCTAGGGGGCGTTACTACTATGTTCAAATCTAAAATTTTCATTATCTCAGAAAATCGGATAATGAGCTATAACTTTGATATCATCATTTGAAAGTCCGTTTAATTCCAGATAATTTTCTAGTGACATTTCTTTGTATCTGTCATAATAAGCGAAAAGGAAGACCATCTATTTTTCAGTGTTTAAATTTTAATAGTTCGTTAACTATTCAACCTATCCGACTGTTTCTGGACTTATATGGAAGAGAGTTGTGTGGATTTTGAAGACCGTTCATATACCTTATCGATTACTTCAAAACAGATAAACTAGAGGTCGCTTTATGCAGCAATTACTTATTTTTACAATTTTATTAAAAAAAAACTAAATGAAACGTTACTATTTTAGTAACATATTCTAAAGCAGTTTAAAATTTTTCATATTTTAGTGAAAACCGCATCTTGATATCTCTATTCGTTTTTGACTTATCGTAAAAAATGCGAAAAATCACGATAAAATACGATGATTAATATAGGTACCTAACATGAGTACATTAGCTGCAAAAAAAATCTATTTTAACTCATTTTATTGCCTTGGCAAATGTTCAAATTGCCCGCCATTATTATTGACACATCGCTCTAGACGTTCTCGAGTAGAAAAAACGGCCGCTTCTATTTCCGCTGGTGTTAGACTGCGACTGGCATTTCTAATTCTTTCTTCGATATCTGCTCTTGTCGTAGGTCTCGTTTGACAAGATATTTTACCCGCCCCCACTAATAAAAGTCTAGGCAAGTCAGGTCGGGTGACCTTGATGGCCAGGGAAAGAGGCTACCTTTTCCTATCCATCTCTCTGGATATGTTTCATCCAAGTGCTGCCTAACAATAACTGAAAAATGTGCTGGGCAGCCGAGTGGACAGTCTGCTCTGTGGAAATTAATTTTTCTAATTTTGTAAAGCGTTTAATAGTATTGAACTATTATTTTTTGACGTCTATAGATCACGCTTTACTAATATGACATTTATTTACAGGTAACTGTAATTAAGTAAATACCTACAAAACCGAGATGGTTTTTTGTCGATATAGAATTTTGGTTTGTGATTAGATTTAGAGATGTTGCTGATATCGCACTCTTAGCATTTCCTTTACTGAGGCTAATGTATTGGTGTGGTATGAACGTAGTCTCTAGTCCAGGATCATGCTCTCAGAGCTTCTGGCCGAATAGCATCTACCTTGTGCTGATGAGGCGCAAAAACGCCGAAACCGGTCTACAAGTGATGTTATTCCTTCTAATCGCAAACCAGAATGGTTGGTTCTATCTTAACAGATATACCAACCCCGTTTACTTTAGAAGTGTAATTCAATGTCTGTCGGGGCATATAGCCCGAGAAGTAGTTGTTGCTTCTTAGTGGACGATCTGCTCTGTGGAAATTAATTTTTCTAATTTTGTAAAGCGTTTAATAGTATTGAACTATATTTTTTGACGTCTGTAGATCACGCTTTACTAATATGACAATTATTTACAGGTAACTGTAATTAAGTAAATAAGCCGTTTTTTCTCATATTTGCCTATTTTCCTGCAAAAAACATTTAAAGTTCAAAAATTGCGGTTTTAAATTGTTTATAATTTCCAAACGCATCATTTTGAGACCCAAATGTGCTTTTTGACTGATACTAATTTTTGAGAACGGATTGTGTTCGAGAACTATGTTCTCAAAAAGTAGATGATCTTCCGATTCTTAGAATCGATTTTCATTCACAATTAACTAGCAAACCAGCCAACTACCAACCTGACTTTTCGAGAAACGTCAAATGAAATTTCAAACGAAAAAGTCAGTAGATTTCCTTGAGCGGAAGTAAATTCCCACAAAAAAACAGTGCTAAGAGCATAATTAACGATAATAATCGTATTTCCAATACCATTAGTCAACAAATTCTGTTCGCGTGTGTTTCTTTTTTTTTGTAATCAATTTTAATTAACATTTGAAAAAAAACTATTAAAAGTACTAGTAGAAGTGTATACACGTGTATTGATTTGCTTTTACAAAATCAAAGAATAATGTGGTAAAAATTGTGAGCACCTGAGTGAAATTTATATGGTGAAAATTCTAAAATTTTCGTCAACAATCTGGTAAAAAACCAGTGAGTAAATTATGAGGATTTTGTTGATAATCTGCTATAAACATAACTAATTCATTTCACAAGTGTAAAGACTGCCAGTTTAGAGCCCAGTTTTTATTATTAATCAAAAACAACTAATTAGTTTTCTAAATGTTCTTTCCACAAGTAAAGTCGGAATAAAATGAATGTCAACAAGATCTCAGAAGATATAACAAATGATGAACTCTACACTATGTTACTAAAAGATTTTTTTTTTCGGGCCGAGATGGGAAACTCATGTTCGAATGGGTCCAGGACCCAAACAGTGTTGGACTCATCCCCAAGGGGATGCCTACCAACCAAACCCACCTCAAACTCGCTGTTACCCCCGCCTCGGAATCACTACCCTAGCATACTTCGAGATGGGCGGCGGTCCCTCGCACACTCTCCGCTCACACCGTCATCTTCTCCCTCCTATCACTCCTACCTCTCATGCCATATCAAGTCCTTCTCTTCCTCTAGACATGCTCTCCTTTTTTCCTTTTGACACCCTCAGATCGTCCTCTAATCCTGTCATGCTCCTCTCATATTCTTCCAGGCTGACATTAGGGCTTATGTTACTAAAAGCTATTAAGGACCAAACAATGGAACTAAAGTCTGAAATAAATAATAGCATTCAAGAAATATCTGATAAAGTAGATGTTGCTGAAGTCAAAATAAAAAATTTACAAAATAATTTATTACACCTTGAACGAAGATTTAGACGCAATAATATAATAATTTTTGGTCTAAGAGTAAACAAAAATGATCTACTAAATAAAACTTTAGAATTTCTAACACGAATATACAAAAGAATAGTATAAATAATATTTATGTTGTTGAGAGCAAAAATAGTGGAAAATCCCATATTGTCCTTGAGTTTATTTCGTATATAGAAAAACAAAACATCTTCAAAAATATAAAACAATTAAAAAATACTGGTGTTTTTATTGCCAATGATATGTGCTATGAAGATAGAAAAACACAAAATGTGTTGAGATTTCATCTTAAAAACGCCGAAAAACAAAACTTACAAGCAAAGATTAAAGGGAATAAATTGGTAATTGATGGAAAAGTTTTTTCGCTCCAAGAATTAAGAATATTGGAAGAGGAATCTGAAGAAGAAATTAACGATTTGGAGGAAGAAACAAAACAATCAGAAGCAATGGAAACGTATATACAAAAATCGGAAGAAAGTATTGAAAATCAAAAACGCAAAAGATATTGTATTTGTATTTTTGTTTTTTCCCAAGCATTGTTACTTTTTTTCCCATTAATTGATTTGGTTAATATTTTTCAAATAAATTTTGTAAATCGATTATTAAATAATTTAATTTGTTTTTCATCTTAAGAAAGAGTTAGTTTTGTGAATTCTTAATATTATTTGTAAAAAACATGTCCAAATTTATGAAAATATGTCATGTAAACACACGTTCGATAATTAGTAAATTTCAGAAATCTAAAGATACTGTTTCAAACAAATATCACATTATTACTGTTTCGGAAACTTGGTTGAAACCAGAAATTGCAGATCAAATTATATAGTTGCCAGGTTACAAACTCTATAGAAAAGATCGTCTCCAGGGTAGAGGAGGAGGCGTGGCAATTTACTTGAAAAATAATATTAAATGAAAACTAATTCGTAATATACGTGTCTCCACTGAACAAATATGGATTGAAATCGAGTTTAATCATAAAAAGATAGCCATTAGTTCGCTTTATTCACCTCATGTTCGTGAATCTCAATTGTTTATTGATGAGCTAGAAAATGTAGTAAGTGAGATTATACACAAGTACCCAGAGAAAACACGTCCAAATAAAAAAAGTTTCTAGAAAAAAATCGCTTGCTGCAAATAAATTTTTATTAGTGGTAGAAACATTATTCATTAGTAGTTGAAAAAAACAGATAGCTAGTTTTGTCCGTTAAAGCGATCGACAAACCTTAGTCACCAGGTAATTTGTACTTAGTAAAAAAAGTTTCTAGAATTGAATCATTTACCCTTAACTGTCTATCATTTATTCTAAGTGAGCTCAATATTAATCATTAGCTATCTAAGTAATTGAGATCACGTCTTCGACACATTCCGGTAACATCTCGGGTTGTTCGGCGGTTTCAGACAAAAAATTGCATCATTTAATTTTTGAAATTCGGGAAGACAGCACGAGTCGAGTGTAGTGAACGTTTCTTCGTGCGGTGTGGTATATGAGTGGTTTCACTATTCGGCCTACAATGGAATACAAGCAAAGGTTACCCGAATGGGGTTTAGGGGATTTTATCCCATTATTTGAAGGTAAGACCCAAAAGTTCTAAGTATTCTATTATTATATAAGGTCGAGCCGGAATTTCAGGCGGGAAATGCTTGAACTTCTATTTTCTGATTCAGAAGGCACGTGAAAACGTTCAAAATTATCGTTATAGTTACTGATATACTTAGTTACGGCTAATGTCCGAATTTTGGTTAATTTTAACATTAACCGGCTAAACTCTAACATAAGTATATGTTTCTTAGCTAATGTCCAAAATGTACAAAACAAAAGATTCTGATTTACCGGTTAGTTCTGTCTAATCAGAATTTGTTAAGTCCGGACAAACCTTTCACTCCTTTTACTATCACCTGTAGATTAGATAATTATTACTTATTACAAATTTAACAGCTTTTATTAAGTATTTTAATCAACATTTACCAAAATGGAACATTATAGTGGTGACACTAAATTTTGCTTATAAACCATTTCTAAACATGAAAATGATCTACCTACCTAATTTGTTTTTTCTTATTTTTTTTGTAAAAAGGCCTATATTTTTCTTAATTTGGCTTTAATGATTTTTTTAATTAAATTTCCAAATCTTTATTGAAAAAAAATTCCCATGTGCCTGTTATTTATCCAGCCTACCACATTTTTAATCTAAACCACCAATTTAATTTTTTGTTGTTTAGAGTAAAATGAGTGATATAGTAATAGGCCATTCTGATTTTAACCTATAAGTTTTTATATTATAAAAATATTTTTAGGCACATTTTTAAACATTTCTAGTGATAGTGATATACACTATTTTATTTTTCACTGCAGTTTATTTAAATTATTTTTGGAATATTGAGACAATAATAAAAAAACATGTTGGGTGATGTCATACCTGTATTAAAAATATATTATTTATCCTTTATAATGTGTACCTAGGATCCGATCAGGCATACTGATGAGAGAGAGAGAGAGAATAAATCATTCTACCTACACAACGAACCCTTAAAAAAAGAGTATAAGGAAATTATATATTTATCAATCAAAGCATATTAACAATTTCATTTTTTTATAGGTTGAAGGCATTTCACTTTACGTGTGCAGCAGAAGAAATAGAGAAATTATTTCCAGGGGAAATGACGGACACATATTTTATCCCATACTCGTTATTTTTTAATTACTTAAAAAATACAAATGTTCATTTTTTATAAGTTTAAAATAAATGTTTTTCATAAATTTGCTTTTTTTAAACCCTCTGAGTGTGTCGCAAATATGGAAAACTAATGATAGAAAAAATATGAAATTTGAAGTTTGTATTCCAGTCTGTTGATTTATAATTATATTTTGTAAAATACATTTGACATACCTGGTATTTAAAATTTCAACTTTTGTATTAGTTTTCAGTACCGGGTGACCACTTATATTTTCCCCTGTTAACTTTAAATGCTTATGGATTCTAAACGGTGCAGGATAAAAATATGCGGTTTTTACTGAAATGTTTCATTTTAGTACAAGTTTTGGTCGAATAGATTGAATTTTTTTCCATCTCTTCCTATTACGTCAAAACAAAAATGGCGGATTTTTACAATTTCTGGAAAGTTTCCATGGCTGGATAGGTGAAGATCACTTAACAAACTACAAAAAATATACTGGTCGTTCCATTAACAAAGTCAATAAAAAAAATTGAAATGCGCTATTTTTGTTGTGACGTAAACGAGAACGATAGAAGAAAATCAATCTATTCAAACGAAACTTGTAGCTACGAAAATCAAACGATTTCGTGAAAACCGCATACTTATCTCCTGAACCGTTTAGAATTTATAGGCAGTTAAAATAGGGGCAATATAAGTGGACACCCTGTATAAGCCTGAATGCCAAGATTTAGGTTGATAAATAAATCGAATACTTTAAATAAACTTTTCAATAAGTCCTGATAACCTGTATTACTAAGGTAAATATACATTTTATCTATTATAGGTTATAAGGTTATTAGAGATAAATAAATAAATCACTAAGGATTGGTGTACGATATGTCAGATTTAATAAACGATATTATATTAAATAGCTACTAGCAAGTTATCTAGGTCGATAACTGTAAGTGACTAAATAATTCATAGTAAATAAAATAGACAACTTGAAATATATCTATGTTAAGTGATCTCTATATTAACTGTAAATGTTTAATTTTAGCAATAAGGTTTTTTCAGTGGTAAATGAATAAGTCATTTGTCCCCTATTTAATCGAATTTTTTTGCTAATGCAAGTGAATATTCGCTAATGGCTAGCGAATTTTTTTCTCTGTGTACGAATATTTAATGTGTATAGGCGATCTCAATATAGACAATCTAGATCCAGAAAATATAGAATTTAAGAATCTTCAAAAATTCTTAGACTCTTTTGATCTAAAGCAAATAATAAATGAACCAACTAGATGTAGTGCAACTGGTATGTCGCTACTTGACTTAATATGTTCAAATTATTCAGATGTTAGACAACCTTCAGTGCATTCACTTTTTTCTGATCACTGTTTGGTGTCCTGTTCTCTCTATTCAGAAAAATCAAAGATTCAACCTTTCCTAAATAGGTATAGAGAATTCCGTTCTCTTAGTCATGATGAATTGATTCATGAAATAATTAGTAGTGATTTAAACCAAGTCTATTATGCTCAGACTATAGACGATAAAGTATCAATATTTAACAATGAGTTGAGAAATATTTTTGGCAAACTTGCCCCTATCAATACAGTTAAAATAAAAAAGAAGAAAGCTCCTTGGCTAACGGATAATATTCGGTTAATGATTTCTATGAGAGATAAAGCTTTAAATAAATATAAGAAAACAAAATTGTTAAGCCATTGGAATTATTACAAAGAGCTAAGAAATTATACGAATAGAGCTATAGCCATAGAAAAAAAAGCCTACTTGGAATTTCGTGTACGTCACGGGGAAAGTAGTAAACTATGGAAGGTCTTGAAAGAATTAAATATTTACAGTAAAATTATTAATACCAGAAAATTTGCAGAACCTAAATAGTATTAATCGATTTTTTGTTGATTCTTTTAAAAGTGAATTTAACGTTGATCCTAATTTAATATCATACTACAATGAAAGTATTGAAAATACTAACAATTATAAGTTTACTCAAACATGCGACTCCGAAGTATACGAGATGTTATTGTCAATCAAATCTAAAGCCACAGGTGTCGATAAACTTAGCATCGATATGCTACTATATTGTTGTCCAGTTATTTTACCGTTTTTAACACACATATTCAATTTTTGTATAAAAAAAGTGTGTATCCTGCTATCTGGAAACGTGTACAGGGTTTCTCATTATATTTTGACCCCCACTTATTTTCATTAATTTAGGGAATACAAAAAAAAGTTTCAAATAAAAGTTGTATTATTTTATCTGTACCGACCAAAAATGTAGCAACAGACTGAATTTTGTATACAGGGAGTGCCCAATAAAATGCATCTTCAATATTTTAAATGGGACACCCTGTATTTTTTTTATAGTTTTGAGTAGCCCTACATTTCCTGATTACAAATATATAACATTGTGTAGCACTAGTTTTGTTCTATAATGGCGTATGGTACTACTAATAAATTCACATATAGTTCAAAAACAGCTTATACATTTAGAAAGTCAACAAAATTAATGACTTAAGATACAATACTACATTTAAGATTACAATAGATGCTCAAAGTGCCCTCCATTGATATAAATGCACAAGTAATATCTTCGTTTCAGACTTTCTAATGCGTCAGATATTGTGTTATTATGACCATTTAATTTTTCAAGTTCCGCGCGATCTTTTGCCGTGATCATGTTAATATTTGTATTTGTATCAAAATAAACTTTTTCTTTTAAAACCCCCCATAAAAAGCTATCATATGGTGTTAAGTCGGGACTATTTGGCGGCCATTTAATGGTACCCTTATTGCCGATCCACACATGAAATTGATTACTTAAATGTCCTTGAACGGCTACGGCATTATGTGGCGGTGCTCCATCCTGCTGCCATATCATACTTTTTCATCTGCAGTATAACCCATTTCGGTATAAGGAGTGACATCTTATAGTAAATTAATAATTGTTTCATTTTGAAATGTCAGTTGCATAGCCACCTATGGTTACCTTTTTGTAGTAGGTACCTACCATACGCCTTTATAGAACAAAACTAATGCTACACAATGTTATATATTTGTAATCAGCAAATGCAAATCTACTCAAAACTATAAAAAAATACAGGGTGTCCCATTTAAAATATTGAAGATGCATTTTATTGGGCACTATCTGTATACAAAATTCAGTCTGTTGCTACATTTTTGGTCGGTACAGATAAAATAATACAACTTTTATTTGAAACTTTTTTTTGTATTTCCTAAATTAATGAAAATAAGTGGGGGTCAAAATATAATGAGAAACCCTGTACATGTTTTACCATTGCCTAAAAATAATAATCCAGCTAGTCTTAGAGATTTGCGCCCTATAAGTATTTTATGTTGTGTATCAAAAGTGATTGAGAAAATTGTAAATAAACAACTTATTGAATTCCTAGATTATAATAATATTTTACCAACTCATCAGTCCGGGTACAGACAATTACATAGTTGCACAACAGCTCTCTTAAAAGTAACCGATGATATCCATGCATCATTGGACTCTAATAAATTAGTAGCTTTAGTTTTGCTAGATCATTCCAAAGCCTTTGATCGTATAAATCATGAGTTATTGTTTTCCGTGTTACATTTTATTGGTTTAGATATAAGTGCTATAAATTTGTTTCGTAGCTACCTCAGTAATCGACAGCAAGCAGTTATCTACTGCAATATGTATTCTGCATTTAAAAAAATTAATTGTGGAGTGCCTCAAGGGTCTATACTTGGGCTAGTACTCTTTATAATTTATACACATTCATTTTATAAGAAATTGCAACACTGATCGTCTCATTTTTATGCGGATGATACGCAGTTGTATTATGTTATGTTGGGTTCGTATTATAAGGAAACGATATACAGTTACAAATATAGTTTATTTACACATATATCGTTAACTCTACAATCATAAAATAACATCTTCAAAAAATCCTGTCATCTTGACTTTCTATCTCTAGGCAACTCAAGTCCTGACAGAACAAAGAAGACGCGGCTGTGTCGTGTCAGCATGTAAATTAAGATTTAAAGTCACTGATAGCTATCCAATCAATTTTGTCTATCACTGAATAGTGCTAAATCAGTTGCACTCTTATTTGGAAGGCCAATGGCCAGGAAGAGGTGCTTAAGCTTAATGATCTTAAAAATTGATGATAATATTATTAATATAGACGATAGTGCAAAACATATTGGATTGATCATTGACTCTGATTTACGCTATTCGTCCCATGTAACTTTAATCGTTCGTCACGCCTTTGCTAATCTCAAATTAATATACAGCAGCCGGACAATGCTTACAAAAAAAACAAAAATGTTATTATGTGAATCACTTGTATTATCACAGTTAAATTACGTCGATGCGGTTTTTGAGCCTAGATTATTAAAAAGAGACGTACTAAGGTTACAGCGTATTCAGAACTGTTGCATCAGGTTTATATGTGGATTAAGAAGAAGAGCACCCACTTCATTCTATTATAAACAAGTGCAGTGGCTTACTTTGGAAGAACGTCGCAAGGTACATGAATGTGTATTATACTATAAAATTTTACATACACAAAAACCTCCGTACTTGTACAATAAACTTAGGTTTAGAACTGACGTACACAATCTGAACCTGAGACAAGTTGGTTGCTTAACGATGCCTAAACATTCAACCGCCTTATTTGAGGGCTGCTTTTCATTTAATGTAGTTAGGATTTGGAACTGGATACCCGATTATTTAAAAGAACTCACATTGAGTAGGTTTAAACGTGAAATTAAAAGTAATTTGCTTAATGGTAGCTTAAAAGTGTAATGGAAGATGGATACCTATAGTATCTATAGGGGGTGTTTGGGAGCTCGGGGTTGATGGTTATTTCGATATTTTTAATGTCGAAATAATTATCAATGTTGAATTTTTGAATATTTTCTGTTGGGGTGGGATTGCTTGGACACTTTTGGTTTCATTTGAAATAGTATTATTCATTTTCTTTGTCATAAAACTTGTAATTTCTGGTTTCTACCCAAAATGTTGATATTAAATCATAATGGATTTGTAATTATCTTCTTGGTAAAGGATTTCTCACCATTTTTTATTTTTTTAAAATTATTTTTTGACTTTTTTTTGTAGTTTGTCTTTATTTTGAGTTGTATTCATAGGTATAGTGTATTTGGTAACTGGTTTAGTGGAAGAGCAAATTCTTGATTTATTCAAGAAATTTGAGCCCTGCCATTTGGCAAACTGCTGTGTAACATTATGAACCTTTTTTTTGTTTTTCTTTATTTGTATGCCTGTATGTTTGGCCAATAAAAGCATTTATTATTATTATTATTATTATTATTTACTGTGTTTGGGCGCAGGACAAGTTTTGAGACTAGCATTTGTAGTCTAGTGTTTTTTTCATATTTTATTTATAACTATTTTAATCTGGAAGTGTCTATTTCATAGCGACAGAAGTTGATAAGGCATCAATTACTGTAGCTTTACGACCTATAGTAGCTGATAAATTAAGGATTTTTCATAGTGGCGAAAGTCTTTTAGCCTTATAATCCAATACCCTTTTGAACTATCAAACATCAGCAACTGCTACAGTCTAAGTGCTGTAACGTCAACGAGTTCGTGCAGCGCTCCTTACGCTTAGACATAAATAGGCGTGTGGGTAAAGTGGTTGGAGAACACGGTCATTTTCCAACCAGATTGTTTCATTTTAGGTTTCAAACCATGCAGAACTTTTTATGAGGAATAACTTTGTTTCATAAAACTAATAATAAAAAAAGTTTTTCATATTACTGTCGGTTGCAAATACAAATTTGCCCATTTGTGAAGTAATTGTATTTCACCACGATTATCACAGAATTTGCCAATTCTGAAATCAAATTTGATTACAGAATGCTGGAATTCTCTCTCTTGAGATTGAAGAAATATTCTGCAACATCTCTTACCCCATGTAATTTAAATGTATTTTCATTATACCTTACTGAAAACCCTATCTTAACATGCCTATTAAGAGTACCGAAAATGACCTGTTTTTTCTACAACTGCTATGAAAAGTGACGTATTTCTCATACCTAACTTAATTTCAAAACCAAATTTTGCTCATACTGTGAGAAATATTATTTTTCACGGCACTTTGCCCACGCCACATACATTTATATGGAGAATCAAATAAAATCGACAAAAACTTGGTAGGCTACTGTCATCTTTAAATACCTTCTTAGTTGTCACAAAACTGTCAGACTAATTAATATAACGGAGAATTTAGAGAAAAGAAATGACGTTCCGGGTTTGACCATACACAATTAATTGCACAAATTTCACGATCAACTATAATTTTGAATAAAATTATTTAACAGCTTAGAGATAGGATACTTTAGTGTTAGTTTTGTTTTACTAACCATAAAAATAAATATTATGTTACTTTACTTGTATTCTTTAAATTTGTGCAGTTGTAGAAAAAGTATAGTGTGCAACATGTGGGGAAATTACTTTTCTCACTCGTGTATTTGCGGAACTCGCCCTTCGGGCTCGTGCCACAAACTTCCACACTCGTGAGAAAAGTTGAACTTTCCCCACTGGTTGCACAATATACGATTTCCTGTGCGATAACATGCGTGATTGTTCAGTTCCCTTAGCAACACTAAACAACAATTGTATAATGACAGCAGATGTCAGTGTTTTGAATTATAATTGTATTATGACAGCAGATGTCAGTGTTTTGAATTATAGTATAGTATAGTAAATACTTACTAGTTTTTGTATTAAGAAAGGTATAATGAAAAGTATCGTTCATTACACATCCATAAATGGTTTTCCCGTGCTTGCACGACTTCCTGTCGCGCGCAGACGGAAAAGCCTATTTTCTGGACTCGTAATGAAATCTACCTATTTTTCTGTGGCGGGAAAAAAGTTTGACATTTTATCACTGTTGTCAGGTAACAAAATATTGTAATGTTTTTGTTATTTATTTAAATAGTTTTTTACTTGTGGGATAAAGTTATACACACTGTGGCTAATTACTATCTATTGAATTCCTTATTAAACTTAATTTATATACACACTCTACTTAATGTCTACTAATTTATTCACACGGTATCATAGTTCTAATTTATTTAACCACTTGAATATTACACTATTTATCTTAACTATTTAATTCACTGTCCGATTACTAAGAGCTTCTGTAAACTGTCTATGAACTAACTCTTTGACTTCGTTTCACTCCTTGTCAACTCTCTCAAAAACCCGCGTATATATAGTCTTGATCAATTCTCGAAAATTCTGAACTAACTGTTTCAATAATAATTGTTCACGCACTCAAAAGCCCGCGTATATATAGTCCTTCTCGACTCTAGAAAATTCCAGTACCTTCCGCGCTCGTTCTATGCACAAACAAAGCGAATGTTCTCGAAAGGAGCGCAGCCACCAAAATTTAGAGTCGAGGGACAGGACCGGCTTTGAGTTGGTGACCTCGCAACATTGCCCCCTCCTTAATATGAATTCTGTGTAGCCAGGACTGGATGTTTAAATCGGCAACTGGACCCATTCCTACACTTTCCGGTCGTATGGAAATAACAGGGCACTGACTTCATTGTACACTGATAACGGGGGGTATAGCTGCAGATTAATATGTGGACACCGGTATCTTCGGAGATCACTTTCATCATATTCCTGATGACTCGCCAAACCAACTGTTTGCTCTCTATCTCAGGCATAGCTAGTTTCTTCACGTTGGATTCGAAGGCTAGAAGATGTACCGAGAATTGTGTTTGATTCTCAGTGTCTTGCCATGGGTTGGAATCTGTTCTGCAAGTTTTTCTAGTTGCCCAAACTTCTTTCGGAAGACGGTTGCCAAGCCTTGTGCGTTTTTGATACTGGCTGGGATGTTGTGTGCCAGTAAATAGTCTTCCGGGAGCGTGAACAAATCTTGTCGTTGCTCTGTAGTGACTCCAAATCTAGCTTTACCGGTACCTCCATGCGCCCATAAATTCTTCGAAGGCAGGGTCAGAATCTTCCTGGACATGGTTCACTCATTCCTGTGTGTCATGGTCTCCTGCGAATGGCGCTAGTCGGTTTTGGTGGACTACTTTCGGTTTTCCATTGGGGATATTGTTTATGCGATAGATGACGTCATTGATCCTCTTCTTTATGAAGTACGGACCCTCCCACGATTTTTGTAATTTTGGAGAAAACCCTTTTCTCCTCGTCGGGTTGTGTAACCATAATTTGTCCCCTTCTTTGAAACTGCCTTCTGTGGCCTGCGTGTCGTGCCGTTTTTTCATTCTGTCGCTGGCAACTTGAAGATTCGTTCGGACCAATTCATGCACATCGTCCATCCTTTTTCTCAATCGATATTGCCAAGCCACTAACTCGACTCAGAAGAAACCAGAACTTTTCATTGGGATGAAGAATGTCAAACAGCTTTTGAAACCCCGAAGAGAGGATTAACCACGGCGCCGATACTAGGATATCCGTTACCAGAGGGAGACTTTATTCTTAACACTGATTCAAGCAGCGTAGGGATTGGAGGAGTGCTCTCACAGATCCAAGGAGGACAGGAAAGAGTACTGGGGTAGTTCAAGAATCCCGAGAGCCAGATCGCTAGATGGATTGAACGACTCCAAGAGAACGATTTCAACATCGAACATCGGGCTGGTGTGAGCCACCGAAATGCCGACTACCTGTCTAGACGACCGTGCTCTGCAGACTGTTCCCACTGCAACAAGGCAGAATCTAAGGAAGCTGCAGTTTCAAGAACTACAGTAGTCAATGAAGAATGGTCACCTACCAGGATCAGAGAAGATCAGGAGAATGATCCTGGTGGGTGACCAGATCGTCAACTTGATAAAAAGCATGGTAGACAAAAGGCCGAAGAAGATTAGATGCTGGAATTGTGGCGAGCTAGGGCACATACGCAGTTCGTGTAAGCGCCCTAAGACTCCAGCAAACCAAGAACCCCACACCTGACTCCAATGTAATGTTTTTGTTATTTATTTAAATAGTTTTTTACTTGTGGGATAAAGTTATACACACTAAGGCTAATTACTATCTATTGCATTATTTATTAAACTTAATTTATATACACACTCTACTTAATGTCTACTAATTTATTTACACGGTATAATAGTTCTAATTTATTTTTACCACTTGAATATTACACTATTTATCTTCACTATTTCAATCACTGTCCGATTACCAAGAACTAAAATCTAATACTTTTTTCCCTTGTATAATAAATAACTATTACATTCTCTCTCTCTTGTGATAGAATAATATTCTCACACTGGTTAGCAATAATAACATTAGCCTTGACGCAGTTGATTTTCATTGTGGTGGCAAAACTTGAGTAAGTGTCACATTGAGTGTGTTTAGCTAATATAATTGTGACTGAGTTCTGTAATATAAATTATCTTTTGTTCGTTCCCATTTAAAAATATGTATTTAAAATCTTTGATCGTGGAGAAAGTATAGTCTGCTACTCGGTTAGAATGAAAATTTTCATTCTAACCTTGTTACAGAATATACTATTCTAATATATTATTATTTACCTGTAATCTACTAAAATTTTTTGGACGGTAGTCCATGGTATTCCGAGCTCTAACGATAAGGTTGTCGCACTAACGTGTGGATTAAACTCTATATAAGATAAAACGTTGATAATATTTTCTTCGGTTCTGACGTTTCGCCGCCTTAGTAACGTAGACCGGCGGAAACTTCCCGTAGTACGTAACCGTTGAACCAGGCGTGCAAAGAATCTGCTCCTGAAATGACGGCGATGTGGATACCTCATCGCGTACTCTCTTGCAATTATTATAGCATTCTGAAAGCACCCAATTAGTGTGATCAAATTGGCAGTTGGGGTGGAACAAATGAAAGACAAGCATTTTTCAACGAAAATGTATTGGTTATATAGTCCTTAATAACATACTAAAAGTCCCATAAAATATTGCAATGGCAAGTTGGAAAAAATGGCCGCCATTTTGTTTTTTTATGAGTTTCTCGATATTTTGGTACATATCTTAATAAGTATCAATTTTTTGAGAAATTGTCAAGATACTTTGTTCATAGGAAATAAAAAATTACATAAATGTTGACCCCTATAACATAAATTTTTAAGAGTTACGGTAAAGATAGCAAAAAAAACAAATATTTACTTTAAAAAAAATTAACCAATAAATGCAATCGTTGTTACGAGCAGTTTAGGTAAGAAGTTACAATAATGCCATAAAACAAAACAAACAATTATTTTAACATAAAATTAGATCTTCCTCTTCTTCTTCATCATTTATGGTGCAGGGCTGGACTGTAAACTATACACGAATGACGGAAAGTATAATTTCCTATTTGTTTGGAAAATCATTTTTATTCGAATTTTAAATAGTTTAGGAGAAATTACATTGATTTTAATGAAATAATATTTAATTTACCATGATTTGAGAAACAAATAAAAAAATTATTCCATGAAAATCAATATAATCATAAATAAATGCTTAAATTTAAATTGATTCAAACATCGATTATTGGACATCTATTTATTGATAGTAATCTTTTATTTTTGTTATTTTGTATTTATTTACTTAAGTGAATAAAAATGTAAATATGTTGTATTATCCTATTTAAAACAGGCATTTTTAGTTATGGTGTTTTTTAAAACAATATGGCATGGATTTTTTATATAACATATTTCTGTTAAATTAGTGCATTATGGTATTGTCAAAATGTTATTAAAACTAAAATGGTATTAAGTTTTTACCAAGACACAATTTAGGTGTTTTCTAAGAAAATTAAAGCGACAAAAAGCTTTTGATTTTTGGCGCTATTATTTTTAGTTAAAAATCTATTAATCGTGAGAAATAAAAACAGTATTTGACACAATATTAACTACATAATTTTATTTATAACCAAAAAAAGCCACTTAAAAGTTTTCAAAAAACCCGGATGTTTGGGAAATATATCCAAAAACTTCAAAATGGCGGCGATTTTTCAATACTTGCCATTGTCAGATTAGATGGGACTTTTAGTATAGTATTTAAGGCACCCTTAACTTTAAATTTCTACCATTAAACATTTGTCTTTAATTTGTTCCACCTTACTGCCTAAAATTTGCTAATTTGACTACACTAAATGTAAACTTGAATCATGTCGATGGCCTCATCATTTGTAAAAGGCGAAGGAATTTTGAATGCTTAATCTAAGACAACATACATAATTTGACGCTTCTTTGTAATACTGTCATTAAAAACATACGATATGTTCCCAAGCCTACCTATGGTTAGCTAATTTTGATCTTTTTCTTGTTAGTTTTTCACATTTTTTACGATAAGTCAAAAACGAATAGAGATATCAAGATATCAAGAGGTTTTCACTAAAATATGAGAAATTTAAAGCTGCTTCAGAATATGTTACTAAAATAGAAACGTTTCATTTAGTTTTTTAATAAAATCGTAAAAATAAGTAATCGCTGCATAAAGCGACCTCTAGTTTATCTGTTTTAAAGTAATCGATAAGGTATATGACGTCTGATAGATGTCCCTCGTTTGACAGTTTGAGAGTTCGGTAACAAATGATCCTTTTACTCTACGAGAAATCTGCTTCAGCTCCACTCCTATCATTCTCCATTTCGGAGTTAATTGCCGAACGGCCCTTTTTTGTATTTGCATGAGTTAACCTCACATTCTGTCAAATGGATTGAGATTTAGTTCTAATCAAGTAGGCTCTGTATTTTTCTACCTTGGTTAATAATGAACAACTTTTCTACCTCAACAAAAGTCAATAAAGTTAGGTTTAGAGGCTAGTAGTGAAAAAAAGTTATTGATATATAAGGCGGTTCAGTCTATTTTTAAATATGTTGGTAGAAAAAGCAGAAATAATGTAAACATCGAGATTATTCCAGAGGTCAAAAACTCTATTAGTAAAAACATTTTGTCTCAATCTGGTCAAAGCTTTCTTTTTTAAGTTTCAATTCTTGTCCTCTGAACCGCCGTTTGTCTTGGCTTAATGGAAATATCACGTAAAGGTTTCCGAAGTTGAATTTTAATATTTTAATTGTTGTGATGAGATCTCCACGGTGATGTCGAAGTTCAAAAGAAGTTAAATTGGTTATAACAAGTCTCTCTTCATAAGAAGGTCTAAGTCCCAAGGGAAGTCGAGTGGCTTTTCTTTGAATATTTTTTAATAAACTTCTATTACGAATCAAGTCAGGATACCAGGCGGGCTCCGCATATTCAAGAATGGGTCTTACATAAATGGTGTAAAGTTTACAAAACGATTGAAACGTAACTCTCGAAAAACACTTCCGTATAAGATACAGCCTGGTGGACATTGCTATGTTTCTTTGAAGTTTCTCGAGGCGTACAGAAAGAGACACGTCCTCTGCGTGCTGCTTGTTGTGTAGTCAAAGAGCGAGACGATACTGAAATCACTCTCAAATTTTTAGATAATTTCCATGCTTATACGATGATAGTCGTTCAGATTACCGTAATGGTAGTGTCTAGGACCAGGCCTGGCAGAAAACTGCTAAGAAACTTGGTGTACAGTTGTGTTGCAAAAAATTATACAAGTATTATAAAGATGCGTTAATGTCATCATATTTGCGTGAAACCTGCTGGTATTATTGGTGAAGGTTATCAAATGTCATAGGTAGTCAAAATTGGAAATCATTAGCGTCGAGTGTCAATTGCTTGATTCTAAATATTGTTTTGATATTTTTATTACATAAATTTGCTACCGCAAGAGCTAACCATCCGTTTTCATTATTATTTGAGCCAAAGTAACAAGCCATATTTATGTTTTATTATTATACGAAAAAGTCTAAGACCCGTTTGCACCTGTACCCCTTAAAAGGAGTACTTTACTAAGCGTCTCTTGAAGTTATTGGACGCTTGAATTTTTTCCCAGATGCATGACTGTCACTTAACAGAATCTTAAGTAAGGGCCCCTTAAGTTTTTCTATCTATAGTTCATTTAAAAACCAGGAGGAGTAACTTGAATTTAAGTTGGCAATTCTGTAGATAGATATCGAAGAATAAAAATATATTATTCCAACGCTTACAACAATGTTTTGAAAAATAATTTTTCAAAAACAGTGACCGTTCAACGAAGAAGAAACAACTACTTCCCGGGCTACATGCCCCGACAGACATTGAATTACACTTCTAAGTCAAACGGGGTTGGTAAATCTACAAGATTTAAACCAACCATTCTGGTTTGCAACAAGAAGGAACAACATAACTCGTAGACCGGTTTCGGTGTATTGCGCCTCATCAGTACAAGGTATATGTTATCGTCCGAGAGTTAATCCCGAACTGAATTTGTCTCTACCATCGCCAACTATACATAGCTTCCAATGACGGAAATGTGTTAGCTGCGAAAGTAGCGACACCTTCACCTCCAAGTCGCAAACCAAAATTCGAATGTGACAACAAGCCCGTGAACTTGAAAGCGTTGGAATAATATATTTTTATTCTTCGATATCTATTGGTAAAACGCTTTACTAAATACGACAATTTTACAGGAAACTGTAATACTTCAATTCTGTAGATCTCTGATTGGTCAGATTGCACCCAGTTTCAAACAGCACTTTTTAGCATTGACATCTTGTGATAATTGACAGTTCTGACCTGACATATATAATATATTTGTTTTTATCATCGCCTTCGTTCCCTTGTTATTTCATCATTTTTACTTAGTTTTCCACTCTATTTCGTTAAAACAGTTCTTTTCAGAACTCCTGTTTGTTGAATTTCTGCGATTGCTTACATCTCATCTCAACCCGACATCTTAAGAATCATTTTCAGTACATAAGGGCTAGTTTCCGCGTCAAGTCAATCAAAGCATATTTCATAGATTTTGATCACGACTATTTCGGAACACGCTCTTTAGTAACTAATCTAGTAACTTTTAGTGGTGTGGGTAAGGCTTCTGAAATTACTCCTCCTGGTTTTTAAATGAACTATAGTGATATTTCAGTTTCACATTTGTGTGCAACTTCACCCTACTTCAATAAAACCATTTCATTGGCTGGTCGGTTGCCGGTGATTGTTGTCATTTCATTAACCTAACTTTACTGTCCTGTCAGTTACTTTGAAGTAAATTATTTAGAATTATTATTGATAATGATAAGGATTGTTGGATAAAAGGTAAGTTTATATACAACACTTTCTTTTCAAGGTAGGTACCCACGTCTTATGCGAATTTGTAATTTTTAGATGGATCCCATTAAGAACAATGGGAAACTTTTTATTATTGTTGGAGAGGAATGTGAAGAAAATGTCCCTGTTAGTATGAATACGGTAAATGTTAGCCAAGCAGGTGGTGATAAATGACAAAGGGCACCCAACTTCTCAACCGAAGAAAAAAGATTGTTGCTAAATTTAGTATATGATTTAAGACACAAAATTGAAAATAAAAAGACTAATGGCATTACCATAAAGGAAAAAGAAAAGGCTTGTTATTCAGTAATGAATTCATTCAATTTTCAAAATCTATCAAAAACTTATAGAACGGTGGAATCATTAAAAAAGTTTTACAAAAATCAAAAAAAGGCTGTTAGGAAGGAAGTGGCAGAGAAAAAAACTTGGGGGAGGGCCAGGAGATTAATCGAAACCTTTGGAAGAAAGACAGCTAAATTGAAATATGAATGTCTTTCGTATATACGCCTAGGAAATCCTTGTTCCACAATTTCAACTATTTTCAGGTCGTCATGTAATATTTGTAATAAATCCATTATCAAAATTATTAGTAAAAGTTATTACAAAACCACAACAGTTATGCAGACAGTTTACAAATTATTTTAGGTCAAAATCCCGCCTTTAAATATTTAAGTGGTCACTACAGGAGCACTTAAATTTAAGATTAGCTTTAGCCATTTAAATGTCACTTAGCAGCTGGTGACGCTAGACGTAATTCATGTTAGGGGTTCATTTTAAGGGATACTTAACAGTGTGTTTGGTGCAAGCGGGTCTAACTATATCAAATCAAACGTTATAAACATGCCACTATAACAATAGAGCCTACGTCTAATGACCGCTTTGACAAGATAGTAAGCGGTATGATCGGTCCTTAGTAGGTATTATTTTCAAAATTCTAAAACGAAAGACGGGTAGTCTATGAAGTATACTTATTAGCTGCGAATATTGCAGCTAACTCACCTGAAGGGACGTGTGATAGTAGAATATAAAGGGGGGAGGTATGGGACGGAGGCTGGAGTGCCCCAGGGCTCGGTTCTGGATCAGACGCCCTGGAAGTGTGTGTTTGATGAGATTTGTGGGATATTATGTGAAGAGGGATGTGAGCTTATGGTGTATGCGGACGATGTGTGTCTGGTATGTACGGCAAATGGAGAGGCGGAGAGGATGTGCAGGAAGATTGTGGAGATTGCGGACTGGAAGTAGCGGAAGAGAGAACGGTGGGGTTGCTAGTGAAGGGACGGAGCAAGACAGGGGAAGTGGGGGTGATGTTGACGGGAAGGATAATTCGTATGGAGGAGTCTGTCAAATACCTAGGGGTGTGGTTAGATAGTCAAGAGTATGCTGTACGGTGCGGAGGTGTGGGGTGAAAGAACGGGGGTGAATGCTAGGGTTAGGCCACTCCTGCGGGTGCAGAGAGGGAAACTCCTGAGGGTGGTGCAGGGCTACAGGACACTGGGTGAAGGACTAGCAGCAGCGGTGCTGTCAAGGTTCTACCCATTGGACGCGATCGCTAGAGCCAAGAACAAACGCTGGAGGGGTGCGTCCAGAGAGGAAGTACAAAAATGACTGGAGGAGGAAATGGAGAGAATGTGGGAGGAGTATGACGGCGCGCTAAAAGGAGCGATTTGGAGTAGGAGAGATTGGATGGACCTGAAATTCGGGGAGGTGAACTACTTTTTGACACAGGTGCTCACTGGACATGGGTCGAGAGTAGGGTACCTCCACAAGACAAGATTGGGAAAAGATAGACTGGAGTGTGCGAAAGGTGTGCAGTGGAGGATGATGCGGCGCATGTGTTTAAATGCTAGATGAACGAGGAAGTGCAGAAGAAGTTGGAGAAGAAACTAGGGAAGGCTGTGTATTGGGAGAACATGGTGGACATAATGTTGAGGGAGGAGGAGGAATTGATGGAGGTAAGTGGCGTAGTGGAGAGGATGATTAGGGGGAGAGAAGGACTCTATATGGCGCGAGAGGTAGAAATGATAGGTAGGGAGAAGATGGCGGTGTGAGCGGAGATTGTACGAGGGACCGCCGCCCGTCTCGAAGTAGGGTAGTGATTCCGAGGCGGGGGTAACGGTGAGTTTGAGGTGGGTTTGGTTGGTAGGCATCCCCCTGGGGATGAGTCCAACAGTGTTTGGGTCCTGGACAGGACCCATCCAAACATGAGTTTCCCATCTCGCCCGAAAAATAAAAAGCTGCCTCCTCGAATAATATAAAAAGGTAAGTGGCGCGCTGGTCTAGATCGGTAAAATATGAGGCTTCAATACATTTTTTACCAATGCTTGATGCTCCTTATAACGAAATGAATTAATTTAGATGTTATGACGGGGCAGTAAAAGAAGGATGGATCAAACGTGTGTTTCTATTAAACAATCATTTCAAAGTTAGTAGTGCTGTTAGTGGTTCTCAAATAGAACATATTGAAAAAAATCATCCTCTTTTGTTTTGTGATATAATTCATGTCATCAAATCTATTTATCTTTCTAGACCCATGGCCGAAAAGGGGCACGATGTGCTTCCATTGATCCAGAACCTTTCTGTGATATAGCGACGGAGTAATTGCTAAGTCTGAATAGATTAGCAACCAGGAAACTGGTTGGGCTCCTGACAGGGAACTGTAGACTCAACAAACACATGAACAGCATATCGGATTGGCATACACAACCATATGCAGGTTGTAGGCTGAGGCAACCACTGCACACCTACTGTGCTACTACGAAAGTCTAATTAGGCTTAGGTTTTCGACGATAGGGGAGGAAAAACCACATCCCTCCAAATATATGGAGGACCTGAGGTTTGGCATACGGAGTTTAGTAATAAGGACAGGTCTATACATGGAATTCTAGCATCTCTAATCAAATACGCTTCTTATATATAGAAATTATTCTCAACTTTCGTATGAGAGACTTACCTTGAACAACCATGGTCAAAATAGTAAACATCCACACGAGTAGCTCCATTTAAATCGGTGTAGGTAGTTTTTTGATTGAATTTTGTCTTTTTGATTAAAACGGGATTGTTAGAACTATCAATAGGTAATAGATCGTTAGTAATACCGTCTTTTTTTGTTGTTCGTGTTAAAACTTTCTCATTTTTTCTATACTTTGAATCGTTCATTTGAAGGCAGCTTGCTGTATCTGGACATGTGAGAGTTTCATTTGGTAGCTCGTTTTTATATTCATTTATCTGCACGGGGATATTATCTACTAGTTCGAAAACTAGACGCTAAAATAATAAATTTATTGAAATAGCCTGCAGCACCCTGTATATTCAACACACATATTTGCCTTGATCAATAAGTAGGTTAATAACTAATTAACTAGTGATATAAACAAAGATGATTTACATCTAAATTAATATGTAGGTATATAGTAAATTTTATACCCATTTAGAATAAGACCATCCTTATTTATTATTAATAAATCGGTTGAAACAAAAAATTACCAACAAAAATGAACGTCGTAACTAATTTATTAGATGTCACGTTTTTGAAGTTACGTCAAATTTTGATTTCATGTTAATGTCAGATGGTTCAAGAAGCCGCATACGTTAAGTTACTAAAACGGCTGGTACCTCTAAATAGGTATTAATTTTACTATACATACGTTATGACGACGAGAGAGTTCTATCAGTCATCATAAATTAGTGTTCTTTTCAGCTGTGAACTTATTTATTATTATACAGATACGTTCAAATAAAAACGGAACATAGGGGTTTAGTGTATTCGCCGATCTAAATAGTCCACCAACAAAACATTTCAGTTCACTTCAATGAACATCAAGTATTGATCTGGACAGCTGGATTCAGAATCACTGTAAAAAAGCCCGCCCCTTCTCCCACCAAAATTTGTTAGACATGTGTGAGGTGTGTCCGAAGTGCGAAATGCGATTTAGTATTGAATAATTATTTGATGGGGTTAGTAAACGTGGAAGCAATATGCTTACGTTTTATGTTCTTAAAATCGAAAATTAATTGTTAATTCTCTTTAACAATTAATATTTCGAGTTGAGATAATATGTTTTGATTTCTTTTGGCCATAACGGCTTGCAAAATAAAAATAAATTCGTAAATAAAACATATTTTGTTTTTTGGATTCTTTAAATTGAAACAAAGTTACTGGCTTGAACACTCTCACCGATCGACTGCTGTTTACTGACTGTCTGACGCTAATTAAGGACCGCCCACAGTTGAGAATACAGAGTGGTGGGAATTGTACGATATGTTATAGGTGTCCAAATAAACGATTGTAATAATCGTGTTTTTAATCTGTTGAAGCTGGATGTTGGTCGACTAGTTCAAAAGCAGTTCTGATACAATGCTTAAAATCCCTATGTTCCGTTTTTGTTTGAATGTATCTGTATGTATTACTGACCGAATAACCTTGATTTGTGATTTGGCCATCGATATAAATCTAAGTCTTGTTTTAGAAAAATGATCTGAGCGCGATTTTCATCAATTAGCTGCTATTGTTCTAAATAGGATGTAAAATGTAAAAAGTAAAAGTTAGAAATAAAATGTTTTTTGAAATAAACAAAAAAACCGAAAACGAGAAAACAAACATTTATACATATTATTTTTTATCTTAATCTAGATATTATAGCAAAACGAAACGTCTGGGATCTTCAGCAAATCTGCTCAAAACCTCTTCTTTTATGTGTTTCTTTTTTTGTGAAACTAATTACTGGTGTACACTCAGCATACACAAACTGCTTAATCTATTGCCTGTCATTGTGGACCTTAACCAAGTTTTAACTCTGCGTAGAGTACTAAAAGAGCGTTCTACGGTACTTGTTGTACATGGCAATGCTAACAAAATATGTAGAGCAGTTTTTGTTGATGGAAAAAAGTCTACTTCCTTTACCACTTCTGCTACTTCCAAACTTTTTAACTCCTCTTTATTAATTTTTTTGTCTTTCCATAAGTTGAACCCTAATTCGGCTTCATCGTCAAGCATGTTTAAATTATATAATTCTGAAAATTGTTTAATGCGCATCTTAAATTCACTCAATGACAAGTTCAGCATAACGAACGGATGTAGTGACAATAGTTCGAAAGCTGGTAGGTTTCCATCGCAAAACCGTTGCTCCAAAGATATAGTCCAAATAAGATATTAACTAAGATCTTCTCCAGTATTCTGGCGGGTTGCTAGCTGGAATGTTCGTACGATTTTACTGTCGCCCTACTATCCTTGGCACCTGTAACTCTATTCCAAGGTTTTCGGCATGTTTGTTGGCTTCAGCTAAAATAGTGTTCACGACTTCTTCTGCAGATTCGCGATGATGTTTAATTACATCTAATACTCTCTTAATATGATTTGAACATTGCAATAAATCTAAACTTTTAGATTGCAAGATATTGGCCACAGGTTCCAAAAGCGTAGAATACTTTGATATAAGACAGAAAAATAATAAATACCGGTCTTGTTGAAGCACTATAAAGCTGAAATGCCATCCTTCTAGTTGCAGAATTGCCGTCTTCTGATGGTTTTGAAGGCCTTCAAGGATTCCCATCAAGTTGTATTTAAATATAGCAATACTTTTGTATTTTTGATCATAAATATTAAAATATAGTTAGGAATAAGTGTATTGTATAATATTATTTAGGTAGGTATAAGTTTAAATTTTTAACTTGATTGATTGATTCTTTTAACTTTTGTTTGGTAATTAGGAAATTATTCAATTATTTTCAAGATTTAGGGGGGGTGCAAATGCCCCCCTGCCCTTCTTTGCGTACGCCCATGCACAGTACCCTCACATTACCTCGCAGAACTCTGACATTACCTCACAGTATCTTGAAAGTATCTCGCTGTACCAAGAAGTTCCCCACTTTACCCAAAAATAGTCTATATTCTTCGAAATACCCTTAAAATAACCCGAAATCTTGCATTACCTCCAGTATGTACACCAAAATATCTCTGTGGTTTATCCCTCGACAACTACTGATACAATGAAAAACAAAACATCAAAAATTGTCAAAGTGCCTACCTTGGGAGAAATATTTTTTCTTGACTGTTGAATATTTATGGTGTAATATTCTTTATTTCGTGGTAAATTGTTCTTTTTGTCTTTGAAATGTTTGAATAAACTGCTAAATACATTAATCTTCTCCGATTTTTTCTTCTCAACTGCAAAGGAATAGAAAAATACAGTGGTAATACCTCCGAACAATCAACATACTAGAAGAGTAAACAGACGTATTATGGGATGCCAATCTGAAGGTTCCTGCAATTCAGCATTTTTCAGTAAATGTGACAACACCGCTTATATTGAATGTTTACGTTTGTTGATGCTTGTTTGGATTTCGACCAAATTTTTTATGGATTTTGTGTTAAACTGTGGTAGATATCGTGAAGAAATTTGAATGTAAATGAATTAAGAATACTTATTTTATTGACTTCTTCAATGATTTTCCTTGCCCTCACCGTACACTAACTGACGAAAAGTAAATTCACTTCGTCTTTTACACACATTACCTGCTGCGCATTCGGTATTGTATAGAATACCTAGGTAATGTATAAAATAAATTATATTTCATACATTACCTAAACGTTTTAGGTATTCTATACATTGCCTAGGTATTGTATAGAATACCGGATTATACAGATTGCCGGTAACATATACACCGTATACCCACCAACGATCCAGCAACGAGCGAGCGTTGCGAGCGACTTGTCATGACAATTATGAAGCAACATTCATGATGTGTGGGCGGTAGAATATTTTTCATTTAATGACGAAATGGGAAATGAATATCATGGCACAACAGAAAAATGAATAGGAATTTAATGAAAAATTACTGCATAGATGCTTCGTTAGCTGCAACAAACATTCTGTTTTTCTGCACCGGGATTCTATTTTAGGATACGATCGTAACGGCCGACCAAAATTGACAATCAGCAATTCTATTTTTCGATTAATCGTAGAGATACGAGTCGATTCACTCGATAGGTATAGACGTATTCGTTTACTTATTTTGAAACTTATATGATATTTAGAATTTCCTGACATATTCTAACCTGCGCATTCTAATTTCTAACAAAAAATAAAAACGTTTTATGTGTTTTCTTTAGATTTTTGCAAATATTTACAAAAATAACACCAAGAGGTCATTTTTTTATGAAATAAACTATTATTCTTGGTACAATGTTGCCTATTCTGAGGGAGGGTCTTTTAATGTTACAGTAAGTGGAGAGGGATGGAAATACGACATTTGAACCGCGAAGCAGTAGGGATGGTTGGAGCGGGTCGAAACTATAGAAGTGTAGCTGGGATCCTTAACTCATCACCCTGTGTTATTTTTCGTTTGATGAGAAGATACCGTGGGACTGGCGATATTAGAGAAAGACATACTAGCCGTACGAGAGCAACGAATCCTATACAAGACCGATATACTCGCTTTCAGGCATTACGAAATCGGACAATCACTGCAGGTCAGTTAGCAAGTGAGCTACACCGTTCACACAATGTCGTAGTGAGCGGCCAAACTTTGAGAAACAGGTTGCACGAGTTCAACCTTAAGGCCCGTAGATCACTTCGGGCAATCGCGGTATAAGATTAGCGTGGGCACACGAACACTTAAACTGGGGACATCAAGAATGTCCTACTGTGCTCTTCACGGATGTTTCTCGCTTTGGTTTTCATCGTGATACGCGTCGAGTTCGTCTGTGGAGACGACCTGGAAATCTGGAACGTCTTGCCGCTGTCCACGAGGTGTAGAGTTACCAAGGTGGTACAGTTATGGTATGGGGCGGTATTCGTATTGGAGGAAGAACTGACCTCGTTTTACTGGAAGGCTATTTGAATACCGCCATTTATCGTGACAAAATTCTGCTACCCATTGTGCGTCCATATGCTGCTCAAGTCGGCACGAATTTCCAGCTCATGCATGACAATGCCCGTCCACACACAGCACAGCTAGTAAACGAATATCTGGAAAATGCACAAATCAATGTTTTACCATGGCCTGCGCAATCTCATCGAAATCTTTGGGATGAAGACTTTTGGACAAAGACGAAGACTTTTGATCATCAAGGAGTTTTCCACGAGAGACAACAGATTTTTGATTGTCTTTTTAATCTCTAGACCACCACAAACGAACTGAAGTTCGACAACCTCATTTTCAGCATTCCTAACAGATGCCAGGCTGTGGTTAATGCAAGAAGAGGCCATACAACCTATTGAGGTACTTTCGACTCTTGAATATTTTTTATACCATCGTACCAAATTTATTAAAATTATTAACATTCATTGTTTGTCTTTTTTTTCTGAACTTCTGTAACAATTCTCTCTTTTTGATGATGGGTTCAAAGGGCAATTGTATCATTACCACCCACATACATTTTGAAGTTTATATATGCCATACCAAAAAAGCTATAACAAATTTAAATCTTGTTCCCTACATTATTTTGATGTGTGTATTTAATATACACGAGAACAATATAGTCCACCTTACTGTGGATTCCAGGACACACTGGGATAGAAGGAAATGAAATAGCAGATGAACTAGCGAAGAGGGGGCTGAACCCTTTTGCAGTATCAGCGTCAATGTAATATTGGAAGAAATAGGCAAAGCCGAAAAAAGAGAAGATTTGACCATTGGAAAGATCTAGTAGGACTTTATTTATTTATTTACGGGCAAGCCCAATTACATATAAAAAATAAGTGAACATGAAAAATTTTGTTTTATAATTGAAATACCTACAAATGCAGACAATCAAAGATTCTTCTGGGTGACTACAACCTGTTGAGATCAAATGAATGCATAAGTCAAAGTAAAACTGCACTAAGAGTTTTAACAGGGATCCTTACGGGACATTGTCGTCTGGATGGGCACGTGAAAAAGCTCAAAATAGTGGAGGAAGATGAATGTAGATTCTGTGGCATGGAAAAAGAAACCTTAAGGGGGCACAAATTACAGTAGCAAGCAAAAATATAAGTAAGTTAAAGAAATACTAGTGAAAACAGACTAGACAGTCGAACTACATGTGGTAAAAGCCTCTTACTAGTCCGAAACCTTGTAAAGGGCATGGTACTTCACACAAGAGTGGAAAATCAAATGGTACAATTTTCAGCAGATCTTACATTTTTACCAGACCTCTGACATCTCACCTTAACGAATTGAATTTGAAACTACAAGCAAAACAGCAGAATATTGCCAACTTATTTGGATATATAAATGGATTTGAGAAAAAAGTAAGATTTTCAAGTCTTCATTAGAAAAAAACGTAGAGTCCAGTCATGGGACTGCCGACAGAAGTAAAAACACCAAAAATGAATCCCTTTTAAAAATGTTATCGTGATCCCATCGTAAATGGAATTTTTTACAAATAAATTAAACCAATTTAAAAATTCTATCGTACGCCTATGGTAGAAGGTAATTTTTACAATTAAATTATTAACTTCTTATAAAAAAGAGTACACATATATACACAGTATACATATAGCTAATGGAAAGCGTGATGATGATTTATGCAACACTATATACGCTTCATTGTTAATTGTGTTGCATAACCAAAAGTATTGTGTGTTCCATAAAAGCGTGACGAATGACCAAAAGTATTGTGTGTTGCATGAAAGCGTGACGATGACGAAAAATACATGTTTTTTCTTCACCAAAAAAAGTGCTCAACGTGCCTAAAGAAGTTTTCACTTCAAAAAATAATTTTTCTTTTTTTCCACGTTTTGAAGAAATGAAGGATTTTGAGAAAGTTTCAAATTTACCTCACATAAAATACATTGATACAGTTACAGAAGAGTTTTTAAAATCGATTTGTCGACTTTGAGAAAATAGGAAGAGATATTTCAGTTTTTGCTCTGCCCCTTTTCAGTCGAGAATGTAAGCACAACTGGAATTGTGTCATTTGCAATCAGTTTATTTTTACCAAGGAAGAACTGAAACTAAATAGGTCATCTATGACTGATACCGTTGAATGAAATACTCAATCAACGCTGATACTGGATTGGACCTTTTCAAGTTGCTGCCAGAAGATATGTTTCGGAATTTTTATATGTTAGATCTGTAATGTGATTATCAGGTTGTCTCTGAATGTATGTCAGTTGTAATCGTAACCGAAATAAAATGTCATATAAGTCAAGTGAGTTTTAATAAAGATCCAAATACAAGAAATTATGCAATTACCAAGGGTTATCCCGACATATTGGTCCTTCGAGCCGGATATATGATATCCAGTGAGTAACAAATAAGTGAAATAATAAATCAGAAGATAAAATTCAGTTGGAAGTCATACCAGTTACTAGTAGCAATAATTACACACAAGCAAAATTCAACAAAAGGTTAGATGTGGTAAAGGCGAATATCCACAAACAAGTTGTTTTTTCTACCCGGTGTCCTTCTGGTTATGTGGTCTAAGCCCAGGCCGGAATAAAGTGAATATAACATTTCGAAGAAAGGGAGGTGAATTTGTTAATTAATTAGCCGGAATCAAAGAACGGTATACACAAAGTCATTGGTGAGGTGAGTAGGTCATTTTTATAAATTGTAAGGTTAATACATGCTTCAGATTATTATATCATAAATAAACACAATATATCATACAACTATAGTGTAACACAATAATGGCGAGTAAGAAGGAAATAATTAAAAGGTATAAAAGTGATCGTAGCCAAATTATTTCGCAATTAAAAAGATTTCAGGAGTATGTAGAACATTGTGACCATTTGACAAATAAAATAATTGTGAATGAAAGGTTAAATAAATGCGAAATACTTTGGAGCGAGTTTAATAAAGTTCAGCTAGAAATGGAATTTTTAGAACCAGATGATCAGGACATTCGTAAAGAGTTTGAAGAAAAGTATTTTGAAGTTATATGTCGTTTTAGAGAATTACTAAACGGTAACAATCAACCTTCAGTTGATAACTCAACCCAATTTAATCAACAGTTACCATTTACAAGTCAAGTAAAGTTACCACCATTAGATTTGCCCACATTTGAAGGTAATTATCATAAATGGATGAATTTTTTTGATACATTTTCGAGTTTAATACAGAATAATAATAGTTTAAGTGCAGTTCAAAAATTTTATTATTTAAAATCTTGCTTAAAGGGGGAAGCTGCTCAGGTAATTAAGTCTATTGATGTTACAGAAGTAAACTATGAAGTTGCTTTCAGACTATTGCGGGATAGATATGAAAATAAAAAATTAATCATTGATAGTCACATCAGAGCTTTGTTCGAAATTCCAACTATAAGTAAAGAGTCTTGGATTGATTTACGCAATTTAATAGATACAATTCAAACTAATTTAAGAGCTTTAAAGGCTTTAAATGAAGCAGTGGAACATTGGGACACACTTTTAGTTTATCTTTTTGTTTCAAAGTTAGACCCTATTTCTAGAAAGGAATGGAAAACATTTAGTGTCAAAACTAGCACTGTAACGTGTGGTGATTTTATAAAATTTTTAAACGAACGGACTCAGATTCTTGAGAGTTTTGAACCAAATCAATGTAAAGGGCAAAAGATTCATAACAATAGTCATAACACCAAATTTGATAAAACCCGGTCTATTAGCAAAAATGAATATTCCTCACAATCCTTTATTTCTTTAAATGATCAATGTGCTATTTGTGGTAATGGTAAACATCCTATATATCACTGTCATAAGTTTCTGAATTTACCGGTGGATCAAAGAATCGCAGAAATAAAACAAATCAAACTATGTCTTAATTGTTTTAGGCCAAATCATTTTAGTTCAAGGTGTACATTACAGGGTTGTAAAAAATATGGAAAGCCACATAATACTTTACTACACATTAATTCATATAAAATTCAATTGCCTTCTCAATCAAATACTAATGTCATAAAAAATAATCAGGCAAGCCATTCAGCAAATTCAAATGCTTCAAGTAGTCATCAAGGTGCAGTAAATGTATGTACCCAAAATGAAATTTCCGAATCAAATATCAACAGAAACACAGTACAGTCTGTAAATACACATTGTGCCAATGACAAAATGTCAAATGAATGTGAAGTTTTATTGAGTACAGCAAAAGTATTAGTATTAGATAAAAACAGGCAACCTGTAGTTGCCAGAGTACTATTAGATGTAGGTTCACAGTCAAATTTCATTACAAGAGATTTAGTTTCACGATTAGGCCTAGATACTATCGATACTCATATGTCAATAGTAGGAATAAATTCTACAGTCAGTAATGCTACAAAGGTGGTAAATACTACAGTAAGATCTCAGTTTAATGAATTTGAGGTTGATTTGCAGTTCTTTGTATTAAACAAAATAACGGGCAATCTACCATCAATAAAAATAAACAAAAACATTATTAAAATACCATCTAATATCAATTTAAGTGACCCATCCTTCAATATACCAGGTCCAATAGACCTGTTACTAGGTGCCAACATTTTTTATGATTTGCTTTTAGTGGGACAAATAAAAATAGATGAAAATATGCCTATTATACAAAAAACCAAACTAGGTTGGATAATCACTGGTAGTGTGCCAAGTTTTAGTGGCTTAAATGTTAATGAAGTACAAACAATGTGTAGCCTCAGTGTATGTGATAACCTTAATCAAATGTTAGAGAAGTTTTGGAAATTAGAAGATGTACCAGAAAGTAAGTTAATGACTAGACAGGAGAAAGAATGTGAAGAATTATTCTCAGCTACTGTCAAACATGAACAAGATAAGAAATTCATAGTAAGACTACCTACAAAGGAAGGAATAGAGAATCTGGGAGAATCAAAGGATATGGCAATTAAAAGATTTTACAAGTTAGAAAGAAGGTTAGAATATAATGAGGAAATGAAACAGCAGTATGTAGATTTTATGGATGAATACTTGAAACTAGGACATATGACACCAATACCTGAGGAACAAATAGAAGTAGAAGGAAGACCAGTATATTATTTACCTCATCACCCAGTGTTAAAGGAGACCAGCACTACAACAAAATTGAGAGTTGTCTTCGATGCCAGTGCTAAAACCAACAAAGGCATCTCTCTGAATGATATGTTGAAAACTGGACCCATAATTCAAGATGAACTGTATGCCATATTACTGAGGTTCAGAAATCATAATGTTGTCTTGGGTGCAGATGTAGAAAAAATGTATAGACAGGTGTGGATTGATCCAGAGCAGAGAGATCTGCAAAGAATAGTTTGGAGAAATAGTAAAGTTGAACCATTAAAACATTACAGATTGAATACGGTGACCTATGGAATGGCACCAGCTTCATTCCTAGCGATTAGAAGTTTGAACCAAGCAGCAGATGAACAAGAAGGTAAGTATCCAGAAGCAAGTATGGAAATAAAGAAAAATTTTTATGTTGACGACTTACTAACAGGAGCTGAGTCAATTGAAAAGGCAAGAAGACTAAAAACGGAAATTTCAAGTGTTTTAGAAGAAGCAGGATTCACCTTGAGGAAGTGGATTTCTAATAAGCGAGAAATATTCAATGACATTGACCAATACAATGAGGTGTCACATCATGTTTTGGACCAAACCATAGCAAGAACCTTAGGATTAGTGTGGAATATAGAAAGTGATAGTTTACAGTATGTGGTGAAAATAGATAGTAGTTTGAAACCTACTAAAAGAAATATATTATCAGCAGTGGCAAGTGTTTTTGACCCATTGGGATTGGTTGGTCCAGTTATAATTGAAGCAAAAATGTTCTTACAGACGTTGTGGAGTGAAGGATTAGATTGGAATGATGTATTACCCAAGAAGTTATATAGTCATTGGACAAGGTTCTATAGTGAATTATTAAGTTTGAATAAAATTAATATACCAAGGCAAACAATTTGTTGCCATCCAGTTCTAGTGGAAATACACGGTTTTAGCGATTCCTCTGAACGTGCTTACGGTGTTTGTATATATTTAAAAACAAAAAATAGTGATGAAACTGTGCAAGTGCGGCTTTTATGCGCCAAATCGAAGATAGCGCCCTTGAAAACTATTACATTGCCCAGACTGGAACTCTGTGCTGCACTTTTACTTTCAAGAGTTATGCGGAAAACCATCGAATCATTAAATATGGAAATTCATACTACACATTATTGGACTGATTCTCAAATAGTATTAGCTTGGATTAATGCAGAACCAAGCAATTGGAATATTTTCGTTGCGCATCGTGTTGCAGAGATTCAGAGAAATTCTAAGATCGAGAAATGGAAGCATGTTACAAGTAAGGATAATCCAGCAGATATTATATCTCGTGGTTGTTCACCAGAAGAATTGGCGGAAAACGACTTATGGTGGCAAGGCCCTAAGTGGCTACAAGAAAAAGACAATTGGCATGAAACTTTAAAAGAAAACAATAATCTAGATATTCCAGAAAAACGCAAACAAACAAAGGTATTTATGCATGTTGCAGAATCAGATATATTCAACAAATATTCAAGTTTAATAAGGCTGCAAAGAGTTGCGGCCTTTTGCCTAAGATGGCTTCAAAATAGTGTAAAAAGTAAAAACAATAAATCATTTGGTATACTATCTGTTGATGAGCTAGATAAGTCTTTAATCTGTCTAGTTAAATTAGCCCAAGGCATTTCATTCGCAAGAGAAATAACCTCATTGAGAGCCAACAGGGCTTTACCCGCTAATAACAAATTATTAAGTTTAAATCTTTTTCTTGACTTTCAAGAAGTTCTACGTGTCGGTGGTAGATTGGGGAAATCATCTTTGTCCTTTTGTCAAAAATACCCTATAATATTAGATAAGGGTCATATTTTTACCACGTTAATTATAAAGCACGAACATAAAAGAAATCTTCATATGGGCCCACAAAATTTATTGTGCAGCCTAAGACAAAAATTTTGGATTCTTGGCGGTATAAGTGAAATAAAGAAAGTACTTCGCTCATGTATAATTTGTTTTCGTGTGCGTCCAAAAGGTATTTCATACATAATGGGTGAATTACCTGAGCAACGCTTAGTACCTACAAAACCATTTTTCAACTCAGGAGTAGACTTTGCAGGTCCATTTATTATAAAAACTTCAACATTAAGAAATTGTAAGCGTATTAAGGCTTATCTTTGTATATTCGTTTGTTTTGTGACACGTGCTGTACATTTGGAAACGGTTTCGGATTTAACAACTGAAGCCTTTCTAAATGCATTAAAGCGATTTATTGCGCGAAGAGGTAAGTGTCAGAATATTTTTTCAGATTGTGGTACTAATTTTGTAGGAGCTAACAAAGAAATGTCAGAGTTCGCGGAGCTATTTAATAATATGAAATTTCAAAACAAAATTTCCAATTATTTAGCTGGAGATGGAATTAAATGGCATTTCATTCCTCCTCGAAGTCCTCATTTTGGGGGACTTTGGGAAGCGTGCGTTAAACAAGCCAAACATTATAAAAAAAAATTGTGGGAAATGCCTCACTAACTTTTGAGGAATTGTCAACCATTTTTGTACAGATTGAAGCATGTATTAACTCAAGGCCTTTGAGCCCTTTATCTAGTGACCCCAACGACTTATCACCATTGACTCCGGGACATTTTCTTGTCGGTGACGCTCTAACCGCTCTACCGGAATCAGATGTGTCCGATATAAACTCTAGTCGTCTCAACCGATATGAGCATATGAAGCAAATTGTACAAAGTTTCTGGAAACGTTGGTATCGTGAGTGTTTAAGTGAACTAACCAGGCGCACTAAATGGCAAGGTTTCAGCAATCCTAATCTCAAAATAGGAGATTTGGTCCTCCTTAAAGAGGATAATATTCCTCCCCTTAAATGGGCATTAGGTCGTATTGTGCAAGTGTATCCCGGTACCGACAAAATAGTGCGAGTGGTATCAATCAAAACAGAAAAAGGTATTTTCAAGCGTGCCGCCGCAAAAATTTGTTTGTTGCCTACGGAATGATTTTTTATCCACTTTTATCAATTTGTATGTTTAGCTATTTAAAGCATTTTGATTCATTGCGATCAGTATTTATGTTTAGTTGTTTAAAATATGTTGAACCCACTGTCAGTATTTATTTTATTGTTTAAGTATTGTTCTCAATTTATCGTTGTAGTTATTATTCTGGCTTATTGGTTGAAAGTGTGTACTTTCAAGGGGGGCAGGATATGTTTCGGAATTTTTATATGTTAGATCTGTAATGTGATTATCAGGTTGTCTCTGAATGTATGTCAGTTGTAATCGTAACCGAAATAAAATGTCATATAAGTCAAGTGAGTTTTAATAAAGATCCAAATACAAGAAATTATGCAATTACCAAGGGTTATCCCGACAAGAACAATACACCAACTTGCGAAGCTTGTGGCATACACTCGGCATCTTTGAACAAATTAAAGCAATAATAATTTTCTTTGTACACCATACTTATTAAAACTCACTGATAAAATTGCCTACGAAGTGGCTCTTGGGGTATTTGTAGTTTGATAGTCCTTTATTTATAATTCATGATTGGAGGTTTTTTTGTCTTACCTTTACCTTGTGCGTTATAACTATGAATGTAGTTTGCCATTTGAGGACACATACATTCTGAATTATAAACTAAATTAGCTGGTAACGCTGGCGGTGGACAAATACACTTAATAGGCACGCTGTCTTTCAGCAGTGGGTGATCTAAAGCCATCGAAATATCTGTATCTTGTATGGTACAGTTATCGGTAGCTAGTATGGAATTATCATAATCTGTTGTCATGGGTTGATCTTCTGTAATTGTTTTATCCTAAAATGCAGAGACATATTTATTCAATGCAAAAGAAGCTATACAGGGTGTCCCAGAATTTTTTAGACAGGCTATAACTCTAAAGCGGCTGAAGATAACTTCATAAAATTTGGTATGCAGCAATTGGACGGATTTTACAATATTGCGAATCCCTCATGACGTCAGCGAAATCATCAGCGTAGCTATGACGTCATGTCATTATAAAATATCAAATGCAAAGGTGGTCGTGTGACTGCTCATATTAAAGGTCTTTTTATTCTGAATTCAACCATGTAATACACTTAGTATGTTAAAATTTATTAGTTGTGTATTTTCGATCAAAAGGAGTTTAACAAACAAATTTAATCACATGAAAATCAAGGCAATAATACCATTATTCTACAATTAATTTTCAATAATGTGCTCAAAATGCCCCCCTTCCGCTTCAACACAAGCCTCAAACCTTCTCAATAGTTCACGCGTACATGCCGCTCTTATCATTTCTGGAGTAACAGCTCTACATGCTGACCTAACACCCCTCGATTTTTTTATTTGGGGTTATTTAAAAGATATTGTATACTCAAATCCACCACGCGATATTGATGATTTAAAAAATAAAATAAAAGAAGCATGTAGAGCTGTTACTCCAGAAATGATAAGAGCGGCATGTACGCGTGAACTATTGAGAAGGTTTGAGGCTTGTGTTGAAGCGGAAGGGGGGCATTTTGAGCACATTATTGAAAATTAATTGTAGAATAATGGTATTATTGCCTTGATTTTCATGTGATTAAATTTGTTTGTTAAACTTTTTTATTTATTTTGTTAAACTCCTTTTGATCGAAAATACACAACTAATAAATTTTAACATACTAAGAGTATTACATGGTTGAATTCAGAATAAAAAGACCTTTAATATGAGCAGTCACACGACCACCTTTGCATTTGATATTTTATAATGACATGACGTCATAGCTACGCTGATGATTTCGCTGACGTCATGAGGGATTCGCAATATTGTAAAATCCGTCCAATTGCTGCATACCAAATTTTATGAAGTTATCTTCAGCCGTTTTAGAGTTATAGCCTGTCTAAAAAATTCTGGGACACCCTGTATATACATTCACAAAACTTCATCTAAATAAAATTATTTTTACGAAAAAAAAAACATAAAAATCCAAAAAAATAGTTGGAACAATTTTCTCGAAAATTTTTCTTTCAAAATGTTTTACCATAAAGAACTTTCTTTGCTAAAAAGTAACATTTTACCGAAAATATCAAAAAATCACGAGCGGAAAAATTTTACTTTCCATTCAAGTTCGTTTTATGACAATTTTTTGTCCGGATTACATTTTCACAATTTGACTTTATCTCATATATAGCTTTTATTTATTTTTTAATTATAACTTCAACTAAATTTTCCGGCTAGTCTTTGCCTTTTATAAATTACAAAATACGCTTTGCACCAAACTATCCTTCAGGATGAATGAACGGAATGAAACTTGCAGGTAGAATATTCCTAAGCTTGTAGCAAAGATTATCAGTATGAAAACAAAATATCCAGGAAGACAGCTAAGCAGTGATTTTTGTTTTTGAATGATCTCTTGATATTAGTAGTCTGGGTGACAGAAAAGGTTCGTTCCGTGGTAGTAAATCTGATTTTTAAACCAAGATAATTAAGCTATTTTCAAAACAAGTTGTTGAATGATTTGTTTTATAAGGAGTAGAGTTGTTTAAAAAAAATATTAGAGACGTTAACGTAATGCTTTTTGCGTTAAATCGGTTGGTATTATTTGAGGTGAAGGTTATCAAAAATGGAATTTATTGTCGAGTGTCAATTGCTTAATTCTGAAGATTGTTCTAATATTTCGATTTTCTTAAAATATAAAGAGACTTACCTCACTTTTGGATTTGTGTATTTTTTGGCTAATACTTTCATTGGAATATACAGATTCGTCTAGCATCTCAACGGCACTACTGAGCTCTAGATGCGGTGTAGTAGGTCCCATAAGTTCAATAACTGTTTTCAAATCATCTTTAACTTTATTAAGGGACGCTTCACGATTAATATTTTTTTCTGATGATGTGTAAGATGGACCTAAGCATATTTTATAATTAGGTAATTTTAAAGGAATACTTAGATGTTGTAGTGTAATATAACCGAGTGTCCCAACAAACCAAGCTAACTATATTTTATCCATTAAATTTTAAGAATATATCGTCTGGAAAAAATTGGGATGGTGCTTTTTAATTTTTTAGTTCTCTCTAAAAAAACTTTGTACTGTGTGCTGGTAAGAAAAAGTGAAAAATTTTGTATGAAAACTGCCTTTGAATTCTAATTTATTTATTATAATTGCACATAATACTTTGTTTATTGAGATCTAACAAATGAAACTTTGAAAGATTTTGACATTTTGGGTTTTGAAAAAATATTGCAAGCAATTCCAATTTTGCTGCCCCTGTTTTGGTTACAGATGATGCCAACTTCTCAAGACGTGACATTATGGATTTTCATGACAGCCACATTATGGGCTGATGTAAATCTGCATGCCACAGTTCAATACACCTTTTCGGTTTGGTATTATGGACGATTATTTATTAGGAGTTATTTTTCTTCCTACTAAAAAACCGTCATTTAAAAAAAATTCAGTCATTAAAGTCACCTGCTTTGTCATTTACGTCTAGGTAGAAGATGGTCACAAATTTTAGAACAAGCGTTGGATGGGCTATGTTGCCAGTACTCAATTCCGTAACTCAGGGAGCCTAGTAGATCTTTCTCCCAAGGTGTTCTTACTAATTTTGCAAAAAATTAATTGTTCCGACTTTTTTATATATCCGTCGAAAAAATTAAGGTAAATCCAGAATTTCCAGAAACAATTTGAAAAAAAAAGCAATCTATTTTCACTAATTCAACTACCACTCCTTGGATGTCAAAGATAATAGTTTAATACTATCATAACGCCTTAGAAAGTTTTTGAATAATATTTTCCCAAGAACAGAGACCGTAGAGTTTAAAGTGAAAATATGTATCGTATATTACATTTGTTAGTTTTAAAAAAGGACCATTTCTTAAACTGAACTCGTTATTTTTTAATAAAAAGTTTTGTAATCCAGAGATATTTTTGTTTTAATCTGTTTTATTGGGAGCTATCAAATTAATATAAAATTAACATAACATTCCGAGGGACGTGGTTTACCGTAACCCATTTTTTTTAAATTTAAGCCAACACACTATTTTACTTATTGTGTTATATAACATTTTTCCGTCTTTTTTGCACACATTTATGTGCTTGCGTTTGTTCCCATACAAATATCTTTAAATGGTGTTAATTATTTGTAGATATATAATTTTGTTTAATCATACCTTTGGACTTTAATGAACCTTGGGACTTTTCAGAATCTGTTTGTGCATTAACACCTTGATTCCTTGATTTCCTATTGAATTTATCAACTGACATCGTTCTTCAAATGGAAACTGTAACTTTTTATTGGTTGAAAATGGTTAAATTCATTATATTGATGTATAATATGATATATAAAATTGTAAAATATAAGATTGACAGTTACGTTTATGACGTCTTATAAAATTATTTGGCAATCCAGCCTCCTGTAAAATAAAATTTAATATGGCGTCCCTGTTATATATACAAACGAGTGTTTATTTTGGCTTTAAGGATTGTCTTATGTCTTGATAATAATAATAAACAATATAAAGTTACACTAATATACTAATTATTAAAACGCTACAGGTTGAACATAACTAATAAATATGATCAGAATTCACAATTTATAAGAACAAGATTGGAAAGAAACAAAGATTCAAAAGTTATGCACAACGGTCGAATTCTCGGTTCATGCGTACAAACCCATAAACCACGTTTTGATTTAGAATGTCACCGAAGTCACCGAATTCATTAGTAGTCATAAGTTCAGTACCAACCAGACTCCAACTTTAAAGCTGTTATGGCCGAACAGAATAGAGATGATTTCATTCGAGACTCGTTTATCAGGGGCTTCTAGAGCACTCTTCTTTGAGCTTAATTCAAGCGTTTGATACTGCGAGAGCGTTAGAAATAGCAAGCTGAATCATATTCATCAACTTTTGAATCAAGTGTTGCCGTTTTACAAAACGCAGAACCGTCACAAGATTCTAAAAATTCATCAACCAGGCAGTTAGCGGCTGCTGCATCTTTTCAGAAATGTTTCTTTTGTGGCAGAGACACCTGTGCAAACACTGTTCTGCTAAGAATGCAATTTGCAATTCCTGCAATAAAAGAGGTTATTTTTCAACTGTGTGTAGATCAAGTAACACCAGAAGAACTCAGAAAACATCTGCTGCTATTCTGTCTACGATTTCTGCTGTTTCTCCTAGTTGTTCATCCAAATCTATTATTCAAATTAAAATAAACAACATAATCACATATAGCTATATTTCAAGTAAAATTGTTGCCAGTAGAAATATTCGTGTCATTACATCAAGAATTAATGTTAAAATGGCTTCAACATCTCTCTCGTCGCAAGTTCTTGGATATTGTATTGTACGCCTACAAATTTTGGATAACATTTATTCTAATGTAAAGCTTTTAGTCCTTGATGAACTCTGCACTGAAGCAATCATTGGTCATGATATTCTGAAGCAACATTCCCGACTCGAAATTCTCTTTGGAGGTAACAAATCTACCCTATCAATATGCAATTTAGCAGTAGCAAATGTTGAACCATTCAGTTTATTTTCAAATTTGACGTTTAATTGCAAATCAATCGCAATACAATCCCGTCGATTTACAACTTCAGACCTCAACTGTTTGCGGTAACTCACAAGAAGAACATGATCAAAATTTACAAAAATTTTTAGATGTCATTAAGAAGTACCGTTTAACAATTAATGAGAAAAAATCAAGATTTTCCCTCAAAGCGATTTGCATTCTTCGGTTTTTAATATGCAACAAAACTATGAAGCCGGACCCAGAACGACTCAAGCGTCTCTTGAATTTACCAGTACCTGATACTACAGGTTCTCTTCGAAGAATTCTAGGAATGTTTGCACACTACTCTAAATGGGTTCCTAAATTTTCCAAAAAAATTCAGCCGCTAGCACATAGCACAAGTTTTCCATTGTCTGAAAAAGCAATTTCGGCATTTATACAGCTCAAACAAGACATAGCCAACCCTTCGATTTCTTCAATTGATGACGACGCTGTGTTAACTGTTGAAACCGATGCCTCGGAGTTTGCAATAGCCTCTCAATTATCCCAATCAGGAATACCAGTCTCATTTTTCTCATGAACCTTGTCCTCTCAGGAACAAGGGAAAAAGGAAAAAGCATTCGTCAGTTGAAAAAGAAGCGTACGCAATAGTAGAAGCACTGAAAAAGTGGCGAAATTTTTTAATTGGTAGATATTTTCAGCTCATTACGGATCAGAAGTCAGTCTTCTTCAAAAATGAGAAAATTCAACGTTGGCGTTTGGAATTGTCATGCTACAAGTATGATATCGTTTACATGCCAGGAAGTCAAAACACGGTAGCTGATGCATTTTCCCGTATTACTTCTGCAACCATGTCATCGGCTGATCAAAAGAAATTATTTGATTTACATTCTTCTTTGTGTCACCCTGGTATTACCCGGTTTTTCCATTGGATACGCTGCAAAAATCTATCTTATTCTGTGGAAGACGTCAAATTACCTCCTCATGTCCTGTTTGTGCTGAAATTAAACCAAAGTTTCACAAAAATGAAGGAACGTTAATCAAAGCCACCTCACCATTTGAACGTCTTAATTTGGATTTTAAAGGTCCTTTGCCTTCATCTTCAAGAAATAAGTACTAACTAACCGTTGTTGATGAATTTTCCAGTTTCCCATTCGCATTTCCCTGTTCCGACATATCATCCTCTACAGTTATCCAATGTTTGCGTCAAATATTTTCTATATTTGGCACTCCGGCATATGTTCATTCTGACCAAGGTACCTCTTTTATGTCTCGTGAAGGTCATTTTTAGAGTCCCACGATATTGCTTCAAGGTGCACGACTCCCTATAATCCTCAGGGTAATGGTCAGTGCGAACGATTTAATGGAATTATATGGCAAACCATCCAGTTGGCTTTAAAATCTCAAAATTTGAACTGGACATTTTTTTGATGTTTATATTGTCAGAATATTTTTTTGACAGTCTGGTTTTTATTTGCAAAAAAGCAATTTTCTACCACTTGTAGTTACTCTAAACTTATGTGAAATTAAAGAATATACTGTGTTGTGTCTTTAGATAGTATTTTCGTGCAACTACAACGAGTAGAAATCAACAATTTAAAGGTCTAAATTGCTGCCAAAACATTTTTTTACGTCGTGCCGCTTGACAGCTTCAAAACTGAAATGATTTTTAGGTTAGGGTTTCACTTAGTTGCCTTGGTAACTCAATAATCAAGTCAACAAAACCTCACACGTCAAAAATTGATGTTGTTGGAAATCAAAAATAAATTTCAATTATTTGATTTTCAAACACAATTTGGTGTGGAATTTTCTTACCAAATACCACACGAGGTCAAATTAAATCCGGAAATTTTTTCTCGCTCATGAATATTTTTAGAAAATTATCCCTCGTCTTCAAATCGGGATAATTTTCAAAATATTCATGTGCTCGAAAAAATTTCCGGAAATAATTTGACCTCTAGTGGTATTACTAGTGAAAATTCCACACCTGTAATTTTTATCCGATCAAAACGTGTTTTTTTGACAGATCACCACGGCAACGGATGAATTTTAGTGGAAATTTTTTCCTCGTAGGTACCCATCAGCGAATAATTCTGGAAATTTTTTGACGTTTATAATGACAGAATATTTTTTTGATAGTCTGGTTTTTATTTGCAAAATAGTTATTTGTTTAACTAGGCAGAGAAGTAACAGATTTACTGCCGAGGCAATGAAACTAGCCATGGCAGTAAATCTGATTCTCTGCCGTGTGAAACATATAATTTTTTCTCCGATTGTTTGTACAGTGTGTTTAGAAAAATCAAATAAAAATGAAAACTTTTTTATGACGGATATAACCAACAATTTTTAATATTTTTTCCAATCGTTAGTTATAGGTGATAATTAAATCGAATTTTTCAATTATTATTGTCAATTAGACCTTAAATTGTATACATAATAATATCTACCGGAAGATAATAAATATAATTAATTTTAAATATCGACAATAATAGTGTGCACAGCGAAGTAAGCCTATGTATGTGTGACTGTTGCCAACACCAAAATGTGAAATTATATGATTGGGGAAACAAACATACGAAATTATACGATACTGAAAAAATCGAGCCCTAAGAATCGATTCATTGAAAATATTTGAAAGTCACATCTGAACAGCCACCCAGAACTGGTTTCTGATTATTTTTATAAAATCATAACTAGCCATGAATTTACAAATCCCGATTTCCATGGGAAAATAATATTACACTTTTTATCATACAAATTTATAATAAAAATACACTGAAACTAAACCCAAAGCAATACAAATAAGTGTCACATATAGATGCAGGCGATTCTAAACCCAATTTGATATATAGTTTTAAGTTCAAGATTGTCTGTTTGTGTACGTACATGCGTGTGTTCGATTCATCGATTCGGTCTCATTCGCTATTATTCGAAATCGAATCGTTTTTTTTAAATTTCCTCATAATATGAAAAAAAATGGAAATACCATGTATGGTATATGTGAAAGATAAATGAATAATGCAAAAATATACGGATTTTTATTAGGGTTAGAAAATTATACGCACCACTCTAGTCCAAAGATACAAAAATCGTATATTTATACGCCAATTGGCAACATTGATGTGTGACGTGAAAGTGATTGTTTGATTCCATAGGCCTGCTTATGTCACATTATCATTGCTGTTGCTAAGTAAAGTCTGGGAGATTTCAAAAAAAAAGAAGAAAAAATGATTTTTTTAATGCCTTTAAAATCATTAAAAATCATTTTTAGTGCCTAGGCAGTAAAAGTTTTACTTCTATGATCGATAAGTGTCACTAAAACTGACGTTTAATGTCAATCGGAGAAAAAAGCAATTTTCTACCACTTGTAGTTATATATTGCTGTGGTATGTGCCGAAACGCTCCAAACCTTTCAACATACAACCGCGGCTATAACTTTGCAATGTATCTAATAAAAAATGAAATTTTTTTTGTACCTATGCTTGTTGATATTGGGCGCCAGATGCTCGAGACGCATCGATTTTAAATTCTGAAAAATTATAATAATTCTTATTATCATTTTGCTTTATAAATTTTTTTTTATATCTCAGGTCCGAAGCTTGGGTTCATATAACGAGAAAATATTACTGTATTTCACAGGGGACCTTCTACTCTGAGAGAACTAAAAAAAATGTTTGTGGACGCAACTATATCTTTTATTTTCTTCAATCCATTGAAAACTACAACATTCTACCCTCTATATAGAAAATTAAACCATGTAAATACTAAATAAACTCTAAACTATAGAGTAATTCCGTGTAAGTATTAACAAAAAACAATATGAAAAAGTTTAACCATAGAAGTGATACTTACACGTTATCTCTGTCAAAAACAAAAAACCAAAAGAATATCAGAAAGTAATTTATCAGAACTATCTATCAATAATATTGACACACGTCAAACACAACCTTGCTTAGAGCTACAATTCAAATTACAATCAGTGCTATTCTGTTCGCAAATAGCAATATTGTTATAGAAAATATATTGCTATCATAGCAATATTCCAAAAAGTGGTATTCTGATCATCATGTTAAGCAACATATGACCTGTCAATTTTAAAGATATATTGTTATTTACCTTGTTATCTCAGCAACCTCATTTTTGTACTTGCTAAATGCATAACAAGCTTTTTAAAAATGGCAATTAATCCATTGTTTTTCCATTATTATTTTTTTCAGGAATTCGAGAATATTGAAAATAGGTGAATTGTGAATGAATATTATTTTGATAGGTTTATTTATATGAATCATTTGTAGAGAAACTATTAAATTGAAATTTCGTCAAATTAGGGATAACAGCAATCCTTTTGAATTGCCGAATGAGAAATTTATAAAATTATTTCGCCTAGATAAGTTAGCAACCTTCAATTTAATAGAAGAGTTGATTGAATTTGTTGATGAACGTACCAGAAGAGATAGTGTCCCCTTTTCATTACAGGTAAGTTTGAAAAATATTGTTCTCATTGAAATTTTCCAAACTTCAACTGAATATTATTTATGAAGGTTTTTGCAAGTCTTATTTTCTTTGGCCATGGTAGCTACCAAACCGTTGTTGGTGAAGATCTAAATATTGGAATGAGTCAGCCTGCTATAAGCAGAGCCATAAATAAAGTCAGCATTCTTATTCCAACATATCTGTTACCACGATATGTTAAATTCCTTTCTACTGCTGATGAAGTGAGAGAGACTAAGCAAGGGTGAGTTATTAGTTCATATATGTAGACAAAAAATTATTAATTCCAATTTTAGATTAATTAATACAAATTTGCACTTTCCTGGTGCAATAGGAGCAATAGATTGTACCCACATTGCAATAGTCTCTCCAAAAACTGATGACCCTATTCATCCCGCCGTTGCATATATCAACAGGAAGGGGTTTCATAGTATAAATGTTCAAGCTGTAAGTACTTAGAAATGCCTGTGGTCCACCATCAACCTTGTAATGTATGTATTATTTTTCAGATAATTGATGCGAACTTGATAATAACTAATATCAATGTACAATATCCAGGAGCCACCCACGATGCAGCTATTTGGACTGTATCAACAATTCAGCGTCACATGAAAAGGAAATATATGGAGGGTAGAAGAAATTTTTACCTTCTAGGAGATTCTGGATATCCTATACAGCCTTGGTTGATGACACCATTTCTTAATCCATAACCAAATAGTCCAGAAGAGATTTACAATAATATGATCGCCAGGCTAGGAATATTGTTGAAAGGGGGTTTGGTGTATTAAAAGCACGCTTCAGATGTCTCCGTAAAGATAGAGTCCTCCACTAGAGCCATATAAAGGCAGCTCAAATTATTTGTTCTTGTGCAGTTTTGCATAATATCTGTAGGAAACACAATTTGCCACTTAATGATGATGATGACCATCATGCTCCTGATCATGTTGATAATGCTATAGATAATGAAGCAAATATAATCGATGATGGTATGCTTGCTGAATTGATTCCTCTTTAAAATCTTGTATCACAAAAATTCCAATATATTCTCTTGAATTTAATGTTCTATTTTTTAGATATTGATGAACTCACTGAAGGACGATTCATTAGAGGACAAGTAGTGGGCCAAATACAGGAAATGTTTGAATAAATATATTAGATTCGCTGATATTGACAACAAAATAAATTCATTATATTCTAAAAAAACAAAACAAATACATTCTATCAAAAAATCAGTCTTTCAATTAGTCTTCGCTGTTAACATATTGGCAAAATTTATACATATACATCTATACATAGTAAAAAAAATCAGTCTATCGTACATTTTAGATGTAAATAAGATAACAAAATAAAGTTATTATATTCTAAAAAACAAAATTATATTCTAAAAACACAAAACAAATACATTCTAGAAAAAAAACAGTTTAAATTTAAATAAGATAACTAAATAAAGTTATATTTTAAAAAACAAATGAAAATTATATTTTAAAAAACAAAACAAATATACTCTTACAAAAAATCATTTATGAATCAGCCTCAGATATACTGTGATTCGATAAAGCATTGGCGATTTGTGTAAAGGCTTCGGCCAAATGAGAAATGGCATGTGCCATTTCTTTTATAGCCAGAGCCATTTGCTCTGTACTCTGGCTGTATTTTACAGCAGCACTATCCAATTTCGTAGCATTGGTAGAAATTAATCTTTTTCTTCTATTTGGCCTAAGAACCCTTCTATTTACACCTAAAAAAAAAGTAGTAAGATATATATATATATATACAGGGTGTCCCAGAATTTTTTAGACAGGCTATAACTCTAAAACGGCTGAAGATAACTTCATAAAATTTGGTATGCAGCAATTGGACGGATTTTACAATATTGCGAATCCCTCATGACGTCAGCGAAATCGTCAGCGTAGCTATGACGTCATGTCATTATAAAATATCAAATGCAAAGGTGTGACTGCTCATATTAAAGGTTTTTTTATTCTGAATTCAACCATGTAATACACTTAGTATGTTAAAATTTATTAGTTGTGTATTTTTGATCAAAAGGAGTTTAACAAAATAAATAAAAAAGTTTAACAAACAAATTTAATCACATGAAAATCAAGGCAATAATACCATTATTCTACAATTAATTTTCAATAATGTGCTCAAAATGCCCCCCTTCCGCTTCAACACAAGCCTCAAACCTTCTCAATAGTTCACGCGTACATGCCGCTCTTATCATTTCTGGAGTAACAGCTCTACATGCTTCTTTTATTTTATTTTTTAAATCATCAACATCGCGTGGTGGATTTGAGTATACAATATCTTTTAAATAACCCCAAATAAAAAATCGAGGGGTGTTAGGTCTGGTGATCGCGCTGGCCATAGACATGGTCCTGCATTACCGATCCAGAAAGAAGGAAATCTATTATTTAAAAACTGCGTTACCCTACCATAATTATGTGGAGCAGCACCATCTTGTTGCCACATCATTTCTATTCTTTCATTTAATGGAATATCCTCCAATAAATCTGGTAACTCATTTTGCAGAAACATCAAGTAACGTTCACCAGTTAATGTTCCATCATAAAAGTAAGGCTCTATCAACCTTCCATTAAATACCCCACACCAAACATTTATTCCCCACCTTGTTTGAAATCGAGATTCTCTTACCCAATGCGGATTTTCTGCGGACCAGTAATGACTGTTATGACGATTCACGACACCATTGTTATGAAAACGTGATTCATCACTCCACAAGATTCTATTCAAAATATTTGGATTATCTTCCATCATAGTTTGAATGTGTGTTATAAATGTAAGTCTTCGGACAAAGTCATTGGGCCGTAACTCCTGATTTAAGTGAATTTTAAATGGATGGTATTTGTGACTTGCAAGAATTCTTTGAATTGTACTTTTACTAACATGAACTTCTTCGGCGAGACTTCTAACTGATACATGAGGATTAATTGCTACGTACGCTAAAACATTTACCTCATTTTGGTGCGTTCGAGCTACTTTTTCATGGTGCGTGTGTTTGGAATTAGGAAATGAACCTTGCCGCAACTTTCTTTCAACTTCATAAAATGTCTGACAAGATGGGATGCGTCTTTCAGGAAATCGTTCTGCATAAAGAATACGAGCATTGCGGCTATTCCTTCTACATTCTCCAAAAATCATCAACATATCAACGTATTCATTATACATGAATAAAAATGGCATTTTCGATTAAGACGAATTCACTTCTGCCAATTATTATAGTAACTGCGAGAATTACATTCACTGTTTTCGTTGAAATGTCAAAATATTTTGACACCATGGCTAACTACGATATTTATTTGAGATTTCGTAAAACTTGAACAGAACGACTACAAGCGTATTGTGGGATGTTCACGATTTAAAAAATAAAATAAAAGAAGCATGTAGAGCTGTTACTCCAGAAATGATAAGAGCGGCATGTACGCGTGAACTATTGAGAAGGTTTGAGGCTTGTGTTGAAGCGGAAGGGGGGCATTTTGAGCACATTATTGAAAATTAATTGTAGAATAATGGTATTATTGCCTTGATTTTCATGTGATTAAATTTGTTTGTTAAACTTTTTTATTTATTTTGTTAAACTCCTTTTGATCGAAAATACACAACTAATAAATTTTAACATACTAAGTGTATTACATGGTTGAATTCAGAATAAAAAGACCTTTAATATGAGCAGTCACACGACCACCTTTGCATTTGATATTTTATAATGACATGACGTCATAGCTACGCTGATGATTTCGCTGACGTCATGAGGGATTCGCAATATTGTAAAATCCGTCCAATTGCTGCATACCAAATTTTATGAAGTTATCTTCAGCCGTTTTAGAGTTATAGCCTGTCTAAAAAATTCTGGGACACCCTGTATATATATATATATATATAAAAGAAGCAGTAGGGTAGTTACGGCTGACTAGTTGAAAAATAAACTATAAATTTTTTTATGGGGCACAGCCAAAATGATTTGTTGATGGTAAAGAAGACTCTTTTTTACTAATCCAAGCTTTCGATAATGTTTATTATCATTTTCAAGGCTAAAATTATAAATTATTTGTTACAATTTAGATAAAGAATATATTTTTTATAACAAACTTACTAGCAAGTGAGTTAATTCCTTTGAGAATGTAAATTCGTTTGTAAAACATGGAAACTAATCTTAACAAACTATTATTGAAAATTTACACATATTTAAAAAAAATTAAAACTACTAAAATTGTTAAAAATGACAAAATTCAGTCATCTTGGTTCCAACCAACAATTTTTTAAAAATATGTGTAAATTTTCAATAATAGTTTGTTAAGATTCGTTTCCATGTTTTACAAACGAATTTACATTCTGAAAGGAATTAATTCACTTGCTAGTAAGTTTGTTATAAAAAATATATTCTTTATCTAAATTGTAACAAATAATTTATAATTTTAGCCTTGAAAATGATAATAAACATTATCGAAAGCTTGGATTAGTAAAAAAGAGTCTTCTTTACCATCAACAAATCATTGTGGCTGTGCCCCATAAAAAAATTTATAGTTTATATATATATATATATATATATATATATATATATATATCTTACAATATTTATGATAACTATACCTGATTTTTTTGTCCCATTCAACTCTTCCACTTGAGTGGCTGGGTAGTCTTCCACAATTACATCTATAATTTCAGTTTGCTCTTCATCTGCAAATGAAATGTCATCAGGAAGTGGTGATTCAGCAAGATGTACCTGTTCTAAGATGGGTTCAGCATCTGGATCAACCTCCTGTGGAGTGCCAGGACATCCTATAACATGCACCCATCCAAAAACTGACATGAGTCGATTTTCGAGCTCATTCAGTTCCACACATGTGTATCCACCACCTCCTGTTTGCTGGATTGATTTGTTATTGTTCCGACATTTTCTTTTGGTTTTTGATTTCCATTCATATAAAAACTAAAATATGAAATGAAAAAGTTTGATAAGATGATTGATTTGAATTATACTCGAATATACACTATTATATAGTTAGGAATTAATAGATACTTACAGTTTTCCACTGTTTTTTATTTTTTCTTGCCCCATTTTCCACCATATTCAACATATTGGTTAGTTCTTCCCTTTTATTGTCGACTTCTCCAACATTCAAGGGGTGACATTTCCCAGTAATTAATATTTTATTTTTTTCTAAATAATTAATTAATTACTCCATTTGTGCTTTACTTGTCTTACGACTACGCGACATTTTTTTAGTAAAATCAGAGACAACCAGTAAAATAAACGAATCAGTTTTCGCGAAATTTATAGGTTAAAATCAAAATTAATCTTCTTATTTTCTTATGGAATGCCGAAATACAGTGTTGCCAGTACTTAAATTCACACTACTGGCAATAACATTGCTATTGACAAAACCATGAACCATTCTTGTTATGAACGGAGAAACAGAATACACAATTTCTTGACCATATTGCTGTATGTTATAAGCATAACAATATTGTTTATACAACAATGTTTTCAGCAATATGCAAGCAGAAATGCATGTACCATGGATAATAAATATTTTAAAACTAAATTTTACATCAATAAGATTATTTACGTTAATATTAATTTTGCAATTAAGTATTACCAATCTAAGTGTTGCTTCAAATTTTATTAAATTGAATTGAATATATTTCTTTCAATGAAAAACTTCAACTTTAGCAAATAACATTCCTTATTTCCATCAAATGACGTAAATATTTATTTACTTTCAGATTGTTATTCAGATAATATGTTACCTTCTTCAACTGGATTGTAGCTTCAACCTATGCTTAATTGGAGATCATAGCAAATCTCTACGGAATTTCTCCTTCGGGATCTTATTTATATTTTAACCACCAATACATACAAAATTTATTATGCTTTGTATTTACCATCTGTCATAAATGGATTAATCGATTAATTCTTCTGGTTTTTCTTTTTATTTTGAAAATGCCAATTTAAATATGTGAGTCTGGCATTTCTTTTCTCAAACTTCGTTTTTTTTATATAATTTTTCACACTTTTATTATTGTCACCTTTGACAGCTTTTTCTAACCTTCGTAGTATTTCTGTCAGACGGAGCGAAAACGATTTGATGCTTTCTATACCAGTGACAAATTCAGACTAAATTGTTAAAAACTTCTAAATATCTATGACAACAGTCACTTTGAAGGATATTTTGACATATTTCAAATTAAATTTCATTTAAATTGGTATTTTCACCCTCTAAAATCTAAATTGTACAACTATTTTATGCTAAAAACTTTACGTAGAAGTTCTGAAAAATTACTTTCCTTTTCATCTCATACATCCTTATAATTAATTTTATCTACCAAATTTTTTGTAGTCAAATGTCTTTTAAACTATTTTGTATTTTCGTAACATAATAAATGGTATAGATAAATGTCTGTTATACAGAGGTTGTTTGCTGCTGATTTTAGATACCACAGCAATATACGGGTGTCCAGAAACTCTCCTGCCAAACGGAAACTACAGTTACTAGAGGTGATGTTAAGTCGATTTAGCTCAAATTACCTCAATCCGAAAATGCTTCCTAAGGGAGCTACAGCCATTTGAAGAAGACGTCCTCATATGAGTTTTCTTCAAATTATTCAAAAATACCGTTACTTAAAATATTCAAACTTGGTATAATGAATAAACAGTTACAAACCAGTCGTTCGCTGTAAATAAATTTTTTTCAGATCCATCACAAGCGTGTCAGTCGGGAGGACTAACAGGTATTTTTATTAAAAAAAATTTATTTTCAAGTTTTTTATGTATCCGACACCGAATTTGGAAAATTCAAGATAATTTTCATAAGAAATGTTCTCTTCTTTCAAATCGATATCATGAACCGTTTTCGAGAAAAATAAATTTAAACTTTTTGTGTTTCTTACATAAAATCATGTTGGATTATAAAATTGTATCTGTAATATCCTCACGAAATAAAATTAATTTGAAATTTCCAAAACAATGTAAGCAACTTAATACTTACGACTTTTGTTACCAGTATCAGAACAATTTGTTGATTTTTCAAAGCCAACTTGATATTACAGATACAATTTTATAATCCAACATGCTTTTATGTGAGAAACACAAAAAGTTTAAATTTATTTTTCTCGAAAACGGTTCATGATATCGATTTGAAAGAAGAGAACATTTTTTATGAAAATTATCTTGAATTTTCCAAATTCGGTGTCGGATACATAAAAAACTTGAAAATAAAATTTTTTTAATAAAAATACCTGTTGGTCCTCCCGACTGACACGCTTGTGATGGATCTGAAAAAAATTTATTTACAGCGAACGACTGGTTTGTAACTGTTTATTCATTATACCAAGTTTGAATATTTTAAGTAACGGTATTTTTGAATAATTTGAAGAAAACTCATATGAGGACGTCTTCTTCAAATGGCTGTAGCTCCCTTAGGAAGCATTTTCGGATTGAGGTAATTTGAGCTAAATCGACTTAACATCACCTCTAGTAACTGTAGTTTCCGTTTGGCAGGAGAGTTTCTGGACACCCTGTATATCCATATAAGCTTATTTCTGAAGGTTGTCCGTGATCAGCTGGATAATGACGTCACTTGGAAACGCTCTATTAACATTCAAGAAACATAATATTTTTGTTAATCACCTTAATCTAATTATTGCCTACTAAACTGTTAACTTGACAACTGAATAATGAAACTATTTTCTTGTCAATCATAAATAATTTTTATTTCTTTCAACATTTACAATATATAATGTTTCGGAAAAAAGGAAGTAATATAGATAAAAATTCTAACCGTGTAAAAAAACCATGTATTTTCACGGAAAAAAACCTCCAGCAGCCACAGATTTTGGAGGAATTAATTGCCACACAACTTTCAGATGAACTTATGAATAAGTTCAAAATAAGTAAGAAAAAGAGAGAAATGCTATTACAATTCCAGGTAAAATATCATATTTTTATTGTCTTTGTGGATGCTTTACGTGGAAGTATGAAGTTTAGATGGAGTTAGGGATCAAATAAATATTTTCAAAATAAAAACTAGGAAATGATAATCTTTTTCAAGCAGGTGTTCAAAAATCTATCTTAGCTATGTCCCATTATAAGAATCGCTGTATCATCTGCCAAATGTTAGCTTTGGTAGGTTTTTTTGAGATATGCTTAAAAAACTGACTTAACAGCGTCATTTTCAAAGGGCGCTAGCTCCCTTAGGAGGAATTTTTGAATGAAGGTATATTAGGTTAGATGAACATAAAATAACATCTAGTACCTGTAGTTTGCACTTGGCAGGAGAGTTTCTGGACACCTTGTATATGTTACAAGCAATTTGATGCCTGGACAATTCAAAAAGTGCCCAATAAAATCAGGAAATTTAATAACTTTATATTTGTCTACAATGATTTCTTACACTGCCTGTTCATTAAAAATAATGCTATTATTTCTCTGGATACTTTGATTAATGAACAACAATTTGGAAACATGCGCATGGTGTAACTCGTTGGCCAACCAGCATCCATTTTCGATGGCTTGTCGCTTGCACTATCTAACGTGTTATCGATTTCTCGAGAACAAGTAGCTTATGTGCTTTTGCTTTTTTTCCATTTTTGGTACGCCTATTGTAGAGCGATAATGATAATTTGTAACATAAGTTTTATTCCTGAGAAAGTAGTTGTTCATTTTGCAATTGCCATTAATATTGCAGTTCGTTGAGTGTGAGATAACGTTACAATTATTGGTTGCCGCTTCCATCTTACGAGTGGAGAGGCTCGTAGAAGCACATAAGTCCCATATTAATTTTATGTTACCTTTGATTTCTTCCGGTGGAAGGTCCAGAGAAATATTTTGGACTTCAGTCTTGTAAGGACCTTCCAAAGATATTCTTCGTCTTTTTCTTCCTTCCTTTTTAGTTCCGCACTGAAGGTATGTCTTGGTATCTACAGCAAATATGATTCGTTAACTTTTCTTATTAAGCTCCAACCAATCGCCTAGCTGGTACAATATGAGCTCAACGCCTTGATGGTTGCTTGACTATCTGAGAAAATCGCGTTATTCTGTCCACAATACTCCATATCCATATTGAATTGTGCACACCTTTCTATTAGGTGAATTCCTACCTGAAATATAGTCCTCCTCACCTCTACCCTCTACAGTGTGAACAATAAAACACTTTCTTCTCATTCGGATCTTTCAGAACTTTTTTAAAGGTGTCAAACTTCACAATAGAAATGTTAGACTTTACATAGCAATGTATGTATGTATGTATGTATATTGGGGTAACATGCACTGAGACCTAAAAGATCTATTGTGTCTCCTTTCTTCTACTCAGTCTCTGAGGAAAGTCTCAGACACTAGTAGCTCCTTTAGACCTATTTCCTGGAGGAATTTTAGGATATCTGCAGGTTTTAGTTTAAGTGAGTGCCCCTCTTCTATCCAGCAGTTCCTAGGTCATGTCCTCTAGGATTCTGATTTGCTATGCAATCAGAAAGTATGAGGATGGAGGTTTCTTCTTCCATACCACAGAATCTACATTCTTCTTCCTCCACTATTTTGAGTTTTTCCGACGACACATTAGGACACCTGTTAAAACTCTGAGAGCAAGCATTCATTTGTTCTCAACTAGTTGTAGTCACCCAGAAGTATCTTTGTTTGTCTAAGCCCTACTAGATCTTTACAATGGTCAGATCTTCTCTTTTTTCGGCTTTGTCGATTTCTTCCAATATTACATTGGAGCTGATACCGCAAAAGGGTTCCGGCACCAAAAGTTTCAGCTCCTCTCTTTGCTAGTTCATCTGCGATTTCATTTCCTTCTATTCTAGTGTATCATGGAACCCACAGTGAGGGAACTATGTTGTTTTCGCCAAGTTCATTGAGTTTGTCTAGGCATTCCCATACCATTTGGGAACTGATTACACAAGAACTCAGTGCTTTAATGATTGCTTGACTATCTGACATGATGAGTCTTTGTCTTTTATATATTTTATCAACATTGAACTAGGCTCACTTTCATATGGCGTGAATTTCCGCTTGAAAGATACTTGGGGTTTCCCAAGCTTCCGGAGTGTTTGGTTCTTGGCCCGTACACATCTATCCCAGTTCCTTCTATTGCTCTTAAGTCGTTTGTATACCATTTAATGGCACTCTTTCCAAGTCTGGTAATGATGTTTGGATCCCGTTTCTTTTTGCTGCTTAATTTTGTATCGAAATTCTTTGAAATGTTATACTTTCACATCATACTATCTTGTGGCATGTTCCAGGTTTTTGTAATGATTCCCTCTCTACTTAATATGTATTTTGTTTTCTGGCCGCCGATGGACATGTTCTCATTGCTCCAGTAATGCATATACAGGCTAGTCTTTGAATTTTGGAGAGGTTGTCTCTCGTCGTCAATATGATAGTCCTACTACTCCGCGCAATGGCTCCATAAACGATGATTGGTCTCACTATAGCAGTGTACATCCAGCTCAGGATTTTTGGGCTTTAATCCCAAATTCTCACTGCCAGGTTCCTGCACACCATTAGAGCCATATTTGATTTATATACAATCTCCTTTTCGTGTTTGTTTCATAGGAGTTTACTGTCTAGAGTCAAAACTAGATATTTGACTTCTTGTCTCTATTTAACCTCGCTCCCCCATCAAGTTTAATAGTTTTGAGGTTGAGTTTTCTTTTCTAAGTGGAGGCTATTATTTGTTTTGGTGGGGTTGATGTAAAGTCCCACTTGCCTACACCAGCTATTTGAATAGTTCAGACTCCTTTGTACGATGTCACAAAGGGTATTCTCGAATTTCCTTGGTAGGATATTGCGAAATCAGTCAAACTACAAAGGAGCTTGTCAACTGTCAGGCTCCACATTAATGGGAATGCTACTCCTCCTTGTTGACATCCCTGGTTGTGCAGATGGAGACGATGTCTTTACTCATTCTAGTCTCTGCTACTCTAGTGTTGAGCAGTTCCGACATCCATTATTACGTAGCAATACCACTGTTATTAATTTTAGAAAATTATATAGCAATTTATCTGTTCATTTTTAGGCGGAGTTTGTGAAGGAGAAGAAAATTAAGGAATTCAAATATCATCTAACTCCATTATACGCTCAAGTTCCTCGAATGGATGATTCTCACAAAAAGATTCGAGCTCAGGCCGAATTATGCCCCTCTACATCTATGTCCGTATTCCAGGAGCGTTGTATAACGTTCAAAGTCGCCGCAAGAGGTCTTGAAAAAAAATATCAATGGGTTGTACCCAATATATTAGCAGAAGCAAAAGAAGAATTTATTAGAATTACTCACATGGCAGGGGTAAGTAACTCGTTAATGGAAATGTTTTATTATAAGTTTCAAGTTTTGAAACCAAATATAAAATTGTACCCTATATATGATGTTAAGTGGAGTAGGATGCTTCGTTTGAGACGTCTATTTATTTTTACTCCCGGCCTAAAATTTTACTGGTTGTATCGAAATAAAAATGTCCTGAAAGCTGGAGTCCTTAATATTCATATAAATGTTGTTGTGCGATGGGCCTACTGCCAGAAACTTTTAAATATTTGTAAACTTATTGAAAAAATTATGATTATGACAATTAGCATTAAATTTCATATCGGTTGACTGTCTCTATCTCGAGATACACGTAATTAGAGTACAGATCATCAACATGGGCAGCAATGAAGAGTTGAGTTTGTTTTTTAACCAGTTTTATAATACTATAAAAAAACTAACGGCCAGAAACTTTCCGAAAATGATCTCTCTCTTCGGCAGCCAAAGTGATTGACTTTGTACCAACTGATCTATTAAAATAATAACTTTTTAAATGTATGTCAGTGCCTTTAGATCTTATAATAAATAGACCCTTAGACCCTTTCAGTAAAGTTGAGTACTAATAACTGTTAAAAATGAAACACGATGGTTGGCCATTGGCCATTTCTGCATTAATTGGAGTTCCTTCCTTCCATGGCTCTCTGCCAGTTATGACTGCTTTGAAGTTTTTTCCGAAGCTATACTTGGGAATCATCTCGTCCGATGGCATTCCCATTATGGGGTCGATATCCAACTCATTGTATAGCTCGTTATACACCTTACCGTGTAGCCTACTAATGGGTGCTTGCCCTCTTGTCAGTCTATTGGTGAATGACCTGGCTTCCCCTTGTATGTAGACATGGAGTGGCGGCAGGTTCAGCAAGACTTCTAGTGCGGCTGTTGGGGATGTCCTCATGGCTCCCGTGGCAGCCAGGCAAGCTTGCCTTTGGATACCACTTAGCTTTTGGATCGCCCCAGCCTGCCGAGTCTTTGGTCACCATACCACCGAACCATATGCTATCATGGGTCTGATGACTCTTGTATATAGCCATATGATCATTTTTGGTTGTAGCCCCCAGTTCTTTCCGCACATTCTTCTGCACAGATTGAGGGCTGTCGTACTTTTTTGTATTATTTTCTGTAGGTGTTGATTCCATGTCAACTTGTGGTCAAATATGACTCCCAAGTATTTTGCCTCTTGGGCAATTGGAATTTCCACCCTATTAAGAACTGGTGACTTCAGTACTCTCAGTACTTTCTTCTTGGTGAAAACCACTATTGTGGTTTTAAGAGGGTTTACAGTTAGTTCCTCCTCTTGGCACCATTTGTTGTTGTATCTGCGAATTTGCCTTTTACAATAATCGCGAGATCATCGGCATACCCTAAGCAATACATGCCTTTGGATGTCAGCCTCTTCAGTAGTTCGTCTACTAGGATAGCCCACAGAAGTGGTGATAACACCCCTCCTTGCGGGCAACCCCTACCTGCTCTAGCTGTGACGGTGGTATCGCCAATGGATGATATGATTACCCTTTTTTCCAAACTGGCGTTTATCCACAGAAACAGGAGGAGTGGCACCCCCTTTTTTTCTAGAGCTTTGGTAATTGACAGTGTAGATGCATTATTGAATGCACCCTCAATGTCTACAAAAGTTGTCATGGCTATCTCTTTGTCCTCTAGGGATTTTGTTAGTAGCCTGTTGAGATCATCCAGTGCTAAGTCTGTTGACTTGCCTGGCTGATACGCGTATTGTCGCTCGTTGAGAGAGTATGTTGATAAAACCTCATCTCTAATGTATCTGTCTATTAGTCTCTCCAACGTTTTAAGCAGGAAGGACACTAGACTGATTGGACGGTATGATTTGGGCGTCATGTCATTTAATCTCCCTACCTTGGGTATACAAATGACTCTGCCCTTTTGCCACTCCGTAGGTATGTATTGAATAGCTGGAATAGCTTGAATATCCTACAAAGATGTGGAATTAATATTTCCTGCTCCTTTTGGAGTAGCATGGGGTAGATTGCATCCTCCTGGGGAATTAAAAGGTTGAAAGGTTTATGGCCCACCTTATTCTATTTGGCATTGTTATCTCTGTAGCAAGTTTCCAGTCCGAGGAATTTGGCCTTTTTGGCTTGCTTTGCGAACTATCCACCACTGCAGGGTCATTCAGAATTGTTACGGCCGGAAAGTGTGCCTTGATTAGCATTGATATACTTTCCTCAAATGTTGTTGTGTAGGTATAGTCGTCCTTTTTTAGGAACCCTACTTATTCACAGTACCTTCCTTTGCCAGCACCTTGTGGGTTCTAGAACATGTGGGGGTATCTAAAACCTCCTCACAGAACTTCTTCCACGATTGCCTTTTTGCCTTTATAAGAACAGACAAGGCCATTAATAATCGCAAAGTACAGTGACGTACAACAGGGCAAAAAGTTTCATTAAAGTCAATACCTTGTTTTGGAGTAAATCCTTTAGCAACTAACCGCGCTCTGAATCGCACTTTGTTTTCGATGTCACTTTTCCGCTTAAACACCCACTAACACTGCACTACAGTTTTACCTTCTGGAATATCGACTAATACCCAGGCCTCGTTTTCTTCGAAGCAGTGTAGTTCCTCCGCCATTGCTTCTCTCCAAGTTTCTCCATCTGTTCTCGACAGAGCCATCTCGACTGAAGTTGGTTCATTGTCCAGCTCTATAAATTCTGGACAAAAATAGGTTACACCATTCTCAATAACTCGCGGTTTCGGTTTTCTTTCAGACCTTCTCAGTGGTGGAGTTTCATGGTAACGTTGTCATCAGTCTAAGAATTCTGCCAAACATCTCCTGAGCTATCACTAGACACCTCAACTTTATCTATTTCGACTGTCTCAGCCCTCTCGGTCTCATCAGTGTCTCCCACTGAAACTGACACTTCTAGGTTATTTGACTGACTGTCCAAGAAAATATCTACATAGTCATTAACATTTTCCATGATAGTAACATCTCTGCTGATTGTGATATTGTTCTTCACTGGATCGAATACTCTATATCCTTCCGTAAATTCATTATAACCAACGAAAACACATTTTATTGACTTTTTATCCCATTTAAGTCTCCTCTCTTTGGGAACATGTACCATGGCAGGACTTCCAAAAATTCGTAGATTGCTTACATCTGGTCTCCTGCCACTCCATAACTCGTATGGTGTCATCTGCAGTCCTGCTGCTAAACATCTATCACGCAAATAGACTGCTGTGTTTACCGCCTCGGCCCAAAAACGCTTTTCTATGCCTCCATCGAACAATAAACATTTGGCTTTTTCAACAATTGTTCGATTCAACCTCTCGGAGACACCGTTTTGTTCCGGTGTGTATGCGTTCGTTTTCTGATGAATGATACCACTGCTTTTGAGAAAGCCCTCAAACTCTCTGGAACAAAATTCACCTCCATTGTCAGATCTGAGCACCTTAATCTTCTCGTTCGTCTGGTTTTCAGCCATACTTTTAAATTGTTTAAAACAGCAAAATACCTCGTCTTTCGATTTAATAAAGTAGACAAATGCCATTCTACTAAAATCATCTTCAAAGACTACAAAATATTTTGAACCTCCCAAAGATCTCGTCTCCATTGGTCCACAAACATCGGTATGTACAAGTTCTAACAATTGCTTTGCTCTGGAACCATCATGCTTGAAAGGTAATCTAGTCTGCTTACCTTCACAGCAAACTTTGCAGTTTTTTAAACCTAACTGCACTCTTCTTTTAAGGTAAAGCCCGTTCACCAAGCCATTCTGCATTTTATTTAGGTAATTACTATCTGTGTCCAAATCTACGATGCCAAATTTCTCCTGAAATGGCTGTTTTTGACAATAAACATTTTTCAGACATAAAAATATTTAATTTATACATGCTTTTATCTAAATCAGCTATGACAACTGGTTTCTTCTGCCTATTAAAAATTGTGCATCAATTATCCTTAAGACTAAGGGTATTTCCATTTTTAATAAGCTGACTTACTGACAATAAATTTGTCGTCAAATCAGGAGCACATAAAACATCATCTATAGGTATATCATATTTACCATTTCCCACTATAGTTGTGATCATCACTTCACCTGAACATTTAGAAGGAACCCTTGTCTGATTGGCTACAACTATTTCTGGAACTTTTGCAGGAATCTTATTCTTAATCCAATCCTGTCTAGCAGTAAGATGAACACTAGCACCAGAGTCTATATACCAGTCCGATTTACTAAAGTTACCACTTAGAAATACCGCACTGAACGCGTTAGAAGTCCTTTCAACAGTGCCGCCGGCGGCGTTGGTACATTTATTTTCATAATGCCCTAGTTGTTTGCACCGAAAACACTTCATTCCCTTTTTATCTCCCGATTTCTTAGAATATTTGCGGTTAACATTTGGCTTACTAGCGCCGAACGCACTTGCACTATCACTGTCACATTACATATCCAGTAACTTTGTTTCAATTGAATCTGTTGTTACCTCAATACCAGAATGTTCAATTGCCATGATCATTGGAGAGAATTTATACGGTACGAACGAACCAACCCATTGGTCATCAATTTTAAAACCTGAGCCATGCAATATCTGACTTATCTCCACAATTTGATTGACATAACTTGCCATCGAATCACAATTCTCCAAGCGTGTAGAAATCGAGGTTCTTAACAAACCAATTCTTCTGGCAAACCCTTTGTTGTCAAAGAGCGACTTTAATTTTCCCCATAACTCGACTGTCGTCGTCGCTTCCTTAATATGAACATAAAGAGATGCGTCAATGGTCAAAATTAACTTTGCCTTTGCTTGGGCGTCATCTGCGTCCACAACTTCTGATATACATTTGGATAACCCCTCCAAAACCAGAAAATTTTCGACTGCAAATGCCCAATCATCATAGTTTTCCCGTCTTTTTAACTTATGAACATTAACTATGAAATTACCAGCCATTGTGTTATGTTACACCAAACACTACGAAATCAACCGAACTTTTCCCGACTTTTTTCAGGAAACCCAATGTGCTGGGCCCATAACCTGTTAAAAATGAAACACGACGGATGGTTTCTCAACACAGACTAACTCTATTATATTACGCTTTTACAAGTATAAGTTACAAGTGGCATAAGCACATGGCCCTAAAACTGAAAGGGACCTTTTGACAAAAATACCTACGCGCAGTGGCGTACCAACCTTTATATTTTGGGCCAAATTACAACAATAACTAGTTTTTAAAGAGTGAGACTACTATGAACAAATTTATGTGTTATGCCTAGGTTAAGATACAGAGCAAATCCGGCGTATTACGGTACAGTAGTCGCCAATTACTTAAATGTACTAAAATGATCCTAGGGAGATTATGACTCTGCCCGACAGACAATCATTCGTCTGACGAATAAATTATGATAGGCAGTGGCGTCGATTCAAGTCGTTAATTAATTATTATACTAACCAAATAAATGTACAAAATAAGATTTCTTTTGCTAACGTACTGAGATCCATCTGAAAAAGACATACCTTACACCATTTACAATTTTAGTATTGCTTCCCAACATTTTCGATAGCAGATGAATATAAAAACAGGTAAAATATTTTCAGGTAAATTTGGTACAAGTTTTTCTTCTACCCATTTCCTGTGATTTCAAGAATTCATTTCGTCGTGATAATCTCCAGACTTGCTTCCTGGTTTACTTAATAATAGGAGGTCCTTAATAAACCTCCAGCATGAGCTACTATTAGCCGATTGCAGTCATGTTAGGAGAAATCATGAAATAGAAGTTTTGACGAAAGGTAACAATAACATTTTAACACGATTACAGCTTGCATGCTACTGAGTGTTTGACAATGGTTGGGCGAATATGCTTAACCAATAGCCGTCGATATGAAACAATCGATATCGCTATCTCACTTGTTTAGTACATCTAAGTAATTGTCGACTCCTGCAGCTTAAATAGTTTTATATTCATTCGTTTTTAGTTTTGTACTGTCAAGTTGTTTGTTTTTGTGTTTTTGGATATTTAAGTGGCATTAGTGGGTTTGTTTGATTTAATAATGGCTTCGGAAAGGAATATCGACATGATATCCAATCTAACATGTATTATATTTTCAGGTAAACTTAAAATCAAAACCAATCGACCCCGATGTTAAAAGATTTGTAGTGCTACCTTACAAATATCTTGGGAAAACTCCGAATTATTCGATCTATCTCTGGATGAGAAAACAGTTTCAAACGAGATACTTGCTGCAGCACCCACTTGTCATAAAAGTTTTCAGAGAATGTTCCACTCAACCTGAAATATTGTTTAATCTCGGCAACTATAGAGTGAAGCCCCATACTTTAGAAGAGCTAGATGACATATTCAATCATCTGGTGGCCGATTCAGAGAATCTTTTATACAAATTCTACGATACAGTATGTCAGATAATTGAAGCCGATAACAGTAAACTGGACCAAGATTCTTACAAACGTCTGCTTAAAGTTTGTACTGGATTGGTTTCAGTTTACATGAGCTTGCTAATTCAAAACACGATAATACATATTATTGGAATAACTAAAGACGAAGATTTAATCCCATATTTGCAGTTGTCTTTAAAATATAGCAAGAATTTGTATATGCATCCCAATCAACAAGATATTATTTTAGTGTATAGTCTTTTTATTTCGAGATTAGTTGGTTTGGGTACCAATTTTCCAGTCCTTGAATTGTTAAAAATAAGGAACGATCCAGATAAACTAACTCATTTGAATATCACAGATGAATTTTATGAAGAATCTCTACATCAGCTTGGTGACAATATTATGACCATGTTTATACCAATTGATGAATACCTTCACAATTTAGACGAAGATTTTAGGGAAGTGTTTCTGGATTTTAACATGGAAGAAGAAAGTACTAAAGTATTTGAGAATGGATGTTTGCAAATTCGACATTTTAGAAATTACATTTCTAAAGCTAGTTCTATGCTGGGAAGTGAATACTTCGGAATTGGTCAATTGGTACTTTCTGAATATGTTGCGTCTATGAAAGAGTCGTTATCGATTATCATAGAAGAAATTTTTATCAAAATATGCGGAATTCATAGAGCGGAGAATGAAAGTATTTGTCTTTCATTTGAAAATATCAAAGAGGATGCCTTACGCAGGCCAAACAATAGCGAGGAGCTCATAGCACAAGGTATTTATAGACATGGGTATAACAATGACATCACAAAAATTAATCTTTCTCTTCTTAACATGCCGTCTTTTTATCGAAGGCTAGCGATCACTTCTTTAAACGCTTCCCCATCTTTTGCAACGTGAAATATTTATTCCACACTGATATTAGTTTAATCTCTCATATTCATCAGCAAAGATTTTCTTTTCTTCCATTCTTCTTTCTCCCAAAGAATTGCCTGCCTCTGCATAATGGTGGTTAAGCAAACAACACCAAAATCAGCCATGGAAGCACTGCTGGACCTCCCCTCGATTGACATTTCAATCATGGGCGAGGCAAGAATGCGACTTTTAAGGCAACAAACCACGAGTAATAGATCGGATCACAACAAGATAAAGGTTAAGGAGGTATATATAAAAACTATCCACCCCACATAATTCTGAAGGCGTAATTTTTATGAAAAAATGAAAAAAACACGTCAAAAATTATATAAAGGGGGACGTCTTTTATGTAGACTCTCCTCTACAAGAGGATTGCAAACATGTATAATACAAAAGTAAAAAGTTAATCAGCTGGCGGATAATTCCAATGTAAACTATGTCTTTATTGCGTCACTATCTTTTTTCAATTAAGTAAATGATGTTTTGCTTGGGGACAAAAACATAGTGACCGGAAAACTGGTGTTTGACGTTTTTAAACTAAAGTGCCAAGTAGGTAGCTTAGTTTTATCAACATTTACAAGTACCTATCTACCGTAAAGATGATGTATACTCTGCAAGATAGAATTGGAATTGTAGGATTATACTACGAAAACAATAAATCTGCAAGAGGCTCAGCTAGACAGTTTAATGCTGCTCATCCCGGAAGAACTGCCAAACATACCTACGTAGTTGAATTGATGCAAAAATCAGTTGCCAATAAAAAACACCAACCACAACGAGTAGTTAACAACGAGGCTATGGAAATTTCCGTTTTAGGACAACTTACGTTAGAAGTGCAGTGCAGTGGGAGTTTCTCGCAGAAGTGTTTTCAGAATTCTACATAAACACAAATTCCATCCTAACAAAATTAAATTAGTCCAAGAGCTATAGGAAGGGGATTTCGACCGGCGTTTACAGTTTTGTGAATTGATCGGTGAACGACTGCACGACTGCAGCTTTTTTGTACAATATCTCCTTTTCCGACGAATGTTCATTTGCATTCAAAGGTGGAGTAAACATACGTACTTGTAGATATTGGGCAGAAAATGACTCACACGTAATGCGGGAGTTTCTTAATCAAAACATTTTGTTGGACCATATTTTATTGAGGGAAACTTAAATGGTGAGTCTTATCTACAATTACTCAGAGAAGCTTTTTTTTTATTCGGATATTTAACGTCGGTCTATTTCTGCAACTGAGGCTAATCACCGACGCCGAGAGCACTCTACCCCTAACCGGAAATTTTGCCGAATCCACTAGTGTTCCAACCAGTGGTAGGGATCTTTATCGAGCCCAACATCCATGGACTCGGGACCTCGGTTTTACGTCTCATCCGAAAGACGACATATCTACATTATACCTCGTGCTCATTGGTATAATGCCTGCGAGCTGTGATATGTTACTCACCCTAGTAGTCTAAAGTGTTTTGCTGCAGGCTGTACGGGCTCTGCAACGGTATTTCCCCAGTGGTCACCTATCCAAGTACTAACCTCGCTCGACTCTGCTTGGCTGTAATTATCGCACCCGAGGCGTTCCACTACAGAGCTGGGTCCTCACAGAAGCTATTGATCCCGAAATAACACGAATACTAGAAAATGATGATACCATGTCAGAAGCTTTGCTAGCGTTTCAACAAGATGGGGCACCTCCACATTAAACTCTCGATGTAAGACGGCTTTTAAACGAATCATTTCCTGCTCGGTGGATAGGTAGACGAGGCCCAATGCTGGAATGGCCACCTAGGTCACCCGATTTAACCCCTCTAGACTTTTTTATGGAGATATCTGAAAACCAAAATGTATGCCACTCAGCCAGCATCTATAGATGATTTACGTCAGCGAATTATTCAAGAATGTCGACAAATAGTCCCAGAAATGTTACATAATGTTCGAAACTCATTGAAGGCTCGATTGTATCATTGTATGGAAATCAATGGAAGTCAATTTGAGCACCTATAAAATAATTAATCGATCAAACGAACTTACCTGTGAAGTTCGATCGTAATTATATCTCACGTCCAGTCCAAAGATGTTACAGAATTTTTAACTGTGTAGTCCGCTATCCAAGCGCTACCACGCACAATATTTCAAAGGCGAAATTTCCCCTCTTCTCATTTCACCGCGGTCAGGTTACCATCGGTTATATTCTTCATTTTAGTTTCAAAGAGTACGATGAATATTTTTTCTTTCCTAAAATTTACAACGGGTTGGGAGGGAAATGGTCTGTAACATCTTTGGACTGGACGATCGGTATAATTACGATCGAACTTCACAGGTAAGTTCGTTTGATCGATTAATTATATCTCACGTCCAGTCCAAAGATGTTACAGAATTTTTAACTGTGTAGATGTTTAAAGATTTACTAGTTCTAAATTTTTGTTTATTAGAGAAACATTTGAATGTTAACACTTGTTTTTAATAGACAATGATAAACCGAAAGAAAAAATAAGTGGCATTTTCTAATAACGAAAAAAAAAACAGAGAACAAAATCCTTTGTCAAGTTTTAACAGAGTTTATAATAATTATGTGTATATGGAATCAACCCAAAACACTGCGTGCGAACTCTCCCTGTTTCGTTAATGGGCGATGATAAAAATTAATGTTTCTTTCACTCAACGGCTTAACGTCGCTATAGTTGCCGGTCTGTGTGGTTTGGCCACGGTTATGAACCGACTGTTATTTGTACGTCGTAAATCCTGGGTTATCTCCATATATCTCTTTAGGGTCGACACAACACAGATCTGTGGCCTTTCTTCGAATATTGGAATTTCCAGGCATGGTTGTCGCTTATTTATGCCTATTGTTTTTATTTGGTCGGAAATGAAAATCTGGAGTCTTCCCTCGTTGGTCTTGATTTCTGATGTTTTGATTGAAGAAATTGTTTGTAGTCGGTGGCCTGTTGCTAGGGTCAGAAGTGTAACTAATTTCTGTGAGAGGTCTTTCAATGAGGTTTCTGGCTTGTTCTCAGGATAATCCAGTACCTGTGTTGGATCCCATGTGAAGTCATAGCGAGGTTTTGGAGGTCTGGTTCGTGAATCGCTTGAATATAGGATCTTCCCCTATATTGCCGGGTAATATTAGGGAGAGTGCCGCCCGATGGGAATTGAAGGTGCCGTATTTGTTGTCGTTCTGATGTAACAAATTTTGGAAAAAGTTAATAACTTCGAGTTTTTCTGCTGTGAAGGGATTAATGTCGTTTTTATCCCAGAATGACCACCAAGACTTATAAGTAGATCCATATTGTCTAATGGTGGCCTTTGACAAGGATTGAACTGTTGTAGTCACGGCACAGTCCGAAGCACCAGACAACTTCAACGCTTCCCGGATAACTTGCAGGCCACCAGGGTAAGGCTGTGTGCGAGGGGATGGTGATCTTGGCTGTAAGGCGAAATCAATAATTGATTACTAGGTTCAAAATAAATTGGTTCTGTGACTAATGTCCGTATTTATAAACAAGACTCAAGGCTGAGCACGGTCTTGAGCATCAGTTTTTGACACATTTTACATGTAATAAGTGTCAAAAACAAATGCTCTAGGACTTGCTAAGCATCAAGTTTTGTTTATAAATACGGCCATAAGTGTTTTATGAGAAGTGGGTGCCAAGCTTGCGAAGGCCAGTGGGGAACTATTAAGATACCTTCCGCCTTGTCTCTTATTATTTTCTGCAATACCCGGAGAATGAGGGAAAAAGGGGGGAAAGCGTAAAATCGCATATTTCCCCAAAATACCGTAAAAGCGTCAAACGTAATAGCCCCTGGGTCTCTTAACCAGGAGATGTATTTTTGGCACTTGTGGTTATCTTTAGAGGCGAAAAGATCTATTTCAGGATTCCCGTATTTCTTACAAATTTTTTCAAAGGCAAAGTCTGCTAAAGACCATTCAGTTTCTGACCGAATGGTTCGGGACTCCCTATCTGCTAACCAATTATCTTTGGTATTTATGTAAGTAGCGTGTATCCAGATATTTCTGGATTCACACCATTGCCACATTGTTTTTGTTAGGTCGTTTAGTTTTTTATGTTTTACACTGCCCATGCGATTGACGTAGGATATGGCGGTGGTGTTGTCGGCCCTAATGAGAATACTTATGTTTTTACAGTTGTTTGCGAAGCATTTCAAGCCAAAAAACATGGCTTGCAGTTCCAGGAGGTTAATATGCTCTTCCCTTTCCAGCTGTGTCCACCAGCCATGGGTGCTCCCTCCACGACAGTATGCCCCCCATCCTGAGAGTGAAGAATCTGTGAAAATTTCCATTTGGTAGGCGTCTTGTTTTATGTCATTATAGGCTTGATCAATGTTTGATAGCCACCAGAAAAATTCATCGGGAGGAGGAATGTTCATATTGGCGTTATAGTTCATGTTGTGACTGCGAAGGGCAAGAAACTTGGCCCTACCGAAAGACTTTGTATATAGCCATCCATATTTGACAGCCGGGCATGCTGAAGCTAGTGTACCGGTGAATCATGCAAAGTCTCGTATTTTACAGGATGATTTTGACTGTAAGGGTTTTATCAACTTCCTAATTCTTTCTTTTTTATCATTTGGAAGTTCTATACGATTGCCCTTGAATGCAGAATAAACCCCAAGAATTTACAACTTCTTGAAGGGGTTGTTATGCTTTTCTTCCTATTAATAATAAAACCTAATGATTCCAAAAGATTAATAGTGAATTCAGTATTTTTAATAGAATTTTCGAATGACTCGGAGATAATTAGGAAGTCATCTAGATAATTTACACAAATAATGTTATTAAGTCTGAGGTGCCGGACCACTGGCTTGTGTAACTTTGTGAACATGTGTGGGGCTGAGGCGAGGCCAAATGGAAGACATGTGAATTCAACCAATTGATCGTTATGTATGAGTCTCAAAAATTTCCTATGTGATATAGCAATCGACACGAGGAAATAGGCATCCTTTAAGTCAATAGTAGTTAAATACCAGTCCTTCTGGACAAGTTTCAATACCGTTCGTGCGTCTTCCATCCTGAAGTGAGGGGTATCTATATGTTTATTGAGTAGCTTTAGGTTAAGGATAAAATGTTTTTCGCCGTTAGCCTTGTCCGTGAGAAACGTTCTAGAGAGGAATTGGCCTTCGAGAGGCACGCTATAGATTTCAGAAAGTGCGCTCTGTTCTTCTTTTGCCAAGCCATTGGCTGCTAAAAAAGTCCAACGGGATACTAGAGCTGCGTGTAAGTTTGGTGAAGTTTGCGCCTTCCGGGTAGGATCATCCCCTAAAATTTCTATGACGTCCACCGGGAGTTGTACGTCATTAACAATTTCTAAGATGTCCCCTGACGTACGGTCTGTTGGTGGAGGGGCAAAAACGTGTAAGTTTTGGGCATCCCCGTTTGAGTCTGCCGTTTTGCGTAGAATACGGGCTGCTCTATCCTTCTGCGACTGAGTTTCCTCAGCAGAATCGGAAATAGGTGAGCTAAAACTGCTGCGCCTATCACCCCTGCCGCTAACAGTGTCCGCCGTATCGCACGGAGTACGGGCTACACTGAGTCTCGGTGATCGAGATCGAAAGCGCTTATGTGGGGGCCCTTCATCTTCGTCGGAAGAAGCGGTGACCGAGCTGCTAGCATGACGGCGTCGAGAATGTTTAGCGTATTTGCAATGGTCGGCCGTCGATTGGCTTGTCCTTGCTCTGAGCGGTGACCATGATGGGCTTTCGCTTGTTTGTGAGAGGTCCCGTCGACGGTAGTAAGTTTCTAATTTTTCTAATCGACGTAAAAGCTGTTTACGAGATATTTTCTCTACTTCCAGAACGATGTCTGTGCTTCCTTTTAGATTTTCCCATTTCCTAACAAGAAATATTTTAGGACAATTATATTTACGTTATTTATAATAGGGTTGGGTACCTGACGTAATTTCTGCAGCGGAGCAAACAAACACTTCACACGTGGCGCACAAGATAACTAATGAAGAATATAACCGAGGGTAACCTGACCGCGGTGAAATGAGAAGAGGGGAACTTTCCCCTTTGAAATATTGTGCGTGGTAGCGCTTGGATAGTGGACTACACAGTTAAAAATTCTGTAACATCTTTGGACTGGACGTGAGATATAATTTAGTATTGTTTTGCCTATTTGTTACGTATTGAAATGTTACCGTACTCCCAATTGATTGATTTTTCACTTATGTATTATACATTTCTGTAATCCTCTTGTAGATAAATATCTAACAATGCAATGATGTTTGGGGTGTTCCATTTAAAAAAATTGGGAGAGGTGACCATAGGAGGGAGTGGGTTAAAGTTATAACGTCTATATATGAGCAAAAAGACGTCCCCTTTTATATGATTTTTGACGCGTTTTTTCATTTTTTCATAAAAGTGACGCCTTCAGAATTATGTGGGGTTGATAGTGTAACGTTTATTCTAATTTATATTTACAATTAATTTATATTTACAGATTTATATGTAATTCAGTCCTTATTTAATAATTTATGTAATACACTAAACACACTAATTATAATTTATATGAGAGTCACTTAATAAACACTTTATCGATGCGCGATTACTTTCCTTCGGTATCAACACTGACTGATTGACTAATTGCCTGCAGCGATGCTGGTGGCCTATTTATACTCGCGCGCCGTAATTCTCGAAATTTCTCGGCGTTCTCGCGGGTGCATTGGATATTCTCGATGTTCTGGCGGACGCACCGATGTTTCTCGAAAATTGGGCGGAGGAGCCATAGTCGTCTCATATGGGGATTTCACTGGGGGCACTAAGTGAGCATATTAATGCAGTAGCTCGCGTAACATTGCCCCCTCCTTAAGAGACAGTTCCTCCTGGAACTAGCTAGGAAACTGGAACGAGATGACTGTATCGGCAACTGGTCCCCTTGTTGTATTTTCCAGTTGTATGGAAGTAACATGCGACCGTCTTCTCTGTTGGCTGTGTCTCCCGAGCATGGCCGCAAACCAGTACCTGCACTTCGGTATCTCGGAAGATTACTTCTACCATGTTACGGATTATTCGCCAATCTAAATGCCTACATTCAATCTTGGGCATGGCTAGCCTATACACGTTCAATTCAAGCACATGCTCCCTCAGGCTTCGGAATGTTTCCCAGACATCCTCGTACGTTGGTCTTTCGTCGAAGGTGTTCCTCGTCACTAGGTGGAAATTGTAGCGGGAGCCATTTTGCAGTTTCAAAGCTTTACCTGGTACTGGTAACTGGTTTACCAAAAGTCGTGCGCCACTCTTCTTTATAAACAGAGATGCCAGTCCGCGCGCATCGGTTACGCTGGCAGGGATGTTTATTGCCAGTGAGTATTCCTCCGGAACGGTAAGCAGGTCTTGTCGTCTCTCAGTGGTGACGCCGAATCTGGCTTTTCCGGTACCACCATAAGCACCCATGAACTCTACAAAAGCAGGATCGGCTACTTTCTGAAGCTGGTTTACTTCCTCATCGTGGTCACCCTCGAATGGCGCTAATCGGTTACGGTGTACCACCTTTGGCTTTCCATTTGGGATCTTGCTGATTCGATAGATGACATCGTTGATTCTTTTCTTTACGAGGTACGGACCGTCCCAAGCTTTCTGCAACTTTGAAACCCTTTTGTCTTCTTGGGTTATGCAGCCAGGCTTTGTCTCCTTCGTGGAAACCTCCTTCCGTAGCTTGCGTATCGTACCTTTTCTTTATCCTATCGCTAGCGATCTGGAGGTTCGATCGAACCAGCTCGTGTACGTCGTCCATTCTTTTTCTCAGCTGGGTTACGTAATCTTCACCAGCTTTGTCTTCTCCGGGTCGGCATCCAAATTCAAGGTCGCAGGGTAATCTCATTTCGCGTCCGAACAGAACTCTTGCTGGTGTTTGGCCGGTGGACTCATTGATGGCGGATCTGTAGGCCATCGCGAATAGCGAGAGATATTGGTCCCAATCTCGCTGATGGTTAGATACTACTTTAGACAGGTATTTGCCAAGAGTTCTGTTCATTCGCTCTACCATCCCGTCCGACTGTGGGTGCAAAGCCGAAGTTCTCGTTTTCTTCATGCCGAGCTTTTCACAAACTTCCTGGAACAGCTGGCTTTCGAAGTTTCTGCCCTGGTCGCTGTGTATTTCCAGGGGCACTCCGTATCGGCAAATGAACTCATTCACAAGCACGTCGGCAACCGTTGCGGCTTCTTGGTTTGGAATGGCATATGCTTCTACCCATTTTGTGAAGTAGTCCATCACCCCCAAAATGTACCTGCTGCCATTTGCTGTCGGTGGAAACGGTCCGGCAATGTCCAGGGCAATGCGTTCAAAAGGGCTTCCGATATTGTACTGCTTCATAGGAGCCTTTCTTCTCCCGTGCGGTCCATTGGTCGTAGCACAGGTAGTGCACTGCTTACACCAGTCCTTCACATCTTCGGAACTGTGCATCCAATAAAACCGTTCTCGCACTTTCTGGAGGGTCTTCTTCACACCTAGATGTCCTCCTGACGGACTGTCGTGTAATTTCCGCAGTACTGCTGCTATCCTTGTTCTTGGAATCACCAACTGTCTTCTACTTTCGGAACCCTCATCGTTCTCGATTACTCGCTGTAGCAACCCGTTTTCCAAAACCAGCGAGTCCCACTGGGCCCAATACGATTTCATCGTTGGCGAGTACCTTGAAATCTCCTGCCAAGTAGGTCGACAGTTCTCCTTTTTCCAATGTCGGATTTTCTTCAAGTCGGGATCGTTCTCTTGGTCCTCTTCCAACTTTTCTGGTGTCCACTCGTCGGTGGTCACCGTGGTTCTTCGAATCGCAGCTTCCTTAGCTTCTGTTTTGCTGCAGTGAGAGCACTCTGCAGGGCATGGTCTTCTAGAGAGGGAGTCTGCATTTCTGTGGCTTATTCCGGCTCTATGCTCAACAGTGAAATTATATTCTTGGAGCCGCTCGATCCATCTAGCGATTTGACCTTCAGGGTTCTTGAATTGCATAAGCCACTTAAGTGCTGCATGATCGGTTCTAATCACAAATTTCTTCCCATACAGATACTGATAGAAGTGCTCCACGGACTTCACTACTGCTAGGAGCTCTCTTCTTGTGACGCAGTAGTTTTGTTCTGGTTTGGAAAGGACTTTACTAAAATATCCCAGAACTTTCTCTTGTCCTCCTTGAACCTGTGATAGCACTCCTCCAATTCCAACATTGCTAGCATCAGTATCTAATATGAATTCTCCCTCTGGTAGTGGATAGCCGAGTATAGGTGCAGTAGTCAAGTGCTTCTTCAAGGTTTCGAACGAAGTTTGGCAATCTTCGTCCCAGCGAAACTCCCTTGCTTCCTCTGTAAGTCGTGTCAAGGGCTTAGCGATATCTGCAAACTTCTTTATAAATCGCCTGTAGTATGTACAGAGTCCAAGGAAGCTTCTAACTTGGTGCTTGTCGGTGGGTCTTGGCCACTTTCGTACGGCAGCAGCTTTCTCTTCGTCTACAGCTACACCATCCTTGCTGACTACATGGCCTAGATAATTGACTTTGTTTTGAAATAGTTGACATTTCTTGGGGTTGAGCATCAGTTGGGCAGCTTGCAACCTTTTGAAGACACCTTCCAAATTCTCTCGATGTTCTTCGAATGTCCTTCCCAAGACTATGATGTCGTCAAGGTACACTAAGCATGTCTTCCAGGACAACCCTCGCAATACATTTTCCATCAGTCTTTCGAACGTTGCGGGGGCATTGCACAGCCCAAATGGCATAACGCTGAAATGCCATAGTCCAGATCCGGTGGTAAACGCTGTCTTTTCTCTATCGGCTGGATCCATTTCTACCTGCCAATATCCAGACTTCAGGTCCAAGGTAGAAAACAATTTGCTACCGGCCAGCGTATCCAGAGTGTCGTCGATTCTCGGCAGGGGATAGCTATCTTTCTTTGTAACATTGTTCAACTGCCGGTAGTCCACGCAAAACCTCGTGGTTCCATCCTTCTTCTTTACCAGAACTACCGGAGAGACCCAAGGGCTGGTAGAAGGTTCTATTACCTTGTCCTTTTCCATCTCGCGAACAATTCTCTCCGCTTCCTCTCTTTTGGCCTGTGGTAGCCGTCGAGCCGATTGTTTTATCGGTTTAGCGTCGCCGGTGTCAATTTTGTGTTTGACAGCAGATGTTCTTCCTGTCTTTCCTCCTTTTGGTACAAAAAGAGATCGGTATTGTAGCAAGAGTTCTCTGATTTTTTTCTTCTCTTGCAGGCTAAGGGATTGTCCAGCCACTGCTATCATTTGTTCAAGTTTATTGTTGGCATCATTGGAGGTTGTTGATTGATGAATTATTGACGCCACTGGTACGCAAGTTCCAATTTTGGTATCCTTCTTCATAGTTATGGGATGGTCATTTACATTTATAATGCGTACAGGTATTTCTTCGGCAGCCATGACTAACCCTTTTCCAACCAGGATTCCTCGACCAACCTCTTCATCGTGATTCCATGGTTCCATCATGACCGGTGTTCCTTCTTCGACGGTTCCTTGTAGCCTTGCCACAGTGAAAAATTCACTCCTTGCGGGTACAACTGTATCCTCCTGTACGGCTACCTGAACAGTCTTATCCTCGTGTGGGTGAAGGAATACCTCCTCAGAACCTACTCTAATCACTCGGTTCTTGAAATCTAGCTGGAAGCCATGTAGGTTCATAACGTCCATTCCGAGTATTATGTCCTCTTCGATATCAGCGACAACGACAGTGTGGGTGAACTTCTCTGCGCCAATTCCCAATTGCACCGGTAGTTCTCCATGGACATTGGCGCTTTCACCTGTGGCAGTCCTGAGTCGCAGTCTCGTCGGTAAAAGTCTTTTCCGGGTGTTGACAGTCTCGGGGCGAATAATAGTCCTCGTTGCTCCATTGTCCACCAATAGTGTATACTTCCTTCCATTAACCTCACCATCCACGTATACACTATCATCGCGACATTTCAGAGAGGCTATTAGGATGAGAGGGTCTTTGGAAGGTCTTCGGGTCGAAGCTGCCTTCTGAAGGTCGACCCTTCCTAGTTTTTCCTGCTGGGCATCTTTGTTTGTAGCAGTTCTCGGTCGCTTGCACGAACTGCGTACATGTCACATTTCTCCACAATTCCAGCATCTCACGGCTTTCAGTTTTCCATTTGAGATGCTTTTCATCATGTTGACAAGCTGGTCGAGCTTGTTCTCAACTTCTTCGTCTGCTACAGCCCTCACCTTGCCGTATACTCCGGAAGCCTGTGTAGCTGCTTCGTACTCCAAGGCTGCAGAGAGTACGTCGACCAGTGTCTTATGCCGAGCCAAGCGTAGAGTTCTCTGCATTTCATGGTCACGAACTCCGTCGATGACTGTCTGTACCCCTAAACATTCCATGACATTCTCCGGTGCCGATGGATAGGCAAACCGCACCAACCTCGCAATGTCTGCTTCGAATTCTTGCAGAGTTTCGTCGCGTTTTTGTTTGCGGTTTTTCAGCTGCGACTGGTACAGTTGCTCCAGGTGTTCCAGGCCATATCTCATATTCAATCGCTTTTTGAGTTGTTCAAAATCTTCGGCCTCTTCCACTGGAATGGTCTGGAGGATATCCATAGCGTCTCCTCTAAGGGCAAGAGTTAAATTTAACGCTTTTTCCTTCTCACTCCAGTTGTTTGCCTTCGATGCCGCCTCGAATTGCTTAAGATAGTTCGGCCATGACGTCTTACCATCGAATGTTGGCAGTTTCACTCGGCTGTTAATATCGTTTTCCATTTTCGGTTTCAACTCTACTTTCTCTGCCAGTTCGTCGTTATTCGGGGCTTGCCTAGTTGTAATATCCGGTTTATTACTAGTCTTCCTTTCGATTTCTTTGATTTTTTGTTTCATTTCTTGCTCCATACTTTTAATCTTTTCTTCCACGGCAGAAATATCAGTCTTCATGGATGTCATTTCATTTTTCATGTCCGTCATTTTGTTTTCTATGTCCGCCGAAAGTTTACTTTCCATGGATGAAATTTTATTTTCCACGTCCGACAATTTGTTTTCCATGTCCGCCGAGAGTTTACTTTCCATGGCTGAAATTTCGTTTTTTATATCCGTCGAAATTTTATTTTCCACGTCCGACATTTTGTTTTCCATGGATGAAATTTCGTTTTTTATATCCGTCGAAATTTTATTTTCCATGTCCGACATTTCGTTTTTTATATCAGTCGAAAGTTTTTTTATGGAAGAGGTTATAGAGGCGGACGCTTCGTCGGTGAATTCAAACGTTTCCGGGTCCAATCCATTGTTAATCATAGCTTCTTTTAGTCGTTCCACTAACACTGACTTGACCCCACTTGTGTCCAGTTCGTAATCCTCCAACTCTCTTCGAAGCTCTGAAACTTTTAATTCACAAAGTTTCTTCGCCATCTTCCAGTATATTTATTTATTTTTTTTAACCCCACACCTGACACCAATGTAACGTTTATTCTAATTTATATTTACAATTAATTTATATTTACAGATTTATATGTAATTCAGTCCTTATTTAATAATGTATGTAATACACTAAACACACTAATTATAATTTATATGAGAGTCACTTAATAAACACTTTATCGATGCGCGATTACTTTCCTTCGGTATCAACACTGACTGATTGACTAATTGCCTGCAGCGATGCTGGTGGCCTATTTATACTCGCGCGCCGTAATTCTCGAAATTTCTCTCTTCGATGTTTCTCAAAAACTGGGCAGAGGAGCCATAGTCGTCTCATATGGGGATTTCACTGGGGGCACTAAGTGAGCATATTAATGCAGTAGCTCGCGTAATAATAGGTTTCATTGAAAGGCTATGTATATATAATCATAAACCTTAATATACCCTAAGGTGTTAAGGTGTTTTGTTGATACACAATAAGGTTTGTACATAAATGGTTCAGTCTATTTTATACACAAATTGTGCCCAGATTTTCCTATTTTGTGCGAGATCTTTCCCTTCCTTCCAGTTCTTGTTTTTTTCCAGGATACCAGCCATTACACCATCCCATTTTCTTCTAGGCCTGTCTCTAGATCTTCTATTTATTGATTTGGTTTGCCATATTGACTTAACTTGTCTCAAGTTGTCCATTCTTACCATATCTCTAAACCACTTTAATTGTTGACGTTCTATATTGTCTATGATCGTCTCGACCTCTAATTCCTTTCTAACTTCATCATTTCTCACCTTATCTTTTTTTGTGATGCCCTCTATGCCCCGTAGAAATTTCATTTCAATGGCTTATATTTTGCGTTTTTGTTGTTCTCTGAGTACCCAACTTTCACTCACAACCATTATCATAGATCAGGACTGGCTGGAATATTGTTTTGTAAACGATTAGTTTTGTCCTCGTCGACACTTCTTTCTTCGATACAAGAGTGTTACTTAATGAATAGTATACTTTGGTGGCGCTTTGTATCTTGTTGTTAATTTCCGCTTCGTTTTTCCCGTATTTGCTTATTAAGACACTTAGATAATTGAAGTTATCCGTTTGTTCTATTTCTTTATCGTTTAGACTAACAACAGTTTGAATTTCGTTTTTACCGATCACCATTATTTTTGTTTTATTCACATTTATTTTCAGGTTTTTCTTCTGCGCTTCAAACCATAGTTCTAAATTGCTTTGCAGATCTTTTTGAGTATTGGCACACATCATTAAATAGTCTGCGAAGGCACATTCAGTTATATGTATGTATGTAAATTGGGGTGACATTCACTGAGACCTAAAAGATCTATTGTGCCTCCTTACTTCTACTTAGTTCCTTAGGAAAGTCTTAGAGACTAGTAGCTCCTTTAGTCCTATTTCCCGGAGGAATTTCAGGATATCTGCAGGCTTTAACTTAGATAAATGTCCCTCTTCTATCCAGTAATCTCCAAGGTGTTGTGCCCTAGGATTCTGAATTGCTGTGCAGTTCGCAAGTATGTGGATCGAAGTTTCTTCTTCCATACCACAGAATCTACATTCTTCTTCCTCCACTATTTTGAGCTTTTTCAGGTGCCCATTCAGGCGACAATGTCCCGTAAGGATGCCTGTTAAAACTCTTAGTGCAGTTTTACTTTGACTTATGCATTCATTTGATCTCAACAGGTTGTAGTCAACCAGAAGAATCTTTGATTGCCCAAGTCCTACTAGATTTTTCCAATGGTCAGATCTTCTCTTTTCTTCGGCTTTGCCTATTTCTTCCAATATTACATTGGAGCTGATACCGCAAAAGGGTTCCGGCCCCCAAAAGGGTGTTCCAGTCCCCCTCTTTGCTAGTTGATCTGTTATTTCATTTCCTTCTATCCCTGTGTGTCCTGGAATCCACAGTAAGGTGACTATATTGTTCTCGCCTAGTTCATTCAGTTTGCCTAGGCATTCCCACACCATTTTGGAACTGATTACACAAGAGCTCAGTGCTTTAATGGCTGCTTGACTATCCGACATTATGATAATCCTTTGCCTTCTATATCCTTTATCAATATTGAACTGGGCACACTTTCTTATGGCGTGAATTTCCGCTTGAAAGATACTCGGGGTTTTTCCCAAGCTTTCAGAGTGTTTGGTTCCTGGCCCGTACACTCCTATCCCAGTTCCTTCTATTGCTTTTGAGCCATCTATGTACCGCTGAATGGCATTCTTCCCAAGTCTGGTAATGGTATTTGGATCCCATTCCTTCTTGTTGCTTAATTCCGTAACGAATTTCTTTGAAAAGTTATACTTTTTCATCATACCATCTTGTGGCATGTCCCAGGTTTTCTGATTTTTAAGAAGTAAGGAGGTGGTTTTTTTTAGTGATTCCCTCTCTACTTAGTCTGTATCTTGTTCTTTCTGCAACACTTTCCACCACCATATGTAGTAGTGTGAGGTTGAGAATAACTTCCATGGCTACCGTTGGGCATGTTCTCATTGCTCCTGTAATGCACATACAGGCTAGTCTTTGAATTTTTGAGAGGTTTTCTCTCGTTGTCAATAGGCTAGTTCTACTACTCCACGCAATGGCTCCATAAGTGATAATTGGTCTCACTATGGCAGTGTACATCCAGCCCAGGATTTTTGGGTTGCACCCCCAATTTCTCCCTGCCAGATTCCTGCACACCATTAGAGCCATTTTTGCTTTGCATATAATCTCCTTTTCGTGTTTATTCCACAGGAGTTTACTGTCTAGAGTCAAACCTATATACTTGACTTCTTGTCTTCATTCAACCTCGCTCCCATCAAGTTTAATGGTTTTGAGGTTGAACTTTCTTTTCTTAGTGAAGGGTATTAAGATGGTTTTGGTGGGGTTGATGTTAAGTCCCACTTGCCTACACCAGCTATTTGTATAGTTCAGACCCTTTTGTACGATGTCACAAAGGGTATTTTCGAATTTTCCCCTGGCTGTTATGACAATATCATCAGCATATCCTTGGCAGGATATTCCGAGGTCAGACAAACCACACAGTAGTTCGTCAACCGTCAGGCTCCACATTAATGGGGATGCTACTCCTCCCTGTGGACATCCTCTGGTTGTGCAGATGGAGACAATGTCTTTGCTCGTCCTCGTCTCTGCTACTCTAGTGGTGAGCAGTTCCGACATCCATTTGGATGTTGTGCTGTCTACACCTCTTCTATTTAATGCTCTTTTGACAGCCTCATGAGGAGTATTGTCAAAAGCTCCTTCTATATCCAAAACGGCGCATACTACGGCTTCTTGGTTGTCTAGAGCACCTCGGATATCCTCCGTCAGTTGTACCAGTGCAGTCTCCGTAGATCTGCCTGCCCGGTAAGCATGCTGATGCGGGTGGAGAGGTAGTCTCTCTAGGATTTCCGCTCTAATATAATTGTCAATAGCTTTTTCCATCGTTTTAAGCACAAACGATGTTAGGCTAATTGGTCTGAAGGATTTGGGGTTTGTTGTGTCCCTTTTTCCAGCTTTTGGAATGAAGGTTACTATTGCCCTTCTCCATGCTTCTGGTATATAACCCAGTTCTAAGCTGCTTCGACCGATCCTAACCAAATGTGGTAGAATTTCGTCTTGTCCTTGCTGGAGCAATGCTGGGAAAATTCCATCAGCTCCCGGTGCCTTGAATGGCGAAAAGGTGTTCATAGCCCATTTTAACCGTTCGTTACTACAAATGTGCTTAGCCATTGTAGTACTTTCTCTCGAAGGTCTGTTATGACCTTCCCCTATTTGGGCTACTCCCAGGAAAATGAGTTTCTAGTAAGAGTTTCACTCTTTCTTCCTCATTTTCGGTATATTTACCGTCTGGCTTCCTCAAAGCCATATCTGTGTTGACCCTACTTTTTGCCATGACTTTGTAAAGTCTTTCCCCAGCAGGTGTTGTATTTATATCTTCACAGAATTTTCTGAAGCTATTTCTTTTAGCTTTTCTAATTTCCTTATAGTAGGTGTTTCTCACCTCGGTGTATCTCTGCCAGTCTCCGGTGAATTTTGCTCTATTAAAAAGGTCCCGGGTTTGAGATCTGAATTCTGACAGATGTTTATTCCACCCGGGTGCATCTCTGCTGCTTCGTTGTTCTTGAAGAGGGCAGCTCGATTCAAATGCATCGATTATTGCCCTGTTCAAGTCCTCAAGTTCATTTTCCAGATCTAGATGGTGCTTAGCCCTCTCTTTTCTCTAAATATGTGCTAGGTTTTCTTTCAGACAGGTGTTATAGTTGTCCCAATCTGTTTTTCTTGGTTTTCTTCTGGGGCTCACCTCAGGTTTGCCTAGTTCTAACTTGAATGTTATGATGCTATGATCGGAGAGAGATGGTTCGCCCGAAACTCTCCAATCTTTTACTATATGTTTTAGATCCTGTGTTGCCAGTGTGACATCTAAAACTTCTTGCCTTACCCTTGTTACAAGTGTGGGGGTATTCCCTATATTGTGAATGTTTTTATTAAGGATATATTCTAAAAGTTGCTCACCTCTCTGGTTGGTATTGCTACTGCCCCAAACAGTATTGTGTGCATTGGCATCACATGCTAAGAGTAGAGGTAGTCTCTTCTCTTCACAGTACTTCACCAGCCTTTGTACCTCGGGGGGTGGTGCTATCCCGTCTCCCGAAAAGTAACATGATGCTATTACTATCTCCCTGCTCTCCTTCTTGTGTTCGAAGAGTGCTCGAACTGGAACGAGTTCTCGAGTCATGTATTCTGAAAGACAAAAATAGTTAATATTGTTCCTTATCATAATACATGTTCTTGGTATATCACTACCTGAGTGATATACTATTTTAGCATCTTTACATGCTAATCCTCTTACCTGGTTATTATTGACCCATGGTTCTTGGATCAAACACATCCCCCCATTGGTCCTTAGTGAACAATCTTGTGATCACCGCCGAAGCTCCTTTGGCATGGTGAGCATTAACCTGAGCTAAGTTAATCCCCGCCATCCTGTTGGTTTTCAGGTTTGGTATTACCCTCCTTCATCAGGGTGATGTCCCCTTCTGTAAGAGTGCTGTCCCCTTCCTCCGACCCAAACTCCATTCCTCCTCGGCCAGCGGCGACTCCTCCCCAAGGAGTTTAGAGATGTGTAGGCTTTCTACACTACTTGAGTCGTCGCTGGCCTTGGAGGGTATAGAAACCTTCTCAGGGTTTCTTCCCTCTTCTTTTCTGAGGCCATGTACGGGGATTTTCCCAAACCGGTAATGTATGGTGAACCCGTTGTTCTTGATTTTTTGACAGGATAGATTGTCTATTCCTGCCCTCAACACTAGGCCTTTGCCCTCTTCTTTAAGGTTGAGGACCTTCCACTGGTCTGTTACCAAACCTTCATTCTGTGCTTTTATCAAGCGAAGAAGCTTTCCTTCCTCTACGTCTTTACTTCTTGGGAGAAAGATCGTAGCGGTGTGCATTTTTGGGATGTTTTCTCCCTGGCACACCATCAGTTCTACTCCCTTCCAGCTTTTCAGCTGTGGTATTATCAACTGGAGCCATTCTGCAGTCTGAGGTGTTTCACAGTCGATTAGAACGACTCCTGGTCTGAAATGTATGCCAGTAAACTGGAGCTTAAGCTCCCATCCAGCATACATTTCTTCTACTATTGCGTTCTCCAGCAAGGTTTGGTCGTCCGCACTGAGAGTGGTCTCAGGGTACGCCCTAGGGAGAACCGCCATTCTTATTATTTTAGCTGCAGCTGCATAGCTGCCAGCTGAAGAAGGGATGGCTATTTTGCCCTCCTTTTTATTTTTCACCTGTACTTGCGGTGACTGGGCTGTCGCCTCTTCCCGCTTTCGTTTTTCTCCTTTAGGAGGGATGTTCTTCTCCTCTCCTTGTTTTTTGCGCTCTGCGGCTTTCTTTCTCGCTTCTTCCGGTGAAAGTCCCTGATCAAGAAAGCGAAGATACCATCTTACCCCCGCCTCAGTGGATCGTCCTTTCCTCCAGGTTTACACAGTTCAGGAAGGATGGGGGTTTTTCTACTTTTCTTCCAGGATTTTTCCCGAAAACTCTCATCAGTTGAGGAGGTTGAGGGTATGGGTGCCCCTGACGTTCTCCTCTCCTCTTTGTCTACAGCCTCCTCTACACGAGGGTTGCTCGCGCGTGAGGGAGATGCTACAGTTTTTTTGGGCACTGCATTGCTCCGACTTGTGCCCGGTTGCGGTGCTTGCCCGCTCAACTTTTTCTTTTTTCTTTCCATGGATGATCCACGAGTAGCTAGGGAAGTATAAGGTCCACTCCCGCAGAGCCCCGCATGCAGGAGTAAGGGTGATTAAACTGGATGTCCCCAGGTATCCAGAGTCCGCATATTAGCGATCAAGCTTCCCCTTGACCACGCAGTCCTCGGCATATGCTGTTCCACCTTGACTTGAGGGGTATTTTATTGTGGTCCCCTTCCACTTGGCTAGCTGTTTAAGGCAAGCCCCCACATCTAGTGAATATACCTCATCAACCACCTTCCACTAGATACGGTTTATATCAGGCAGGTTTTCACGAGCAAACTATTGCTCCGACATCCCCGCTGACTCCGGCGACCGACCGGCTATCAACGAGCCGATCGGGACAACAGTCCACTCTCCACGCTGAAGATCCTGATATCGGATTTCTGCATTCCACAGGAATCTATTGAGCTGTCCTTTGTTTCGCGCATTCCCCCCCCGCAAGGCCCGAGGAGAAACCGCTACTCGGCTCCCCCAACAACGACGAGGTCTCACAGCTCCTTGGGGGAATAGTATACTTTGGTGGCGCTTTGTATCCTGTTGTTAATTTCCGCTTCGTTTTTCCCGTATTTGCTTATTGAGACACTTAGATAATTGAAGTTATCCGTTTGTTCTATTTCTTTATCGTTTAGACTAACAACAGTTTGAATTTCGTTTTTACCGATCACCATTATTTTTGTTTTATTCACATTTATTTTCAGGTTGTTTTTCTTCTGCGCTTCAAACCATAGTTCTAAATTGCTTTGCAGATCTTTTTGAGTATTGGCACACATCATTAAATAGTCTGCGAAGGCATATTCAGTTATATAGGCTTGTTCCAGATTTCTGTAGCCAACCAGCAGTTTCTAGGCTTTTTTTTGACTTCCTTAATTGATCGTCAAGTATTATGATTAATAAAGTAGTACTTCCTCCTTGTCTTAAACCTCCCCTAGTTACAAACTGTTCAGACTGTTCTGATATAGTTTCTAGTGCATTGGTATAAGCTGGCTATGTTAGTCCTTAGTTCTTCGTTGACCCCTCTGTGTCTAAAACTGTTCCATACTGTCTTCCTCGAAATACTGTCGAAAGATTTTTCTAAATCTATGAATGCTACATACATTTTACTATTTTGATATTTACTTAATTACAGTTACCTGTAAATAATTGTCATATTAGTAAAGCGTGATCTATAGATGTCAAAAAATAATAGTTCAATACTATTATACGCTTTACAAAATTAGAAAAATAAATTTCGAAAGAGCAGACCGTCCACTAAGAAGCTAATTTTGTAAAGCGTTTAATAGTATTGAACTATTATTTTTTGACGACTATTATGATACTTTTCAATCATTTGTTTTTGTCTTGTACATCTCTTCCTCTTCTAAGACCGCTTTGTGAGTCTTCCAGCTGATTAAAGGAGGTAAGATTCTAGAAATTAAACCAACGGACCACATGACTCCTATATACTCATACTATATACAGATCCAAGACCAAGGGAGGAACTGGTGCTAAAATGTACAGTGATGGGGGAGCTCACAAATGAGAGTCTCACTAAGAACAAACACTTCCGTATTCCATTCGGAAATGTACGATCTTACACCACGCGAGAGAAATAAATATGAGGAAAGTGCGCAATTCACGGATCAAAATAAAAACAGACAGCCAGCCAGGTAGACAGAAGGCTCTTATGAACCTAAAAGTGGCATCAATTCTGGTATGGAATTACCGAGAAGAACTCAGTATCCATATTTGATCCCAGAACCCGTACTCGGGGCTACTGAATCTGCATTATAAGGGACTAAATCAAACGAAAACAAAAACCCAGGGGGGATGGAGCCCGTCTCATGCACCACGGGAAAACATTCATTAAAGAACTGTCGGAACACAAAACTGAAGAACTACACAAGATGAGCAGGCATTAAATCAGAACAATAACTTCCCACTGATCACAGTCCCATGAGAGAACATCTCCACAAAATGGGGCTGTACAACAAAGAACTTTTCTGCAGACAATGTGGTAAGGGAAAAGGTACGGCAAAACATTACTGTCAGAATGCGAGGCATTAGAACGCAGAATACTGGTAATATTCCGACAGCCTAGGCTAACTCCCCAAGAATACTACAGCCAACCGGTGAAGAACTTGTACAGACTGGTACAGGGGTATTTTTCCTTCAACCACATAACTGGAATTTCCCGCCCAATAACTTACTGTCTACCGAATTCTTCGCATTGTCTTTTTCCATTTCTAACTCCTTATAAATGTACAATAGTACTACTCAATGTATTAAAATAACTGTTTCATCCAAAAAATATACTAAAGCTGCTACTTACCTTTTACAGGTCAATATATGGTATGGGTGAAAACAGAATTACTGATCGAACTGAGAGAGAGAATACAAAAGATGCTTTGTGACCTAGCTCAGTTAATGGAATTTGGAACCATTGATAGAGACCACATGGATTTGAATGCAACAACAGTTTTATGGCTCCATAACATAGACACGATTCTCGAGCACTACTCATTTATGTATGAACAATTGAAATTTGAAGCTGAGGAACGATTACAAAAAACAATTGCATACGTCGATGCTGAGACAGTTATATTACTGCCTTTGCTGAAAGTTTTAGATGATATGGACAACTACGAAAAGTAAGTAGCTTTTTTTAAAGGTGTTATTCAGCTTGCTCTGTTCGTTTAGTAATTAAAATTGTATCCCCTTTCTGTCGACCGATTGATCTGAAATTTGGTACACACCTTTGACTAGTAGGATACAGAATATCATGATAAAACCGAAGTCAAGATGACCGCCACCACAAAATGGCGGATTTCATATTTGTCTCAATACCCTTAATTTAAGTAATGTGTATCAAATGAAATGGCTTCACAAGAATAACACAGTGCTTGGCGGATCATAAGACATTTAGACAATCTCTACCATGGAGAAATATTTCGCGACCTCCCTACCCGTTGCTTTTTTTGCATGTATTTTATTTTGTAACAAATATTCAATCCAACACCACGACCGTTGAAGGGGATGACGTGGGCGACGAGGGCTATGCAGCGAGCTATGGGAGTAGCTCTTCGTGTGGCTAAAGCAGGAAAACCTCATACTATTGCCAAAAATTTATGTTTGATTATGTTTGGCAAACAAATCACTCAGCTACTGTTTGTCTAGCACCAGCCATTGTTTTTACGTATTCAACTGAAGTGATTTGTAATGATTGAGAATCGATAAATTTCTAAAAAGACCACCAGAACCGTCAACTTCTAGTGACAGTTATTTGAAATTCGGATTTACTGTGATTGGGAATAAACCAGTGTGTTATTTGCTTTGAAACTTTATCAAGAGAAAGCATGAAGCCATCGAAGTTATTACGCCACCTCAATACTGTTGCGAGGTCACCAACTCAAAGCCGGTCCTGTCCCTCGATTATAAATTTTGGTGAATGCGCTTTCTGGAACCTTCTGGTCTATTGCAGTATTTACGCATATGAGGAGCGTCATAAAATACTAGAACTTTCCAGAACCGATAAGGACTATATATACGCGGGTTTTTGAGTGCGTAGACAGTTAGTTAGTTTGAGAGAATTAGTGAAACGGACAGTGAAGAGTTAGTTCACAGAAGTTCTTAGTAATCGGACAGTGATTAAATAGTGCAGATAAATAGTGTAATAGTCAAGTGGTGAAAATAAATTAGAACTAATATACCGAGTGTAAATAAATTAGTAGACATTAAGTATAGTGTGTATATAAATTAAGTTTAATACAGTGCGTGTTCCTTTAAATAAATAGATAGTAATTAGCCATAGTGTGTATAATTTTATCCCACAAGTTAAAAACTATTTAAATAAATAAGAAAAACATTACAACACAAAGCATCCAAATGAAAAAAATAAACCCGTGGATTTTTTTGAAAGAAAATTAAAAGCTCTTCAACATAAAAAAACTGCTATAGTACAAATGTCCAACGGAAATAAGAAAGCGTTGCTGGCTAGTTATCGAGTAGCTCTTCGTGTGGCTGAAGCAGGAAAACCTCATACTATTGCCGAAAATTTATGTTTGGAAAACATGAGGTCGAAAAACTTAAAAGAATACCTCTCTCTGGCAATACCATTCAACGCGGGATAAGCTATATGGCGACTGATGTTCGTGATCAAGTCATAGAAAAAATAAAAGAAAGTACTTTTGTGTTCTTGTAATTTGATGAGTCTACGGATATTGCGGATTGTGCGCAGTTTGTAGCATTTGTGCGTTTTTAATGCAATGAAAAATTAATGGAAGGAATACTACTTTGTAGAGCGCTTCCCACGAATAATACAGGCAAGTGCTTGCAAAACATGTTCCTTGAAGCTTCGCAAAATATGAATATCCATTAGAAAATGAAATGTATTGCTATTTGTAGTGACGGAGCAAAAGCCATGACTGGTGCGAACAGTGGATTTATTGCTAGACTGAAAGAACAGATGCCAAACGCTTATTGGACGCATTGCTTACTCCATCGACAGGCTCTTGCGGCCAAAACCTTGCCATAGGAATACAGTCAAGTTCTAAATATTATTATAACAATTGTAAATATTAAAGGAAAAGCGTGGCAGATACGACTGTTTCCAAAAAATTTGTGAAGATATGGGAGCACTCCAACAAAATTTACTTTATCATACAGAGGTTAGGTGGTTGTCAAGAGGCAAATTACTAGCCACAGTTTTGGAACTTCGCGCTGAACTTTCAATGTATTTGCAGCAGGCCAAGTCAGAATAATCCAAATTCATTTGTGATCCGGAATTCCTTTTAAAATAGGCTTTTCTTTCTGACTTATTTGAGCATTTAAATATCTTGAATGAATGTCTTCAAGGGCGGGATGAAAATGTCATCACTGCTAAAGACAAAATCTATGGCTACAAACAAAATTGACTTGTGGTCATTGTATCCACTTCGATTCATTTTCTTCGACACAGTCTTTTATTGAATAGGTTGGATGTCAGATAAACATCAAGGAATTTATACCTGGTATGAAAATGGCGTTAGAAAAGTTGAAGAACTGTGTCATTACTTCTCAATGCAAGAGATATCGAAGAATACTGAACAAAGGTGGATCTTAAATCCGTTTTTAAAAACAGCTATAAATGAGGCAAATTTGGCAACCAAGCTCAAAGAAAATCTGCTCGATTTATCTGCCGATGGGATGCTGCAATTGGAATTTAAGTCTGTCAATTTGGATATCTTTTGGTTAAAAAGGAAATCAGAATACCCAGAATTAGCAATAGGCTTTGAAATGTTTGATTCCATTTGCCACCTCGTACTTGTGCGAGTTGATATTTTCATCAATGGCCCAAATAAAAAGTAAGGAAAGAAATCGCTTAAATTTGGAAAACGATTCAATTCTCAATGTAGCAAAAACGGATCATCGATGGGAGAAATTGGTTAATGAAAAGCAAGCGCAGCCTTCGCATTAAGAGTTCTCATAAGTTATTTTCATTTTTTGTTTATCTGAAACAAATGATTATGTCCATTATGTTAACATTTTTCTTAATAAATATTTTTGAACAATTTTTTTTACTGCAGTAGCTTTCCCATCCTTTTGCAACACCCCTATAGAAGCTTCGCGACCCCCTAAAAAGACTTCGTGACCCCCCAGGAGGTAACTTAGTCAACTTAGTATCGGGATTCGAGCATTCTTTAGGATGGCTAAAAATGATACGTCGTTGTTAGCGGTACATGACCCAGCTTAAGGTAAAAGGTTAAAGCGTATCGAGGCATTGGGATGGATGAAAATGATGTCGTTAGTGTTCTCATCTCAAGACTTGTGCACCTTTTTGTTGTATAAACATATAATAAAACAAAAACAATAAAAATAAAACAGAAATTGCAACACAATAAATAGAAGGGCTGAAAAAACCGAGGAAAAGTATACAGCAAAACGTGCAAAGGAGAGTGAAAGTGATGCAAAGCAGCACTGTAGACCACGAAGTTGTGTATTTGGGCTCGAAATTGTTTGAGAAAGGACAGCACTGAGTCGAGTGAGGTCTTCGGAAGAATTATGTATTGAGAAGCTAGACTGCAGATCAAACAACTTGTTCACTCTATTTCGAATCTGTCCACTGAGTCCATATTGAACGCGACTCAATATATTCGTGATCATAAGGTGCTTCAGTTCGAAACAAAAATGCATCGCCTCGCCTTTTGACTTGCGAACATCGGTAAAAGACACTTAAGGCAGCACAAACACGTAAACGCATTGACACGACGTATATCCAATATTACGTATTTTCTTCATACCTCGGTCGAAAGTACGTACTTTCATCCCTAGTAGCAGGGACGAAAGTATAACATTTACTCCCTACGCTCGCCCTCTATAACGGCGGGAGGAAAGAATTTCTCTTGCGTATTTATACTCGTAACGATCAGATCAAATGTCGGGGCATGCATCAAAAACATTTAAAGTTAAATAAAGTAAAATTAATAACATTTTTATCCATTGAGAGTTCACTTAACCCAACTTTATTCTGTTATTTCTATTTGGTTTTCCCTTAATTTTGTGCGTGAGTTTTTATTTTTTTGTAGAGTTTTTTATGTATTTTGAGTAAAATATGTTAAGCAATTATTTTTTTGTGGTGTTTTTTCTGTATTTTAAGTGAAATACTTTAGCAATTTTGTATTTTGGAAGGTTAATAGATGAAGAAAATGATGGATGGATGATATGGATACTGCCTTGGTTTTACACATTCTTCATGATAAGGAGAACTTGGGCAACAGTACAATCTACTTATAACAAAAATAAACAAGTGAGGTGATACGTGAAGTAAATCGTTTATATTCGAGTGTTCCGAGTGCCTAACTCGGCTCAATAAAATCTACGTTTACGGTAAACGTAGAAACACGCAAGTTTCTAGAAATACTTACTGCGCACGTGTTCTTGTCAAATGCTGCGTTTACGTTTACGTTTACGTATGAATGATTGCCTTAAGTGTCTAATATCTTTTATGATTTGCCTCCATTACGTGGTTTTTCAAAATAGACCATTGGCTTTTTACTTGACAGCTTCCTCTGTATTGGCAAACGTCTTAGCATTCATCTATAATTTATTCTGTTTTCGACGTTTTTCTGGTAACGAGAATGAGTTTGGATCTGACTCCATTCATGACTCCGAATCAAAAAGTGGAGCAACCTTATTAAGATTACCAACGTGGTCTGGGCTTTTAGGCATGCACATTGGCTGTTCAGTCATCGCACTACTTGATTTTGGTCTTGTACTACTTTTCCTTTGGCATATACACTGTGGGACAAATTAAGCTGGAACATAATTTGAACCCCAATAACATTTTTGTTTGTGAATGGATTTATTGCTTTTAGGATATGATATAACCCAATATGTTCTTGTTATCACTCAAAAATAAGGAGAATCAATTTTAACTAGGACCGCACTGACAAAGATTTCATTAAATCAGTGCATTGATGGTCGTTGCCAAACCGAATGGCGCTACTTATAAATCAACTAATATTTTTTTAAAGAACATTTATCGGAAAACCAGCGTTATCTTCATCGATAAAAATAATAAGATAAATTCAGAAGTCTACCAACAGTATGTTCTTGCGAATTTGCTTTACGAAATTGAAAATATTGATGATACATACTGCTTTCAACAAGACGATGCCCCATCCCGTACGTCTCGCAGCACAATAAGAAAATTTCCCCGAATATCGAGCCGGATTTGTGGCTGTCTAATAGCCCCGGCTAACCCCGTGGATTACTCCATATGGGAAATTGTGGAGTCCATGGTAAATTATGGCCAATTATAAAAGTAAGACAATTATTTGATTAAAACGAAGAATTGTGTATTTCTGGGACACGTTTAGTCAACACATCATAAATAATTATATTGACCAAAGGATGAGTCGCTTACAGGCATCGTCCCATAAGAAATAATCGTTTCTCAGGTTTTGGTTATAAATTATTGATATTTTCAGGACTTGTTTTTCGATAAATGTTCCGATTAAAAAAAATTAGTAGGTCTACAAGCAGCGCCGTTGGTTTTGCAACGAACTTCAATGCCCTGACTTAATGAAATCGTCGTGAGTCCGGTCCTGGAGAAAATTGATCTTTCCAATTTTTAAGTGATAATAAGAACATTTTGGCTGATATCATATCCTAAAAACAATAAAATCCATCAATAAACAAAAATGTTAATAGCGATCAAATTATGTTCCAACTTAATTTGGCTCACAGTGTACACTAAAATGAGAAAACTCTTTGAAATTCACAATAAGCATCTACTAAATGATACTTAACGAATTTTTAGCTCTTATGTGGTATAATATTATCTACTAATATTATATATCCCCAAAATAATGTATTTTTTACCACTGTAATATATAGTTTTCACAATTTAGTAGCAAGTAAATGAATTGGCAGTAAATAAATGCTATATGCATTCTCGGTGAGTACAAGAAGGCAGCTAACTGCAATATTATCTCTAAGACCTGGCTGAGGCATAATAATAATTTTATCGGTATTGTTTGAGAATTTTAGAATTTTTTCAGTACTTTTAAGAGGTTACAAAATTTAATTCCAATTATTGGTATTCATTAAACGGTAGGTACTTTCATGAATTATTACAGATTTTTGTCCCACTTCAAAAGATTGAATCAATGGCAATTTCTCGACCATTTTTAAATTTTTCCAGTACTAAGGTTGTTCACGACGATACCATTTCCCTTTATATTTCAGCTTTTCAATGAACTGTATTTTCGGAGAATACTTAATTTAATTATTAAATGACATTTTACCTTGCTTTGCTCCTTTCCTCTGCTGGCCGGCCGGCGATGGGGCGATGTACCACAGGATGATTTCAATATATTATCGTCACAAGCACAGTTCTGCACTGGTTGGAGGTAATTCAATAATTCAAGTACTACCACTAGGTCCAAGTTTGACTGATTACAGGGCAAGGTGAAAATGTCATCGTAGAGCGGTTAAATTTAAAATATGAAAATGAATATATGAATACAATCGTTATTGCTATCACGAACATTCTCCCCCGCCAAATGCATGTGTGCATTTTGACAAAAGAAAAGAAAGAAAATGTAGATATTTTCGAAATAAAAATAAGAAAAAAGAATAATAAAGAAATGAAAGTAATTATTGTGGGTACCTTGAAAATGTTGTATCTGATTATATATTTACAAAATACTAAAATAACTATAAAACTGAAAAAAAGGGAGTACTTATTAGGAGTACATTAAGTGTCCTCTATCGGCAAAGGGGACAATTTAACCAAGGGGCGCTTTAAAATTCCCGAACGCTTACAACCCTAACAATATCATCTTGACCAGGATGCAAAGCAGCAATTCTAGCCATGACCCAACGCCCGGGGGGAACATTATCCTCACGAATTAAGACCAGTTGCCCTATTTTAGGAGAAGGTGATGTGGGCATTAGCCACTTTGAGCGTTGCTGGAGAGTATGAAGATACTCTCGTTTCTAACGAGACTAAAAATCTTGATGCAGCCGTTGCAGAAGCTGCCATCGAGACAATTTATTCATAGAAACAGTTGAAAAATCAGGAAAAGAAAGGGTTTTTAATGGCTCTAAAGTTAGAAAGTGACCAGGAGTGAGAGCATTGATGTCTTCTATATAATGAGTTAAAGGTGTGAGGGGTCGAGAATTAAGCGAGGCTTCAATCAAAACTAAGATAGTATAAAATTTTTCGTAAGTTAAAATTTAGTCTCCTACCACGCGTGTAAGATGTGTTTTGACTGACTTTATACCTGCTTCCCAAAGACCACTGAAGGGCGGTCCGGAAGGCGGACTGGAAGAAAACTGGCAGGTTTCCTGCCCAGCAGCGGTTTTCATATATTCTTGAAGTTCTCTCGCGGCTCCAGTAAAATCGGTGCCATTGTCGCAAAAGATTTGTGATACACGACCACGACGAAAAATAAATCTTTGCAAAGCGGTAAGAAAACCTTCAGAAGTTAAATTACTAACTAACTCAAGTTGTAAAGCCTCAGTGGCACAAGAAACAAAGAGACATACAGGTTATTTCTAAATTCATGCGACAAAATTCAGGAGGTGATTGCTCGTATGAAATTAAGATGGGTCTTTCCTATAACAAAATTTCCTCAGCCCACCCCTTTCCGAGATATCACCCTTAAAATGTGGTGACTAAAATTGAGTTTTTATTTTTTTTCTAAAATTTCAGAAAAGCTAGAAACTTGAAATTCTGTAATTTTCGTGCACTCATTACATACTTCATTACATATCAAAACTTTTTTTTGAGATGAAGTTTTATGAAATAAAATTTAACTTAAAATCCTTGTTTTATTTAAAAACTTTTTTTATTTTTAAATTTTTTTCCCAAAACCAATAGCTGCAGAGAAAAAAAATAAACACCTTATTTTATAATACTTTTTAATAAATTGAGTGGAAAACAGTTAAGATGTAAAATGTAATACGATTCATAATAAATGCTGGAACTGACAGAATTTCAAGTTTCTAGCATTACTGAAATTTGAAAAAAAAAATCAATTTTAGTCACCACCTTTTAAGGGTGATATCTCGGAAAGGGGTGAGCTGAGGAAATTTTGTTATAGGAAAGACCCATCTTAATTGCATACGAGCAATCACCTCCTGAATTTTGTCGCATGCATTTAGAAACACCCTGTATGTAGGCTTTGGTTGTACGAACACCACGATATCTTGAAGGAGTAGTATAAAAGTGTCCTCCAAAGTCCACACCACTCTGAGAAAACGCTTTAAGCGAGGACAATCTTAATTTAGGTGAATCGCCCATAGGCGGATGAAAAGACAACGACAACGAATACATTTTGAACTGGTTTTTGGTCCGGCATGAGAATTTTTCTCATGAAAATATCTAATAAGAATCAACGTTAAAGGAGAATTGCGGGGTAATAAAAGGGGGTATTTAGAAGCATACGATAAAGGAGCATGTTTTAATCGACCACCAACCCTAAGGAGCTTATCTTCATCCAAGAAAGTACCAAGTTTTCGAAGAGATTTCGAAAATATTTTGGACGTTTGTTCTTTATGAAAATAATTAGTCTGTGTATATTTTACGAGACATAAAAGAGTCATGTAATTCGTTAGCAGTTAGGAAACCTGAACGTGGAGAGGAAACATGATGAAGATGAATGTCTGATTATAAGAGATTCTAAGAAAGAAGGTTCCAAGGACAGGGACACAAGAGCTATAGTCCGTTTTTATTCGGAAAGATCTTTTGAGGATAAGGTCACGGGTACTCTAGGGAAACAAAAGGGATGGTCGTAGAGAAAACTAGGACCATTAACCCACTGGAGTGAAGATAAAATTTCGGATGGTAAAACACCACGGGATGGGATGGGATGGGATGGGATGGGATGGGATGGGATGGGATGGGATGGGATGGGATGGGATGGGATGGGATGGGCATTTTGCTTAGAATCAATGTAATGCCATAGAGTCGGAGGAATCTTCGATTGAATATAAGCTATACGATTGGCCACAAACATTTTTAATTTATGGGGATCACTTTTAATCCAGTATAATACAATTTGGGAATCCGACCATGCATAAGTTGGGATCTCAATGAAGTTAGGATATATCTGTAGAACATAAGCAACAAACTTGGAGAGCAAAACATCGGCACATAACTCAAGACGCGGAATGGTCAATTTTTTCGTAGGTGCTACTTTAGATTTTGCACATAATAATTGGACAGAAACTTTACTCTCGGAATCCACGCAACGGAGATATAAGACGAAAGTATAGCCTCTTTTACTTGTGTCACAGAAATCATGTAATTCGACTAGAGGAAAATTGAAAAACAATAAAAGGCGAGGTATGCGAAATTGAGATAGAAGTGGAAGTTCAATTTTGTATTGTTCCCAAATTTGAATGATATCAAAAGTTGGAGATTCATCCCACGAGGTTCCAGCTAGCCACAGACGATGAATTAAAAATTTGGTAAAGAAAGTGATAGGAGCTAGAAATCCTAGAGGATCATAGATTCGGGCTAATTCCGAAAGCATACACCGTTTCGTACAAGGAAGATTTTCTCGCTGTTGAACACAAAATGTAAAACAGTCCGAGTGAGAAGACCAGCGTAACCCAAGAACTTTAAGAGAGTTGTTCACATCTGGTTCAAAACTTAGACTATGGGGATTAATAAAAGAAGTAGGCAAGTTAGATAATAAGAGGGGTTCGTTTGAACACCATTTACGAAGTTCAAAACCTCCCAGATACAACATAGAAATTAAATCTTGCATAAGCGTTTGAGTTTCGACAAAATCATTCGAGCCAAAACAAAAATCATCAATATAAGAGCAAGTATGGATGATTTTAGCCGCTTATGGAAAGCGATGTCCTTCGTCAAGAGCAAGTTGATGCAAAGTACGAAGAGCGAGAAACGGAGAAGAAGTAACACCATAAGTTAGAGTATTCAGACGATACTCCCGAACACATTCATCCGTAGAAAATCTCCAAAAGATACGTTGAAACTCTCTATATTCTTGAGAGAGAAAAATCATACGATACATTTGTTTGATGCCTGCGCACAAAACAAACTTGAGTAAACGAAAATTAAGTAAAATAGAAACAATGTCTTGTTGAAGCTTAGGTCCAACAAATAAACAATCATTGAGAGATTTCTCGTTAGGAACAGATGCATTAAAAACTACACGTAATTTGGTGCTAATACTATCAGGTTTGACCACACAATGGCGAGGAATATAATATTTACCATTCCTTTCATTGTCAACAGAAATCAATTCCATGTTACCTAGGTCGAGATACTCTTGCATAAAGGCAGAATATTGTTCTTACAGGTCGGGTTGCTTGAGAAGTCTGCGTTCAAGAGAGTGAAAACTATACAGGGTGTACCGTAAATAAGTACCGTAAACTAGAGGCATGATAGATCGTTGAAAAATATTCATAATACCCCAATAAAACTTTTTTCTCACCTTCTTAGTTTGTGAGATACCGGCTGTTGAAGGATGCAGAAGAAATACACATTTTATTGCATATCTTCTCGGTGGATGAAAGTACAAATTTAAAATTTTTTGTAGGTTATTGTCACATCAACAGTATTAATTCTGTCAAATTCTAATGCGCCAGTAGCGTGGTACGAGGGGTTCGTAAACTTTTAATGTACCATATTTTTGATACACCCTGTATTTAGAGCTGAAGACTTTTGTCTGCAGTTCTTTATTGAATTTCCTACATAAAAGGTACTCTTTGTTGAACTCGATACAACACTCCATTTTCAAGATTTTCAACTTTTTATTGCAGTAAAACACTTTCTTATGTTGTAAATTTTTTTAAACCATAAGTTTGGTCTGACGAAAACCCGCACGCCGTTAAAGTTACAAATTATCAGCACAGGTTTAAAATTAACGTTTGGGCTGGAATAATCGGGGACCAGTGTATCGGGCCTTTTATTCCACCGGAATATTTAAATGGACCTAGATATGTAAATTTTCTTAGGAATAATTTAATAGATCTTCTTGATGATGTACCTTATCAACGTAGACTGTTAATGTGGTTTATGCACGATGGGGCCTCGCCACATTTTACACTGCGAGCTAGGGAATTACTAAATGAAAACTTTACGAGTAATGGATAGGCTGTGGAGTAGATGCTCCGGTCAAATGGCCAGCACGGTCTCCTGAATGTAATCCAATGGATTATGCCGTGTGAAGAATATTTAAACAAAAAGTGTATTCTTCACCAGTCAATATGGTGGGTGAACTCCGAGAAAGAATAAAAACGGCTTGCAGTGAGTTGTCTCTTAATAGATTTTTGCTGAGGAAGATAGCCAACCAAATGAAAACACGAATGCAAAAATGAAGGACGTCAGATTGAACATTTAATGAAATTGTAACGTTTGTTAATGTATAGTTAACTACTAAGTACATTAAAAAAAGTTTCAATAATAAGTTTATTTATGAGGCTATTTCAAATTACTCTTTTTAATTGAAGAACTATGAATTACGAACCCAAGAAAAACGTTTATGTTTAAATTATTTGGAAATGTAGGTACTTACTACAAATTTATTAAAAAAAATACAACTTAAAAAATTGTCTTACTGCAATAAAAAGTTAAAACTCTTGAAAATGGAGTGTTGTCTCGAGTTCAACAAAGAGTACCTTTTATGTAGGAAATTTAATAAAGAATTGCAGACAAAAGTCTCAAGGTCTAAGTACAGGGTGCTTCAAAAATATGGTACAATAAATGTTTTCGAACCCCTCGTACCACGCCACTGGATCATTCGAATTTGACAGAATTGATACTGTTGATGTGTTTTGAAGAGGCAATAAACAACAAAAATTTCAAATTTATACTTTCATCTCCCGAGAAGATATGCAAGAAAATGTGTATTTCTTCTGCATCCTTCAACAGCCTGTATCTCACAAACTAAGAAGGTTAGAGAAAAGTTTAATAAGGGTATTTTCAATATTTTTTAACGATCTATCATGCGTCTTATTTACGGTACTTATTTAGGGTACACCCTGTATAAAGCCAGATCTCGTATACCAGGAAAAGTAGGATTAAGTTCCCGAAAAGGTAATGATACAACATATTGTCCCGAAGGTTTACGAGAAAAATTATGTTTGAAAAGATCATCACACATATTATCATCAGAATTAACGAGAATTACTTCTGGGACCGTTTCGGTTTCCCAGAAAGTTTTCAAAGTAGTATCTAAGGAGACAGTGTGGCATACTAAAGAAGTGAGAATAGGATTCTGGACATGAATCGGGCCCATGACAACGGCCTCGCCTGACGGCTCGTGGTTTTGTTAAAAATGTCATTCGCAAAATTGCCAAGCAACAAACTTTCATGACAATCGAAAAATTTTGCCGACAAAATTTTCACTCTCGTGGTATTATATATGAAAATACTGCGATAAAAAAGTGACACGAATTTGGTCTTCTGCATCTAGGTCTTGAGGATCCGGAAGCCCCATCAATTTGGTAATTACTGAATCATGATGTTTCACAAAAGTGCCACGAATTGAATCTAATTCAGTTGCACGAATTTGTAAAAGAGGACGAACCGACTCGTCATTCTTACTTTGATTGGCTAAATCGCTTAATATTTGAAGATCATTTAACGCGGCTTTACGATGAAAACGATACTGTTGGACTCTATCCATTGTAAATAAGAATAAACAGAATTATCGAAGAAAAAGATGAACATTTTCAACGAAATATTACAAGTGAATTGAATCAAATTTCAAATGATATTATGCAAACTACCTGTTACTAACTGTAAACTTTGGAATAAACAAATAATTTAATTTGTTGTATAACGAATTTTTAGTTTCGAAATTATAAAAATTAGAAAAATATTCAATAACAAATCAACTAGTTTTTGTTTAGTTAGCCGGCAACAAAATCAGGTCCAATACCTTCAAGGTCACTCACTTTTTGATAAATTTGGTCAATTTAAAATGATTGGAAAGAGTATATAAAATATTCAAATGCACATTTATAATTAAAATCTATAAATGAAAATAACAAACTACCTTTTTCTATGCTAAAAAATTATTATCCGGCTCGAAGGACCAATGTTCACGACGATAGCACTCTCCTTTAAATTTCAGCTTTTCAATGAACTGTATTTTCGGGGAATACTTAATTTAATTATTACATGACATTTTACCTTGCTTTGCTCCTTTCCTCTGCTGGCCGGCCGGCGATGGGGCGATGTACTACAGGGCGATTTCAATATATTATCGTCACAAGCACAGTTCTGCACTGGTTGGAGGTAATTCAAGTACTACCACTAGGTCCAAGTTTGACCGATCACAGGGAGAGGTGAAAATGTCATCGTAGCGCGTTTGAATTTAAAATATGAAAATGAATATATGAATTCAATCGTTAATGCTATCACGAACAAAGGTAGCTACAAAATTAAGTAGCTACTAATTTTTCAGATTTTGGGATTACATTTTTTCGAACTTTTTCTAATTAACTGCCCTATTTGGAAAAATTGAAAAAATGTTTTTGAATTTTTTCACATCACTCACTACCTTTTAGAGAAATTGTTTTGGACTATTCCTCAGTACTCATTAGCTTAATACTTATAAAAGGGATAAAAATTGTCTCTTTACCTCCCTCCATCGTACAAAGGGGAAAACAAGCTTGGAAAATTTTTAGATAGTAAAGATAATTTCTGAAAAAAATCTTCAAAGCTCAATGATAAGAAATTGAATCCTCTTCACAGTACTGAATAATTTTTCAAATAGACTCAATTTTAAAAATCTGAAAAAAATCATCAACCTGACATTTCGTAAGTTGTTTTGAAAATTATAAAATTTTATCTATTTCCAGCAGCAGAGATTACGTATTCAAAATTAAATGTCATTTGGTTAAGATCAAAGAGCTTCGAACAAAGATTGTATGGATAAATAAAGAACAGCGAGTACTTGGATTTAATGTTTCACCATTTAAACAAGCAGAAGATATCGAAATATTTGTATATCCGTTTTTTCACTTAATTAAGATGTGCATGGAGATTCAGCGACATATAAATGTTTGTCTATATGGACCTTTTGAATTTTTGGATTTTTCAGTAACCGAAAATCGTATTGAAGATTACATGAAGGAATTATTGAAAATTCAGAAATCGTATAGATTAAAGGGCAGGTTTGTATCTAATTACGTTTAATTAGGATGATTCGTTATTGTTATTTTTATTGTAAGAAAAGGTTTGATTGTGCGTTAAAAAGCAGTATCTAATAAAATAATGTGTTCCATGTAAAACAATATATTCTTATACTATATTTTTGAATCACTCAAAAAACGAGTGCAGTTGTGAGACTGCTGATGGAAGCTGTGTTTCGAGTTAACTAGCATGGCGATCATCTATGATAATTATAGTCATAATTATTAAAACATATTTAAATATACGCGCCCTGTACGACACCCAGACGCTGAGCTGCAGCTATATCTCCCTTCCTCCTCCTGCTCGAGCTGAAGCGGGTATTATCACAAGATTAAACGAACTTACTGAAGTGAAGTTCAATCTTGATTATATGAAGGTCTCGTCGAAGTAAATAAGTCAATTGTAGTATCCTTATCTACGTGCTTACGGTCACACATTTTTAGAAACCAAATTTCAACATCGTACACCTCGACCAAATTCATTTCAACTCTGAGATGCGTGGATTTCAATTTATATTTCTGAATCGAAGTAGCCTTTACTTGAGGAAAATACACAACTAAATAAAATTCGATTTTTAATAAACTTAATTTCTACTGTAATACTAACATTGTTACAATTACAATTGTTTCGCAGCACAGTGTTGTCAAAGGATCGATTGAATTACAAACTAAGTATTAAATATTGTGGATATTTAAAATGACACTGGGTACACATAAAACCGAAATTTATTCCACATAGACATTTTTAAAATTGTTTACCTGATCAAATCCGATTAGGAAATTTTCCGCTATTGAAGCTGTATACAACAAGATGTCTGAACTTTCTGAAACTGAAATACACTAAAGAAAGCAGCCTATAGTCAACAAATAATATTCACAATACTACATTAACGACATCAGTTTTAAATTACACACAATCTTAACGTATATTCTCTTTATTTACAGTATGGAGACACCGTTTAAAACAAATCTGTCACTCACTATCACTGTTTTCACTCTCAGAACTTACAATATCATAATCATCATCGTCATCGGAATCGTCATCTCCAAGATTGATAATAATTTGATCTATTACTATATCTAAGGCTGGTTCCAAGCAGAGAAACTCTTTTTCACATTTGAGCGCATGTTGGCAGCGACTTTGCCATTCTAGTGGTGGAAAATTGTCAAAAAATTCATTACATAGCTTTTCCACATCTGACAATATACACGTGATGTTTTTACTTCCAACGTATTGTTTAAGGGATGCCCAAACAAGTTCAATTGGGTTAAGGTCAGGGTGATAAGGTGGCAATCTCAAAGTATTATGACCATGTTGTTCTAAGATTTTGTCAACTTCGTACGTTTTAAATCTTGGCTTATATATTTTTATAATGTTATATAATTCAACTTTCAACATGCCATCTGCAAATGTGATGTTTCTGCTTCGTAACCACTGCTTCATTTCATCTTTTCGACTTGCGGATGTAGGCGATTTTTCACACTGCACATTGTGATATGGTGCATTGTCAATAACCAGCACACTACGTGGGGGTAAATTTGGTATAAGTTTAGTCTCAAGCCATTTCTTGAAGTTGGTAAAGATCATGAAAATCACCCGACTTACTTTTTGACTTAAATACCAATATCACATACCAATTGTGGACAATTCCTTGTAAAATTCTTGTATCTATATCATCTATTTTTGTCTTTTTCGGTGTTTTACCTTCATTATGTTTTGTACTGAATGACGAAGCTTCACCCTTATCATTTTTACTTTGCTTAACTATAGATTTTACAGTGCTTAGGCTAATACCGACTGCTTGTGCAACCCTTTTCTGTATTTTCGCTGAAGGAACCAATAACTCACCACGTTGTGCCTCCAATGTTATAAATTTAAAAACATTATGCACTATTTCACGACTTTGTGCACTCAAAATCTTGTGTTTTACAAGCTACTTAAATTCCATATTAAAATTCCTACGCGGATTGTACCACTATGAGTTCAAATGGATCTTTACAGTGCAATGTTCTGCTTAGGACTGGTAGCTCCCGACAGTGTCGTACGCGTGCTCTACGCGCATCCGAATCTCACAGTTGAAATGAATTTGGTCGAGTTGTACCCTCACTCCTCTGCCACCTGGCCGCTGCGTCCCTCGGATTTCAGTCTATTTAAAGTGTCCTTTATGTTGTTGTAAAATGGGTCAAGGGTTGGGAGGGGACTTATTTACTTCGACGAGACCTTCATATAATCAAGATTGAACTTCACTTAGGTAAGTACGTTTAATCTTGTAATTATATTCGGTCTCGTCTCGTCTCGTAAATAAGTCAATTGTAGATGTTTAAAGTAATAACAACAACATATCAATTCTGATACCCATATATTATAAAAATATCACCAAAGAAAAAACGTTATACTAACACAAGTTTAACAAAGGAACTAGTAGGTATACTACATATAATATATAAACTTATAATAATTCTGGATATGAATGCGGCTTAATTATTTCGTCTTATAAACTAAGTATAGTTTCAGCGAAGGTTTTTTCATTATTTATTAATGGTCAATTGTAAACTTTTTTAAATTTTGAGACCATCCTGCCGCTAGCCTTATACTATCAAAATTTAACCCTTTTCTGGCGACCGCCGTGGTTGAGGCATGCATTACACTGTAAGGCGTGAAAATACTTGTGTCAATTCCGCTGTTAACTAGAGTATTTTTAATCCAACGCCCTAGCGTTTGAGAAGACGCTTTTTTATATGGTTTCTTGATTGTTATAAAAAGAGAAGTTATGTCTCCTCTGATAGATTCCGTGCGTTTAAGATACTCTAGTAATGTGTTAGCTACACATAAATTAGCCTCATCGTTGAAATAAGGCAAGCGTAAGATTGGTTGGGGCTTATTTCTACCCGATGTTTTTATTCTTGACCCAATTTTTATGTTTATTTCCTCAGGTTGATGATGTATGCTTTGTATGTCGATAAGTGCCAGTATTTGTAAACGTTGCCCCGGAGCTGAGGCCAGCAACGTTACTAATTTATGTGAAAGCACTTCCAAAGTTATGTCCGTATTATTTTTTAAGTTTCAAGTAATTTAGGACTACCGCAGGGTCCCATGTATTCTCATATTTAGGAGTGCTAGGTCTCATCTGATGTACTCCCTTAAAAAAACCTTTGCATCCTGTGCCAAACCGGGTCCCGCTATTTGCGCTATAGCCGCTCTGTATGAATTTAATGAGCTATAGGATGAACCTTTATTGAAAAGCTGAGTTAAAAAGGTCAAAACATTTGAAACTGAAACTGAAAATGGATCCAACTTCCTACTACTACAAAAATCCCACCATAGCTTGAGCCCCGAATTATATTGTTTTAAGGTATTTTTCGTTATGGAGGACATACAAATACTCAGCGCTTCTTCAGGAACATCCCCTATGAGCAAAGCTTGCCTTATAACCGACCTCCCATTAGAGAAAGCTTGTTGGCTAGGGGGTGAGGAGTTTTGCTAAAAGAAAGTAAATATTGGTCAGGAGAAAAAATAATAGGTTCATTTGTTAGGAGTAATTTAAAAACTGGGTACCCTGGTTGAGAGACCCAGTTTGGCACTACCATTATACCTTCTGATATGATATGATATGATTGATTTTTTGAAGTGTTTTTGGGATTATTGAAAACGGAGGAAAGGCGTAAAAATAAAATGTCTTCCAATTTACTGTGAAGGCATCAACGGCATATGCATCCCGGTCTCTTAGCCACGAAATGTATTTTTTGCATTTGGTGTTTACTCGAGTAGCAAACAAGTCGATTTCTGGTGAACCCCATTTCGTAACTAAATTGGAAAATATGAAAAATATTATATGACAACAAGTTGTTACTGACAGGTACATTCCGAATCCACTAATTAATTTTACTATATAGATTCTTAGAAATAATCATAGACCGGTTATAATTTCCTCTCCTATTTTTCAGTGCTAGAAATTTTTCTCTTTCAAACAATTTCGTATATAAATATCCATACTTAATGGCTGGACAAATCGATATTAACTTGCCTGTTAATTTTGCTAACTCTTATGGTACATCTCCTCTTGCGTTTTAAAAATCCTCTAAATTGTAACAATAATTTATTAATTTTTTCTTCCTGAAGGGAAATAGTCATGTTTATAGAGTTAAACTGAAAACCCAAAAACGTACAGGTTTGTTGAGGAATTAAAACACTTTTCTTAAAGTTTATAATAAAACCTAGATATTCCAGTAACTTAACTGTCTCGGAAACATTAGCTAGACATTTATCATAAGTCACCTAGCAATAAAAAATCATCCAAATAGACGACTGAGACATTGCCTCTCCCTCTCAAAAAAAACACGAGTGGCTTTAATAATTTTGTGAAAACCATGGGTGCACAATTTAAGCCAAAGCAGAGGCAATTATACTCATATAGCTTGTTTCTGAAGGAAAATCTTAGGTATTTTCGATGGTGTTTGTGGATTGGAACCATAACATATGCGTCCTTTAGGTCCAATTTACACATGAAAAAGTAAGGTTTTATTAAAGCGGAGGCTATTTTATAGCCCTCCAATTTGAAATGATTTGTGCTAACATATTTGTTAAATTTCTTTAAGTTTAAGATTAACCTACTACTGCCATCTGTTTTGGGAAGAACAAATATGTCGGAAATAAACCGATATTTACATGGCAATGCCTCCGAAATAGCTCCGATATTAAGTAACATCTTAATATTATCCCGAATGACTTTCTGCTCGTGCGCCGACCATTTGTGTCTTCCTAGAGGTTTGGTTTGTAGGGGTTTTGATACAAAAGATATTTTAAAACCTTGCAACCAGGATAAAATACGTCACTAGTAAATGATCTCCAACGATACACAAAAAATTTTAAGCGGCCACCGTACTGACTCACCTTCAATTTCGCTGATATCTCTTGTAGGCCCCCTCTCTGTCCTGTAGCTGCGATTTCTTGGCTAGGTAGTGATTCTGATCGCAGGTCTTCCCTTGACGTTGACGGTTGTGGGGAGCTTCTTGGAGTTTGCGCCTGCCCTGTTTCCCTCCCTGTTGATGTTGGGACAGGCTCCTGAAGTTTAAACGCGGTCCCGATTTGGACTTTGGTGGATTTCCTGTATTTTTCCCTGGAATGGTCCTGACATTCTTTAACTGGCTGGACGAAGCCTTCAGCTCTTTGGCTGCCTTTGACCTTCCTTCCAAATCCTCGCCAAATAGCCAATTGTCCAAAGAGGATTCAGACAAAGTACCCTTCCAATATTTATTTATGTCGTATGTTACAAGTTCTCTCCTTGATACAGATTCAGAATGTATAACGTCAATTGACAGGCGTCCTGCATCATTCAAGGTCTCTATATAGTACTTTACTGCCTCTTCTTCTTCTCTCCCTCCTTTCTTTTCTAATACCTTCGTCATTACGTGGCCAATGGCAGATAAACTGGCTGCTAACCTTGATTGTATGTGTGCCAGTTTATCATCCCTACGTTCTACCGATTCATGGATGGCTTGTTCAACTATCAGATTTAATTTTGGCGGTCCTAAAGAGGTGCCATTCTCCGGAAGGGGGTATTTTTCCCTTATCTGTTTTAGGACAGGTTCTTCAAGCCCGTTTTTCGCAATATGCAGCCATCTTTCTGCGATTTCCGGTTGAAGAGGTTGACTCACGACCGTTTTATTAATAATTTCATTACCCAAAACGGCCAGCAACCCTTCATCTAACGGCTGTGGTTCTTGACCTTTCTTGACCTTCATCTTTTCCAAGGGATGAGCTTGGAGCCTCGCCATCACCATTATGAACTGCTCCTGGAAATTAAAGAATTTTCCCTTTACTCACCTATTGGGGCTAACCTTGCTCCAGAAGTAGGCAATTAACCGTTACAACCCCCCTTTCATAAGGGCAACCACCAACGTACCCGTATAAAAACTGATTGATTGTCACTGTACCCCGAAGAAGTTCGGTACATATAAGTATTCACCAATAATACTTTTCATACTACGACAGAGTAACCACCAACGTACTCAGTCATATTACATTTAAATAAAAATGTAATTTTATAAAAATAAAAATAAAATAATACTTTCCACACCAAGACAGAGTAGCCACCCCCGTACTCAGTCATATTACTTTTGAATAAAAATGTAATTTTATGAAAATAAGAATAAAATAATACTTTCCACACCAAGACAGAGTAGCCACCAACGTACTCAATCATGTTACATTTAAATAAAAATGTAAATTTATAAAAACAAGATAAGAGGCGAAATATATTTTTTGTTTGTTTGTTTGTTTCATATCTACTATAATTACTCATCTACCTGCAAGGTTCGTACTAATCTCGACATCGGAACTGTCCGAAGCATAATTATGTCCATCCTCGTCTCTCTCATTGTCGGAAATGCTGTAATCCTCGTCGTCCGAAATTGTTACCTGATGGCTCCCGACATCACCTTCCAGAGCTTTTAAACGCTTATCCATTCGTCGAAGTAATCTAATTATTGGATCATCCGAACGGGAACGAGAGCGATGTCTTTTCCGTGATTTGTATGGCTTTGTTATTTTCCGCACTATTCACGAAACGATTGATGTGAATCCTACCGCACACAAATAAAGACGGAAATCCAGAGATAAGATACACAGGTAGATCGGCCACTGTATATAAAAAAGTGGCCACGCGCACCGAAACTAGTGACTTCTATATTTGGAGGCGGAACTACCAACATTTCTGAAGATTCAGATCCATGCTAGAGGTTCAGATCTATGCTAAGGGTTCAGAGCCATGCTAAAGGTTCAGATCCAGGCTAACCCTCTAATTTGAAAAGAGCGGGAAATTCAAAAATAAATTTAGGTGGAAAATTTAAATAGTTGTATTCGTAATAATTCTGTAGTAGAGAGGTGATCAGTTGTACACTCTTTATTTTGCTATTATAGTAAAATAGAATCAGTGTAATGTAAAGACAATAACTCTACTAGTATAACTTGTAGTTACAACTGATTACCTCTCTACTACAGAATTATCACGAATACAACTATTTAAATTTCCCACCTACATTTATTTAGTTAAAAGTAGGTGAAAAAATTCAAATGCGAAATGAGCATTAATCTAATTTTTATATTTCCACTTGGTATAGGACATTCAATGTTTACATAAATACAATTACGAACTTTTTTAAAAATCTAAGAAAAAAACAATTTAAAAAGCAGGTAATTTCACTTGATATAATGAATGAAAAATGGGAAACAATTACATATAACACACTTTATTTAATAGACTTGGATAAATATCCACTTTGGACGCGATTTCTGGGCTTTCTTGGCAGCTGCCTTCCACTGGCTTAGTTTTCTTTATAAAATTCTTACATCTGGAGAATCGAAATGTTTCCTATTGCCCCTATATCCATGAGCTAAAAAAAAAGTCAACTATTGTTATCCTCATTCAAGTTGTATGCAGTGAACTTATAAGTTATATACACAAAAGCAAGGTATTGCTGTGAACAATTTTTTCTGTAATTTAGGTTGATTTCCTTCAAAAATATAATTTTTTACATCACTTGTACTTACAATTATTAAAATTCAAGGTGTGACTAGCAGATGCAATAATGAGTTATTTAACATAAAGAATCTTACCAGCTGCAGTTAAAACTCCTTTATATCTGCCCAGATGCCAAGAATTAGGATGGTGCTTGTATGAAACTTGATGTGGACGGTAATTGTGAAAAACTTGATGTGGATGAACTGCAAGCTGAAAATTATATAAGAATTTTTTACAATTGAGTTTTCAACATAACCACAAGTAGGTCACCATAAGCTATACTGCCTGAAGGTGCTTTAAAAATACTTACCAGGTACTTCATCAAACTCATGTAGTAAATACTTCCTTGTATAATGTCTTGACTGGTCGTTGTACTTTTCCTACTGGACTATTACTACTTTTTGTGGTGGAAGCACTTAGAATAGAAATGGATTCTAGAAAGGGTTTTTTTAAATTAATATCAATAAAACATAAGTTGTTGCTCTCGAAAGACTAGGCATTATACAGTTACAAATGATTTAATACTGGATATAAAAAAATATTGCAAAATATTTATAGATACCTTTTAGCTTCTCGGGAGTTGAAAATGATTGTTGTTGCTCTGGTACCCAAAAATGATCACCTTCACACTTCTCTTGTATCCTAAAAAACATTAATCCTAATTCAACATATATTTATACACTAATCATAATTATTAGTTACAATCAACTGTCTATTGTAGTACTAATAACTACTATTTCAAACAGTGCAGTACACATATAGATGAGATAAGTTTTTACCATGCAAATGTAGTGAGGGATTTCTTCAATCTGCCACAATCTTCAAAATGAATGTTACAACTTTTATAAGATTTGTAAGACTCAAAAGCAAACTTAGAATTATTAATTCTCTCATTCCAAACGGCGTTAACCTCTTGGTTAGCAGGTAGGTATTCTATGCCTATAAAAAATACTTAGGTTAATACTTAGTTATAATACTTCTCATTTTTATTTCAAGGAAATCGTTGACTTTGTATAAACCACAATTAATACATCTAGCAATTCCAAATATTAAGAGTAAATATCTTAACTAGTATTTAAATTAATTTTATAAAAAAAAAATTCTTCAACTGATAATATTGGTAGAAATGAACATGTATTGTTAATAATTAGTACTAACCTTCTCAATGCATCCAGGAACACAGCAAATTCTCATCATAGGAACTCATCTTTAAATACTTTAGGAATATAAATGAGAAAATAAAAGCACAAACAACGACGAAAAAACTAACTGGCACGCCCTTTATTTACGAAGAATAATAATAAACAATATGGCTGCTAGCTCCATGCATGCATGATTGCTGAACCTAATTTAATTTTAGACTCCGAAACTTAATTTCACCTTAGGCTCCATCTATCAGCTCTATTTGAAATCTTTAACGTTTAGTTCCGCCTCCAAATAAAGATGTCAGTAAAAATCGTACCAATTTTGAATTAATTTCGCCCACCCGAGTGCCCAGGGCCTGCTGAAATCCGAGGGACGCAGCGGCCAGGTGGCAGAGGAGCGAGGGTACGATGTTGAAATTTGGTTTTTAAAAATGTGTGACCGTAATCACGTAGATAAGGATACTACAATTGACTTATTTACGAGACGAGACCGAATATAATCGACGATTATTTATCAAGGCGGGGCTACACCAAACTTGACTAGACCGGCGACATAAGCGGCCTTGCCACGAAAATATACTAGGCTAAGGTTTTCAACACTAGGGGAGAAAAAACCTCAACCCTCCCAATATATGGAGGACCCGAGGTTTGACATTCGAACTATAGTAATAAGGACGGGTCTAGACAAGGAACTCTAGCATAAGAGGAGGGCACACATAATATCTGCAAATGTCATAGTGGAGAGGCTCTTAGAAGCACATAAGCCCCATATTTATCTTATCTTATCTTTGGAAGATGTATTTTTTATAATCATGCATGACGATGATTTTCCACATTTTGTATAAATTGTACGGGGATTTTTGAATAAATTTCTCCCGGGCCGTTGGATACATCGAGGATTTTCAAACCCATGATGGCGCCCAAGGTCTCCTGAACGCAATCTTCTGGATATTTGTGTGTGGAGATATTCAAAAGCACTTGTTTACACAACACCGATCTTACTAGAACCTCTTCAAAATCGCATCATAAAATGAAGAATGTCCCTCAATATTTTACTTTAGAAACACCTTGCTATATGTATTGTTGCGGTATCGGGTCAGTTTTGTGATTTCATAATTATAATTTCACGTGAATCGATTTTTTTATAAGAGTCTCATACAGTCGTAAAATACTTGATTCCATCCACAATTTTTATTAAACAACGCGTTATAGAATATTAATTAGCTGTTAAATCTCTTAACGACTTCTTATTTCGACGCCAATGTAATGAATAGCTTTTTAATTTTTATTAAAGGACAGCTTCGAGTGAAGATACTTTACGATTCTTCGGATCCGTCGATGACCCTGATTCAAATGCTTGGCCTTCTCCATTGAAATTAACCAATCAAGCGATGCAGGCTATCAAAGATTTTAGACCAGCAATGACGATGATGAGAATTATGTGTAACGATGCTTTAATGAAAAGGCATTGGAAGGAAATGTCTGCTTTAGCCGGTTTCGATATTACCCCTAATGCTGGAACTACGTTATTTAAACTAACTTTGATGGGTGAGTTGATCATTTTTGGAATACATTAAATATTTGAAGCTTGAGGATTTTATAAGGACTTGGGAACTTCTTATTAAATTAGGTAGACATTACAGTTAATTGAAAGACAAAAAATACAATATATTAAAACGGTAAAAAAGATTAAAACTCTAAATAGTATAATTAATTCTGCTTCTTAGAAATTTTTAGGAAAAAGAGGTAGTTTAGATGGAAATGAAACCCTTGAATTATTATAATTTGCTATCATTTTGCTTTTTACTTAGTTTGACAGTGAATTGTTGTGAGAAAGCAAATTATGGAGGTGAAAATTATCAAAAGTATTCGTGGCAAGGATTTACTTGTGGTTAACGGTTACAAGTTTAATTTCCACAAAAAACTGAAAACTTCTGAAAAAACTTGTTGGAAATGTACCAACAGAAAATGTAAGGCCTGTGTCTATACACTAGGTGCATCAAGTGCAGTATTCGTGACTAAGACTTCATCCGAACACTGCCATGTTGCGGACATTTCAACGTTAAATAGGCAAACAGTTTCTGCAGTTTGCAAAAGAAAAGCTGTTGAGGATATTTTGGAAAAACCGTCAAAAATTATACGTATGGCTTTGAAAGAAAACCTACCAGCGACACTAACAACCAGGGACGTCGAGTACATTAGGAAGAATTTGTACAATAGTCGACGTAAGTTTATACCAGCGCTTCCGAAAAATATTAACAAAGTACATGAAATTTTGAATTCGATTGACGTAAAAACTTCCCGTGATGAACAATTCCTTTTTATCAATTGTGTGTTAAATAATATCATTGTGTTTACGTGTCTTCCAAATCTTGAAGCTCTGGGGAAAATGCAGCGAATCTACGTCGACGGGACATTTGATAATTGTGCCAAATATTTCACACAAATATTAACAATTCACGGTTTTTTAAACGGACATTACATACCTTTAATTGTATGCCTTCTACCCAATAAAAAATCGGAAACATACGAAAGACTGTTTCTCTTGGTCCAAGATAAGTGCTCTAAACTAAATATTAACTTCGATTTTAAAGAAATAGTGTGTGCTTTTGAAATAGGCATACATAAAGCTGTTCGAAAAATATGGCCTTCCGCCCAAATCATCGGATGCAGATTTCATCTCGCCCAGGCATGGTTCCGGAAAATTAAAACTCTCGGTCTAGTTTTGGAATATAACGATGCGAGCAGTGATATTGGTCGGTGGTTGCACTTGACTTTTGGTCTTTCTTATTTAGATCCTAATGAAGTGGGTGATTGCGTTGCGTTCGAACTATTCAAAAATAGACCAAACGACATGAGATTGCAGAAGTACTCTGATTATCCAATCGAGAATTATGTTGATGAAGAATCTCTTTTTCCACCGACGATTTGGGCCAAAAATTCGACTGATCTCACACGAACAACAAACGCTTGCGAAGCTTTTCACAGAACTTTTAACGATTCGTTTTACAAAGAACATCCAAACATAATAACATTTCTTGAGAAATTAAATGAATTCCAAATCGAAACTTATATCAAGTTGCAAAGTCTTCATTTGAAACATAATGTAAGGGACCCTAAAGTTAGAAATCGTCAAAAATTTATTGAAAACCTTTTAGAAAAATACAAAAACTCTAAAATAGATAGAACTCATTTTTTAACATGTATTTCATTTAAGTGTATAAAATTTTGAAATATCCATTTTTGTAAAAATTATTTATGCCTTAGAGTTGAAATTAAAACCTTTAAACTATTTTCATGTTTTGATTTTATTTCTTCTTTGAACCGAAAGCATATACCTACTTGATTGCGGGGACGAAATTACTTGTAGGGAATTTATACCTGTCAGCTATATAATCTTTATTAATCCATAGTTATAATTACATTGGTGCCTAATTAGGCTAAACAAACTATTCATATTATATGGTTCCATATGATTAATAGCGCGACCTGATCGCTCTGCCGATGGTCTGGCTCCGTTAACCTAACAAGCATTCTTCTTCTCCCTCCATTACGGCTCCTTGCTGTATAGCATCATCCGCTTATTTTAGTGTTTTATGACCTATAATAGATCCGATCGAACCTAACAGTTAACATTCCCTCAGAAGTTTGGATGTTATACCCCTGAAAAGCTATTGAAAAACAGGGTCACATATTTATGGAATCTGATACCTAATTTAAATTAAAAATCTTAATGTTATTTTGTTTAAAATCTATGTACACTCATTTACACCTCATTCAGTCTTATGTACAGCCCCATTCACTCCCTCTCATCCATGTTCATTTACCCTACTATCTAATTACCCTTCCTGTCTAACAATGTGCAAATGTACAGCTATGTACAAAGAAAATGGAAATATACAGTGTTTATATTGACTGGAGCTGCATTGAGATGTTTGCGTGCAGGAGACTATATCCCTACTGCGCGTTGTTTTTTCATTCTAGTTTTCAGAGAGTCCGGCAGACAGTATTCGTAGTACCTTCTTGCCAACTCAAGAATATAGGGTTTGAGGTATTCCATTTTGGCTTTCTGGTGAAGCCATGTTGTTCTTGGGAAGTAATTTGGTCTTACACCTTTGTATATAGCCATTCTGAAGCATTTGTTCTGTACAACTTGCATACGGTTGAAGAGGAAATCTGAGGTCGAGCAAAAAACAGGATATCCGTAGATTAGTGTTGGTCGTATAACCTGTCTTTAGAGTAACAGTTTGTTGCTCACTGACAGACGGCTATTATGACATATCAACGGGAAAAGAACTTTCATAACGATTTTTGCCTTCTGAACTCTGTCAACTATATGCAAGTTGTGCAGGGTGTTCGTTTGGATGAAATATATCCCAAGTATTTGATCGAACTTTTAGGTTCAATCACATTATGTTGAATTTTTAAATTTCTTTTCAACTCCGTATTTTTACGAAATTGGCCTCTTAGAACCATATATTGGGTTTTGGAACTATTAAGCATTAGCTTGTTCTTAATCAGATACGGGATGATTTTATTATTTAAATGCCATTCAATTCTTTTCAAAGCTATATCCGCTGTCCTCGCTGTTTGTACAAGGCAGACGTCGTCCGCATTCAGAGCCGTTAAGTTGGCACTGCATAGGGGGAAATCCACAGTGAACAGCGAGTACAGGGTAGGGGAAATTACCGAGCCTTGCGGTACTCCTGCCTCCGTTTTATATGGTCCTATTTCGGCGTTGCCAATTTTCATGTGAAAAGATCTACCTGTTAGATACGAGTTCAACAGTAAAACTAAATAGCCCGGAATGCCGAGCTGCGTTAATTTGAAAATTAATCCAGGGAGCCAGACGAAGTCAAAAGCTTTTCTGATATCTAGCGATACCATGATGGAGGGATGCTTGTACCGGAAGCCTTCCCTCGCGTAATTGATAACTCTAATAAGTTGAGACGGGCAACCGTGTTCTGCTCTGAATCCAAATTGCTCCTCCGGAATGATTTTCATATCAGAAGCCGCCTTTTCCAGTCTATTTAGAATTATTTTAGCTAAATTATTAAGTAGTGATATATGTCTATAATTCTCAATGCAGCTCCTGTCATACGGAGTTTTAGGAACTGGGATCATGTTCGCAGTCTTAAGTGTAATTGGGTAGTATCCTGTTTCTAGAATGTGATTGATTATAATCACCAATAACGATATAGCCTTAGGTGGAAGATTTCTAATCAGGATGTTGTGAATGCCATCCCTTCCTGGCGCAGTTTTAATTTTGAGCTTGTCAATTATTTTGTAGATTTCTTTGGCGGATGTAGTAGACTTATTTGGAAGTTTATGTTTCAACCTCGTGATTTTAATATATTGGTTAATTATTTCTAAATGTTCAGCATTGTTAGTAGCGTTATTAGTGAAATTCGACAGAAAATGCTCCCCGAAAGCTCTCGCTATTTCTTTTTGATCCGTAGTTAAAGTTCCATTGTCGTTAATTTTAGTTACCCCCGCTCTGTTCTTTTCAGTGCGGTTCATGATTCCCCAAAGATTGGGGTTTGTCAGGTAGTTATTCCAGTTGTTATTGCGTAGTGTGTTAGTGTCATTGTTAATCTGTCGTTGCAGTTCCAACATTTGGTCTCTGTAAAAGGGATCCCTTGTCCTTTGCCAGTCTTTCCTTGATTTGTTTTTTTTTTTTATTTTATCAGTATTTCGTCCGAGAGTTTCTCGTTTTTACTGTGATGTGTTATTTTTTCCGTAGTCTCTTCCCTTGCAGCAATCATTTTATTTTGAAGATCTGTTATTAAATTGTCGAGTTCGTCATTGGATGTTATTTTGTCAACTATACGGATGTTATTATTTAGGTGTTTTCTGAAATGGGTCCAGTTCGTAGTTCTGTAGTCAAAATGTGTTCTATTTACAATGTTTATTTTGTGATTGGTTTTTATTATTAATTGAATGGGATCGTGGTCGGAGGAGAGCTCGTTCAGTGTTCTCATCCTCTGTATATAGTCAATGTTTTTACCGATTGCAATGTCCAGTGTATCGGAATCCCACCTGAGAAAGGGTAATAGGTTGGGTTAGGGGTACAAAAGACATTGCAGTCGGTATTTTCGCAGTACTTACGGAGAACATTTCCGTTCGAATTTGGTAAATTGCAGTTCTGGTCCCACTCTTGGTGCTTGCAGTTAACATCCCCTACAATTAATACTCTATGACGCTGTTGAAACAAACATGATAGGTCGTTGTCTGAAATTTTATTTTTCGGAGCGTTATAGGCACCGACAATAACAATTTTATTTTATATCAAAATAGAGATATTTTCGATAGATGTATTTACCGTTTTTAGGATTTTAAAATTGATATTCTTTTTAATTGCAACTAGTAAACCCCCACCTCGAGTGATTCGATCTTCTCTATGAATAAAATATAACGGATTCCTAAGTTTTATAATGTCATTAGTACTAAGAAGAGTTTCTGATAGAAATAAGATATCTGGTTTGTAAGATCTAAGTAATTGCACAATATCATGTATTTTATTTTTAATCCCTCTGACGTTAGCATATATAATATTCAGATTACCATTAATATGTGTACCTGTACCCCACATAGCTCTAGATATTGTACCTGTCAATGTTCTGAACGAATCTATTATAAATCGTAAATTTATCGATTTTTGTACTTGCCTTAAGTAGCTCGTTATACAAATCAGTTACAGCCCTTGTCATCTCGTCCAAGTTGATGATCTCGTTGAGCTTAGCGAACATTTTATTTAGATGAAACATTTTCTCCATGTCATCGGCCGTCTTGTCAGATCCAGCGCATTTCATACATCTGGGAGATCTGCCGCAATTTGAGGTTGCGTGTCCCCACTGCTGACAGATGTTGCACTGGATAATCGACTTTTTCGTTCTGCGTAATTCCCAAATGATTCTTGTGTTTTCTATAATTCTCACGAGTCTGTTGAGATAGTCTATCGTAATGGATGGAGCAGTGATAGCCAGGAACAGTGGTCTTCCTTTGGTGTTCATTCTATATACTTCCTTAGGGGTGATCTGGTACATCTTTTTCATGTCGTCGATTATGTCAATAGATTCAACATCGCTCGCGAGGCCTCTGAGAACGAAAGCATGTGACTTGTCGTCCTTTTTTGAGTAGGTATGAAAGGGAAGCTTTTCATCTGTTAGTTTGTTCTTGAGGTTTCTGTGGTCTTCGTCATCATGTGTAAATACAACAACTGATTTGTTGTTGTATTTCATTTCAAACTTTCCTTTCATATCCTGTTTAAGCAGTTGTACTATGCTCTTGTGGCCACTGACCTGGCCATCTATGACAATGGGAGGACAGGCTCTTTGTGTGGTGGTGTTTACGTTTTTCCCTTTCTTAACTTGTGGGATTTTGGTATAATTAGTCTTAGGTTGGCTAGGAATGGCCGTAGTATCCGAGTTCTTCGGTGTTTTATTTCTCGGCTTCCTCCTTTTTCTTTTCTTTTCGACTTGTTCTTCCTCGGACATTTGTGCGATTTCATCTACTTCATCTTCGGAAAGCGATTCGTATGGGTTTTCGGTTGGGATAGTGGTTGTTTTAACGGCATGTTTCGCTATCAGTTGAGCATATGAAACAGTTTTCTTCGGTCTTATGAATGAATCTATTTTCATGTCTTCCTGATCCGATTGCACCTTGTCGTCAGTGATCTCATCCAGCGTTTCTTGAAAGTTCATTACTTTCCCGATGATCTTTTTGTTAGCGGTTGAGAGCTTATTATACTGTGATACAAATAAGTCCTCGTCCTTCACTGTATTTTTGTTTGTCAGCGACGTCGGTCTGAATTTCGATGATGTCTGCTGATTTTGGTCAATTGCGGCGGGATTTTTCAGTTTCTCAGTCTCTTCCACTTCATCACTCCAGTTCGGCGATGCGTTGTGGACTAGTGCCTGGGTTACGAGTTGCACATTAACTATGTTTGCAGGTCCATCTGGCGAAGAGGTATCTCTGGTGTTATCGTCAATAGTATTTGGAGTGCTTTCTATGTACTTTTCTTTGTGTTAAGAAAAGTGAACAGAACGTCCTTTTCTTGGTTGACAGAGGCCGGTGAGTTAGAGGTCGAAGTCTTGTTAGGTAGGAATTGTGTATCTTGAATTACAGGGTCTTCTGGACATTTATTGTTGCTTTCCATACAGTTTTTGTTTCTTTCTGTACAGTTTTTAATTATTTCTATGTTTTGGTTTTCTTGCAGTTATGTTGGGCGGAAGGCGATGTATCACTCGACGTGTTGGACGTTTCGGTACTAGAGTCGCTGTTCTGTACAATTTTTAGAGTAGGGCGGTGGTGTGAGAAGACGACCGTCGTCCCCTCTGTATTGGCGTCGAGCTGTGGTCTGTCCTCGATTTTATTTACAACATCTACGTATGCAATCTGATAGAGACTTTTTACCTCTTCCTTCTTTATCCTGCCGGCTTTAAGCAAGTTCTTCTTTGCTCTTACTCTATCAATATGCTTCCGGTAGTTTTCCAAATTATTTTCTGGAAAAGTGTATGGAAGGCTTTCCATACACTTTTTAAATGGTTTTACGTCCGCAGATTCCCCGGATTCTGCCGTTAGTGATTTGTTAGAGTTAATGGTAGAGAAGCCTTGCCATCTGAGATTCTTAAACCGTTCCCTAGTTTTGGTAGAGACCACTGGGAATCTCGGTTTGTCGGCCATTTTATTAAAGTGAGGTTTCCTACCTTTTATTCTATTGTTTTTCTTTTTCTTCTTCGTCAGATCGATGACCTTCTCATGGACTTTGTATAGGTGTCGAAGATTTTCTGGGTGGAAATGGGCCGGCGAGTGGTTGATGATGTTCTGGATCTTTTTCTTTAAATTTAGCGTGTACTGAGTGGGTTCACCCTCGCTGACATCACCCGGCTCATCGGGAATTGTAACTTTGATACCACTTATTATTTGGTGTTTTTTTACAACTTTAAATTTTTGAATCACTTTTTTGGTTTTTTTACAGCAAAAAGAATGAATATAAGAAATGACTTCCGAAAAAACGTCTGTCTCCTAGCGAGAACAAATTGAAACTGATATATACCTATCAGCCATGGGAACCAAATTACCTTTTGAAATTTCGTGACCTCATCTTTGGGGACCAAATTACCAACTCCGACCTCATCATAAGTTCTTTTACGATCACCGTAACCTCTCATCATAAGAATCATTATTCTTTCCTGTTCGGTAAACATACTTAAATTTTAAAAGCAACAAATTACAATAAACACCTTCCACTAATGACAATGAGAAATAATTAATGACATTTAAAAACAATTAATGACAGAAAAACCTACTACTTTTTTGACATAAACAATTTTTTTATAATTATAGATTCAAACCAAAGTAACTTTTCATAGTGATACAATAAAAATAAATTGTTTGCTGTTATTACTTAATATACCCACCGGCAATTTTGAATTTACTATATTTCGTTTTATTGAAATAAAAGGAATTGGGATAAAATAAAATAAAAATAATGTATTCGAAATAATAATAGTCAATGTTACAAAAGACATATTTGTCAAATTTTTATTTTCATAAAATAACTTTTGGTGAAATTAAAAGTATCTTATCCAAAATTTAATTCGAACACGTATAATTTTTTGTTCGTTTACTAATTTTTGAAGGTACGACATAAAAAGATCCATATTTTTAGGTGAGTTTCTCTTTAAAGTTGTGTTGATAATTTTCTATACATATAAAATGCTTTGTCCTGAATGACTGACTGACGGATCAACGCACAGCCTAAACCGCTGATCGAAGAGACCTGAAATTTGGAGGGTGTTCTTTGTATGACGTAGGCACCCGATAAGGAGGATATTCCGGAATTCAACCACTAAGGGGGTAAAAAACGGGGGCAAAGTATGTATGGGTCAACGTGATTCCTTGGTCCAATCTTCTTCAAATTTTGTATAAAGATTCTTAAACAGAATTGATAGAAGTCGTGTTTCGTATTTTATTGAAACTGATCGCCTAACGGGGTTAAAAAGCTATTTTTGGGGTGATCTGCATCGAAGTTGATATCAATACTCCTTAATGCTTTTGATATAAATTACAATTTAATTTGGCACGATTGAAAACTCAATCCAATTTTATTCAAAAAACGTTGAACTCACTTAAAAGCTTGGTGCGATGCAATACTCTTAAAAATTGGAATGTCAAATATAAAAGAATATTCAAATCGGATTAGAATTCGAAATATCAATTTTATGTGTTCTTGGATATTTGAATGAAAAACATTTTAACATAATAATTTATATGTTATGACAAAATTAATAACGTGAAAAACTAATTAAAAATCCCATTAGAACCATTTTCGACTTCTACGCGGACGAAGTCGCGGGCAAAAGCTAGTTTAAATATACAGCGTGTCCCAAGTTATCGTTTACAGGCAATATCTCGCTTAATTTAAAAGATAATCGAATACTGAACAAACTGTTGTGAATGGCATCAAAATTCCTTCCTAATGACGTATCAGAAACTTTATTTCACTTAACAGTGTTTTGGCAGCCACCCCTCACTTTCTATTTTCGAATGGCACCCCCTGTATATTTTCGTTGAAAATTGCTTGTCACTCTATTTGGAATACAACCATGTAACATACTTGTTGGTTTTTTATTATTAGCACCAAAAAAGTTAACGATTTATATCAATATAAAGAAGAATGCTCTGGACTAGAATGCTTCACCTCAGGGAGTGGAATTCGACACAAATTAAACGATTTTGTCCTCTTTTACTGGGATGCAATATTAATATTTAATATAATATTAAATTTGACGCCACCAACTTTTTAGCGGAACGGAAACAATAAAAAAGATGCAGAAGGAGGAAAGATGTGAACACCTAAAAAACTTAACGTTAAGTTGCCATACAAGACTGGAAAGAACAACTTCGGATTGGCAGACTCAACCATATGCAGGTTTTGTCAAGAAGATGTGGATACCTCAGCACACATATTGTGCTACTGTGGTGGGCCTGACTAGGCTTTGATTTTCGACGATGGTGGAGAAAAAACCACATCCCTCCCAATATATGGTGGACCTAACGTTTGGCATACGGAGTCGCATATAATGGTGATTTATATCAATATAAAGAAGAAATTTAACTCTTATTCAGAGTATCACAGAATAACTATTCCCAATTATCAGAAATGACAGAGGGCACTCAAATAAACATTTTTTATTAATAAACTAGTGTCCGGAAATTTCTCGTTGTCAAGATAAACTAGAAATCTTTAAAAACAATTACATCAGGAAATAGTAATTACTTACTAAATTGAAACAATTAAGTTAAGAAACAATATGTTAGAAATAATAATGCATCAAACTTTATAAAAATTGTTCGAAGTTACGACCGCATAAACCAGTGATTTAATATGACCCCAAATACAAAAATCAACTGGAGTCATATCTGAAGAACGTGCAGGCCAGGAAATCAGCCTCTCCCTTCCGATCCATCCATTTGGAAATTGTGCATTTAGCTAATTTCGGCAATTTAATCCAAAGTGTGCTGGTGCACCATTATTCTGGAAACCAATATTTCTTCGAATATTAAGTGGGACATCTTCAAGCAATTCTGGTAGAGTATGTTCCAGAAAAATCATATACACATGACCATCTAACCGTGCAAGCAGTAAATATGGTCTTACTACAAAATTGTCAACAATTCCAGCCCAAATATTAACAGAAAACTTCCACTGATGATGTAACCTGTGAATAGGGTGAGGAAATTCTTCACTCCAAATGTGACTATTGTGTGTATTAAAATAGCCATCTCTTGTAAAACATGCCTCGTCTGTCCATAATACACTCCTAGAAAATATTGCTTCGTCGTTAATTTTATTCAAGAACCATTCGGAAAATTGAACTCTGTTGGGATAATCAACTGGAATTAACGATTGCACTTTTTGAATGTGGTACGGATGCTTGTGGAATTCCTTTAATACCCTCCATACAGATGTGTGGCTTGTATGCATCGCATGGGCAATGGCACGAGTGCTTGTTTTCGGGTTATTTTCAAATTGTTGCAAAACTTGGTCCTCAAAGTCAACATTTCGTACAGTACGATTGGCCCCCGAATCTATTTTCTTTACTTTGAATTCACCAATATCTCGAATACGCTGATCCAATATTGAAAAGGATGTATGACAGGGAATGTGTCGCTGAGGATGCTGCACCGAATAAATTCTCATTCCCGATTGGGTCGACTTAAGCTCGACTTAGTTTGAAGTCGCGGTTGACAGATGATTTTACCTGAAAACCTTTTCTTTATGAATGGCGTTGTCGAAGTTGATTTTGATATCCTTCCCGAGTTGCTTTACACTCGATCTGATCATTTCCACGACATAAGGAATTTGCATCTTATCAAAGATTTCCAGTGACAAACCAATGCTGTTTACGGGTTTTCGGATTGATAGTGGAAACTCTGAAATTTTGAAATGATTTTTAAGTAAAATATTACCTAATAAGGAAACCTACAAGACCAAGTATGCACTGTGAGTACCGTTTTTTGCTGACTTTTCAGGGAAAATACAACACCTGGGGATGTTTATTGTTTGGTGCAAACGTATAAACGGATCGATTATAGATCATAATTCTGCGACAACATGCGGATAATGCTGTTTGGCAAGGAGCCGCCATATCAGTTCGCAATGTTTATTTATATAATTAATATTATTTTTTGATTGTACAGTGTATAATGTAACCAAAATTTAGGAAAAATAAAGATTTTTATTAGACCAAACGATCAACTATTATTACAGAAACAACAGCGTGTCTCTCATGAATCAGTTGCTAGCAGCACTTCGGTTTTATGCCTGTGCTAGTCATTTGATAACTATTTCTGATTTCTGGAATTTATTGTTTTCTTTGTATTTTTAGGTTAACCGTTCACATTTGACGCTAACTGCCGCTCGATACAAGGCCAAATCTGAAAATTCACTAATAAGTTACTAGATTTTTTCAGTGTTGCTATGTACGCAATGCGTTAAGAAGTTCTTTACTAAGTGATGCTTAAGCTGCAGCGGTGCAACAAGCGAGAAACTCAAGTGCTTCTTAAAGTTAAGAGCAGCTTACGAAAGGCGTGCTTAAATTCCAAACGGTGCAACCGGGCATTAGTTTATTAAAGTCAATTCAAAATTTCTAAGAATTATTTCCGGATTAAGCACACCGTTATCACTAAATATTTTGCTTTGGGATGATTCAAAACATTAACATTTCGTCGAAACTACCACCAAGATAAAGTTACAATATTTACAGTCAAAAATATTAATTCTAATATCAAAAATTGGCAAGAGACGATTATTCTGGTAATCCAAAAATTTTCTATCACATATGAAAATTGTCCTGTAACTCGTGAATCTCTTATAATGATTCAAAGATCACTAGATAGCGTAATGACTGAAAAAAATTTGAGATCGCTAAATTTTCACTGATTATAACAAGAATGTTTATTATAAAAATTAGTAAGTATTATTATTCACAGGAAAATAAAACTCTTTACTTCCCAAAACACTGTACCCGTGGAGTAACACTTTCTAATTAGACGTCAAAGTTTATAGTTTAATACTATTATAACGCTTTACAAAATTTGAAAAATATTTTTCAAAGAAGCAACAACTACTTCTCGGGCTATATGCCCCGACATACATTGAATTACACTTCTAAGTTAAGCGGGGTAGGTATATCTGCAAGATATAACCAACTATTCTGTCGATAGGCTTGAAACAATAAACAATAAAGTATTATTACAGTTTCTGTAAAATTGTCGTATTTAGTAAAGCGTGTTACAAGTAGATATCGAAGAATAAATGTATTATCCTATTAACGATTTACAACAAAGATTTGAAAAATATTTTTCAAAAACAGTGACCGGAAAGTAGTTGTTTCTTCTTAGTTGAACGGTCACTGTTTTTGAAAAATATTTTTCAAACCTTTGGTGTAAAGCGTTGAAATAATATATTTATTCTTCGATATCTACAAAATAATTACTTTGCTTTCAAACTCCATAATGTCTCAATATGTACTACGCTACTGAAAGTGAACACTACGACCGACTGGCACAAATTGATGATCTCCAAAATTTTACCCGCCTGACCATCGCGCACCCAAATCTCAAGTCGCTATCTGGATTTGATGACTTGTAGTTAACTGCCCGCTGGAAAACTTGCGGTTGCGTTTTCAGCCTCTGGTTGGCAGCTATCAGTTTTATAAAAGCTAGCCTAGCTTCTGGTTACCCAACCGACAGTTGGAAACACTTCATGTAGGTTGACACCACTTCGATTTCTGTTCCAACCAATGAAGAACTAGCATTAAATTTCACATCTTGACATTTTTTATTTAACCTCATTTCAATCGAGTGGAGAGTGACGTTAGTAGTGTCTTGTTTACCTAATTTCTTTAGTTTATAGCAAAATTTTTAAAATGTCACGGTTTCCTTTCTCAAGCAAAATCTGACAAATAATTCTTGATCAACTCTAATTTATACATTTTGTTCATCACTTAAAGATTCTGAACTACTGTGCAACAAAACTATCCTCCTATGGTTCATATTACGAAGAGCTCATTCTATTCTAGGGTCTCCATCTTTATCAAATTCACTTAATAATGTGGATGTGGCATTAAATAATTCCATTCTCATTTGTTGGATCTGTCGATGAATTGATGACAATGTAAAATCTGAAGCGTGAAATAATTGTGCGAAGCTGTTATGATATGATTGTTATGTGACAGGTTCGACTCTCGCTTGAACTATCGGTTGTTCAACTTTCAGTCGAAAGGAGGTAGAAACTCAAACCGGACATTATAAAATTCAAAATACCAGTTAACTGTCGATTGAAACTCAACTGGCAGATAACTAGAGATTAAAAAATGGGACCTTAATCTTTGTTGATCCCAGAACACGTCAATGACAACTAATGTTTTTTATAGGTTTGGAAGGTGATCTTGATAAATACGATATCATTAGTTCGGGAGCGACCAAAGAACGCGAGCTCTATAGAAACCTTCAAAGAATGCAAGCTGAATGGCAGGAGATCATGTTCAAAATTGGACAGTTCAAAGAAACCAACATAAATATATTGACAGCTCTAGACGATATTCAAATCATTCTAGACGATCACATACTAAAGGCTTTAACTATGCGTGGGTCAATTTTTGTCAAGCCTTACGAAACAGAAGTACGAACATTCTATGATCGACTTGTTAGAATTAATAGTACGCTAGATGTTTGGGGAAAAGTACAAAGTCAGTGGCTTTACTTGTTGCCTATATTTTCATCTAAAGATATTGTAGCTCAAATGCCAGAGGAAGGGAATTTGTTTAAAGAGGTAATGTTGATTGGTTTTTATTACTTTTAAATTAGGGGCAGATGATACGAGGCAAGAACAATTATCATAGTCTAATAATATATTTTTCAAGGAGTGACGAAAGAAAGGCTGTAAAAAATTTCGACGTAATTAAGTACTATACTTTTTCTACGGACACGTCCAATATGTTGTAATAAATAAATAAGATATAATTCTAAAAAATCTTTGGAACTACTTTTTAACTATGATTTATGTATTGGTTAATTGTTATATGATAATTGTTCAAAATAAAGGGATAATCAAATTTGTCATGCAGCTGACGTTGCCGCACACGTTCTGTTAATAGTATTGTAATTGTATTTTGTAATAGGTGTTTCTGTCTTTCCTATAAAATATTAGTTTGTATGTCAATTTTATTGCTACTTGATTTATCAATGTATCCTTCCACAACGTTACTTTCAGCAGCCGTGTCGTTTTAGTTGAAGCAGGTCACCTCCTGCATGTACCAATATCGCAGCTGATGTCATGTGATAGCTATATCCGATACTGTTCAGGAAAAGCCAAATTTAAATAAGGAGCTACCACTTATCTTTTCATTCTGGTAGTTGATAAAAAAACTTGAATTAACGGCACAGTACAGCACATCACGTCAAAAAACAAATACATGCAACAAATGTAGATGACGTGCCGTGACGTGCTGGACAAGTGTGCGTATCTACATTTGTTTGTTTGACAGCGTGCCGAGCAAGTGAGCGTTAACTTTCTATAGGCTTTGGAGCTTTGCATCTCTTTGTTTCCACGTTCCCGACACTATTTGAAAGGGCCATCCTGTATATACATTCAAATTTTCCGCTAGTTTTTTTTATTGTAGCTTTATTTTAACTTTTGTTCTGAGTTTGTTCTACCCATTTCACAATTTTCCTCATTCTCAACATTATTTTCCATTCTAACACTCCAATAACTAATAAAAACTACTTAAAGCCCATACTTTTTAACAGCCGCCACAAAGAAGTTTTACGTCTAGTGAAATCGGGTTAAACTGTGTGAACTTTCTGCAGAATGCCTAGAAAAAATAAATATATTATAATATAAAATTATTTATCCATTAAACTATTAAAAGTAATTCTAGCGTAAAAACTCATACTAAAAGTAAACAGACAAAAGTTTCTTGTAATTAATTTTAGTACCTTTATTATACTTTAATCAAACTTACATGTTAAAGTAGGAACTCTTTTCTCCAGGATGTAAAAATTATAAATGATATCCCGAATCCTTTGCAATTTTCCAAAATTTAGTGCTTCCAGTACCTTTTTTTCCCTAGATCTATTTCTTTGAGGAGATCTAAGGGATGTAGATGCTCCGCTTTCAATAGCTGCGGATTTATTTTTAATTCTGGTGTAAGTACTTCTACTCACTCCAGTAGCTTTTAAAGTTCGCTCTCTGCAATTTAAAAATATAGTTATTATTAAAAATCAGCAAATCATATTTTCACTGTAATGTATACTTTTCCATATATTTTATAACAATCTGAATGCCAGGAGTAATATATTAGATTATTATACTTTTATATTTGACTTATCTATCTTTTGGCAACAACGGCTTTCAAAATAAAAATAAATTCGTAAATAAAACAAAATAGGATTGTTTAAATTGAAACAAAGCAACGCTCTCATCTACCGACTGCTGTTTACTGACTGTCTGACACTAATTAAGGACCGCCCACAGTTGAGAATACAGAGTGGAGGGAATTGTACGATATGTTATAGGTGTCCAAATAAACGATTGTAATAATCGTGTTTTTAATTGTTGAAGCTGGATGTTGGTCGACTAGTTCAAAAGCAGTTCTGATATAATGCTTAAAATCCCTATGTTCCGTTTGTGTTTGAATGTATCTGTATAATCGACAGTAAATGATTGCTTCAAACACAACCTCAAATGTCGATAATAAAATGGCCGACGGCATGAAAATCGTTGGCAACGCCAATGGCATGAAACGGTCGTTACAAGGTTTCAAGGCCGATTTTGATTCCTGCGCAACAGGGCTGGCAAACTTCAAGTGGCTTCTTCTTATGTGAAACCGAGTCTAAGACATGCTAGATTATCGGTGAATTAGTAATGTCAAATGTTTATGTAGAGTGGGAATTAAAATTACAATTGCTTTTATGCTATTATGTTGCAGTTTAAACTAAATTTTAACAAAATATTAAATTTGAAAGATCTTCAGACTCATCAACTAAGGAGTATCAGCTTTATTTTCTATTTCTGAAGGAATATTGGGAATTTCCAAATAACTTTCCGAGTCAGAAATAATTTTGAAGATACTAAGATCAATATGAAAGGCACAAACTAAAGTCCCCAGAGCTACGCAGAACTACTACCATTAAGTTGATCATTTCAGCTTTTGCACGAATTCACGTGGAAAAATTTGAAATGTCCCTGTGTTTGACATTTGTTCAGGTGCTGTTACAATTGATCCTTCAAAGTCGTAAAAACTTAGATTAGATTATAGATTGGATTAGATTAGATGTTATGAGGTGGCTACTGGCCTATTCCACTGTGACCTTTTCAAATCTATTGTGGTCCACTTTATCTAGATTGCTTTTCCCAGCCCGACTCTTTTAATGAAGACCACCAGCTTTGAGACGTAATCTTTCATATAATTATTTGCTAGTGGCTTTTCGTTACCTATTGCAAAAAACGCACATTTGCTAGGCTATTGCACTGGCAAAGGATGTGTAGTGCCGAATCAGCACATGGCTTCGTCTGTCATTCCCATTAGTTTTAAGTAAGTACAATAGGCAGTACTTACAGTGCCCAGTAAGCAGACCCACCACAGTTTTGACAGTATTCCTGTCTTTACTCATTAAGTCTGCCGTAAACTTTGGCTAGAGTTCTATTATAAATTGTTTCGCTTGTTTTTGTTCTGGTGAGTTTGTCCACCATTCCATGGCCTTGTGGGTACCCAGTTATCTGTAGCTCATTTTGTAGTTTTTGCAACGCCTGTCCAACGAATGGATTGATGCTTACTATAAATAAATATTTTTTTGTGTTAGAGCATTATTTTATTTTTGAAAATTATTTAATTATTAATTGAAATGTAATATGCTCTGTCATAGGATTGAATTCTCTTCAGGGTTCGTTAATAATATAAGTAATTTGAAGGTCGTGGTAGGAACAGCTGTGGCTGTCCACCTATGAGATGGCCATTGACACAATGTATCGCTGTTCCGATAATTGTGTCAATTAAGTTGCCGGGAGACCATAGAAAACCTGCATCCATCATTTCGAATAGGAGTGGGGAATGGTGTTGTGTATAGTTTTCATGATTGTGTAAGCTTCAGGTACTGAAGAGTACTAGATCTTTCCAATGGTCAGGAAGTGTTGTGAATTGGAAAACGACATATTCTCGGATTTGTTGGACGAAAACTTTCATTTTTTCTGGGCTTAAATTGTCGAGATTTACAGAACGACCAAGTTTCGGAGGGTGTATGGGTGTTTCCAATAGAGGTCGAGAAGGCTCAGAAGTGCTGGACGGTATCTCTGGTGTTTGGAGATTAGTTTCAGGAGGTTGAAGTTAAGGAAAGTAATTCGTCTCTCTTGACAAAAGAAAGTTGACGTTATGAGATTTTTACTCACATGTGACGGATATCAAACTTTCACTAAGAGTATTTGGTGAGAAATATGTCATTTTTTGAGCGCTCCTAGAAAAGCGTTATTTTTTGTCCATGCTTAAAATTATTTACCGTTTGTTTTCCAGGTAAACGATACTTATAAAAGATACATGGATGTAGTAACCAGAGATCCTAGAGTATATGAATCAGCTGGTGCGCCAGGTGTACTTGAGACAATGCAACACTGCATCGAACTCCTTGATAAAATTAACGAAGGAGTTACCAGTTACCTAGAGAAAAAAAGATTGTTTTTTCCAAGATTCTTCTTCTTATCTAATGATGAGATGCTGGAAATTCTTTCTGAAACAAAAGATCCTCTTAGAGTTCAACCCCATCTTAAAAAGTGCTTTGAAGCTATTAATAGGCTACAGTTTAACGAAAAATTAGAAATTTTGGCCATGTATAGTCAAGAAGAAGAGAAAGTCAATTTCAAAAACATTGTTAATACTAAAGACGCAGGTGGAAGTGTAGAAAAATGGCTGGTTCTAGTTGAAGAGCAGATGGTTATATCAGTAAGAGATCAAATTATGAAAAGTTTTAAAAATTATTTCATATTACCACGAACTCAATGGGTACAGAAATGGCCAGGTCAAGTTATACTATGTGTATCGCAAATGCATTGGACGCATAATGTACATTTGGCTTTAAATAGAGAAGAGGATATGAACGTTGAGACATATATAGGTACATTTTTCATAATTGACGATCCTCATTATTTTATTTTAGATTTTTGGATAAGTGAGGTAATGTGCACACTGTGACCTTAAAGATCTCTTGTTTCCATTTTTTTCTTGTTAAACCCCACTGTCTCAAGGCATTTATAGCCAAGTTCTAGTTTTACCCCTTCAAAACGTCGAGGATTTTTGATGGATTTTGCATTATTTTTTCTTTCTTGTGTTCTCAACTTAGTTTTTGTGAAGCAGCCATAAACGTTTCATGTCACTAGCAGCTGCTGCTTTTATCTTTTCCACAATCTTCCTACACATTCTCTTCGCCTTTCTATCTCCGCCTCTCCCATTGCCGTACATACTAGACACACATCGTCCGCATACAGCGTGATCTCACATTCCTCTTCACATACTATACCACAAACCTCATCAAACACACACTTCCATAGCGTCCTACCGAGCCCTGGGGCATTCCAGCCCCCGTCTCATACCTCCTCCCTGCCCAGCGCCCTGCCCAGCGCCGAGATACATGATTTTCCCTTCGCAAACCCGTGCTGGTTTACACTAAAACCCCGATTCCTACCACCTTCCTCCTCAATCCTATCCTTTATTATCCCCTCCATCAATTTACCCATGCTGCAGGCTGATGGGACTGTAGTCCCCCGCCCGCTTCCCCTCTCTACCCGCCTTCTTCAGCAGTATCACCCTGGCCAAATTCCATCTTTCCGAATACTCCTCCTCCCTCAGCACCCTGTGGAATTGTTCCCATAAGTACTCTCCATTGTCATCCAACAGCATCATATCACCTCTCAGGCCATCTATCCCTGGGGCCACCCTTACTTTAATGTTTCTACCCCCTCCTCTACTTCCCACTTATCTACCAGCCTTATCCCCCTCATTTCCCTGCCCACCTAGTATCTTGGACTACTCGAATCCTGCATCCCACTCCTCCTTCTCCTTCTGTGAACAATTTCCCTTTAATCTCCTTCTCCCAATCTTCCACTAACACCTTGTTCCTATTTCCACCCCTCCTCTTCGCCGCTATCTCATACGCCTCTCACCATGGATTGTTTTCCAATTCCTCCAGTAACTCTTCCCACTTCCCTCTTTTTTCCCTCTCCACCCTACGCTCCAGTTCCTTCTTCTTCTCTTTGTATCCCCCTTTTTCCCCTATCCTTCCTCTTCCCTTCAGCATCCGTTCTTTCTTACACTCCCTCCACAGCTCCTCTATTTCCTCATTCCACCAGTAATTAGACCTCCGCTCACGCCTATTGCCCCTCTTTCCCTCTCTTTTACAGCCCTGTAACACATTGTACAATTCATCTACATCATGTCCAAGTCCCCTTTCTACCTCCTCTCTTACTTTCTTCCTCATACTCTCTGCCTCGGCCTTCATCCACCTCCACCCCCACTCTCCCGATAATTCCTTTCTCCCTTTCCTTATATATCCCTATTCGTACGTATTCGTCCAGTCAGGTGAAGCTAATGAAAGCATGATAACAAAATGATTATTCAATTAACTTTCTTAAACTTATAAAATACGTAACGATATGTATGTTGTGAGCTGCAAATACCGGGTGTCCCAGAAGTTTCTGACCCATTTTAATTAAGTCGTGCTTCTTTCAAAACATTCGGTATATTTTTTTTAAACGTAGGTATTAGTTAGCGAGCAAATGATGTAATTGCTTTTTATTTTAAACGTATGTATCAGACATCTTTATCTAATAAACAATCATTATTAAAAACCAAATCACTTACTAATTTTTCATCTAAACTTTAACAAATTATACATTTTCGGAACGGGAAAGAGTTCAGCTTTCAGATAGAATAAAAATATATAGGGTGTTCTATTGAAGAAATAGACGATAATTGCATTTAAAAATTCCTTTTTTTTAAACAACCCATATAAGATTTCACTAAATAATTATTTATAATGGAAAAACTTTATATAAATAGAAATTGTTCATCGAAAACCGCACCTTCCTATCGTTTCCGAGTTCCGAGACTTTTGCAGTTAAAATGGGTCAGAAATTTCTGGGACACCCAGTATTTTATCCCAGTTTTTCAGCCGGGAATTTTTGGTAGGCGATAGTAATTGTTGCTTATAGAGAAAAATTGAAAAGAAGATGAATTCTGGAGTGATGTTCTAAATATTGAAAAATTTTTTTGCAGAGGAACTAAAAGGGCAATTGCAAGACATTGTTGGTCTTATTAGAGATCCCACATTAACTAATTTATCAAGAATAACCATAAAAGCTTTGATAGTAATTGATGTCCATGCGAAAGACGTTGTAGATTCCTTAGTTAGAGAAAGAGTGACTGGCGACAGAGAATTTAAGTGGTTATCTCAAATGCGATATTATTTAGAAGACGATGAAGCATTGGTGCGACTTATTAATGCTACCGTCAAATATGCTTACGAGTATTTAGGTAACGTTTTTAAATATAATGTGGGTGCTTACCTTCATGTTCATTGGAGAAATCGATTCTTTTGAGTTTAAAGAATTTTGTGGAATTATTTTTTAAAGTCGGTACATTTAATTTAAAAGTTTGTTATTTCACTTACAAGTAAATTAGGGTCAACTAAGACTCTCGATAATTAATTAAAAACTCAACTTCAACTTCTTTACTTATTTAATAATTGGCCACGACAACCCCATTCCTGCGTTGAACAAGCATGTCAATCCAAATTTTTCATACATGTACCACTTCATCCTATAATTTAGGCCATCACAAAAAAACTGTTTGTGTGTTTTATCTGCTGTATCCGTCAAACTGGCGCTAACTGTTAGATTACGTTAGCACCAAAAAATAACATTCCAAAACGTTCCACTTTGAATGGGATTCAAAGTACCCAATCACCTGCCTTTTTCTCACATTCTCTCCTACAGTCGCACTGATACAGGGTGGGGCACTATGAACGAACTATTCTCTGGCGTCTTAACGGCAAATAAAATTAGAAAAAATTAGACGTAGAATTAAGTAGATTACTTAGGACTATAATTTAAAAATATTTTGGAATATACAGGGTGCTCCAAAAAAGCGTGCCGTATCAAAGTTAGGTTCCTTTAAATGGAACACCCTGTATTTTATCACATTTTTGAATTGTACTATTAAAAATAATGTAAGTTCATTAACATTTCCCTATACCTAACTGGTTCAGTTTCCAGGATAAATCGATTTTACATAATTTGTAGACCTTCCGAAAAAATACAATAACTTCAAAATAAAAACGAATAACCACATTTGCTTTACACTATCTCACTAAAAGCTTTTAACATTCTGTTTCCAATATTTACTGGTGTGCTATAATATACAGGGTGTTTTTAATATGACAGTATAACACTAACCATTTAATACATAAATTTCTGGCTTAATTTGAATGGAACACCTTGTATCTGTTGGGTCTGTTAAACGTGGGAATTTATTACCTTTCAGTTGGTATTAGGGTTGCCTATATTTAACTCTGATAGTTTTCGAGAAATTTTAAATTTGTTTTTTAATATTCAATTATTTGCTGACATCTAGTTACCTATGACATGATACTCCGATGGAAAGTTTTAAAAAATTTAAAATTTGTTATTTTGACAGTAAATACTTTGTTGTATGATTTATTATTGATAAATTAAAGGTCTCTTAAATCAGAATTTTATTAAGGGTACACAATCATTAACTTTGCATTAAGATTAGTAAAAAAACTTACCTGTACAAAAAATTTAAAGAAAGTATTCAAAATTATGCCTATCGTGTTAGAAACAAGCTTGAACACTTTTAAAAAAATTATTGTTTATTTTTTTTCAATATTTCTGGTGTTATTCTTTAAAAAGCTCGCATTATCCTATTCTTCATGTCCTTTGAAGTGGGTGGCTGTGTACTGTATTTGGTTTTTAATATTATTCACTTATCTGGTTACCTATGAAATGTCATTCAAATAGATATTATTTTAATACCATTCCATCTGTCAAATAAATTTATAAATTTGTATAGTGTGTATTTGTGTATTGTATTCGTATAATGTTGATGTATTATTGAGTTTTAATAGTTGACATAGTTATTAATCCCTGGTTAAACATGAAAAAGTACTATAACGAAGAAAGAATAGATGTGATCTTAATTATTGGTGAGTGTCAGGAGAACTTTTTTTTGGCAAGTAGATTATACGCTCAAAAGTATCCAAATAGAGATCATCCTAACAGAAATGTTTTTAAAAGACTACTGCAAGTATTCAAAACTACTGGAAGCGTGCAATATACAAAAAATTCTAGACGAAAATCTGCAATTACAGACGATTCAGAATTTGAAGTAATGGGTGCGCTGAAAATCCACATACTAGTCAAAGATGTATTAGTGAGCAAGTAGGTATAAGCAAGAGAAGTGTCGCTAGGATAATTAAAAAACACAAATTTCATCCCTACAATATTCAAATGCACCAGCAACTATTTGATAGGGACTTTGAAAATCGTATTGAGTTTTGTTTATGGGTTATGGACAAAGTGGCAGGGTCTGAAGATTTGTTTGATTTTGTTCTGTTTACGGATGAAGCTACGTTTCATAAAAACGGTTTAGTAAACAGACATAATTTTCATTACTATAACGACGAAAATCCGCATTACTTCCGAAGTGTTGATCATCAACATCGTTGGTCATTAAATGTATGGGCAGGAATCGTTGGAACCCACATAATAGGGCCTTATTTTTTTAATGGAACGCTAACTGGAAGAAAATTTCGTAAATTTTTACGTAACAAACTACCCGAACTTTTAGATGACGTTCCACTAGCTACAAGACAAAAAATGTGGCTGCAGTTAGATGGTGCGTCTGTTCATTACAGTGTAATTGTCCGGCGTTACCTAAACAATATTTTTCCACAAAAATGGATTGGGCGAGGGGGTCCTTATCTTTGGTCGGCAAGGTCCCCATGCTTGACGCCATTAGGCTATTTTCTTTGGGGTTACATAAAAAGTATTGTCTACAATACAGAGCCAACCACTCCTGAGTACATGAAGGATAGGATAAGGAGAGCGTTTCAACAGTAACACCAGAAATGTTAAAGAAAGTGAACAATAACTTTTTTAAAAGAGTTCAAATTTGTATCCAACAAGATGGGCGTCACTTTAAACACCTTCTTTAAATTTTTTGTATTTATTTTTTTATAATTTTGAAGCTTATTGTATCTGTATGCCCAATAAAAGTGTACTTACCCTTAAAAAAATTCTGATTTAAGAGACCTTTAATTTATCAATAATAAATCATACAACAAAGCACTTACTGTCAAAATAACAAATTTTAAATTTTTAAAAACTTTCCATTGGAGTATCATCTCATAGGTAACTAGATGTCAGCAAATAATTGAATATTAAAAAACAAATTTAAAATTTCTCGAAAACTATCAGAGTTAGATATAGGCAACCCTAATACCAACTGAAAGGTAATAAATTCCCACGTTTAACAGACCCAACAGATACAAGGTGTTCCATTTAAATTAAGCCAGAAATTTATGTATTAAATGGTTAGTGTTATACTGTCATATTAAAAACACCCTGTATATTATAGCATACCCGTAAATATTGGAAACAGAATGTTAAAAGCTTTTAGTGAGATAGTGTAAAGCAAATGTGGTTATTCGTTTTTATTTTGAAGTTATTGTATTTTTTCGGAGGGTCTACAAATTATGTAAAATCGATTTATCCTGGAAACTGAACTAGATAGGTATAGGGAAATGTTAATGAACTTACATTATTTTTAATAGTACAATTCAAAAATGTGATCAAATACAGGGTGTTCCATTTAAAGGAACCTAACTTTGATACGGCACGCTTTTTTGGAGCACCCTGTATATTCCAAAATATTTTTAAATTATAGTCCTAAGTAATCTACTTAATTCTACGTCTAATTTTTTCTAATTTTATTTGCTGTTAAGACGCCAGAGAATAGTTCGTTCATAGTGCCCCACCCTGTATAAGATACTTTCTATAGTTTCCTCCTTTAGGTCACAGAATCAGTACGAGGCTCGTCTGTCAACCCCATCAGCTTTACTTGCCTATTAAGATTACAGATTACCGTTAACATACCTATTACGGCTTTGACAGTTTTCTTATCTTAGTCTTGGTCTGCTGTAAAATTTGGTGAATGTTCTTCAGTGAAGTGTTTTGCCTGTCTCTGTATTGGTGGAATTTGCCACTACCATAGATTTAAAAAATGGAAGTTCAATCCATACTGGGGGGATATTCAAAACATGAAAAACATGAGTCTGGTTGAACCAGGATAACCAAGGGTTAGGCTGACGGGCGCGGCTTGGAGAATTGCAACACAGGTTATGAGGATATGGTTTAAAATTGCAATCAGGCTTAAAATGGATTTGAAAAAAAAATTTGATTGATCCAAAATATAGCAAAAGAGTGTGCTTCAATAAAAAATTAACAATTTCAAGTGTTTGTCTAAAATATTAAATACTTTCTGATAATAGACCTGTTTCGTTTTATTTTGACCACTGTTAAGTTTAAAGTTAGTTCCAAAATTATTTCAATTTTTTTTTCTTATAGGTAATTCAGATCGGTTGGTCATTACTCCCCTAACCGATAGGTGCTACAGGACCCTTATTGGAGCTTACCATCTACATTTAAATGGAGCTCCAGAAGGCCCAGCTGGTACTGGTAAAACAGAAACTACTAAAGATTTGGCAAAGGCACTAGCTGTGCAATGCGTCGTTTTTAACTGTTCAGATGGTTTGGATTACAAAGCAATGGGGAAATTCTTCAAAGGTAAGCTTAGATATCTGTCAAGTCACAAGAAAACACAATATAATGATCCTGATGTACAGTTATAAAATCTGGAAAATTATGTCTCTTTGCACAACTACTATTACAACAAGAAATCAACACTTTGATATCCACACCCCTCCTAGCTGTGCACAACAAATCTACTGGCAGGGAAACTCTTCAAATTGCTTGAAACTAACATTAAAATCCCGGTTTACTGATGTTTTGTGACACTGATTTTTTCAAAGAGATAGTCATCCAATGCCATTGATTGTTAGAAATAACTGTGGCAAAAAAGTACCGGAAACTGGTCAATAAAACACAAAATATGTATCATTAATTCAAATTTATTGTATCGCCTTCAAAGTAGGACCCTTCTGAAATAATAAAGATTAATATGGGGGTTATGTGCTTCTAGACAACATGGAGCACTGTGAACAAACTAAATGACAAAAATAATTTCGACAAAATCTTCAAGCCGGCTTTTCAAATGATCAATTCCCAGTACTTTCTTGACAGCATTTTGCGAGTGTGCCAAAGCCAGTTGTATCTTGCAGTCGAAGTTGACTGAACGTTTACAATATTTACAGTGCGAGATGTTTTATTGAAGAAAATCTTTTTTGATCATTGGGAAATGTACCAAAATATAAGATTCTAATATTCCTGAGGACTGTTAGAAAGCATGGATACTTACCAAAGATGGTCATGAAATTATAATCATTATCTTTCACAAACACCATAAGATTCACAATCGTTGAGTGCTCTGATAAATCCAAAAAATTTCTTATATGTTTGTAACACTTAAATATTTTTATACCATCTATACACCCTCTATTCCACTTCTATTTGCATCTCATTAGGCGGTGTTAGATTGCCAAATATCGGCTGTCTATACTTGTCAACGCATGAATAATTTTGAGGTTACACATTTTGAAATATAGGGCATTTCCACGTGACGACATGTGACAGTCGCCCTGATGAATTTGATGATAAACAAGCGTTCTTTGCACAGCACGTGGTTCTTATTAGTTATTTTGATTGTGTTTGAGTTTATTTAATTTTAATTTGGTGCTTTCCTAGATATACAAAATAACCAAATTACAAATCTAAAATCTATCCAAATAATTGTTTATCCTAAGGGCGACTGACATTAGTGTCAACTTGTCAGTTGGTGGCAAGCAAGCTGCGTTGCCACTACAACCAGAGGTGAGACAATCCTTATAAATCAACTAACTTTCATTTTTGTTTACTTATTGAAAAAACATCGCTTTATTCAACACTGAAAAATTATGTATTTTATTTATTGAGGATGTGAAAACTGAAAACGTGCGAAACTGGAAGCCGATACAAATAGGAATATGGACTAATTTGTCGTTGAAATTCTTTCATATTGATGTATTTTTCGAAAGTGGTTGGTCCGTCAGTTTTCCTCTTTTTCCTACGATGGTTCGTTGCTGTCTTTTCTGAATTCATTATAGACAGCAAGTGCACATGTGATTTTTGGTTCTATCGCGTATTACCTTTGATGATGGTACTGATATGCAAAAAGTGGAATTAAGTTTAACAATGCTTATTGACTAACTCTTTTTTTAGGTCTCGCTTCCTGTGGTGCATGGGTATGTTTCGACGAATTCAACAGAATTGATATAGAAGTACTGTCGGTCGTTGCTCAACAGATATTGTTGATAGTACTCGCTGTCCGAGCACACGCAAGTAAATTTAACTTCGAAGGAACGGAAATAAAATTAAATCCATCTTGTTATGTGTGCATTACTATGAATCCTGGTTATGCAGGCAGATCAGAACTACCGGATAATTTAAAGGTAGATATACATCATGGTAATAGAAATTGTAAACTTCAGAGACTCTTGAATGTATGGGACCTGGGCGGAGAGGAAAACCTTCACGTACTGGGCAGAAATACCGGGGCTCTCTCACTCGAAGGCGTTCATATACAACCCCCCGAGAACAAAAAATAAGCAGATCCTGGAATGGAGTGGAACAAACCTACGCATTCTGTCGGGACTGCTTACAGGACATTGTCGACTAAATTACCACCTAAAGAAGATGAGTTTGGTCCAGACCTCGGATTGTCGGTTCTGTAATTTGGAAGACGAAACTGCTGAGCACATACTATGCTCATGCCCAGCTTTGGGCAGGGTGAGGTATAACATATTCGGTTCTAGTACCTTAGAGCCGAGCGACTTCAAAAAAGTATCACCAAATACAACCATGGACTTCGTCAGAAGCACAGGCTTGTGGGGTGAATTATAATCCCTAGGGGTGAGCTACAATAGACCCAACGGGGGTCGCAGTGGAGGTGGCGAGAAGGCCCCACTCACATAACCTAACCTATGGGATGAATCGGAGCCTGGGAATATTGATTTTGTAGTGAAATATATTGATGCTTGATTAGTGACTATAAAAAAATGGGATAAAGGGTCTTTTACATCGCTCATTGTATACAAGAAGTAACGAAGTGGGCTTTTTATGGTCCACAGCGACTTTATGATCATAAAAACTACATACTAAATAATTGAGTATACTACCCTTATCTGTAATACAACATTTCTTTAAACGAATTAAAAATTATTATAAATCTCACAGAATCCGTGGTGGCTGAAAATTTCAACAACCAGAAATTAGTAGTGATGCTTTGTATTACAAGAGCACAATTCACGTTGTGTAAATTTATGAAGTTTGTCTTTCAACAACATTCTGTGACTTTAACAATCTTCTTTATATGCATTATCTAAAGCAGGCCAGTTTTTCAAAATGAACTGATACCTCAGATTCCCATAGCCAAATTACTTTAAAGTTTTTTCCTATTGATACAAAATACTTACTAATTTAAAAACTTTGCAGTTGGTTAAGTAAGTGAATTTGGCATCATTCTCTCATCAAAATTTTAAAAAATTAATAGACATAAAATTCAGTAAATATCAAGTGGAATTAATAATTATTAATACAAATTACGTAAAAATACTTGAGTAGGTAATTATTTTTTGAAAAAACATCAAAATCGTAAAGTAAAGTCCAAAAAAGTAAATAATGCAGTGTGATGGATGAACTTGATGACTTTCTACCAATCTAGCTAAATCTGGTTCAATATTGGTGTTTCAGCCTTAAATCTCCTCGCTAGATGATTTTCAAACAGTTTCTTTGTTTTGTCAAAATGCTTGTAACCACAGTGAAGCCTTTTTCGACTAGGTATGATGAGGGAAAAGCGATTTTGAAGGTATTTTTCAGCAATGTTCCAAAATGCAGGATACTGTGTTTCAATGTTGCGCTGCAACCAGAACTTCTGATAGCGTTGGTTGAACTCCTGTTTAAGCTCCTCGTCTGTACTGATGGCGATCAACTCTTCTTGCCTTATTACATTGGCTCCTTCCATGGCTGTGATATTGTACTGATTTATTATCCATTGAGAAATTTGTAAATTTAAAAGATCCTCAAACCTCTTAGTAAAATCTTTGTCTTAATGCGTCCAAGTGAGTGACATATGATAAAATAACATCGTCTTGAAGCATTTCTGGTAATTTTGATAAATGCGGAAACAAAGGCCGATATTATTTATTTTGTTTCAATCAAGTTGATATCGTCACCCTTAAGCAGCAAATTAACTTTGTTAAACATACCAAAGATATCAGTCAAGTAATAAATATCTGTTTCACAATTGTTCGGATTTTTTCCAAATTTGGGTCTTTTTCTTATAAAAATCACAACACAGATTCAAAAATAGCTGAAACTGTTGCTAAGCAAGAGCCTTTTGATAGCCAGCGAACTTCAGTGTGCAGAAGTAACCTTCGTCGTTTTCCTCACACAGCTAAGCAAATAATTGAGAGTTCAAAGAATTGCTTCGAATCTTGTTGACAGCATTTATAACATATTGTATAGACTGGTGCAATCTAGGACTCAAATTTGCTACTAAATACGGTCTGTGAATCACGCAGTGATTGTCCAGTACCTCAGGCAGTTCTAGCTTTCAGTGAGCTATAAAACCATAGACTTCATAAACTGCAGAAAAGTATGGTTAAGCTATTAACGCGTGTAGGTGACTAATCACTCTGTAAATTATTTTTTAACTTTATTTAACTATGCAATTACTTTGAAAACTCTTGAAATAAATTTCATATTAATATTCAAGCTCCAACGAATTTCAAAACGCAAATTAACTTTCAACCTAAGTGCAAGCTTGTTATATAGTAAAACATCAGGAGAATCTTTGGAATTGAACTTGATCATGAGTTCTTTCATGTTAAATCGCTTATATGCGTATAATACAGATCAAGTCAAAACGTGCTGAAAGACTAGTACGCTCGAACTCAGTATCTTGGACGAACTTCTCCACGCTTATTGACTTGCTGAGTTTTTCATCTTGTACGAATAACTTGTGCACAAGCTTATCGACTTGTTGAGTTTTAAAAAGTGGGTACAACAATGATACAATGGTACTAAAATATTAGTCATTCAATAACAAGCTGGTACACGTAACACACAGTATATTGAAAGTTTCCAATAAGAACTTGTGTTATTTAATAGGGGTCGATTTTTAGACCCCGTTGACCTTCAAAATCAGTTTTCGTTTATGTCGACACCAGGGAAACCGATTTCGACTTCAAGGGATACCGACCACTTTGGGAATCCCTGATCTAAAGCAAATGCTCTAATCAAGTATGAAGACAACAGCGACATTCACATTACTTCTACATTTTACATATCGGGTTTTCCAAAAACCTCTTGCTTCTCAATGCACCCATTCTGACCACCTTTTCACAGGTAACTGTAACTAAGTAAACGACATTTTTTTCTATTCTTATTTCAATGTAACGGTACCTTTCCAGCTAATGTTCTCAAGAATATTTAAATTTTTTATAAAATTGTTCGTATGACACAATAAATAGAGGTGAGTCTCCGGAAGTTGAAAATTTCTAATGATGACCTCTGTAAGAAATATGAAGAAGAAAGAAATGAACACCTACTGACCTACTAAGAGATTGATGAAATAACGAGCTTTGTAAGATGCTGGAAGTGTCTTTAAACGGAATCCATGACATATCGTAACGTGACAGTTCGTAACCCCACAAATGGTAACGGACAATTCGTAACGCCGATAATTCGAAACGGCGACACTTCGTAACTACAACTATTCGTAACGGTATAATTCGTAACGCCAACAATTAGTTTTTTTAGCATTACTACAAACAAAAATGCCCTTTGTATACTTTGTATACTTTTCTACACTAAAAATAGTGGTAATTTTTTCAAGACCACTTTTTACATATTTTTGTTAATATGACACTAAAGAATATCTATTTTTAAAAATATTTTTATACTGAATTCACTTTATCTATATAGTGATATCACTATATTACTTTGAAGTACTATAAAACTGAATAGCTACGAAAAAAATTAAAACCACTTCGTCAATAATGTATTTATTATAATAATTCTAACATAGATAAAGGCATACAATTTCAAAAACATGTATATTTATTTATTGTGAAAATTCAAACATGTGCGCTATATTTTTGAAGCTTGCTCCTTATTGCACGACATAAGACTTTTAGGAAGGCTAGTGAACTCGTGAAACGAGTGATGTTACGAAAAAGCGTTCTTCACGCGATGACTCATTCTTCGTCTCTTTCTCGGCCGCCCGCTGCGCTAACTCTCTCCCCTTTCTTCCTCAGCCGCCTTCTTCTTCTCTCTTTCGTAGGCTACACAGCGGCACGCCTCTCTCTCTCTTATACACGCCGGCACGAGGGATTCTCAAACGGTCGGAAGAGAGACAGACAGACAGAGAGAGAGAGAGAGAGAGAGTATCGCGCGTCTCTCTCTCTCTCTCTCTCTAATTGCCAAATATGTTAAAATTTTTGAAAAATGGTCAATAATTGTCAAAAACTGTCAAAAATGGTCAATATTCGTAAAAATTTTGAAAAAATATTCAATAATTGTCAAAAATTTTGAAAAATGGTTAAAATTTTTGAAAAATGATCAAAAATGGTCAATAATTGTCAAAAACAATAAAAAATCGTCAAAAATTGTCAAAAATTGTTAAAATTTTGAAAAATGGTCAAAATTGCTAAATATTTAAAAAAATGGTCAATGATTGTCAAAATTTTTGAAAAATTTTAAAAAATGGTGAAAATTTTGAAAAAATGGTCAATAATTATAAAAGACTGTCAAAAATGGTCAATAATTCTTAAAAATTGTCAACATATTTGAAAAATTGTCAAAAATTGTCAAAATTTTGAAAAAATGGTCAATAATTATAAAAGACTGTCAAAAATGGTCAATAATTGTTAAAAATTGCCAAAATTTTTGAAAAATGGTCAAAATTTTGAAAAAAGTCAAAAATGCTCAATAATTGTTGGAAATTGTCAACATTTTTGAAAATTGTCAAAAATGGTGAATAATTGTCAGAAACTCTCAAAAATGGTCAATAATGCTTAAAAATTGTCAAAAATGGTCAATAATTGTCAGAACCTGTCAAAAATGCACAGAATTTGTCAAAAATACTCAATAATTGTTAAAATTTGGAAAAATGATAAAAATTTTTGAATATTTTGAAAAAATTTACAATAATTGTCAAAAATTTGAAAAATGGTTAAAATTTTTGAAAAATGATCAAAAATGGTCAATAATTGTCAAAAACAATAAAAATCGTCAAAAATTGTCAAAAATTGTTAAAATTTTGAAAAATGGTCAAAATTGCTAAATATTTAAAAAATGGTCAATGATTGTCAAAATTTTGAAAAATTTTAAAAAATGGTGAAATTTTGAAAAAATGGTCAATAATTATAAAAGACTGTCAAAAATGGTCAATAATTCTTAAAAATTGTCAACATATTGAAAAATTGTCAAAAATTGTCAAAATTTTGAAAAAATGGTCAATAATTATAAAAGACTGTCAAAATGGTCAATAATTGTTAAAAATTGCCAAAATTTTTGAAAAATGGTCAAAATTTTTGAAAAAAAGTCAAAAATGCTCAATAATTGTTGAAATTGTCAACATTTTTGAAAAATTGTCAAAAATGGTGAATAATTGTCAGAAACTCTCAAAAATGGTCAATAATGCTTAAAAATTGTCAAAAATGGTCAATAATTGTCAGAACCTGTCAAAATGCACAGAATTTGTCAAAAATACTCAATAATTGTTAAAATTTGGAAAAATGATAAAAATTTTTGAATATTTTGAAAAATTTACAATAATTGTCAAAAATGGTCTATAATTGTCAGAAACTGGCAAAAATGGTCAATAATTGTTAAAATTTTGAAAAATGGTCAAAAATTGTTAAAATTTTGAAAAAATTATCAATAATTATAAAAAAATGTCAAAAATGGTCAATAATGGTTAAAAATTGTCAAAAATGATCAATAATTGTTAAAATTGGTAAAATGATCAAAAATTGTTAAATATTTTGGAAAATTCACTATAATTGTCAAAATTTTTGAATGTTATCAAAAATTGTCAATAATTGTCAGAAACTGTCAAAATTGGTCAATAATTGTCAAAAATGGACAATAATTGTTAAAATTTGAAAAAATTGTCAAAATTTTGAAAAAATCATCAGTAATTGTCAAAGATTGTCAAATTTTTGAAAAATAGTCAAAATTTTCGAAAAATGTCAAAATGGTCAAAAATTGTCAGAAATTTGAAAAAATGGTCAATAATTGTCAAAAATCGGTCAAAAATTTTGAAAAAATAGTCAATAAAATATATATAAAACTTAGTAGAACGTACTGGGTCTAATGTAATTTCCAACCTCGCATTCTATTGTGCATAAGAAGCAAGCTTCTGTCGGCGGTTCGACGACCACTCACCTTTTTGAAAAATTATCAAAAATGGTCAATAATTGTCAAAACCAATCAAAAATCGTCAAAAATTGTCAAAAACTGTCAAAAATTGTTAAAATTCTGAAAAATGGTCAAATATTCAAAAAATGGTCAATGATTGTCAAAATTTTCGAAAAATTGTCAAAACTTGTTAAATTTTGAAAAATTATCAATAATTATGAAAAAATGTCAAAAATGGTCAATAATTGTTGAGAGTTGTCAAAATTTTTGAAAAATGGACCAAATTTTAAAAAGTTGTCAAAAATGGTTAATAATTGTCAGAACCTGTCAAAAATTTCCAAAAATGGTCAATAATTGTTAAAATTTGGAAAATGGTCTAAAATGTTCAAAATTTTTTAAAAATTGTCAAAACTGTCAAAATTTGTCAATTATTGTAAAAATGGTCAATAATTGTTGAAATTTGAAAAAAATGTCAAAAATTTTGAAAAAATGATCAGTAATTGTCAAAAATTGTTAAAATTTTTGAAAAATAGTCAAAATTTTCGAAAAATTGTCAAAAACTGTCAAAAATTGTTGAAATTTTGAAAAATGGTCAAAAATTGTTGAATACTTAAAAAAATGGTCAATGATTGTCGAAATTTTTGAAAAATTGTCAAAAATGGTCAATAATTGTTAAAATTTTGAAAAATGGTCAGCATTTTGAAAAAATGGTCAATAATTATAAAAGACTGTCAAAAATGGTCAATAATTGTTAAAAATTGTCAAATTTTTTTAAAATTGTTAAAAATTTAAAAAAATGGTCAATGATTGTCAACATTTCTTAAAAATTGTCAAAATTTTGAAAAAATGGTCAATAATTGTTAAAAATTGCCAAAATTTTTGAAAAATTGTCAAAAATGATCATTAATTGTCAAAATTGGTCAATAATTGTCAAAAATGGTCAATAATTGTTGAAATTTGAAAAAATTGTCAAAAATTTTGAAAAAATGATTAGTAATTGTCAAAAATTGTCAAATTTTTTGAAAAACTGTCAAAAATTTTTAAAATTTTGAAAAATGGTCAATAATTGTCAAAAATGGTCAATAATTGTTAAAATTTTGAAAAATGGTCAGCATTTTGAAAAAATGGTCAATAATTATAAAAGATTTCCAAAAATAGTCAATAATTGTTAAAAATTGTCAAAATTTCTGAAAAATTGTTGAAAATTTAAAAAAATGGTCAATGATTGTCAACATTTTTTAAAAATTGTCAAAAATTGTCAAAATTTTGAAAAATTTGTCAATAATTGTAAAAGACTGTCAAAAATGGTCAATAATTGTTAAAAATTGCCAAAATTTTTGAAAAATGGTCAGAATTTTTGAAAAAATGTCAAAAATGGTCAATAATTGTCAGAAACTGTCAAAAATGGTCAATAATTGTTAAAATTTTGAAAAATGGTCAAAAATTGTTAAAATTTTGGAAAAATGGTCAATAATTATAAAAAACTGTCAGAAATGGTCAATAATGGTTAAAAATTGTCAAAAATGATCAATAATTGTTAAAATTTGGTAAAATGATCAAAAATTGTTAAATATTTTGGAAAATTTACAATAATTGTCAACATTTTTGAATGTTATCAAAAATGGTCAATAATTGTCAGAAACTGTCAAAATTGCTCAATAATTGTCAAAAATGGACAATAATTGTTAAAATTTGAAAAAATTGTCAAAAATTTTGAAAAAATCATCAGTAATTGTCAAAGATTGTCAAATTTTTTGAAAAATAGTCAAAATTTTCGAAAAATTGTCAAAAATGGTCAAAAATTGTCAAAATTTTGAAAAAATGGGCAATAATCATAAAAAACTGTCAAAAATGGTCAATAATTGCTAAAAATTGTTAAAAATGGTCAATAATTGTCAGAACCTGTCAAAAATGCTCAGAAATTTTCAAAAATGGTTAATAATTGTTAAAGTTTGGAAAAATTGTCAAAAATTTTGAAAAAATCATCAGTAATTGTCAAAGATTGTCAAATTTTTTGAAAAATAGTCAAAATTTTCGAAAAATTGTCAAAAATGGTCAAAAATTGTCAAAATTTTGAAAAAATGGGCAATAATCATAAAAAACTGTCAAAAATGGTCAATAATTGCTAAAAATTGTTAAAAATGGTCAATAATTGTTAAAATTTTGAAAAATGGTCAAGAATTGTCAAAATTTTGGAAAAATGGTCAATAATTATAAAAAACTGTCAGAAATGGTCAATAATGGTTAAAAATTGTCAAAAATGATCAATAATTGTTAAAATTTGGTAAAATGATCTAAAATGGTTAAATATTTTGGAAAATTTACAATAATTGTCAAAAATTTTGAATGTTATCAAAAATGGTCAATAATTGTCAGAAACTGTCAAAATTGGTCAATAATTGTCAAAAATGGACAATAATTGTTAAAGTTTGAAAAAAATCGTCAAAAATTTGGAAAAAATCATCAGTAATTGTCAAAGATTGTCAAATTTTTTGAAAAATAGTCAAAATTTTCGAAAAATTGTCAAAAATGGTCAAAAATTGTCAAAATTTTGAAAAAATGGGCAATAATCATAAAAAACTGTCTAAAATGGTCAATAATTGCTAAAAATTGTTAAAAATGGTCAATAATTGTCAGAACCTGTCAGAAATGCTCAGAAATTGTCAAAAATGGTTAATAATTGTTAAAGTTTGGAAAAATTGTCAATTTTTTGGAAAATTGTCAATAATTGTTAAAATTTGAAAAAATGGTCAAAAATTGTCAGAAATTTTGAAAAAATGGTCAATAATTGTCAAAAATTGTCAAAATTTTGAAAAAAATGGTCAAAAATTTTGAAAAAATAGTCAATAAAATATAATATAAAACTTAGTAGAACGTACTGGGTCTAATGTAATTTCCAACCTCGCATTCTATTGTGCATAAGAAGCAAGCTTCTGTCGGCGGTTCGACGACCACTCACCTTTTTTGAAAAATTATCAAAAATGGTCAATAATTGTCAAAACCAATCAAAAATTGTCAAAATTTTGAAAAAATGGGCAATAATCATAAAAAACTGTCAAAAATGGTGAATATTTTGGAAAATTTACAATAATTGTCAAAATTTTTGAATGTTATCAAAAATGGTCAATAATTGTCAGAAACTGTCAAAATTGCTCAATAATTGTCAAAAATGGACAATAATTGTTAGAATTTGAAAAAATTGTCAAAAATTTTGAAAAAATCATCAGTAATTGTCAAAGATTGTCAAATTTTTTGAAAAATAGTCAAAATTTTCGAAAAATTGTCAAAAATGGTCAAAAATTGTCAAAATTTTGAAAAAATGGGCAATAATCATAAAAAACTGTCAAAAATGGTCAATAATTGCTAAAAATTGTTAAAAATGGTCAATAATTGTCAGAACCTGTCAAAAATGCTCAGAAATTGTCAAAAATGGTTAATAATTGTTAAAGTTTGAAAAAATTGTCAAAAATTTTGAAAAAATCATCAGTAATTGTCAAAGATTGTCAAATTTTTTGAAAAATAGTCAAAATTTTCGAAAAATTCTCAAAAATGGTCAAAAATTGTCAAAATTTTGAAAAAATGGGCAATAATCATAAAAAACTGTCAAAAATGGTCAATAATTGCTAAAAATTGTTAAAAATGGTCAATAATTGTTAAAATTTTGAAAAATGGTCAAGAATTGTCAAAATTTTGGAAAAATGGTCAATAATTATAAAAAACTGTCAGAAATGGTCAATAATGGTTAAAAATTGTCAAAAATGATCAATAATTGTTAAAATTTGGTAAAATGATCTAAAATGGTTAAATATTTTGGAAAATTTACAATAATTGTCAAAAATTTTGAATGTTATCAAAAATGGTCAATAATTGTCAGAAACTGTCAAAATTGGTCAATAATTGTCAAAAATGGACAATAATTGTTAAAGTTTGAAAAAAATTGTCAAAAATTTTGAAAAAATCATCAGTAATTGTCAAAGATTGTCAAATTTTTTGAAAAATAGTCAAAATTTTCGAAAAATTGTCAAAAATGGTAAAAAATTGTCAAAATTTTGAAAAAATGGGCAATAATAATAAAAAACTGTCTAAAATGGTCAATAATTGCTAAAAATTGTTAAAAATGGTCAATAATTGTCAGAACCTGTCAGAAATGCTCAGAAATTGTCAAAAATGGTTAATAATTGTTAAAGTTTGGAAAAATGGTCAATTTTTTGGAAAATTGTCAATAATTGTTAAAATTTGAAAAAATGGTCAAAAATTGTCAGAAATTTTGAAAAAATGGTCAATAATTGTCAAAAATTGTCAAAATTTTGAGAAAAATGGTCAAAAATTTTGAAAAAATAGTCAATAAAATATAATATAAAACTTAGTAGAACGTACTGGGTCTAATGTAATTTCCAACCTCGCATTCTATTGTGCATAAGAAGCAAGCTTCTGTCGGCGGGTCGACGACCACTCACCTTTTTTGAAAAATTATCAAAAATGGTCAATAATTGTCAAAACCAATCAAAAATGGTCAAAAATTGTCAAAATTTTGAAAAAATGGGCAATAATCATAAAAAACTGTCAAAAATGGTCAATAATTGCTAAAAATTGTTAAAAATGGTCAATAATTGTTAAAATTTTGAAAAATGGTCAAAAATTGTCAAAATTTTGGAAAAATGGTCAATAATTATAAAAAACTGTCAGAAATGGTCAATAATGGTTAAAAATTGTCAAAAATGATCAATAATTGTTAAAATTTGGTAAAATGATCAAAAATTGTTGAATATTTTGGAAAATTTACAATAATTGTCAAAATTTTTGAATGTTATCAAAAATGGTCAATAATTGTCAGAAACTGTCAAAATTGCTCAATAATTGTCAAAAATGGACAATAATTGTTAAAATTTGAAAAAATTGTCAAAAATTTTGAAAAAATCATCAGTAATTGTCAAAGATTGTCAAATTTTTTGAAAAATAGTCAAAATTTTCGAAAAATTGTCAAAAATGGTCAAAAATTGTCAAAATTTTGAAAAAATGGGCAATAATCATAAAAAACTGTCAAAAATGGTCAATAATTGCTAAAAATTGTTAAAAATGGTCAATAATTGTCAGAACCTGTCAAAAATGCTCAGAAATTGTCAAAAATGGTTAATAATTGTTAAAGTTTGGAAAAATTGTCAGAAATTTTGAAAAAATCATCAGTAATTGTCAAAGATTGTCAAATTTTTTGAAAAATAGTCAAAATTTTCGAAAAATTATCAAAAATGGTCAAAAATTGTCAAAATTTTGAAAAAATGGGCAATAATCATAAAAAACTGTCAAAAATGGTCAATAATTGCTAAAAATTGTTAAAAATGGTCAATAATTGTTAAAATTTTGAAAAATGGTCAAAAATTGTCAAAATTTTGGAAAAATGGTCAATAATTATAAAAAACTGTCAGAAATGGTCAATAATGGTTAGAAATTGTCAAAAATGATCAATAATTGTTAAAATTTGGTAAAATGATCAAAAATTGTTAAATATTTTGGAAAATTTACAATAATTGTCAAAAATTTTGAATGTTATCGAAAATGGTCAATAATTGTCAGAAACTGTCGAAATTGGTCAATAATTGTCAAAAATGGACAATAATTGTTAAAATTTGAAAAAATTGTCAAAAATTTTGAAAAAATCATCAGTAATTGTCAAAGATTGTCAAATTTTTTGAAAAATAGTCAAAATTTTCGAAAAATTGTCAAAAATGGTCAAAAACTGTCAAAATTTTGAAAAAATGGGCAATAATAATAAAAAACTGTCAAAAATGGTCAATAATTGCTAAAAATTGTTAAAAATGGTCAATAATTGTCAGAACCTGTCAAAAATGCTCAGAAATTGTCAAAAATGGTTAATAATTGTTAAAGTTAAAGGTTAAATTAGCCAATTCCCAAAAAATATTCATCGTCAGTTATATTTTTCACTTGTCTATTGAAATCATTGAAATTTGTTTTTTTTCAATTTTTATGCGTTAATTAAATATTTTGTCTTTGTTTATTAAAGGTGTTATTCAGAACTGTAGCTATGATGGTACCAGATTATGCGATGATTGGAGAAATTTCCTTATATTCATATGGATTTGTAGATGCAAGAAATTTATCGGTGAAAATTGTAACCGTTTACCGGTTATGTTCGGAGCAGTTGTCTTCTCAAAATCACTATGATTACGGTGGGTGTATATTTTATTTTATATTATGTGTGAAATAGTAAAAGAGGTACTTGTTTTAAAATTTACAGGTTGTTCACGAGATTATGCTTTTAGGTTATACTTTTATCTACGCGTTTTATTGAGACATCAGTGGTTGCGCTTGAATAACAGTACGCTTTGCCATAAAACCACAAAAAATTCATGTAAGGATTTTGGAGTTACTGGATATTGTTTTGTAGTCGTTTTTTAATGAAAATATATCAAAATTATTCCTATTTCTTCTTTATGAAGCTAACAGTACCATCTTTAAAATAAAAATGCAAAAATAACAACCAAATAATTGCACTATACATATATGTCAAAGAAATACCGTCAAAAGTCGCGATGGATTCACAGGAGGGAAAGTGGCGATACTGAACAAAAAAAGTTTCTTTCTTTGTTTTTCCTTTCTGCGGTTTTGATAGTTTATATGTTCTTCCTCCTACCCCTATACACAGTATACACTTTCCGCACATCAGAGATGAAACTCGAGGAAAAGTACTTTCCTTCGCCTCATTTTAAGTATGTTGTAAATGATGATACTTTTAAATCTGTTATATTGAAATTGTTTCCGTCATTTCTAGAACATCTTGTATATTCTGTATTCTGGTCAGAATTAAAAATAAATTTTACTTCGATGCTGATCGTGCCCCATCTTAGCCATAAAGGTAATGCTAGACCACTTCATCTACATGTAAGAAAGATCGCTCTGGAGAATGCCTACAAGCAAACTTAGGCTCAATATTTGAAACTAGTGATCTAGCGGGACATCTTGAGATACTAAGAGTTGGAGCAACCTAATCCATGAAGATGTCCGCGGATTTTATGTCTGCGAAACAGGATTTCGAGCTCACGTTAGACGTGAGACGTTGTCAACGAGTGTGAGTTAACACAAAACGAACTCGCTTTAATTACGGCAGGGGCCCTCACAAACTAAACTGATGGATCAAACACAAACAAAGTAGTAGAATTAGGGGTTACAGGTACTAATAATAGGATATCAACAGCCCTAGGAAACACTCCAACAATATTTCAAGTGGAATCATTAGCAATAGATTTTTGTGCTCAAGAAGGCCTCAAAAAACGCCTCAACTCAGTCGGAATATCTTTTGCCTCTGATAGCAAGACTGATTTGAAGGCTATAAAGTCTACAACTTGAGTCTAAAACAGTCTGGAACTGCAAATAATCCCTTAAGCAGCTGACCAGACACAACAAAGTAGGTGTCTTTGTTATGGGTGCCAGGTCACAAAAGAATGGTCGGCTGATAATCCTGCAAAAGAAGGAGCTTGTAATTATTTTATTGGACTTGAACCATTTTGTGGAATCCCCAAAATTAGCATCGTGGAAGAAGGGAAAGGAAGAAGGGGAAATGGGGAAAGGAACTCAGTGCAGTGTACTGGAGAGATACTCCAGGCCGAATACAGGCAAACATGTTATTACCACTTTCTACCCATTACGCTAAATTGCGCTTGGAGCTGATATGATCTTAGAGTAATCACAGGAATTCTCACTGGATACTGCTCACTCAGATTCCATCTCTGTAAAATGGCAAAGTGGGCAGTGGAACATGCAGATTAATTCTGCGATGCTGCAGATAAGGTATCTAAAATTTCTGGGTAATTGTCCACCAACACCTTAAATACCTGGAACAGGTCCGCTTAGAGCCTGATAAGATTGCAAACCTAGCTTCAAAACGGATAATAGGCTTTCTCAGAAGCATAGAACTTTTGGACTAGAACATAGATGTCAGGTATACACAAAAGATCCTATAGGTCGCAGTGTGGTAAGGCCAATCGGGCTAAACGACCCCCTTTTAATCTAATTTACTTCAATGCTAGATTTCAAATGAAAATTTCGCTTCAGGATCCTTGGATACGTTTTTTGAGTCGAGAATAAGGAAAGCACTGTGGTATACTGTGGATGTGACAGTAAACACGGCGATATTAAATTCAGGATTCTTCGTTTGGGGTGTTCATATAAGTGGTGCTCGAAACTGCACTTTCGATATCAACATAACTAGTTCTAAAATATAAATAAATGATACTATGTGTACTTAATTATATCGAACATATTCATAAATTTGTTTAACAAACAATACTTGTGCTCTTAATTATATCGCATATATTGATAAAATAGTTATTTGTTCCGCGAGTAGATTGGGAAAAAAAGGTTGGTGATATGCATTACACGGGAGTAAAATGCATTTTCCTCCCTAGTAATACAAATAGCTATTAAACGCAGTACTACTGCTATTATTCCTGAATATCGTAGGTTCACGTTCCCGACCGGCCAGTTTTTAAATTGATTTAAAAATATAAATATTTAAACAGATATTTATATTCAAATTCCAGCCACAGCGCGAAGAAGCGTCATCTGATGGTCATTCAATGAGCTGTGTATTAAAAAATTGGCCAAAGAGATGTAGTTCAATGTCTCTTAACTAGTTTTATCACAGAATACACCAACTAACAAGAAGCGAAGCCCGACGCATTTTCTTCGATGTTTTGGTAACCAAAATTTATGACCTTGAGAGACCGACGTTGACAGATAACTTAGTAAATACACTGAGAAAATGACCAAATTTTCAAATATCGGCCATATAATTGGTCGACAAAGTGAAGTATGACACGTATCTTATTATAAAATTGGTGATTTTCAGACATGCGCATACAAAGAATGATCGGAAGGTTCGCTTCTTGTTAAGTGATGTATTCTTTGGTTTTATTAACAAATCTGAAGAATAGATTATGTTGAGGATTTAACTTTCAGTCACGTCTCCTGTTGATGCATAATAATAAAACTCCTGTCAGGTATACAGCCATAGGACCTGATTGGGATAAAGTTCATGAATAGTTTTGAATGGTTCTTGACATATTATAAGTACAGTGCAGCAAAAGCAGCTCTGCCTGTGAAGGACGTGTGTGCGCCAGCAAAATATGCCGAACGTACGCTTTAAACCATTTCTCTTGCAACTCTCGATGTGTTCACTTCGATAGTACAGTTTGAGACACTAATTTGGTATTTTATGTTATCACGATACTATGAATACGGAGATTTTTGTAAAATGGTTAATAGAGAAATTGTTACCAGTTTTACAACAAAATTAAATATAGGTGTTTATTAAATTCCAACCAAAAATTTATTGTTGAGTTGTTATGTTTGAAATAAAAAAATTCCAATAAAAAACTAATGAAGAATACATAATATTTCTGTAAAAAATAAAACCACTTGTTATTCGGTTTTTCGTTTTTAGCTCGCTTAGGACAGATCAGTAAAGAGGCTCTGTAGCAGAATAGCGTCAGTCAAAATAGCGCCGCACAAAAATAACGCAGAACAAAAACAGCGGCGGACAAAATAACGCAGAACAAAAACGGCGGCAGACAAAATAGCTTATTCCCTTCCCCTTTCCGAAAATATATAAAGGAATTTGTATTCCATATGAAGTTTTCCAAAAAGGGGAAGGGAATAAGATATTTTGTCTTCCGAAGTTTTTGTTCTGCGTAATTTTTGTGCTGCGTAATTTTTGTGCTGCGTATTTTGACTGGCGCTATTTTAACCTAGCGCTATTTTGTCCAGCGCTATTTTGACTGACGTTATTCTGCTACAGAGTCCAGAAAGATGCTTTATAATAATTATAGAGGAAGGGCTTTTAATTTTGCAATTCTGTCTTTTAGGAATGAGAGCTGTAAAATCTGTCCTTTCAGCGGCTGGTAATAATAAGAGAAAATATCCCGACCTCGATGAAGATATATTGTTACTACGGGCCATTCTAGATGTGAACTTACCTAAATTTTTAAATCAAGATTTACCTCTATTTGATGGAATTATATCAGATTTATTTCCTGGTATTACTTTACCAGAAGCCGATTATACCAAATTAATAGAAAACATGAAAATATGCTGCGAAAAAAGAAGATTAATAGCAAAAAACTCTGTTATTACTAAAGTAATTCAAACATACGAGATGATGATTGTTCGATGGGGTTTTATGATAGTTGGTTATCCTCTAGCTGGCAAAACTTCAACTATAAAAGTACTAGCAGATACTCTCACCCTAATGAATAAACAAGGTAAATTTTAATAAAGAATATAGACAATTTGAATATTTTTCGATTTTTTTATAGTCTTTACTATTTAAAAAAAATTGTTTGAAAATAATAATAATTTGTTCATAAAAAATTTTATGCCAGTACACTTGTGGATGTTTTAGGCTTTTTTTGATCATCCCATCCAATGGAACATCTAAAGTTTTATCTTCATTAGTTGCACTTTTCGGCATACCAGACCTTGGAATAACCAGTTTCATTTTATTTGTTTATTAAATTCGTCACTGTAGATCTACTTATAGGAGGGCATTCAGGATTTAAATAGTTAAAAAGATGAGCTGATTCATCATGGGAACGTTTGCGATCACTAACATTGAGATTTCGATTCGATAATAGTGCCATTATTCTTAATTTACTTTGAAACTTGCTAATTTGAAATTAGTATCAGTTTTGACAATTTGTATATAGGTAAATAATGATATGGTTGACGTTTTTAATGCCTACTATTGTTTTTTGATTAATTTTGAAAACCTACAAGGTCACAATCATTAGTATAGTCAGAGATAAGTAACCTAACCTTATCTCTGGTATGGTACAATTTAATTTATAAAAATAAAACTGATATTTTATAAGGCATTTTGTATTAAAGTGGTACATTGCTAAAAAATGAATTTCTTTGTGATACGACACTCGACCTGGGTTGCCATTTAAAAAAATTCAAGATGGCGGCCGTACGCTAAACGCTGACGTCAAAAACATTTGACATATGCTCTAAAATATGCAGAATAACGTCTCATTCATCGTCTTAGATTTTCATAACTTTCCCTTCATTCGTTTCAAAGATAATCCCTGGGTGCGAGACTTTTCAGCAAGTCTGTATATTATAAATATATAAAAACACTCCCATCCACACGTCCAAGAAACTGTCAAACTAATGATACAAAGTGCTCGCAGGTAATTTCTAAGAATATATAATCCCTTGCTTGGGGACGAATTTAGTTAGGTAATTAATGAACATTACTTTAGCATGGGATGAATTTAAGGGGTTGCTACCTGCTCGGGAATGAATTTAGGGCCATCCGTTTTCGTTCTCCGCACTTAAACTAAACTGCTCCACAAAAGTTAAGGAAGTTGATAAATTCGGAGTTTGTGTTTTAAAAAATTATGATTTTTTGTCACCAAGTGTTCTTATGTCATAAATTGGATATTTGATATTGACATTATTTGAGTACTCGCTCGCTTACAGTTACGGAAATGACGGTTGTTATTTGAATTCCGAATTACATGTATTTCATTGATGAAACGAGCAACAGTTTAAATAATTATAATCAAAAACTTTTCTAGACAGTCACCTCATCAAATCTAACTAACCTTTCATGAGACATTGACATAAGTTACCCAAGTGTTAAAGTTAAACTTCCAATATTCGGCGCTTAAGTTTAAACTGGTTTAAGTTCCATAGAATAGATGGTGTATACCAACTTATAATTATAAACTAGTTAATGTTAAAACCGGGATAAGGATCGAGAATAAGAACATTATTAGGGAAAAACGAAAAGATAGAACAGGTCGGATGAAAAGGAGTTTAAAAATTTTGTGGATATTTGAAGGAAGGCTACAAAAATTAGCAAAATAATATAATTTTAAGACGAAAGGGGTCTTTAATACAAATAAATGAATAAATAAATGTCTTTTTTTCATTTAAACTTCAAGGTCTTCCTGAAGAAAAAGTGGAAATACTAACCATGAACCCAAAAGCCATAACCATGGGTCAATTGTACGGTCAATTCGATCCAATATCCTACGAATGGTTTGATGGAGTTATAGCTACCGGATTTCGAAGTTTCTGCACAGATCTAAGTCCAAACAGAAAATGGATGGTATTTGATGGACCGGTGGATGCGGTTTGGATTGAAAATATGAATAGCGTACTCGATGATAATAGGAAACTTTGTTTAATGTCCGGTGAAGTCATGGCAATGACAAGCTCAATGTCTCTTATTTTTGAAGTAATGGATCTGGAACAAGCTTCCCCCGCAACGGTTTGTTATATTTTAATTTATTAATTTAGTTGCTTTAAATTTTTCCTACACTATAGATGGACGTAGCTAGAAAGACAAATATGTATATTTCTTGAGTATACTATGCAGCCTATTCAATTATTTACTAAACCCATGAGAAAATTGTCTATTCCTGTGCTGTTATAACAAAACAATTTTGTCCAGATCAAAATCTGTCTAACTTTTTTTGTTTCCTTCCACAGATGTAACTAAGAACATCATACCTTTCTTAGTAGATCACTTATGCCCGATTCCACCAACCTGATTTTAGGTACTTCCTAACTAAGTAATTCATAAGCTAAGAAATGGTAATGGTAATTCTATAATTACCTATATCGGATTTGACCAAGCTAGAAATACCTAGCTAAACATCGGGTTTGGAGTTATTTTTGTGTATAATTGGTGCAAATATGGAATATGAGTGTAATATGGAACACCGGCCGTTTTACAAAACAAAATGTCTATCTGGCGGCAAGTAGCGTGTTTGTGAAAATAAAAGTAAAACCTATGATACAGAGAATATGAGTGCAACAATTAACGCTGTTAGAGGAAAAATTGGTAAGCCTCTTTTGGTTTACCGGCAGCGATGATTACGTGGTGATATTATTTTGTTTGGAACTCCAAGAACAAAGTTACCAAATTAGCACGTGGGTGGTAAACAGGAGTCACGAAGAACTATCGCCGACTCGCTACGTTTAACAGTAGCAAAAATAAGCCACAAGCTAACTCAAATATAAATCTTAGGGATGGGTTGAAAATAAGCACAAGTTCCCTTTCTAGGATATAGGTATATTTATCAATCTTAGATGCTGGCTCTAATAGGTATTACGAAACAAATAAATATAAGAGTAAAGATATAAAAGCGCGGTCATTGTATACAACAGCTACTTCTGGATTTTACAAAAAAAAATTACACACCGTCAGGATCCCTAAACACAACTCCGTTTTTGGCGCACACTTCTTGTTACTTTGCTATTTGCTTTGATATTAGCCCGGTTCCCATCTCAAAGCGGAAAAATTTTAAGAAGAGACTAAGATCTGTCGGAACTTCTCTGAACACGTCATCTCCTTATAAAGATGAACTGAATGAGTCCATCAATTGAAAAAAAGAGCAGTAAGCGAAAGCTTCATTAACAAAAAGAAATCTGAGCCTTGAAAAGTCCAAAAGAAAGTCTAAAAAGCCACCCATGAAGCAATCAAACATTAGACGTAAGCGCCCCGTAGAAGATTTCTCATATGAAGGGAATGACGATTTGGACATAGCAGATTATGCTGACGGCGATGTTGCTGATATGCCAAGACACTCGAACCCTGATAACTTTGATGCAGAGTATATTTTCTGTGGGCAAAAGTTTTTAAGAAGCCGCAAAGGTGAGGTATGGGTGCACTGTCTCATGTGACCCATATGGGCACATAATGAGTGCGCAGGAGCGGAGAAAGAAGAATATGTCTGTGACTGGTGCAAGTAGTCTATATTGTATTTATTGAGTAAAATCATTCACTAATTTTTAGAGGTATTCAATATTCCCCCCCCCCCATATTTTAAGTGGTGATTTTGAGATGTTTTCTAACAACTTTTTTTTGCGAAAAATGTGAGGGTTGCCTCTAATTCGATTGAAGACTTTTATCGGAAACTGTATAGGTAGGACCTCGCTAAATTTAGGATTGTTTTATCAATTCGTTTAGAATTAATATTTGTCTAATAAAATAAACAAAATGGTATTCCATATTTGCACTTTCTCCTCTATCACTGCTTAATTTTAACTTGTAAACTGAATGGGTGGAGATCATAACCTGACAAAGAAGGTGAGAAAAGAAGAAAAATAACTCAAAATTTGTGAGCCTTGCTCTGATTATTCTTTCGTTTCTTAATCTTTTTCCACAAACTTATTGTTAGTAAACGTGGATTTGAGAGTATATCTGTGAAAATTTCAGATAAATGGAATAGTAGTGTCATTTCAACAGGAAGAAAAGTCGAAACTTATCACTGATTATGGAGTATTGATTAAATATTGAAAAAAATAATAACAAAGATCATTAATCCAATCTAGATATTTACTTCAAATGACACTTTCAAATTCAAGAGCATTTTCAATTCTCAAACTTGTAATGCTGTATATTTGTGTAGTCGAAAAGGCGTAAAGTAATCAGTTTTGTCTAATGCCTCAAAATAATTGGTACCCAGACAAATCAGACGTTCTAGCGGCCCTTAATTTTCAGTATGTGACGAACTGTCGAACCTTTCGAGACGTTTAGAAGAACGTACAGCTCGCATATTTTTTTAATAAAAACAAAATCTGTGAAGTTTCAAGGCTGTCAACAAAGATGACAAATTATTTTGAGGTTTGGGCTTCAAACTCCTGCCGATTTACGCAAATAGGATGAAGTTAACATCTCTATTATAATACATTATCAATATTTTTGGAAAGTATAAAAAATATGCTTTCCTGTGACAAATCACTCGACCTGTGTGAAAAAATCTAGGTAGAAGTGGTACGTCGAACGATGAATTCTAAAAAAATTTCTCGAGTACTCTAAAAAATGCAAATCACAATTCCATGATTCGTTCTAGAATTTTATAGTTATCTATTGATCCGTTTTAAATACAACGCTTTGGTGCAATACTTTTTCGAAGCCCAGTATATTAAATAAGGATCGCTAAGAATCAGAAATTCCAATTCCAGCACAGGAATGTATAAACCGTAATAACATAGATATAACATGCTCTTAGGTTGAATGGAATGTAAAATAGATACCGAACAGAACTTACACGACTACCTACACATAAAAGGTTTTTCTTTTGTATTTCTGGCTATAAAATAAGTTTTTTGCCCCCAAAATGAATGTTTAAGACAAGCTTAAGACGTAAATTCTGAATCCCAAACACAGTATGCGAGATTCGGAATTGCACGAAAATTCTTTGCCGGCTTCTGTATCGGATTCTCTGTCGAAATAGATTGTGCGCAAAAATAATACACCAGAGGCCGCACTAGTGGGGGTACATATGTTTTGATTTTGCATTTGACAGTAACGTTAAACGTACCTAATAAAAATGGAATTAACGGAAGATGATGCACCTGGAAATTAAAATTTGCACAAGTTGAAAATCATCTTGTTCGGGATTTAAAACGATAGATAGCTTGCATGCCGTGATTTACCTGTCAAATGGAAAATCAAAACATATGTACTCCTCCCTAGTGCGGCCTCTGGTGGATTATTTTTGAATCTTCAGAGGAAACAGGCTAATACGTGTGCAGTTACATACACTTCTAGACAACATTGTTGTTTTTTATTGTGATCGTAAGAATATGGATGAAAAATATCCCAAAGACAGTTTTTGGGATCTTTAACATTTACAATCTCTTTATTATCAAACACAATACGCTCCATGGTGATTTTTTCAATACTGTATCCGCGACTCGCCTGTAATTTGACTTGTAAGAGTATCTCAGTACGGAAGATCTCATTTATATGGCAATGTAAAATTAACCGCTGGGCAGTGGACGGCCACGAATTCTATCGCCAGTGGCTGGAGAAAATTTAGAATCCGACCACCAAATTCGACGGCTCCATTTAAACGCATACATATGCTGAATACGAGATTCGCGTGTTTGGGATTTAGAATCTACGTCTGAAAGTGATCTATTTCCACCATGCGCTTTTTGTTTATTATCTCGATTTCAATTTCAGTCTGTATTTTTTTGTCTCTGTTTGTGTCTGTCTGTGTCTCTGTCTGCTTTTTAGAAGATTTTTCTGAATAGGTGTTAGCTCCAACGGGCAATATAGTTCAATAAACAACTTGTTAATTTTGCGATTATGTATTCAATTATTGAGAAAAATATTTTAATAATAAAAGTTATCTATATTACAGGTTTCTCGGTGTGGAATGATCTATATGGAGCCAATTACCTTAGGCTGGGAACCTTTTGTTGAATCGTGGCTTCCTACATGTAATCCTATATGGTGTGGACCAGAGAATACAGATATCATCAAGGACATGTTATTTTGGATTATACCGCCATCTTTAATATTTATTAGGAAGCAGTGCATGATGTTTTGTAATCCTGGTGATATCAGTCTCGTTTTGAATATGATAAATATGCTTCAAATGCATATGGACGATGCTGTCGCCGAAAATCCCAAAAAAGAAGACCAAGATAAATATTTGGTTATCTGGACTCAAGTAGCTTTAATTCAGTCTGGCAAGTAAATTTCATTTTCTCATTCAATAATGTGGCAGGTTTTAAAAACATGTTTATTAATTCACTTCAGATTGTCTTACTCCAAGTTCAAATTTTTTCAAAGTAATTAAATAAATAAATTAATTTTATTCATATGTTCAGTTTTTTTTTCTATTAGACTATGCAGTTTTACGAAAAAAATGTTTGATCTTTATAAACGAGTAATAGTTTATGCAGCGTTGCTGAAATCTCGCACCACAGGATTATCTTTTAAACGGATAAAGGGAAAGTTATGAAATTCTAGGACTATGAATGAGACTTTATTCTGCATATTATAGAGCAAATGTCTTTGACGTCGGCGTTTAGCGTACGGCCGCCATCTTGAATTTTTTTAAATTGCAACCTAGGTCCTGTGACGTACCACAAAGAAGCTGATTTCTTTCTCTTTCTAAAAACAATAGCATTGTATCACTTTACTCGAAAATTAGAATAGAAATTTAACAAAAATATTAAAATTATAATTTTAAACAAAACTGGATGTTACAGAAATTTATAAACTAAACATTCATTTGAGTAGCAAATACTTTATCACAATAAGTGCTCAAAATGCTGGCTATTTGTTTGTTGACAATATCTCTTCGAAGCTACGTTCAAGTTAGTTGGTCTGTTAACATAAACGCGGTCTTTTAGGTAGTACCAGAGAAAAAAATCAAGTGATGTCAAGTCGGGGGGATCTTGCCGCCCATTTAATTGCACCTCTTCGACCAATCCATGACTGAGGGAAAATTGTATTTAAATATTGCCTAATGTCTATTTGAGAGTGGAGGTGCGCCATCTTGTTGAAAGTATATGTTCATATTAGGAAATAATCGTTTTATTTCAGGTATAATTTCATTTTGGAGTAAATCAAGATATTTAGCACAGGTAAGCGAACCTTCAATAAAAAAAGGACCGATCAAATGGTTTTTCACAAAACCCGCCCACACATTAACTTTTTGTGGACGCTGTGTACAAACCTCCTCAAACCAGTGCGGATTGTAATATGACCAGTACCGGCAATCATGTCTGTTAACAGAACCGTTCAAGCAAAATGTGGCTTCATCACTGAATTCAAAATATTTAAGAAATTGTTTTGCATCGTAATTTTTCTCTGTAACTGTTTCACAAAATTGTACCCGTCCCTCAAAATCATCCTCAGCCAATTCTTGGAGATTTTGAACTTTATGCGGATAAAAGTTATTTCTATACAGAATAGTTTGAAGGTATAGAGTGTCTTCAAATACCATGATTTCTTGCCAATAAGCTTGTAGATGTTTTAGGGTTTTCTTGAACATCTAATAGTTTTATCTTCATTAGTTGCACTTTTCGGTCTACCAGTCCTTGGAAAATCTTTTACACTATACCAGTTTCATTAAATTTGTTTATTCATCTCGTAGATCTACTTATAGGAGGGCATTAAGGATTTGAATCGTTAAAAATATGAGATGCTTCGTCATGGGAAAGTTTGCGATCACCATAACTAACTAACATTGAGATTTCGATTCGTTTTTTTTTTCGATAGTTGTGCCATTATTCTTAATTTACTTTTAAACTTCGTGCTAATTTGAAATTAGTATCAGTTTTGACAATTTGTTGATGAATAATTATGTGGTTGACGTTTTTAATGCCTACTATTGTTTTTTGATTAATTTTAAAACCTGCAAGGTCATAATCATTAGTAGAGTACAATTTAATTTAGAAAAATAAAACTGATATTTTATAAGACATTTTGTATCAATGTGATAAATTGCTATTATTTTTGGAAAGAGAAAAAAATAAGCTTCTTTGAGATACGTCACTCGACCTAGGCTGTCATTCCAAAAAGTTCAAGATGGCGGCCGTACGCTAAACGCTGACGTCAAAGACATTTGCTCTTAAATATGCAGAGTAACGACTCATTCATCGTCCTAGAATTTCATAACTTTTCCTTTATCCGTTTCAAAGATAATCCCCTGGTGAGAGACTTTTCCGCAACGCTGTATGTACCTATAATTATAAGGGTTTGTCACATATAGTCTATTATAAATAAAATGATGAATATAAGTCAGACATAGTTGAATTGAAGGTGTTGTGGCTAACTGGGCATCAATATTTTAACCAACTATTTCAAAGAAAAAATGAAGTTTGCTGAATTTATGGTTCCAATTGATGTGGAAGTAACATCTTTACTTTTCATCGATTCAACACTTAAAAAAAAATAGAAAGTTATGTAATTAAATATGCTGTTTTCACCCATGCTTACAAGGGACGTTTAGAAAAATACAGTAGAAATGAAATTATTATGGAAAACAGCTTGGTAAAAATATGACGGAAACAGACTAAACGACATTCGTACATAGAAAGAGGATAACGTTGATTGAGAGCCTCCTTCACGGATTGATGAAATTTGAATTATAGTATTGTTTCCATTTATAAAACGTGTAACGATATGTTTTAGGTATCTGGGGTATAGCTTCCATTTTGGATAAAGATTCGAGAGAAAAATTCGATGAATTTTATAGAACATTGTGGAGAGGAGAAAATGAACAATGGCCTTATCCTGCTTGCTTAGAAAAATTGGAAGTGGCTATTCCAGCCGATGGACTAATTTTCGATTACAGCTACAATTACAAAATGAAAGGAAGCTGGAAATATTGGCCAAGCGTTGTAAAAAGTGAAAGAGTCGATGATTGTAAAAACATTATGCAAGCTCTTATACCAACTGTTGATACAGCCAGGTTCGCAATATAAGTTTAATAATTGTACAAACGCAGCAATACTCCTTTTTATTTTTTCTATTGAATTTGCAGTCTATATCATTTTTGGAACGAAAGGCCAGTGAGTTATCCAAGGAAATACCTATTGTTTTTGAATATATCTTACCTTAACATTCAATTTTGTAATAAGTGGGTGGCAATTGACACTACATAAGGTTTAATCATCGAAATATTTGTTTGTTACTGTGGATATGGTTAGGTTTGTGACTACTCGCAAGAGTCTACTGAGGCTCACACCTATTCATTCATTCATTCATTCATTCATATATTTGGGTTGTGCGCATCACTTGAACTGAATCTTTGTACCATTTCCCATGTTATCTACTTCCATTCCAGAAGCTTCGTGTCTTCTATAAAGGCCACTAGTTTGACTGGAGGGATTTTCAGTAGTTGTGATGGTTGTATTAATTCCTCTCCAAAGTGCTTCCGTCTAAGTTCTCGCAGAAGCAGAGTATGTTAGTAGGTGTTTCATCATCAAGTTCACTTTTTCTGCACATAGGTTCACTAACATTGCCCATATTGTACAGATGTTACCTCAAGGTGCAGTGTCCAGTCACCAGGTCGGTAAATGTCTTCAAATGTCTCTTACCCAGTTTCAATAGCCTGGTTGAGAGTTCCTTGTCTACATTGTTCAGTAAACTCTTTGTAAGAAGGTGTCCTTGTGTCACCCTCCATTTGAATTGGTGTTCCCTATCTAGCCAGTTCCCGATTTCCCCTCTTATGCATTATTTTGTGATTCCACAAAATGGTTCCGGACCTATGAAGTCTCCTTTAGAGCCTTCTTTAGCTAACTGGTCCGCCATCATTACCTGAAATCCCTTCATGTGCCGGCACCCATATTAGAGACACTTTGTTGTCTCTTGCCAGCCTGTTGAGGGATTCTTTGCAGTTTTTCACTAGTCTAGACTTAGTTGTTGGATTACTGATAGCCTTAAGCAGAGCCTGGCTGACAGTGAATATTTCAATTTTTTGTCCAGTATATCCTCTTCTGATGTTTTCATCAATACAGGCTATATCGGGAATCGTCTCTGCTTGAAACACAGTCGCATATCGACCAAGGCTAAAGAATATTCTCTTTCTAGGTCCTTTTATACCAGCCCCAGTGCCATGGTTTGTTTTGGAGCCATCGGTGAACCAGATGATTTCTCCAGAATTACCTGGGTGCATCACCTGTTCCCTAGATGGGATGATGATATTCACTCGCTCAGTGAAAATATTCTCTGGTTTCATGCTATCAAAATTCATGTGAAATATGGGTTCGTCTAGTAATGTCCCAGTTGTATCAGTGTGTCCTTCTCGAACATTGTTCGGGTCCATAACCCGATTTCAGCCTAAGAATTGCCATCATTGCCTCCGCCCTTATAAAAAGTTCTAGAGGAGGAAGTCCAATAAGGGCTTCCATTGGTGCCGTCCCCGTGCTGTTCATTGCCACGGTAATACCAAGATGAGCATGTCTTTGGATTGCAGTTAACATATTAACTGCAGAGGACACTTCTGTCCTCCTCCTCCAGACTATTGTTCCATAGGTGATCGTTGGCTTTATCACAGTTGTGTAGAGCCAGTGAACCACCTCAGGTCGTATTCCCCAGGTTTTGCCCATAACTCTTCTACATTTCCAGAAAAGCCTAGTCGCCCTGGTAGTAATTTTTTCCAGGTGTGCCTTCCGATTCAGTTTGGAATCACACCTATTCATATTCCACCAAATAAATTCACCTTCTTAACAAAGCCGATTAGTTTATTTGGTGAATGATATATCAGGTCTGAGGACGAGAGGGATAGATCCTGCGAAACATCAGATATCTGATTAGGGCCTCGGCCAGACATGCACAAAGTATATGCTCTGCTTTTTCAGAATATTTCAGGCAAAGGCGGCCCTTCTTATCTTCGGACAGTCCAAGTTTTACCATATGATTCACACGACATTGTCCTATTGAAAGGCCTGTTTGACATCGTAGGTAATTATTCGGAGGATATATGGAGATGAACAATCCTGGTAAATTATGCCAGAAACCTAAAACTACTGATGGTCCAGGTATCCATTATTTGTTTGGTAAAACTAAATGAGATGCCAAGTTTTATAACGCCGCCCGTAGCTTACTAAAATAAAATGTTTTACAAAACCCTTTTATAAGATGTCTAAATATTGAATAACAAAATATGTGTTCTCTCGGAAAGCTTTACTCCCTTAGACAAGAATACGATCCCTGGTCGGATAATCTCATCTGGATCATTGAAGAAAAAGAAAGTCTTTATAAAATTTAATTTTAAATGAGATCTCTCACCGAATGCATTAGATATTGGAATTGAGAGTAAGATTCGCAAAGCAATTGATAAATTAGGAAACAAATCATTTCGTTTTTCCTATGCAATATATTCCAATAAATGCGCACGGGGCATATGTTGCTTCAGTATAACTTTAACTAAGTGATATAATTTCTTCTACAGTTCTACTTCAACAACGTCTTCTTCATTTATGCCTCCATCTGTCACTTAATCATCTAAATCGTCACAATATAATCTGCTATTTTCATTTGTCATTTCATGGAATTTGAACAGAATATAAATGTGTCACTGAGAGCAATCCACGCTCGGAAGCAACGGCATGATAGCAGGTTATGGTCCGATAAAACCATTTATGGCACCCTTCCTTGCAGAGCAGCTTGACTTTTTATTGCCATCCACACCAAAATGGCTAGCGGTCCGGACACTATGTTGAATTTTTTTTTAAGTTTGATACCAACTTTGACCTTAGACGCCTTTAAGCTTGGCTATCCGAGAAAAATTTTATTGTTTTATGTGTGAGATTGAATTTCTCCAATCTCTCCATACACAAATACATGGCGTAAGTTTCCGCCAAAAATACAGTTGATACTCATGGCTACAAGTGTTGAAATATTATCATTTTCTAGGTTTTTCCTTCTAGTTTACTAGTTGTTATGTACTTGTTTATAATATACAAATTGATACTTGTCATATATAATTTTAATAGTTGTCATTATTATAATTTTTCTTTAAACATAAAAGTCTTTTAATAGAGTATTTCTGTGTTATTGGGTTTGCTTCAACAGGTTATGGGCCCAGGAACGCAATAAATAAATATACCCCAATTTTTGTCGTCACAGATTTAGTTGACAAAATGGATTATACAAAAGTACAAATTGGACTTTTAGAAGGTAAATCAAATTGGTCTACGTGGAAATTTAAAATTTGCATATTACTAAGAGGTATTATTGGAGCTCTAGAAATTGTAGAAGGTACACTAAAAGAACCTACAACTTTAGCAGAAAATGCTACGGAGGCAGAAGGTATCAAGTACAAAAAAGAGTTGAAAGAGTACAGAAAAGTAGAAAGCAGTGCAATGATTATCCTAACAACCAATATGACCGAAGATACTTTAAAGAAAATTATGAGATTTTCAACAGCAAAAGAAATATGGCAAGAATTAAATAGACTATTTGATGGTGCAACAGAAGAAACAGTTTATGATCTCTGTTTAGAATTCTTTAGCTTTGAAAGAGAACCAAATGACGATGTAGCTACACATATGTCTAAGCTTAAAAATCTTTGGAATGAAATGAAATTAGCAGTTCAAAAAGAAAATGCAATTGAACTACCAGAAGTGTTGCTAATTTGTAAAATTTTAGGAACATTACCAGACAATTATTTCTCATTTAGATCTAGTTGGATGTTAATATCCAAAAATAATAGAACAATAGACAACCTTACGAATCAATTGTGTGTTTATGAGAAAGCCTTGAATGAAAAAGATAAAAATAAGGCGAATCAAGAAGTTCTTTTTACTGGTACGTCTTCATATCCAAATAAAAATAAGTTCAAGAATTGGTATTGCAAATATTGTAAAGAAAAAGGTCATAAAGTTAAAATGTGTCCCAAATGGCGTGCTGATGGCAAACCCCCTAAGCCAAGTACTACAAATTCAAAAGCTAACGTCATTCTAGTCTGTTCAAATGAATGTTTTAATTCAGAAGAAGTGGTTCGTAACTGGTATGTAGATAATGGTGCTACAAATCACATTACATTTTGTCCAGAATTATTTGATACTTATGAACCTTTCACAACAGCTCATCAAGTGATAACTGCAAGTGGTGAATCAATTGAAGCCCTAGGAAGAGGAACAATAATTTTTGAAACATTGGTCAATAATAAAAAAAACACACTAATTCTTAGTGATGTTTGGCTTGTACCAAAAATCAAGAAAAATTTGTTTTCCGTTCTCGCTGCTCAAGATAAAAAACCAAATAGTCAATTTATCTCCAGAGCCACATAATGTTTTCTAAAAATTGATAATATAGTTGTTCTTGAAGGTTACAGAAGCCAAAATTCCGGATTATTTAAACTAAATATAAACACTATTACGAAATTACCTGAATTGAATAACATATCAAATCAATCACAACTACAGTTATTTCACGAAAGACTAGGTCATCAAAACAAAAGACATGTGAAAAACTTAATAGAAAGAGAATTTGGAATCAAAGTATATCTCGATAGCGGAATATGTGAAGGATGTGTGTTTGGAAAAGCCAATCGAAGAAAATTTGGTACAAGAGAACATGCAACTCTACCTGGAGAACGTATTCATACGGATGTATGTGGTCCATTTTTAAATTCTATGTCAGGGTTTAGATACTACGTTTTATTTAAAGACGATTTTACTTGTTTTCGTGAAGTATTTTTTATCAAACATAAGTCAGAAGTTTCTTCTAAGCTGCAAGAAATGTTGCTTCAGATAAGAGCTGCAGGTCATACAGTGCAAGAACTGCTTTGTGGTAGAAACAGCTAGAGCTCTTATGCACTCCCATGAAGAAATTCCTCAAGGATTGTGGGCTGAGATGATAAATACAGCTAAATATATTCTCAATCTCAGTGGTTCTTCTAGAATAGAAGGAAAATCACCAATACAATTATGGACTGGGAAGAAACCAAGCATTAAGCATCTTAGAATTATTGGAACTACATGCTATGCTCATATACCTAAACAACAAAGAAAGAAAATGGATAAAAAGGCCATGAAAGGTATTTTAATTGGCTATGATGGTGTAGATGGGTATCGCATATGGTGTAGAGAAAATAATAAATTAATCAGGTCACGTGATGTAACTTTCCAAGAGAACATTCTCCAAATTAAAAGTAATTTCAAATTAGAATTTGTTCGACAGAAAAATGAAGAAAATCGAGATGTTAAGGATAATGATATTCAAACAGAAGAAATCTTGAAGAAAACAGAATTTATAAGTCAAGACGAAGATAATGATGATGGTGAAATAGAAAATTCAGAACCGCAAATAGATGAAACAAGAAATCTACGAAATAGAGCATTAATAAAACCTCCACAACGTTTTGAAGACTTTGTAATGACTTCTTTAGCAAATATAACTGAACCTTCAGAACCATCTTCATACAGAGAAGCTATAAACAGCTCTGAGAAGGAAGAATGGCAATAGGCAATGCAGATAGAGATGGAATCTTTACAAGAAAACCAAACGTGGACTTTGGAAGAACTCCCGGAAGGAATTAAACCACTTCCATGTAAATGGGTTTATAAAGTAAAGACGAATCCCGACGGCTCCATTGATAAGTATAAAGCTCGACTAGTCATAAAAGGTTTTGCTCTAAAAGAAGGCGTAGATTATGATCAAACATTTAGTCCAGTTGCGAGATCTAGCACTATAAGACTTTTACTTAGTGTTGCAGCAAATGAAAAGTTGAAACTCACTCAGTTCGATGTATCAACTGCTTTTCTTTATGGAGAGCTAGATGAAACAATATACATGCGTCAACCTGAAGGATTCAATGATAACTCTCAAAAGGTTTGCAGATTACACAAGAGCCTATATGGGTTAAAACAGGCGCCTAGGTGCTGGAATCAACGTTTTGTTAAATTTCTAAAGGAATATGGATTTATAATGAGCGAAGCTGATCCTTGTCTTTTTATAAAGCTACATGGAAAAATCAAACTTTTACTTGCTCTTTATGTAGATGATGGCCTGTTAGCTTCTAATCATCCTGAGCATACTGCAGATTTTGTTGAAAAACTGAAATCTGAATTCAAAATTACCCTCAAGCCTGCTTTATATTTTCTAGGTATAGAGATATCTACCAAAGACAATGGTTCAATAAAAATACACCAAAAGTCCTATACTAAGAAAATTTTAGAAAAGTTTGGCATGGAAAATTGCAGACCAGTTTCAACACCTATTATTAAGGACTATTCTCAATCAGGGAAAGATCAAGATGAATCTCTAAATTTTCCTTATAGAGAAGCTGTTGGTTCATTAATGTACCTTATGGTATCTACGAGACCAGATATATCTTATGCACTAGGAGTTGTTTCTAGATCGTTGGAACATCCCAGTAAAGAAGATGTTATTAAGGTGAAACGTATATTTAGATACCTTCAAGGAACATTGGATTATGGAATCACTTATAAACCACACCATCTGCAAGGAATCATAAGAATATACAGTGATGCTGATCATGGTGGTGATACACTCACTGGTAGATCAACATCAGGAATTGTTTGTATTTATGCTGCAGGTGCGGTATCATGGTTAAGCCAAAAACAAACTTCAGTAGCAATTTCCACAACCGAATCAGAAATAGTTGCTGCAAGTGAGGCTGCTCGCGAAATAGTTTGGATTAAACGTCTCTTGACAGAAATAACTAACTTATCAGCTGTACCAGAACTTCATATTGACAATGAACCAGCATTGAGGTTAGCTCAAAATCCCGAATTCCATAGACGTACCAAACATATTCGAACAAGGCACTTTTTTGTACGGGAATTGGTATCAGAAGGAGAAATTGTCGTTAAGAAAGTACATACTGAGCATCAGTTGGCTGATATGATGACCAAAGCTCTTCCAAAACCTAGATTAGTACAGCTTTGTACAAATATAGGATTAAACTAACTTAGTGAAGAGAAAAACCACTTAATGAGGGAAAGTGTTGAAATATTATCATTTTCTAGGTTTTTCCTTCTAGTTTACTAGTTGTTATGTACTTGTTTATAATATACAAATTGATACTTGTCATATATAATTTTAATAGTTGTCATTATTATAATTTTTCTTTAAACATAAAAGTCTTTTAATAGAGTATTTCTGTGTTATTGGGTTTGCTTCAACAACAAGGTCGATACACTGAAAGAAAATGCTTATCTTGACATACCAAAATATAAAAAAAAACTGTCGGTGGCCGAAGTCCATAAGAAGTGTGAGATGTTCTTTAAAAGTTATAATTATGTAAGGATCTCAATTTTTTATAGTTCCTTAATACTGGAGAACAGCTGGTTATCACTCTAACTTAAACACCGGTCAAACGAAAATAGCTTTGCATCACGATTTATCACAATAAAATAAATATCAAAAATAGCGATTATGTCTAAAATGTTGGAAAGAACCAAAGTTAGAGGCAAAGCTATATTCATAGTACTGTAACATGTTAAATAATCAATAGATATCACAGAATAAATATATAATTCAAACGCTTTACAACAAAGTTTTGAAAATTATTTTTCAAAAACAGTGACCGTTCAACTAAGAAGCAACAACTACTTCCCCGGCTATATGCCCTGACAGACATTGAATTACACTTCTAAGTCAAACAGGGTCGGTATGGTCGACAAGATTTAACCAACCATTCTGGTTTGTATTTAGAAGGGGCAACATAACTTGCAGACCGGTTTCGGCGTATTTACGCCTCATCAGTACAAGGTATATGTTCTCGTCCGAAATTTTGGTTTGTGGTTGGAGGTGAAGATGTCGCTATCGTCACAACTTTAACACTTCCGTTACTAGAAGACATGTATTGATTGTGATTTTACCGTCAAATTCAGTCTCGGACGAGAACATATACCTTGTACTGATGGGGCGCATACGCCGAAAAAGGTCTGCAATTTATGTTCTCCCATCTAATTACAAACCAGAATGGTTGGTTGAATCTTGTAGATAATACCGACCCCGTTTGACTTAGAACTGTAATTCAATGTCTGTCGGGGCATATAGCCCGGGAAGTAGTTGTTGCTTCTTAGTTGAAAGCTCACTGTTTTTGAAAAATAATTTTCAAAACTTTGTTGCATAGCGTTTGAATAATATATTTATTATTCGATATCTATTGGTAACACGCTTTGCTAAATACGACAATTTTACAGGAAACTGTAATTATAATACTTGATTAAATAATCAAATTATATAAATCGCATTAAACTGTATTGTATTTTCAGATACATGTTATTAGTTGACATGCATATCCGATACAGAAAACCTTGTCTTTTAATGGGACCGACAGGAACTGGAAAGTCATTCTACATCACAGACGTGTTATTGAATAGAATAAATAAAGAAAAATATGAACCTGCTTTTATTACCTTTACCGTTCAAATCACTTGTAATCAAGTTCAAGATTTAGTTATTTCCAAACTTAACAAAAGAAAACGAGGCCATTATGGTCCTCCTAAAGGGAAGATGACTATACTTTTCATTGATGATGTTAATATGCCAATAAAAGAAGGATATGGAGCACAACCTCCTTTAGAATTGCTGCGTCAATATTTTGACCATAAAAACTGGTAAGCCACTGTTCAGGTAACAGCTTTATTTTCAAAACAAGTCACTACAAACGTACGTAATATCTTTTAAAAAAATTTAAGGTTAGTGGTTGTTACCTGAGGGGTTAATATTTAGGAGAGGATTTTTCCAAGTTGTAGCGAGGATAGAGATGCCTGTTGGATGTTTTCTACTGTCAGTAGCGGTGGTGACGCCAACATCTGATACCGAAGATTTGTTAACGCCAATACACAGGGTGATTCGTAACTATTGGAACATTAGCGGATTATTCGGACCATAATATGGCGATAGGACCAAATATGCTTCACTAAAATATTGCGGAGGAAAATATTCACAGTGGATACAGGACGTTAAATTTGATTTTTTTTCCCATTTTCTGCTAATAATTTCACTGCATATTTATCAATTCTTATTAAAATCGGCACAAAAGCATAACTTTAGTCAAGGAATATCATTTTATGTATTATTTTACATTTAGTTATGTTTAGTGATTCCTGATGATGATATCAACTTTTTTTAATGGAATTTTTTAGCTATTTTGATTAGAAAACATGACGTGAACATAATTTCTATGTAATATTGGTATTCCTTTTTAAACACGATAATTTCATTTGTTTCCGATTGAACGCAATTGAACAGTTCAGAGTCTCAGAAGGCGATTTTAAGTAACAGACAATAAAAAAAAATTGTAACGTAAGTGAATTAATACAGTTTCCTGTAAAATTGTCGTATTTAGTAAAGCGTTTTAACAATAGATGTCGAAGAATAAAAATATATTATTCTACGCTTCACAACTAGTTTTGAAAAATATTTTTCAAAAACAGTGACCGTTCAACGAAGAAGAAACAACTACTTCCCGGGCTACATGCCCCGACAGATATTGAATTACACTTCTAAGTCAAACGGGGTTGGTAAATCTACAAGATTTAAACCAACCATTCTGGTTTGCAACTAGAAGGGATAACACAACTTGTAGACCGGTTTCGGCGTATTGCGCCTCATCAGTACAAGGTATATGTTATCGTCCGAGAGTTATAATTAACCTCACATGGTTTGTTCTTCCCTCTAATCGCAATAGAATTATTTTCTAAGAATTCCAACAGCATCTCATACTGTGCCCTTGTTGTTTTTGGAAGACGTACTTGTTTTTCCATTTGAATATTTAGGTATAACACCTGAATTTAAAGTTTCCTCACGTTAAATTGCACAGGTGACGCACTATCTGTCATGCGTTTTAATGGTATGTTATATAATGGTTATACTCTAACGGGACCGAATCCATCTCTTTTTACATTCGTTGAAGGTGTATCACTCCATCTCGCTTCATAACAATCAAAACTTACTTCCTTTTTAACATAGAATTTTAACAATATCGTTAAGGAAGCTCGATACGAAATCATAGAAGGGTTAACAATATAGTAAAATACGATCGTTATTTTAACATAACAGACTATCGTTAAAAATAACATACATGTTACGGAATACGGCTGAATATTTATCAAACCGCCGTTGCTAAGTAGCCTAAGTAACCTGACTTCCTATTGGCAAGCGCGTGCTTGTGTTCTTCCCTCTCACTTCGACAATTGACTGATATTGATTATCCAGTGGCGTTTATATTGTCAGCATTTACCTTCGTATTTTCAGTTTTACTTGGTATCCATATTGAATTCAAGTACGATTTTTAACATCATTTATTTTTAACAAATCTCGTGTTTTGAAAAATACCTTACCTTTAAAGCAAAGCATAAATCAGTTTCTAGATAGATATAATTATTATATAATAATAAATATTATTTTTATTACTTTTATAAAATAGGTACCATGCTCCATTGGTAAGTTGATGACAGATATCGGCCATATTTCCTCGCCCCTTACCGATACCGCGTAGCTTCAGATAGACTTGCCAAACTATATATGGTAGCTTTAAAAAAATGTAACATTTATCAGCAGCAATTATCTCACAGTCCAAAGCACAATCTTCATAAATGAAATTATATTTGAAATCTCCCTTTGAGAATTTGAATTGTTCAATTGCGTTTTTCTCGAAAACGAATCAAATTATCGTGTTTAATAAGTGATATTACGTAGAAATGATAATTACGTGGCGTGACAAAATGTGAAATAATACATAAAATGATATTCCTTGTCTGAAGTTATGCCTCTATGCCGATTTTGATAATAATTGATAAATATACAGTGAAATAACTAACAAAAATTTTTATAATGTTGGGGATTTGGTGTGGTTAGGCCTCTTTAATTGGTCACTCGGAGGGTCATCTTACTTTAATAAAACTACTACTTCTGCCACTGGGATAAGTTCTATTTCTTAACCTACATTACTATTACACATTATAACTACTTAAGATTACTAAATCTATATAAGAATCTATCCATATAGCATACTTATAGTTTAACTGGATAGCATAATGACTACAACTAAATTAGAATGAATATTAATGTTATAAATGAAACTAACTGTTTCTAATTAATTCCACTATTTAATTGAAAGATTTATGAAAATTATTAAAGGATATTGATAATTATTTCGATATTGACATATCATCGTCAGAATGACATAAGTTACATTTTATGTGATACCTACTTGATGTTTAATATTTTGGCTAGACCAAATAGTAAGTGACCTATCTTGTGATTGACTTAATATATATGAATAGAGAAAAGAAGAAGATATGATTTTACAAATATTAAAGCTTAGGTATTATTAGCCCTATGGGGATATCTTGGATATCTTTTTCCCATTTAAGATCAGTATAACTGTGCAATGATATAGAAAACCAAGGAAAACTATATCTGCTGAATATTGATTCCCTCATGAATGTGTTGTCACCTGTATATTTATAATACGGTTCAAGTTCGATGTTATTTAATATTTACTATTAGATGTTTATTTACGTGATGAACTTGACTCAGTACCTGTCGACCTCGATAGTTATATTTATGTAATATTCCAACGTTTAATGATTTATTGAAAATAGTTTCAAGGGAATTTATTTCTTATTTTATTTTATTATTATATTATATGCCAAAAGGCATCATCATTTTAAGAAAATTGAATGCCTTGTTCTTTCTCCAGAGCCATATTTTATTCAGGCATATTTGGTATTATCGTCATAGATACTTAGTCTATGTCCCAATAATTATTAATCATCCTGTATATCAAAATGGTTTAAGTAAATATAGAATAATCGGGCTATAATATTTTAATGTTATATTCAGTAAATCAGTGCTGGCTAGTTGTACCTTGGATTACTCACGGATAACAAAAATTGTTACAAATGACGTTATAAAAATTTTTTATATGCCAATAAACGAATTGTATAAGTTTTGTGGGTAAGCGTTTGAAGTGGTTTTTTAGACACACTATATGGTTAAACTGTTACATTATATGTAGATATATTTTTTTGAAAACTTTTAGTTGATACAATTTTTTTAGGTACGATTTAAAAACCACTGAACCTCTTTATTTGCACGACTTGATGTTTTTGGGTGCAATGGGTTTGGTCGGTGGCAGCAGACAAGATGTTTATCCAAGATTCTTAAGACATTTCAGTATTTTTTCGATAAACGAATTCAGTCAAGAAAGCATGGCTAAAATATATTGTAATATATTGTTATTAGGCTGGAAAAATAATGGCTTTCCATCTGAAATAATCAATGTTGTTAATCAAGTTGTTAACGCTAGTTTAGACATGTTTAAGGCAGCACAAGAGAATCTTCGCCCAACACCTTCAAAAAGTCATTATGTATTTAATCTTCGTGATTTTTCAAGACTTATACAAGGTATATTTCTTTTTTAGTATAACTTATATTTAAACAATAATTATTGCAGAATAAATAAAAAAATATGTCATTTAATAGCATCAGCATAGTACCGAGCAAGTGGAGTTTTTTCTCCTAGCAATAAACTAATGCTGGATCAGACCGTACCACTCAGATATACAAAGTGAGTTTCAAGTATGGAACGCCTCAATTATATCGGAAACGACTTTTTAGAAATTTTGGTTTGAGAGGGGTTTCGTAAAACGGCCGATTTAATGGTAGTATTTATATTGTTGTCAGATATTCTGTTTCTCTGAAAATATAATGAGCTTTGTTATTTCAAATGGATCATATTGGTTATTCTTTATTTCTGGAATTCTCAAAAAATACTGAATATTTTTTATGTGGTACATCGAGATGATTATGGCTACAACAATACCAACTTTGACGTTACAATAAACTATTATTGTTGGTGTTTGTAGTCGCAATGATTAGTTTATCTTTGATATTTACTGTGTGTAACTTGGTAGAAAAATTTAACGAAACTGGTGTAGTAATCAAATAAAGATAAATCTTTAGATGTTTGTGTCATGTTAGAAAAATACATCGATCTTTTAAAAAGTTGAAATTAGTCAGCGACCGAACTAACTACAGAGGCGTTAGGGATATCACCAAAAACTTGAAGGAGAACTAAAAAAATTGAAGAAAAAAGAAAAAAAGAACTTGAGAAAGTTACTGAAATAAAAACTAGATTTGTACCTGTTAATCTAAGTAGTTTACGACAAATAGTGCATAAAATGTACGGCGACAGAAAGCATGTATCTACCAAAACAATGATTGAACGGTTCCGAGAAGTAATGCCTGATGTACAATGTAGGAAAGGAACCATTATTAACAGAATACATGAGAGTTGTTTTAAGTTTTCAACAAATTAATAATAGAAAACTTTTAATGGAGCTTCCTGCAGTACGATCCAAGAGGTTACAGCTTCTTAGAAAATATTCCGAAGAAAAAGATACCAAAGGTTTTGGATGAGACGTCGATTTTTAGCAAAGATCAGACAGAAAAACATGGCAACAAATAATACTGTATTAACTTATTGCAAGAAAGCAGGCGAGTACTCTAGATATATGTAGATGTATAGTCGTGCATGCAGAAGGAGAGGGAGATTTTGTTGTATAGTTTTTAAAAGTAACCGAAAAATTGGTGACTACCATGATAATTTTATGAACTGCGAAAACTTTTGAAAATTGGTTCAGAACTAAATTTATACCCAAAATAAAATTGACTTCGATAAAAATAATATATACTACGTATGAGAAAAAAATTCAAATCCAAAAATTTATAACATTATTTGAACAAAAAATCCAAAAAGAACTAAATAATTATCAACAAAACAATGTACCTCACACAATCATTAATTTATCAAACAATAAAGATAATAGTTTAATACTATTATAACGCCTTACAAAGTTTTTGAAAAAATTTTTTCAAAGAAGCAACAGACATTGTATTACACTATTATGAACAAAATTGATTATTATTCAAAAGTAATTGATTCATTAATAAATGGCCCTTATACTAAGCACCAAATTATCCTACCAAATAAATTGAAAACAAAATGTATAAGACAGTTTTCAAATTTAAGAACGAATTTTATAGTTGTGAAAGAACAATGTTAACACCTAAATACAGTAAACTACCACATTTTTAGGGTCTACCAAAAATTCATAAACAAAACATACCATTAAGACCAATTTGTAGCACTATTAATTCCCAGTGCAACAAACTATCAAATCATATATTAAACATTATTGAACCCCTCGCAGGACCAACAGATTCATATCTTAAAAATAGCCAATATTATATAATATGCTCAGATGGAATTAAATTCGATCCTTAAAGCACAGAAGCTATTATCAAATATAGAGTGCCTCAAAATAAAACAGATATATTCCCAAATTTCTTGGACTGGTGAATCATCTGACAAAATTCGACAAAAATATAGCATCAAAAACTCAATCGATGCGGAATTATTAAAAAATAATGCATTTTTGTGGACCAGTCTAGGTACATCAGCAAGATTTTGAAAAATTGAAATCTGAAATGGTTTCTTATCCTATTTAATATTCAACATCTCGAAAAAATCGTATTTCAGCAGATTCAAATCAATTTGGACTAGGTGCAGTCTTGAAACAACTTGATGAAGAAGGACAATAACTACCAGTTTATTATTGTTCAACATCGTTGAGTGATAGCCGAAAGAGATATGCTCAAATAGAGACAGAGGAATTAGGTGTAGTGTAGCATGGACATGCGAAAGACTCGAACAATTCACTTTAGGATCAAAATTTGAAACTCTCAATAATCATACACCACTAACAGTTCTTCTTGCATCCAAAGAGAAAGACCAACTCTCCACCCGATTGCAACCTTTCCGGATAAGACCTTTAAGAACTTAGACGGAAGCACTTTGGAGAGGAAGTTATACAACCATCACAACTACTGAAAATCCCTCCAGCCAAACTAGTGACCTTTAAAGAAGACACGAAGCTTCTGGAATGGAAGTAGATAACATGGGAAATGGTACAAAGATTCAGTTCAAGTGCCTGGGCTGATCAGCACAACCCAAATTTATGAATGAAAGACCTTTAAAATTCAATTAAACTATTGCGTATGTCCCTGAAAACACACTTTAAGTGCCAGATGCCCTAACCAGAGCACCCAACTAAGAAGGTTCTTTGGATGATGACATTATATATAGCGATAGCAAAGTTTACATAAATGCAATTGTATCCGAAATTTCACAAAGTATATTGTCTACAAAAACAAGTCTTTTTTTTTCGGGCCGAGATGGGAAACTCATGTTCGAATGGGTTCAGGACCCAAACAGTGTTGGACTCATCCCCAAGGGGATGCCTACCAACCAAACCCACCTCAAACTCGCCGTTACCCCCGCCTCGGAATCACTACCCTAGCATACTTCGAGACGGGCGGCGGTCCCTCGCACACTCTTCTCCCTAACTTTCACTTCTACCTCTCATGCCATATCGAGTCGTTCTCTCACCCTAACCATGCTCTCCACTACTCCTCTTACCTCCATCCATTCCTCCGCCCCTTCAACATTATCTCCACCATGTTCTCCCAATACACCGCCTCCCCTAGTCTCCTCTCTAACTTCTTCAGCACTTCCTCATTCCTCCAGCATCTAAACACATGCCCCACATCATCCTCCACTTCACACCTCTCGCACACTCGTCTCTCTTTTTCCAATCTTGTGGATGTACCCTACTCTTGACCCATGTCCAGTGAACACCTGTGTCAAGAAGTAGTTCACGTCCCCGAATTTCCGGTCCATCCAATCTCTCCTATTCCGAATCGTTCCTTTTAGCGCGCCCTCATACTCCTCCCACCTTCTCTCCATTTCCTCCTCCATCCATTCCTGTACTTCCTCTCTGGTCGCACCCCTCCAGCGTTTTTTTCTTGCTCTAGCCATTACTTCCAATGGGTAGGTCCTTGCCAGCACCGCTGCTGCCAGTCCACCCACTGTCCTGTACCCCTGCACCACCCTCAGCAATATCCCTCTCTGCACCCGCAGGAGTGGCCTAACCCTCGCATTCACTCCCGCTCTTTCACCCCACACCTCCGCTACTTACAGCATACTCTGCTCTACCGTCCTATCAATGATCCTCCTCTTCCACTCTCCCGGCCCCTGCACATTACACATCAATCTCTTCAGCCATGCTGCCCTTACTTTCCCTTCCTCTGCCGCCCTCAACATGTGTGTTCTGAAGGATAATTGACTATCCAACCACACCCCTAGGTATTTCACAGACTGCTCCTTACGTATTCTCCTTCCCTTCACCATCACCTCCACTTCCCTCGTCTTGCTCCGTCCCTTCACTAGCAACCCCACCGTCTTATCTTCCGCCACTTCTAGTCCGCAGCGCCCTATCTTCTCCACAATCTTCCTACACATTCTCTCCGCCTTTCTTCCTATCTCCTCCTTTCCCTTTGCCGTACATACTAGACACTCATCGTCCGCGTACACCGTGATCTCACATCCCTCTTCACATACTATACCACAAACCTCATCAAACACACACTTCCATAGCGTCGGTCCAAGAACCGAGACCTGGGGCACTCCGGCCTCCGTCTCATACCTCCTTCCTCTAGTGTTTACTATCACACGTCCCGTCAGGTAGTCCTCCACTAAATTAACCAAACACTTCCCCACTCCAAGCTTCAGCAACGCGCTCAACACTGCCCGTTTGCTACACTGTTGCTGTTGAACGCGTTCCCGACGTCGAAGAACACGAGTATCGCCAATTTCTTGTTCATCCAGCTGCCTTCCCTAGCCCTTTCCACCAAGCCCATTACCCTGCCCAGCGCCGAGATGCATGATTTTCTCTTCGAAAACCCGTGCTGGTTTACCCTAAGACTCCCATTCCTACCAACTTCCCCTCCATCAATTTACCCATACCACACAGCAGGCTGATGGGCCTGTAGTCCCCCGCTCGCTTCCCTTCTCTACCCGCCTTTTTAAGCAGTATCACCCTAGCCACCTTTTATCCTTCTGGATACTCTTCCTCCCTTATCATCCTGTTGAATAGATCGCTGAAGTACTCCCCATTGACATCCAACATCTTCATCATATCACCCCCAAGGCCATCTGTCCCTGGGGCTTTCCTCACCTCAATGTTCCTCCCCCCTCCTCTACTTCCCACTTCTCTACCGGCATTATCCATACCCCCTAGTATCCTGGACTTCTCGAATCCTGCCTCCAACTCTTCCTTCTCCCCCTTTGAACAATTTGCCTATAATCTCCTTCTCCCAATCTTCCTCTAGCACCTTGTTCCTATTTCCACCCATCCTCTTCACCGCTATCTCATATGCCTTTCCCCATAGATGATTTTCAGTTCTCCCAGTATCTCTTTCCACTTCCCTTTTTTCCCTCTCCACCCTACGCTCCAGTTCCTTCTGCATCTCTTTGTATCCCCCTTTTCCCTCTATCCTTCCTCTTGCCCTCAGCATCCTTCTTTGTTCTTTCTCATTCCACCAGTAATTAGCCCTCCGCTCACGCCTATTGCACCTCTTTCCCTCTCTTTTACATCCCTGTATCACATTGTACAATTCATATACATCATGTCCAAGTCCCCTTTCTATCTCCTCTCTTACTTTCTTCCTCATAGTCTCTGCCTCGGCCTTCTTCCACCTCCATCCCTACTCTCCCGATAAATCCTTTCTCTCTTTCCTTATATCCGTCTCCACATACCTATGTAAGCTGAAGGTTTCCTCATCCTCCAGCACCCTCCAACTACTCACTTTTTCCCCCAGCCATTCATCACATGCTGTTATATCAATTAATGATGAAGCCCCCGTCACCCCTCACGAAGGTGGGCAGTAGTCCATAATTCAGCACCGCCAGTCCGTTGAATGTCAACACTTCCTCCAGGATCTCCCCTCTCCTGTCCGTTTCTCCCCCCCCAATGCAGTATTCTTAGCATTGAAGTCCCTTGTCACCATTCTCCTAATAATCCTCATTTTCCCTTTTGACTCCCTCAGATTGTCCTCCAATCCTGTCATGCTCCTCTCATATTCTTCCATACTTATATACACACTGTACACCACCATGTCTCCAATTCGCACTACCACCCATCCGTTTCCTTTCCTCACTTCATCCGTCCTCAGTCCATCTCCCACCACTCTTATTCCTGCCTCTCCTGCATCATCCATAATTCATCCCTGCTGTTTTCCATTGTCTTCATCTACTCCCTTCCTTTCCTTACTACATACTATCTCCCCTGGCTTGTGTTCCCTTTTCCCACATACCCTACAAAGGAAGGCCTGTCGACAGTCTCTGGCCATGTGATCCTTGCTCTTCTTACATAGCCAGCACTTACTCCTCTCCTTGACTCCCTTCACCTTACACCTTGCTACTTTATCCCACATCCAAAGCATCTGTCATCCTCTCTGCCCTCTATAATACTTACTCTGTTCCAACCCAATCTAATCTCCTTTTTTCCCAATAAGGCTACCGCTTTTTCCCATTCCGCCCTCACCACCGCCATTTTCATCCCGTTCCTCTCCCTTACCACTTTAATCACCGTTGTCCCTTTCCCAATCAAATTCTCTATTTTCCCCCTCACCTTTTCAACTTCCATCCACGGTTCTTTCCCTACCATTTTTAAGGTTTTTGTTTCCCTCCCCGCTTCCACCACCCTAGCTACTGTCACCCTTTCCACCTCCCCCAGAATTCCCCTCACCTCAACCCCCTTCTTTGCCTCTATAACCACCTCCCTATTTCTTGAGACTCTGAGACTAACCACCCACTCCCCTTCCATCTCCCTCAACCCCTTCTTAATCCTCTCGATCCCCTCCTGATCGACTTCCCCGTTATCCTTCAGGATTATCGCCCGATTCCTTCCCTCCTTTTCCTTTTCCTCATCTGTATAGATTGTTACCTCCGCCACCTCTCACCCCCGCCACCATCTTCTTCAGCACCTCTACCTGCTGAAGCCTGTGGAGTCCAATGCTGTCCCCGCTCCCCACTTCCCCAAACAAAAAAAAAACAATACAGTCTGGACAACATAATGATTTGCAGTATCAGCAAATCAAGAAAATAAATACATTATCGAAGGCTGGCCGGATGAGAAAAAAATAAAAAACTACGTTCAATAATATTATAAATATAGAAAAGAATTGACCATTATTGAGGAACTTTTCTGCTATGGTGATCGTTTGCTCATTCCTGAGAAAAACATGAGGAATGTTTAGTTCACGATGGGCATCTCAGATTAAATCGTTGCATCCGAAGAGCCAAAGTAACAATATGGTGGCCGTTAATAAATCAGCAAATTGAAGACATTATTATATCTTGTGAAATTTGTTTGAAGAATAAATCTCAACATGTTGAGCCCATGATATCAACTGTAATTCCAACAAGACCATGGTCTGTGATTGCAGCAGATTTAGCTGAGTACAAGAGCAAAATGTTTTTGGTCGTATAAGATTACTATTCAAAATATACCGAAGTCAGAAGATTACATAAAATAAAAAATGGATCTATCTTAAAAAATTCGAACAAATATTCTTCTATCATGGCATACCTGGTATAGTGAAAAGCAACAATGGTAGACAATTTGTTTGTTATGAGTTTAAGAAGTTTGCTACTAAATATGGGTTTAACTTGAAAAGCTCAAGCCCTGAATATCATCAGTCCAACGGCCAGGCGGATTCCGCAGTAAAATTACTCAAGAGAAAAATTAAGAAAAATCCCGATGATACAGATCTGGCGTTATTGGCCTATCGGAACACTACTTTGCGTTGTGGTGCATCACCTGCCCAACTTTTGTATGGAAGATCGCTGCGAGATAGAATTTCGTCAATAAAAGAAAAACTGATTCCAAAGCTACCATATCATGATAAAATAAAAGAAAAGATGCTAGAAGAGAAAAAGAAGCAGAAATCAAATTATGATGTTAGACACAGAGTAAGATAAAAGAAAGGTTCGAAAGCAGGAGATAAAGTTTGGATTATAAACATGCAAAGAGAAGGAGTGATAGAACAAAAATTAGATGAACCGAGATCTTACTTAGTCTGAACCGAAGAGACAAAGATAATATAGTCAGAAGAAATAGTCGTCGCATCTTCAAGTGCTGCCGAAACCTTCGACGTCAGCGTCAGATAATATATACCAACCTGAAGATAAAATGGATCTGAAGTAATCGAAAAAGAATGACCCAAATGACTACTTAAAACCCCGAATTATTTGGATGATTATGTTCAAAGTTTTTCGTTCCGTTTTGTTTTGTTTGTAGATAGTTGTTAATTAAAAAAGGGCACATTATATAAATCAAGTAGATGGATATTGTCATTATGAAAGTTAATTATCAGATATTAAAGGTTTTAACTCATAATATAATAACATCGTTTATTTAGTTACATAAATCACACAACAATTTGTATCCTGGAAATGACAAAACGGTAGTAGGAAGTATCAAACTAAATTTAAATCGAAAATAAAGGAATAAGTATTGAAGTCATACATCAAATAAAATTAGGTTATGTCGTTGTATCATAATTAGCACGTTCAGCAGAATTACGAAACGATGGATCCCTCTAAAAAAAAAGGCTACCTGATCAACTTTGTTGGGATGAATGCGACCCATATCTGTCAAAGCTGTAAACAGTATGTTAACAAGGCACTGTAAGCTTAACAGTCGCGCAAAGCTAATGAGGTTAACAGACGAAGCCATGTGCAGATTCTATCACCTAGAAGAGGAAACTGCAGAGCACATCCTATGCCAGTGCGAGTGCCTGGTTTCTTGTACTAGGCGATGAGAAGCCTCCGGCAAGAAATTACATAAAAGATTCAGTCTTGAGGCTGTCTGGCTACTTGGAAAGAGTAGGCTGGAGAATGTAATTTAGATTCAGATGACACAATATATTTAAAAAGGTCGCAATGGAATAGGCCGTTTCGCCACCTCATCAAATCTAATCTATATTTTTGTTGTAAAATTTGTTATTTATTGCTAGGGTTACAAACTGATAGGAAATAGTAAAGGCTGAAACCATGAATGATGTAAATTTTGACAAAATCAATTTTTTCAACGTCTATTACATCATTTTAGAGCAATATACATAAAATAAATATGTTTAAGGTTGTGCGATGCTTAAAAAAGAATCTGCTGAAGATAGGAAAATATTTCCAAAAATTTGGATGCATGAAATATTGAGAATATTTTATGATAGACTGATTGAAGAAAAAGATAGAATATGGCTGTATGAAAAATTAAGAGCATCTGCTAATGATTCGTTTAGAGAACACTTCGACATGCTTTTTGAAAGTATGAAAAATGAAGAGGGTATGTCCAATTCTTTGGATTTAATTTCTTTTTGTTAAAACAAAAATATTCATATTCCAGGTGTTGTTACTAGAGATGCTTTGAAAAAACTGATTTTTGGAACATTTTTTGACCAAGATTCAGATGAAGACAAACGATATGAAGAGATTTTAAACATTGAGGCTTTAAGAGATTTATCAGAAAACTGTCTATCAGAATATAATGCAACTCACAAAACTAAAATGGATATAGTGTTATTCGATTACGCATTAGAGCATTTGTCAAAAATTTGTAGGGTGTTGTCGATGAAGTGTGGTAGTGCTTTGTTGGTAAGTGAGGTTGAAAAATAAACAAACAATAGGAAAATATAGTAAAACCCCATGATCTAATAATACCACAGCGTCCTTCATATTCTTTTTTTTGTTTAGTTGTGATTGTCTGGATTTCTAGAAGTTTGTACGAGACTCCCTTCCCATTTAAGTTCAACTTTGTACAAATATCAACTATTTTTTAGTGTAGTCAGTATACTTTATAAAATGTAAATTTGTAAACACAGGATCGATAAAGCAGGGTGGACAGCTTGAAGATCGTAAACTTTGCAATGATAGTTTTTACAGTTCCCATATCCCAATTATTTTTTTCCTACCCACTTCGAATCGGTCTTAAAGTAATGTAATTTGTTCTTTTTCGTAGTCATACATTTTTTTTAAAATACATTTTTCGTCGACCTTTACAAAATAGTTATTTATGTACTGTAGTGAATTACGAAGGATTACCTTTAAAATAAGGCTTTATTCTACAGAGAACAACTAACATAAAATTATTGACAACTTTGTAACATAACTGACAATGTCATGAATCCTATCAAAATGGTAATATCATGACATGTACCAAGGACGAAAAACTGTCTATTACAGTCGAGTTTGAAAATTGAAGCAGGCTAGATAATAGACAGTTATTCGCCGAGGTGCATATTACATTTTTTTCCTCGATCTTTTCAAAAAATTACTAATTTCCGAATGAAAAATCGACTATTTTTGTAGGCAAGTATTTTTTGTCCGCAGACACTTTTCGTCCGCTGTGCAAAAGATAAGTTTCATCTATCACTATCCATTCTTGATTATTATGAACACTAATATTCATACCACAGTCTTATTCACGCGTAAAATCTAGTGGATTTCTTAAATAATCAATTAGACAACAGCAAATGATAGTTATTGTCCCAGCCATTCTCACACCGTGCCGTATGATAGTAACCACAGCGAACGAAACGTGTTTGCGGACAAAAAGTAAAGTTTTTGCGGACGAAAAGTACTTGACGTCAAAAATAGACGATTTTTCATCCGGAAATTAGTACGTAAAATGTCATTTTTTGTAAAGGTCGACGAAAAAATGAAATTGTACGTACTAATTTCCGAATGAAAAATCGACTATTTTTGAAGGCATGTATTTTTCGTCCGCAGACACTTTTCGTCAGCAAACTCTTTCCGTTCGATGTGGTCACTATGATACGGTACGGTGCGAGAGTGGCGATATTTGTCATTTTGTAAATCCACGATTTAACATTAACAAAGGAGTCTGTGACAATAACTGTCATTTGCTGTTGTCAAATTAATTATTCACGAAATTCGCTAGATTTTACGTGCGAGTAAGACTGTGGTGTGAATATTAGTGTTCATAATAATCAAGAATGGATAGTGATAGTGATGGCGATATGGGTATCAGTAACACTAGTCCGGTGCTGCGGGAATTGGCAGCAACGGCCACGTGGGATTTAATCCCCCAGAAATCACGAGTTTTATAGGAAAAACAATACAACACGTTCAAGAACTGGCGTCAAGAACATAATGTCGAGAATCTCTCAGAAAATGTTCTTCTGGCCTATTTTCACCATCAACGCTATGGTCAATATAATCTATGCTAAAATCCACATTATCCATTAAGGAAAACATATCCAAATTTCCGAAACGTACTGCTTTAAAAAAAAAGCGTTGGGTACAAAGCGAAAAAATCTAGAGGATGACGAAAAAATGTTATATGCACTTCGGCGAAAAACTGTCTCGCCTGCTTGCTAGCCTCGGCTGTACTCGACTATCAATTTGCAGGATCGACTATAATAGACAGTTTTCCGTCCTTGGTACATAAATAACTATTTCGTTAATGTTGGATTGAGCAAAATGTTTATTTTCATACCTATTTTTGTATTTATGTTGATAACCTCTCGAGTTGTATGTTGTGACAACCCTTATATACACTGTGATACATTTTGGTAATATTACAATTCAGAACAAACTACAACTTTTTTTTTGGCATTTTAAATCTGGTCAGCATCGTTTTGATTCTACAAAGTTAAATTGTAATACAGAGCGTGTGCTAATTGAAGGGTGAAACTCACACACCTACAAGATACGTGTGGTATTGGTGATTTTCTCGGAGGTACATTCTTCAAGAGGTTACTTTTTTATATGGAGCCGCCATGCCTGGCTGCACTGAGTAGTTTCAGAGGTTATTTGCGAGATGGTGTCACGCTTTTACGTTTTCTCCATAGGTGCGCTTTCAGATTATTTACAGGTGGTTAGTTAGATTGAGCCCACCAAAAGTGATGATAATCAAACACACCTATATTAACAAAGCATGAATTCAATTTTGTTCGATAAAAAAACCGTATGCTACTAATGTAATATTTGCCTGGGACCACCATGCGGGGCTGCACTGAGTGGCTTGAGTAATTCTTGGCGAGAGGGTAGCACGTTTTAATACGTGGAAAAGTCTTCGATTATATTTTTTAATTTTTTATGCAATTTTTGTGATATTATTTTTATTCACAGATTGCTGAAACGAGTTAAGCAAAAAAGTCGGACCTGCTTTTCCCATCATTTTTTCAAATATTTTTTTAATAGGTTGGTATAAGTGGCTCTGGAAGACAATCGTTGACACGACTCGCAGGAGAAATATACGGCAGTGCCGTTTTTCAAGCAGAAATTACCAACAATTACGGACTAAATGATTGGCGAGATGATATTAAAAAGGTCCTCAAAGAGTCAGGTGGAAGAGGAAAAGACAGTATCTTTTTAATAGGCGAAGGACAAATAAAACAAGAGTATTTCCTGCAAGACGTTGATTGTCTGCTAAACTCTGGAGAAGTTCCTAATATGTACCAAATCGACGAAAAACAAGAAATACTTGATATGGTTCGGCTAGCCGCACAAGGTACTATTCAGTCATTGTTTAATAATATAGAGATATCAATTTTATTTTAATCATATCAACGCGAGTAAACGCTCTGTTGCCATTTTGAAATTCATGGTCAAAGTTTGCAACAATTCGTTATCACTTATAAGTAGGTGATTATTGAATAATTACTAGGTATATACGAAATGAGCTTTACAGATTTCAAACTTCGCGTGAACACGATGTGGCAATAACGAATAGCACTCGAATGTTGTTTTATTTAATACAGTATTCCATTGGACTTGCCTTATTAATTTTTGAATTGTTTAATTATTATTGTATTGAATGTATTTGTACACAAAATTCTTCTAGTTAAATAAGGTTGGAGTATATAGGTCCAGATTGGGTGAAAAAAAAATTCACAGGGTTGAATTTTGTGCTGATTATCTTTGATTTTGATCTACTTTAATCATTCCTCCCGCACTTAGGGGATGGGGGTAACTTTGTGAAATAATTGTAAAAATCAATTTTCAAATTTGGTATCATATTCTACGTAGTTTTTTTACGTATTATACAGGGTGGCTGGACGAAAACAAAACCGAGCCATTATCAGGAACTCGTTTTAAAAAAACGCAGAGACCCGTCGATTTTTGATCAAAGGGGGACACTTTTTCCGGTATTTTTGACTTCACTTCTTTCACTCCCTAGCGGGGGTCGGCATCACCACAAAATATTTAAATGACATCAGGGGTCGAGTAAGGTATCATTTCAAATCCCTTTTAATTCTCTTTACAACAGTTATTAAATTTTAAAATTCGGCCTAATACTTTTTAATAAATTAACCTTCACTTCACAAATTCAGTCCGGGACTAGGCCCTTAGAGATCTCGGATGAAGAACATATACCTTGTACTGATTGTACTGATGAGGCGCAAATACGCCGAAACCGGTCTGCAAGTTATGTTGTCCCTTCAAATTTCAAACCAGAATGGTTGGTTAAATCTTGTAGATCATACCGACCCCGTTTGACTTAGAAGTGTAATTAAATGTCTGTTGGGGCGTATAGCACGGGAAGTAGTTCACTGTTTTTGAAAAATATTTTTCAAAACTTTGTTGTAAAGCGTTAGAATATTATACACTGTGTCCGTAAAGTATGGAACAAATTCATTTTTAGCTAAACAGACCATTTTAAGGAATAATCCTGAAACACGTCGATTTTTGATTTTAATTTACCGTATTTTAAAATAATAATCTAATATACAGGGTGAATTACTTTCGAGTAATGACGTCACCGTCATTTTTTTTAAATGGAACACCCCCATTTTGTCTCAATTTTCGGATTACTCTAGCCTAGCTGATTCCAAAAATGTATCACATGTTGATTCCAATTGGTACAGGGTGGACAAAAATACAATAGTTTTGTGTGTGCTCATAAAGTAACGCGTAACATTCTTTATTAGTTAAATTAGCAATATTATCAAAAATACCTATTTAAACTAATTGCCGCTAGACACGGTAAATTAAAATCAAAAATCGACGTGTTTCAGGATTATTCCTTAAAATGGTCTGTTTAGCTAAAAATGAATTTGTTCCATACTTTACGGACACAGTGTATTTATTCTTCGATAGCTATTGATAACACGCTTTAGTATTTACGACAATTTTTAAGGAAACTAATAATAATTTACAAGTAATTAAGTTTAAGTTTAAGTAACATCGGTCCAAAGGATAGGATAGGAAGACTTCAAGGTAGAGTGCGTATGGTTTCGGAATATGGTTTGCAAATATCTCTTGTATTTTGGTTTTTTTTCCGAGAAGATAGGAAACTTTTGGATGATAGGATCTCAATTCCTTGGAAATCTACTGGGTACATAAAGAAAAACGGAAGTTCGATGGAGTCATATCATGCTGAACTTTTGTCGAAAAAGACAAAAAATAGCAAACATTAAGCTATTGTAACTGTATTTATCCAAATGCATGCAACACCCCGTATAATATTCGCCTTGATCAATTAGTAGGTCAATAACTATTGATTTAAGCAAACGAGATTTATATATAATCAATAGTTATACAGACGTGAAAAAGCCGAGTATAAACAGTCATTATTGATGGTTACGGCAGTTGCGATCAGTCAGACTTTAGCGTAGTCAATATTATCTCAGCTCAGTCCTAGGTCCAGTAATGACCCGTGAAATATAGTACATAGTATAGTATGGTGTTATACAGTATGATCGGCCACTATAATAATCAATACCAATATACTCTTGATGCTATGATGTCTTTTGACTACCACCCATCCAACTATAATCTGCAAAGATAAAACATATTACACAATAAATGAGAACTATATCTTTTGTATTATGACTTTGACGTATGGTGGTAAGTATGGCTCGTCATTTTAGTGAGATTAAAAAGACCCAAATAATAACGAAAATGGAAGGACGATGATCAGTTCGTGCGGTAGCAGTTTTATCATATTAGCATATTAACAATATTCAAAATCAAGCAATTGATGCTCGACGCCAATTACTTTCATTTTTGACAACCTACAATTTGATAAACTTCACCTACAATAATACCAGCTATAGCTTCCTTAACAACCGAACATAGTTATAGCGAAGCGAATAGACAATCTCTATTGCTATTTTTTTACTCGGCTTATACGCTAGAACTGAGGGCCGGTTTTATATGTTAGTAAAGTCGAATTTATGAAAGGAGGCTTTTAGGTAAAGTGTCCTTTCCAACTGCGGTAAAGTGAGTTTAGTTTGATGAAGATTTTTAAAGTGCTCTTTATTATTTTATGTCTTGTTTTTTATTGTATGGTATTCCTGAAACTGGGGAATTTATTTGTTTTGCTCTTATTTTTACCAGATTTGTTAAATACAGAGTGAGATAAACTAATTTGGTTTGGAGCTTTGAAGGCATTTATATGTGAAATGTCGTGTGATTCAGTTGTGATAAGGAAAAAGGACTCAGCTTTTATAACTGATGACAGTTAGAATTCGTGGAAAAAGAAAAAGGCATTATTGAATGCATAGAATCTTAGGGTTAACAATAATTGCTCCATTAGCTGTATGGCTCCACTCCTATTTGTACAAGCCATGCGACGTCCTATTTGCTTTAAAATATGTACTACTCTGTCCGCTTTGTTAACCGAAATCTTTCGAAAAAAGACATGTCTTCGTACTTTTTAAGATATCGGTTACGTGCTCTATTTATTTTAGGCCGTCTTCTTATTTCATTATCAGAACAGTTACTTGAGTCCCAAAGTAGATTCATTTCGAAATAATTTCGTTTGGATTTTGACAAGTCAATTTGTTTTTTGCATATTGATTTAGGTTAGGTACCGTTATAAAGTGGACTTTACCGCCATAAATGCCAGAATTCGGCATTTTATGAACTACTATGAAACCCAATTATGAATTAAAGGATGCTTTTCGGTTTAAAGTCTCCTTTAAAAATGATTACGAAACCATCCCTTAGTCTTATAAATCCAGGATCTACTTCCTCATATTTATTTATAAGTTCTTGGTACATCGTTCACGGTTTTCTTTGTTTTTGATTTAATAAAGCTGGGAAAATACTTATATAGTTCAATTCCGTGTGCAATTCACGGGACCATAGCCACAAGACCAAAGACATGATGCACAGAGATACAGAATTTTGGAAATAGACTCACGAAAAGACTCAATTTGTGAACAACTGGGGTGAAGTTGTATGCCTGAACATGTGTTTACACTTTCCGTTTCATCTGATCAGTTATCTTAAAAGTGGTCCGTTTTATATGATAGGATTTGACCTATCCGACAAAACGTACTGAAAGTCCTAACGTATAAACCCTCTTTTTTACTATCCTTCATAAAAATTGTATAAAAAACATGGAATAAATTACTATTGACGTAAACAAGAATTTTTGAATTAACAAATTAATTGTTTCAACTCTGACTATGTTGAATCTTAACATAATTATTAAATGAAATCAACAAATTCCATAACAGAAATATAACGTATATTACTCGACCGGTTCCATAAATAGAGATTTAATATTTTTATAAGATTTTTAATATTTTAGTTTTTGAAGCCATAACCTGTGAACGACGTTACACGTTAAACGTTATTTTGTTTTGTGTTGTGTGTAACTAACCTCAAATTTTCTGTTTGCTTAATTTGATTTGTATAAATGAATTATGGATAATTTGGAAAATATAATTAGACGTCGAAATGATTAAGGTCTAATAGTCCACAACTTGATAAGGGGCGCTATTCTTCACGATATTTTCGACCCACCCATTTTGGAACCCCCAAGGCCTCTTCTTAATTTTCATGAAATTGATGCGGGGGATGCAGAAGTGAGCTTTAGATCACAAAAATCATCGACTCCAAAAACATAAACTGAGAATTATATTTTGACTTTTGACAGCATACAGCAGGCAAAATTGACGTTGGAAGTCGTCGTTGTCAAGTTAAAACAAACAAAGATGTTTATAGTACATTTTAAGTAAAGTTCATATAATACCCTTCTTGGTGTGCGTCATTGATTGTTAATGTCTTTCTAACACATTACGTTGGAAGAAATGGAAAAAAAGGCAGGTCTGTGATTAATCCTAATCAAAATATCACAATAATGAACCGTTTAAACGTAGTACAAACGTTAACCCTAATCTTTGACATACAAAAATTTGATTGGTTGATGTTTAGATTACGCGCAAACGCGACCTATCAATCGGGCGAAATTACATCGTTCAAAATACTATGCAGACGTTCCTTTCGTAGCGGCAATGTGTCTTACGTATTTTTCCAATGTCCAACTGATAGTTCTCGTCAGGTCTGTACTTTGTTGTTTACGGTAAATTATTATTTATGAAAAGTGAGTATTGATCTTATTGTTAGCATTTTATTTATTCAAATGCAGGACTATATTTACTAATATTAAATTATTTTAATATGTAAATTAAATATACAATTTGTTTTATTTTGCAGTGTTTTCATATCCCAAGTATTATTAATTTCATAGCCTTTTCGAATTTGGCTGAATACGATCCTGATGATTTTATGGATCAAATTAAAGGTTAGCTATATGTCAAAATAACAAATTAAATATCGACATACCCAAAACCCGGATATACGTCACAAACGATGACGCACACCAAAAAGGCTGTTATATGAACTATATTAAAATCTATGATTTAAAATTATTTCTGTATAGTTTTAATGCATTTTAAATAGTTTTCCATATTTTTTCTTTTATTCAACAAAATGAACATAATGCAATCGGCAATTATGTTAAAACCTTTCCGCTTAATAAGGTTTCGTTTATTTCGACGTAAATAACGGAATACGTTATGGCTTATTAAGGTGATCGGTTATTTTTTACTATTGCGCATGAGCAAAATAACCGATAACGTATAACGTTGATTAAATAAGTGGCTAAAAATCTCTCTATTAACATTTGCATCGTCATTATTTCTGGTGTGGAATTTCTTATTTATTGATTTTATTCAATAATTTTTTAATTATTAGTTTGAAAGTAAATACCCATTCAATTTTCTTGCATTACGAATTATTGATAATTCTTCTTCATTTTGTTACAGGTGGAAACAGGAATCTTGAAGTTAGTCCATTAGAAGTTTTCTTCTTCTTCACAAAGCGTTGCAAAGAAAAGCTACACATCATTCTATGTTTCAGTCCTGTAGGGTCAGCCTTTAGAAACAGACTTAGGCTATTCCCTTCCTTGATAAATTGTTGTACTATAGATTGGTTCGAAGACTGGCCTGAACAAGCACTAGAAGAAGTTGCTCATACGTGGATGGAAGATATAAATCTATCAGGTTTGATCTCATAATGGGGCTAAGTTAATTCGTATATGCTTTTTTACTTCTATAAAATATCTACTAGATAGTGCTTCTTATTATTCTGTTCTCTGATGATTTCATCCTAAGGTAGTTATTGAATCATAACTGTTCAATGGACTGCAATTGCGATGCAATTTCGAAAGCTGTACTGATACAATAACAGAAAGAATACTCGTCAATCGTTATTTACAATAACTATGAACATCCCACTAAATATACAGTGTGTCCATGAAGTATAGATCAAAGTCGATATAGCCTATACGAAAGGTTCGAAAAATCTGAAACTTGAATTTTAATGTTTCATATTCTACATCAAAATCCAAAATTTCAACATACAGGATAGTTAATATGAACACGTCATCGACCATTTTTTAAAAATTGTAACACTCAGTATTTGGTTAGGTTATGTTAGGTTAGGTAAGGTTAGGTCATTGATAATGAGCTGGTTCCAAAAAGGTATACTACTTGGGGTTTAATCGGGCAGAATTTGAAAGATAGGTGCTAATAACAATTAAATATTTCTTATCAAATGCAAAAAGTAGCAGGATAGTTTTTTGTGAAAGGTCATCATTTTTATTGATGTTCAGTAACAGTTGAATAGTAAAATAATTGCTGTATTAATTCGTGGAAGTGAATAATTCAACTCAGTAAAAGAATAGGAATGAAAAGAGTTAGACATCGAAGATAATAGATTTAATAGAATTTTGCTGAGAAGCCGCCAACCAAAAAATTTAAACGCAAGCCGTAGAGAGTAGTTTTGCTGAGAAGCCAACCAAAAAAAATTCAACTTTTTGCTGAAAAGCCAACCAACAGTGTGTGTTTTTGACGACAAACAAAGGTGAGTTTTTAACTTTTTTTTTATAAAAGCAGTAATTGTTTCCGCGTCGTCAGTTATCGTCAAATTTTATATGATTTCATTTTCTTTGTAGTTTTTTTGCTGAGAAGCGTGCGCGCCAAGTTGCAGAGGACCAAAAATTTGCTGTGCTTTTTGCCAAAAAAAACAAAAAAAGGTGAGTATTTTTAAATTAACAGCAGTGATTGTTTCCGCGTTTTTTGAAACTATCGTCAAATTTTATATGATTTCATTTCCGGCTCCTATCCATTTTATAGTACATTTTTAAAAACAGAGGAATTAGATTGTCCAATGGAATTATCAAAAATAGCCAAATTTGAAAAACTTAATGATATTTCTGTGAACGTTTACGCTTTAGAACTCATTGAGATGGAAAAGAAATCATTTTATGTAGTAGTACCAACTAGATTGACAAACAATAAGTTGGATAAACATGTAAATTTACCTTTAATTCAAAACAAATATCATCCAAAATTGAATGTATCAAGAGTAGCTTCCACACAGTTAAACAAATATAATGGCAAAAAATTTATTTGTGTAGATGCCTTAATTATTTTCACACAAAAGATAAATTAACATAAAAAGATAAATTAAAATGAACATGAAAAATTGTGCAATGAATTGAATAAATATAAAATGAGTGTACCTAAATATAGCCATGTAGAATTTAAAAATTTCACATATCAACAAACGGCTCCGTTTGTCGTTTATGCTGATTTTGAGAGCCAATTGGAAAAATTTACCGACCCTTGTCAATCTGCAACAAATAAATATCAGAAACATGTTTCATACAGTGCTGGCTACTATGTTAAGTGTTCTTAAGACAATAGTCTTTCTTATTTGACAACATTTTGATATTAAAACGTTGGGGGAATATGCGGACTTATATTTAAAAACAGATATTTCACTTCTTGCGGATGTGTTCGAGCAGTTTCGCAAAAAATGTTTTTCGATATACGGTCTAGACACTGCATGGTACTACACTATGCCCGGCTATTCGTGGGATTGCATGCTCAAATACACTCGATGTAAATTGGAGATACTTATGGATCTAGACATGGTGCTGTTTTTGGAAAACGCCATAAGAGGAGGAATTTCTGTTTGCAGCAAACTATTTTCAAAAGCTAACAATAAATACATGCCAGAATATGATCACACAAAACCCTCGACGTACCTCATGCATTTTGACATAAACAATTTATACGGCAAAGCTATGAGTGAACTACTACCCTACGAGAAGTTCGGATGGATAGATGATTTTGCAAATTTTGACGTTATGTCAATACCCGACGAATCTGAAGAAGGGTACGTTCTTCAGGTTGATTTATCATATCCGCAAGAACTGCATGACAAACCAAGGACTTTCCATTTGCACTTGAACACAGCATACTCCCTGGGAGTGCTTAATTACCGAAATTGATGACAAATCTCACAGATAAAAAAGAATATACAGTTCAATACAGAAACTTGAAACACATGTTAGACAATGGTTTAATTTTAACTAAAATACATAATATTTTGAAGTTTCGACAGGCAGCTTGGCTGAAGCCCTACATCGAGCTAAATACGCGACAGCAGCCAATGATTACTTTGAAAAGAACGTTTTCAAGTTAATGAATAATCCTGTGTTTGGTAAAAAAATGGAAAATATACGCAAGCAGTTAAGTTAGTAAAATCATGGGGGCCGTTATGGGGCTAAAATTTCAATTTCGAGTTTTCGATTTCATAACCGCACAATTTTGGAGGAAGTTTTGGTGGTTATCGAACTAAAAAAGGCAGAAATTATTTTTAATAAACTCCTGTACATAGATACAATACTAGATTTATCTAAAAATTTTATGTACAATTTCCATTACAATTACATGTTGCCAAAAATGGATCCAGATCGTTGTAAAATAATGTATATGGACACAGATAGTTTTATCCTCGAATTGCGATGTAATGATGCTTATGTGGAGGTGATAAAGGCAGATTTATGTCAATTTGACAAGTTAATAACAAAGTTTTAGGTTCAACGAAAATAATGGAAAAATTATGACTCATTTCGTAGGTCTTCGCTCCAAAATGTATAGTTACAAGGTTCAGGGTGGTAAAGTTGTTAATTAATCCAAAGGCGTTAAATATAATGTTGTTAAAAATAAAATTACGTTTGATGACTATGTGGAATGTTTGAGAGAATGGAAAAATAAAATAACCACACAACGCTGCATTAGGTCATTTGGACATAATGTCTATAGTGTAGAGCAATCAAAAATCGGTTTGAGTCCTTATGACGATAAACGCTATTTAATACCAAATAGTTTCGATGTGCTACCCTGGGGGCATTCAAAAATTTAATTTCATTGTTGTAGATGGCGCAGCAGCAGTAGCAATATTATCATATTAGCTAATTTTATGAATGAGTCACCGTTCCATGGTCAATGACATGTAATATTGCAAGAAGATTCTCATACTGGAAATGGAAATCAATGAATGTTCTACCTCAAAATCAGCCTTACCATTATCCTTTGGAGTCTATCGATTGTAGTATATATATATCGATACCTAGAAGAAATACTGTGCTATACTGAAAAATTGGGAACATGATCACGACGAGGATGAATATTGTTTATGGGATTCATATTATAGAATTTTCAATTATAAAATGAACGTTTGCAAGCATTGTTTTGAAATTTTATTAGAAGCTCACCAGAGCAAAGATAAATCATTATTAGCGGGATTTGATAATTTTCATGAAACAACATATCAAGATTCTCTTCTCACAGATAAATATCAAGCTCATTTCTATTAGTGCCAAAGCTGCTATCATGAAGTGCTGTTTACAGTTGAAATCAGCGAATCCTACCCCCCTAAAAGTTACAGATTTATGGATTCTGAGGATAGTGATACTGAACATGATAAATCTCCATGATGCAAAATTTTTCTTTCAAGTGAATCCGCCACATTTAATTAACAAACTTCCGAGAGCCGTAATATATAATTGACTAAAATATATGACTTCCCTTTGTGCGTATAGCTTTAAATGTATTTTTCTTAAAAAATGTATGATACTGTACATGATTCCTAGATGCAAAATTTTTTGTATTTCGCTTTCTCTATATTGCTTTCTCTATATTTCTTTTTTATTATATTATTTCAATAGTTTTTTTTGGTCGTCGGTTGGGAAGGGGAAGAAAACACACACACACACACACACACACACACACACACACACACACACACACACACACACACACACACACACACACACACACACACACACACACACACACACACACACACACACACACACACACACACACACACACACACACACACACACACACACACACACACACACACACACACACACACACACACACACACACACACACACACACACACACACACACACACACACACACACACACACACACACACACACACACACACACACACACACACACACACACACACACACACACACACACACACACACACACACACACACACACACACACACACACACACACACACACACACACACACACACACACACACACACACACACACACACACACACACACACACACACACACACACACACACACACACACACACACACACACACACACACACACACACACACACACACACACACACACACACACACACACACACACACACACACACACACACACACACACACACACACACACACACACACACACACACACACACACACACACACACACACACACACACACACACACACACACACACACACACACACACACACACACACACACACACACACACACACACACACACACACACACACACACACACACACACACACACACACACACACACACACACACACACACACACACACACACACACACACACACACACACACACACACACACACACACACACACACACACACACACACACACACACACACACACACACACACACACACACACACACACACACACACACACACACACACACACACACACACACACACACACACACACACACACACACACACACACACACACACACACACACACACACACACACACACACACACACACACACACACACACACACACACACACACACACACACACACACACACACACACACACACACACACACACACACACACACACACACACACACACACACACACACACACACACACACACACACACACACACACACACACACACACACACACACACACACACACACACACACACACACACACACACACACACACACACACACACACACACACACACACACACACACACACACACACACACACACACACACACACACACACACACACACACACACACACACACACACACACACACACACACACACACACACACACACACACACACACACACACACACACACACACACACACACACACACACACACACACACACACACACACACACACACACACACACACACACACACACACACACACACACACACACACACACACACACACACACACACACACACACACACACACACACACACACACACACACACACACACACACACACACACACACACACACACACACACACACACACACACACACACACACACACACACACACACACACACACACACACACACACACACACACACACACACACACACACACACACACACACACACACACACACACACACACACACACACACACACACACACACACACACACACACACACACACACACACACACACACACACACACACACACACACACACACACACACACACACACACACACACACACACACACACACACACACACACACACACACACACACACACACACACACACACACACACACACACACACACACACACACACACACACACACACACACACACACACACACACACACACACACACACACACACACACACACACACACACACACACACACACACACACACACACACACACACACACACACACACACACACACACACACACACACACACACACACACACACACACACACACACACACACACACACACACACACACACACACACACACACACACACACACACACACACACACACACACACACACACACACACACACACACACACACACACACACACACACACACACACACACACACACACACACACACACACACACACACACACACACACACACACACACACACACACACACACACACACACACACACACACACACACACACACACACACACACACACACACACACACACACACACACACACACACACACACACACACACACACACACACACACACACACACACACACACACACACACACACACACACACACACACACACACACACACACACACACACACACACACACACACACACACACACACACACACACACACACACACACACACACACACACACACACACACACACACGTACACACCGGGAAATCATTGTGCGGCCACTTGACACTGACGTGAATTGTGGGGACAATGGAATTTCGACATGTACCCTGTGTGGAATTTTCCAATCTATATATAGCTATTTGAATTATTTATAAACACTCCTTCTTTCACCACCTTTGATGCTAACAGACTTAGGGGGTCAGTCCTCTTAAAGATAGATATGGTTACATACTACGGTATAACGCCTTATGCGGCCATACACACTTCCTTACACACTTTTATGTCAAGGTCACGCTTTTTTTAGCGAATTAAGATATTACCAACATAATGGGGTCATACACATACATTGTTGTCACATCATTTGAATTTCGCAACTACCTTTCCTGAAAATAATAATACTTGAAGGTTTATGAATTATTAGACTTTATATGGATTAACAGTTTTGAAAACTAACTTGGAAGATACTAGTAGACCCGACAGACGTTGTCCTGTCCTAACATTGTCTTGTCAAGCGATCGTTTTGTGCCCGCTGAGTGGAGTGTCAGAGTAACTTGTTCATTTCAAACTTAGGATACCTATACAGAAACTGTCCGGTCCAGCCGTTCTCGAGTTAAAAGTGTTCCAACAAACTCGACTAAATAAGATATTATACACGCGGTCGTTCTCTGCCCGTTGAGTGGAGTGTCAGAGTAGCTTTTGTTTATTTCATACTTCTATAAATGTCATCCTTACAATTAGCTGATCTCCAAGTAACGATATAGTCCAGTAACACGTGTTTCATGAAGTGTTTGATGCACCTTGAAATTTTGTGCCATAGTATCGACCGGATAGATGAGCAGGTAAGTAAGTGAATTTACTGTTTGGACCCTTACTTTGTGGAATCTATTCATATTACTTTTTCAAATGAAACTAAGTTTTTCTAATTAATTCCACTATTTAATGAAGAAATTATGAAAACTAAGATATTGATAAATATTTCGATATTGACATATTATATATACAGAGTGTTTCCAAATTCATGCGACAAAATTCAGGATGTGATTGCTCGTATAAAATTAAGATGGGTCTTTCCTATAACAAAATTTCCTCAGCCCACCCCTTTCCGAGATATCACCTTTAAAAGGTGGTGACTAAAATTGAGTTTTTATTTTCCTTCCAAAATTTCAGTAAAGCTAGAAACTTGAAATTCTGTAATTTTCGTGCACTCGCAATGGACTAGCCACGGGTATTTTTTCAATATTCCTGTTACATTATACGGGGGTGAAATTAGCAACCCTTACTTTATTTCATATCAAAACTTTTTTTCGAAATGAAGTTTTATGAAATAAAATTTAACTTAAAATCCTTGTTATATTTAAAAAAAAATTTCATTCTTAATTTTTTTTCCAAAACCAATAGCTGCAGAGAAAAAAATAAACACCATAATTTATAATTTTTTTAATATTGAAAATATTGAAAAAATACCCGTGGTTAGTCCTTTGCAAGTGCACGAAAATTACAGAGTTTCAAGTTTCTAGGTTTACTGAAATTTTAGGAAAAAAATAAAAACTCAATTTTAGTCACCACCTTTTAAGGGTGATATATCGGAAAGGGGTGGGGTGAGGAAATTTTGTTATAGGAAAGACCCATCTCAATTTCATACGAGCAATCACCTCCTGAATTTTGTCGCATGAATTTAGAAACACCCTGTATATATTATATTATACATATTCTGACGATGATATGTCAATATCGAAATAATTATCAATATCTTAGAGTTTTCATAATTTTTTCATTAAATAGTGGAATTAATTAGAAACACTTATTTTCATTTAAAAAAGTAAGGTAAGCAAGTGTTTGCTTGTCCTACCTGGGGACACCAGGTCTGCGCATAGGAGAAAGAAATTAAAAAATTTTGCCCAAAGAAAGTGTTTGTTTCGGAGGCCAGCAAACAGAAATCTAAATTTAAAATCACATAAAATACAAAAATTAATAGGGCAGACACTTTTGAGGGGATTAACATTCAATAAAAACACCCTCAAGCTGTTTTTTTTTAAATACAAAATAAAGTGTTTGATTCACGTTGACATTTTAACATATAATAAAAAATAATTACAAAAAGGCAGACACTTTTTTTGGGGTTTAATGATCGGAAAACTTGAAAATAAATATTAAATAGAAAGAGATAGGCAGCGCGTAGTCATGGATGTGAGTGAGAGCACCGATTACCGTCCAAGCTACGGTCTTTCCCTGCGCTCTCATTGGCTTTTGTTCACATGTTCTTGTACAGCTGTACTGACTACACATTTTTAAATTAAATTCTGGAGTAACATAAAAAATATGTTTATTTTTATTAATAACTCATTTTTAAATTTTTAATCTCTCAAGATAATTGAATACTACAATAATAATAATGAAATATATAGCATTTATAGTTTATCACATTTAAGAACAAAATAATCAGTGCTTGGGGTTATTATGAAAAATCCTATGATTAGTGTTGATGAGAAATTTTATTCATTTATTATAGTTATGAAAAATATAGGAAATACGCGTAGACTTAATTAAAAATTAAAATATATTTTTAATTTTCGCCTTCTTGTTTTCTAAAAATGGTAGTCAGTACTTTGTCAGTATCAACTGACCAGAGATCACCTACCTAAGTACAGATGGACAAGAACACGTGACCAACAGCCAATGAGAGCGTAGAGAAAGACCGTTGCTAGGCCGGTAATCGGTGCTCTCACTCACATCCACGACTACGCGCTGCCTATCTCTTTCTATTGAAATTAATATTTATTTTCAAGTTTTCCGATAATTAAACCCCAAAAAAGTGTCTGCCTTTTTCTAATTATTTTTCATTATATGAAATTAAGACGCTGTTAAAATGTCAACGTGAATCAAACACTTTATTTTGTATTAAAAAAAACAAATTGAGGGTGTTTTTATTAAATGTTAACCCCCTCAAAAGTGTCTGCCTTATTAATTTTTGTATTTTATGTGATTTTAAATTTAGATATCTGTTTGCTGGCCTCTGAAACAAACACTTTTTTTGGGCAAAATATTTTTACACCTTTCATGCGCAGTACCTGGTGTTCCCAGGTAGGGCAAGCCAACATTTCCTTACCTGCTCATTTATCCAGTCGATACTATGGCACAAAATTTCAAGGTGCATCAAACACGTGTTACTAGCTCTCCGACTAATACCTACACAAAAATTTTAGTTTACCGCCATTTTTTGTCAAAAGTAGAATTTTTTAAAATATTTTTTACCCGCTGAGTGGAGTGTCAGAGTAGCTTTTGTTATTTCAAACTTAACGATACCTACACAGAAACTTTGAATTTTAATTTACCGCCATTTTTTGTTCAAAGTAGAACTTTTTTAAATAATTTTTTTTATAAATGCCATCCTTACAATTAGCTAATCTCCAAGTAATGATACAAAAATTATATTATTATATTATATTTTAATTCCCGCCATTTTTTGTCCAAAGTAAAATTTTTGTAAGTAATGTTTTTTCCCATGGGAACGGGATAAAAAGTATCCTATGTCCGTCTCCCGGTTCTAAGCTACTTCCCCACCAATTTTCAGCCAAATCGGTTCAGCCGTTCTTGAGTAATAAAAAGTGTAACTAACACGACTTTCTTTTATATATGTATAGATGATATGGCAGTTCACGTTTTTTATTTATTTTTATAACCAAATTAGTAAGTTAAAGTTTTTCCAACAAATAATATGTTGCATTCATTAAGTACGAGGTATAGAGAGGATAATATGCCGTCCCTCGGAAGGGACATAAAGCCGGTGGATGTTGGGTTTGTTAAAGTTACCTATTTCTAATGATTGCGACAGCGAGGTTGTTACTACTATATAAATATGATTCGAATCCCTTCAAAGACGAAATTTTTAAATTTTTGCTAATTTTTGTTTGATCCCTATTTTTCACTAAAATAATTACCAATTTCGATTTGAATTTGCCTAGGTGCAGTACCCAAGTAAGATTATTCAAATACTGCAACGACTAGGGATGATTTATTATTTAAAAGAATAAATCAATTCCATACAGAATTATTAGAAACCTAACACGTTTCAATTTTATTATATTCAGTTAATTATTGTATATTAAACATGCGTTTCCCCTGTATTAAACTGAAAGTGTACATTTTTCTGATTTTTATAACTTGCTTTTGAGGCACCGCATTAGCTGTATTTTATTAGTTTTCGGTTGTAAACAGGATCGCGGTCGGTCGGGAACAAAAAACTATGAACAATACCCACATTGTGGGGTCTTCGTAAACACACCGAAGCAGGTGTCTTTTTTAATCGACCTTCGACCAGAAACAACTAATCAGGGACAGCCAAGTACATGGGCCTAAATACTTTATCTACAACTGTTTCACAGACCAAGTTTGCATGGTCAGGATGGAAAAAAATTTTATCCACATATATTGACGTTGCAAACTTGGTTTCTGAAGCGACTGTAGATAAATATTGAGTATCTTTCAATTTATTATGAAATTTTTTTAACCCTGCGTTTCATTATTCATATTTTAAATATGGAAATTAGAGGCTTGTTGCCTGTTCATAATGGAGGTGAATATGATAGAGATTTTAATTACGAAATACATTTTGTAGTCAATGGCAACTCATAACTTTTTAGAGAAGTGTGTATCCTGTACAAATGATTTACCTTTGAAAGTTATGTCGTAAAAAATTGCATTATTTTAAAAATAAGTATATTTAGAACTAGAAATTAATGATGCCACTAAAAAATTTGATAGGCTGTTGCTAAAATGCTATTCTTTAACTTTTTCCATTTTTGTTCTGTTTCCCTCTTCTTCTTGTGATTTTTCATTAAGTGCTTTCTTGTAGTTTTGGTTCGAGTGTTCCTCTTTTTAGTTTTTCAGTATTTCATTGTTTCTTCTGTTCTGTCCCTTTATTTATTTATCTTCATTTACATTTGATTACTTTCAAAAATTTGTCAGAGTCTACATTTGCTCCCCTAAATGATCCAGTATCTTCTACCATGCATAACCATTTTATTGTTTAATGCATTGCCTATTTGGTTGCCTTACTTTGAGCCTGGTTTCACCCAGGTTATTATATGTTCTCTTTTGTATCTGAATTTGGTGCTTATAATTCCGATTCATTCTCGTTTGTCAGGGATTGTATTTTCTTGTCGGCTACCATGTCATTGTATTCCTCTTTTCCGATTGGTGCATTACACCTATAACTAACTTTGTATCAATTCTTGGGATGTTTTCTTATACATCTTCTTTATCTTCTTCCTTTGCGTCAACCGTAGGTGCGTAGTAGTTACTATCTTGTTTATTTTTTGTTATTATTGACAGTCTGCTGTTTGCAGCTTGAAGGAGCAATATTTTTATCTCCAATTCTTTTATTCAATTTTTCCATACTTTTTTCTCCTGAATAAGAGAGTGTATGTTCTTCCTTCTCCACCTTCCCCTCTTCTTTCCACCTTATTGCTTGTAGGGCTATCATCTATATATATATATATATATATATATATATATATATATATAAAAATATCGGGGATTGCATTTATAACTACTGGCTGCAATCCCCGATATTTAAAAATATTTAGTATATATATATATCCCGAGAAGTAGTTGTTGCTTCTTAGTAAAGGGTTTGTCCTTCGAAAAATATTTTTCAAATTTTGTGAAGCGATATAATATATAGTATTGAACTATTAACTTTGACGTTTATATGTTTTCATTTCAATTGCTATTTCTTTCATTTTCCCTGGCTTTAACATTGTCCTTATATTCCATGTACCTATTCTTATCTTATCACTATTCCTGCATTTCCTGTTTTCTTTTGTTATTTTAATGTTTGTTCTGCAGCTATTGTCGTTTAAGTTTTTCCCTATAATATTATTGATACTGACTGCTCTATTTCTATTGATATTATTATATTTTTCCTCCCCATTATGGTTACTGACGTTATTGCTAGTTATAATTTAATTTAATATAATAATATATATAAATATACTTGGTTTGCTGATTTTTTTGAACGTCTTGAAAATTTAGGCATACATCTCTGGTGATGTCTACAACCTTCGTTAACGATATTTTTTCAGCTCTAAGGATAAATGTATATCGAAAATATGCGACGTAATCACTAGATGGTCATTACAAAAGAGATAAAACCGACAAGTAAAAAAGATAGTTTTGGAAGGTTGCATTACCACAACTTACATCTGGACTGTTAGGAACAATTTATATTTTGGTGAAGACCATTATAATTATGATTACATAACATTCATTTTTTCAATACACTTTTTATTTTAAATTTTATACTCAGAATATTCCTATTGCTATTGTGTTCAACAGACCCATTTAAGGTTGATTATGTATGGGCCATAGATTCCTAATAAACAAAAGTGTCTGGGCCGACACGTACATTATTCAAATACGCAAGGACTTCCTATTCAACATTCAATAGTTACAAGCAACTACTGAAGTGGCAACACCGCGCTGTACCATAAAGTAAAATAACGTATTCACAACTTCTAAATATTTCGACTTGTCCCATAAGGTAGGTTATAATCCGTGTAAAAAAGTTCGCCGAATGAAGAGGTTGAAGAGGGCAGCACTTGCTGATCAACTACTTTGACCACACAATGTTCGCTCCAATCTCATCGATTAACACACATTTTCGCACAACCTATAACAGCATTTTTGGGGTCAATGTAATAAAGTAGGTACCATTCGAATCAGCATAACGTGTAGAATGCATTAAAGTGGTTTTTAAATTGTGGGGTCCCAAAAATGGCCACACAATTCAGGATGGCCACACTACTACAGTGTAAATCATGTACATGGCCACATAGTGATTTCCCGACAAACGCACACACACACACACACACACACACACACACACACACACACACACACACACACACACACACACACACACACACACACACACACACACACACACACACACACACACACACACACACACACACACACACACACACACACACACACACACACACACACACACACACACACACACACACACACACACACACACACACACACACACACACACACACACACACACACACACACACACACACACACACACACACACACACACACACACACACACACACACACACACACACACACACACACACACACACACACACACACACACACACACACACACACACACACACACACACACACACACACACACACACACACACACACACACACACACACACACACACACACACACACACACACACACACACACACACACACACACACACACACACACACACACACACACACACACACACACACACACACACACACACACACACACACACACACACACACACACACACACACACACACACACACACACACACACACACACACACACACACACACACACACACACACACACACACACACACACACACACACACACACACACACACACACACACACACACACACACACACACACACACACACACACACACACACACACACACACACACACACACACACACACACACACACACACACACACACACACACACACACACACACACACACACACACACACACACACACACACACACACACACACACACACACACACACACACACACACACACACACACACACACACACACACACACACACACACACACACACACACACACACACACACACACACACACACACACACACACACACACACACACACACACACACACACACACACACACACACACACACACACACACACACACACACACACACACACACACACACACACACACACACACACACACACACACACACACACACACACACACACACACACACACACACACACACACACACACACACACACACACACACACACACACACACACACACACACACACACACACACACACACACACACACACACACACACACACACACACACACACACACACACACACACACACACACACACACACACACACACACACACACACACACACACACACACACACACACACACACACACACACACACACACACACACACACACACACACACACACACACACACACACACACACACACACACACACACACACACACACACACACACACACACACACACACACACACACACACACACACACACACACACACACACACACACACACACACACACACACACACACACACACACACACACACACACACACACACACACACACACACACACACACACACACACACACACACACACACACACACACACACACACACACACACACACACACACACACACACACACACACACACACACACACACACACACACACACACACACACACACACACACACACACACACACACACACACACACACACACACACACACACACACACACACACACACACACACACACACACACACACACACACACACACACACACACACACACACACACACACACACACACACACACACACACACACACACACACACACACACACACACACACACACACACACACACACACACACACACACACACACACACACACACACACACACACACACACACACACACACACACACACACACACACACACACACACACACACACACACACACACACACACACACACACACACACACACACACACACACACACACACACACACACACACACACACACACACACACACACACACACACACACACACACACACACACACACACACACACACACACACACACACACACACACACACACACACACACACACACACACACACACACACACACACACACACACACACACACACACACACACACACACACACACACACACACACACACACACACACACACACACACACACACACACACACACACACACACACACACACACACACACACACACACACACACACACACACACACACACACACACACACACACACACACACACACACACACACACACACACACACACACACACACACACACACACACACACACACACACACACACACACACACACACACACACACACACACACACACACACACACACACACACACACACACACACACACACACACACACACACACACACACACACACACACACACACACACACACACACACAATTTTCAGAGATGATATTTTTACAGAAATCCAAAACATTATAATAATATTGACAAAAATTTAAAGTTTCTAAATACGTTGTATAATCAAATTATTTAATTTTAAAATTTGGGATACTTTTTCTTCATCCGTGTAATGGGGTAGTACACTCCACATGGAATCGAATCAGGTTTGAACTCGTCTACGGCCATCTGTTGCGACATTATTGAATTAAAGGTGTGCCATTCGTAAGTGCTGAAAAATATTTTACTGAACTTGAGCTGCTGAGATGGAATAACAGCAGGCGTGAATGATCTTGCCGTACTAATTCTGCATTTTACTTCATAACCAGAAATTGAATATTGTGTTGAAAGCAGGTACACATTTTCAAACTTTGCAGCAAACTCATAGTTTTTCAAAATTCTATCCAGCTCTGCAGTATAGTTATTATCACTACTACTACTATCGTCACCACTACTGACATCTTGATAACTCATGCTGCTAACTGAGTTTGAGATCTGAAGCTCACTCCAATTTATAGCCTCTCTCATTGTGTGGCCTTTTACGTTATAAAACATCAATTCCATCAATCCGTCTATTATACTTCCTGTCTAAGCCTAACCATTTCACGAATATTTTCTTGCCTTTACGTCTAAGAACTTTTTCACCAAGTAAACGTCTGGATTCGATGTTTTCTGTAGTTTTTCATCATAGAAGCAGCCGCTGCTTGGTGTGCCTTGCATGTCTTCAAATAAATACGTAGCAGGAATGGTAATTTTAACTTTGGTGATTTTGAATGGTTCTGTAGTCCAATTGGGTGTATATCCTTTTTCAAAGACATGTTTTGCCTTGGATATGCGCACAATATCACCAACTTTAAATTTTCGCGGGCCGGCTATCTTTAAAAGACTATAGGTGTTATTCAAAATACATTTTTAGTTGGATTTGTTGACTTGAGAAGGCTTATATTTTGTTGTAGAATGTTTTGTATTGTTATAGTTTTGAGTAATTTCAGGTAGAATGTCTATCCATTTGTGGGTGCCATTTAAACTGAAATACTTGTAGAGTTTCGATTTTAGCGTTCTTATAACACGCTCGGCCATAGAAGCTTTTATTGTACTAAATACGCTATAATGATTTATGCCGTGTTTTCTCATTAAATTTTGAAATTTGCTGTTGTAAAATTCCTTCCCCTGATCAGATTGCAGATTTTTTGGTATTCGTCTAGTATGAGCGAGAATGCTCGAGTGATTTTCTCTCCGGTCTTCGTCTTTAGTGGGCGTGTCCACACAAACTTTGAAAAACAATCAATTACGACTAGTATCATTTTATGATTCCTATTTTGTGGAGCAAAATTTCTCATCTCCTCGAGATCCATATGCCAAAGTTCGTCAAGGCCCTTAATAGTAGTGCGTCTTCGAGGGAATTTTTTCCGTATCAGTTTGTGGAGCTCGTTTACAAGCTTAATTTTTTCTTCAGAATGCATATTATGACTTACTACCAGCTAGCTTCAGCTCCAGACTGCGAATGCGGTTATCGTTATTCAAATTTGAGTCCTTAATGTCTACAATACCTGAAAGGTTACTTTGCAAATCAGAGACGGTTTTGATACTTTCTGCAAATTCTTTTTTCAATTCAAGTATGAGATCAACACACTTGTTTATAGACGCAGAAAATTCCTTTCGAATAAAGACTTCTGCTATGACAATTGCATCGTCAACGTATTTCTTCGTAGCCATATCCCTACCTGCTACAGGGAGATTTCGCGAAATAATGAGGCTCATTTCTTATTTCGTTCAATCCTACTGCTAAATTTCATTAGTTATCATGTCGCAGCTGCTGAGAGTAAACAGCACTAATCACGTGTTTACCTTCCAACCTCCTACGCCTATTGTGCTCGATCCTAAGAATGATTATGAAATAGCTCTACGATCTTTTCATTCTTATCACAGTATACCAAACATTGAAAATTACGCATTTTACTACTACGATACCAATAGCAAGTGGCAAAATTTTAATTTTCTCACTGGATGTTATGAAATTGCAGATCCTGACGCGTTTATCAGTGATAAGTTGGGTGCGAGCAATCTAACTAGACCGGTATTCTCACTAAAACCCAATCACAATACGTTGAAATGTGAAATTTCCAGTAAATACAAAATTTCCTTTATGGATGCTGATAGTCTTGGAAGAATATTGTGATTTTTACCGAAAACACTCGACGCCAACAAAATGCACTCTTCAGATCTCCCCGTCAAAACCATTAAAGTATTCAGTATCCGCTTCGATTGTAACATTGCCTCTGGAGCCTTTGATGCAAACAGACCTGCTCATACTATCTACGAATTCGTCAAACAAGTAGATCCAGGATATACCATTGACGAAATTTCTCATAATTTGCTCTACTTACCTGTTATTCCGCAACGTGAAATAACCAATATCACTGTCATAGCCTTAGACCAAGAAGTAGCACGTGACGTTTGACGTGATACGTGGCGTTTGAAGTAGCACGTGACGTTTGACGTGTCACGTTTTTTCAATCCAAAGCATATTTTCGTTCACCCTGTAGAAATATTATATTGTATGTTATCTTAAAGCTCCCGGTATATCACGAAATTAGTTACTTAGTAATATTACATCATATGTGAGTCGCCCGGTATATAACGACATTTGGGATATCAGACTTCAGCCGGCGGTATCAGTTATTATCACCGAGGCTTCATCCGGTGTGTTGGTTACACTTTAAATAATTTTTATTCTCTAATGACGCTGCTGTTATCAGTAGTAATCACCCAAGGACATTGATAATTGTTCGATAAAAATTTATAACAGATATCGAAAGCTTTTTGCTTGGAAACAGACCGACGCCGCAGGCGGAGTAATTGTTCGAAAAAATTTTATAACAGATTTCGAAAGCTTGTTGCTTGGAAACAGACCGACGCCGCAGGCGGAGGTCTGTTGCCTTTAAGCAACAAGCTTGAGAAAGTTGTTATAAAATTTTTGAGCATTTATCAATGTTCGAGGGTTATTCGAATAGAAGTTTTTTTGCTAATTATAGAAAAAAATACATAGTATATTTGCTTCTGTAATTTAATGAATGTTCTCCTGAGTATTATGACAAAATCGTGACATTTTGAAATAAATCAAAATGTATCCATGGCAACGTACCTAATAGAGTGAAATTTTTTTGCTCCAATGAAATCAGTGGATTTGAGGCTGTTTTCAGTGTAATGTTGTTCTGATTGGTTGTGTTCAATCAAATGACCTCAAATTAACTGATTTCATTGGATATCTACTAGAGCAAAACATTTTCATCGTAAGGGATCTCGATTACGTCACACGCACACGCTGGCGTACGTTTCTTCGCATATTATACACAAGAGAGCTCATGGCCGGGTATGTTAAATGTATTGCTATTGACGCGTAGGATCGCGGTTCGATTCTCAGTCAAGTCGAAATTTTTTTAAAATTAAAATTAGTCGCGCGAAAAATGGCGGACGATGCTGTCTCCTGCATGTAGATGGCGCGCGTGACAAAAAGCATGGAATAAAAATGGCGGCGCGCGCTCTCTCTCACACACTGTTTTCCCTATAGTTGTCGTTGAACTCTCATAGCCCATCTACTCATGCGAATCTTTGTTTTAAAATTCGGTCCTATCATCAGTATCATTTATTGCTAAGTCATTTGTCTGTGGCGCCAAATTATTAGATTCCCGTGATACATCATCTTGGACTGCCGTTTCAAATGGTCTCCAAAAGGCCATTCTAATTAATCACTAATAAATTATAATTGTAAAACTTACCCTAACGTCTACGAAGAAATAAATATTATATTAATAACAATTCACTCAAGCCACTCAATCAACTAACCTTACTTAACCAACAAATAGATATTATATTAATAACACTTTTCTGCCCCAGATTAACTACACTTTTCTACAACACAATTTACTACCGCCAGTGGAAGAACTAAACTCTCTCAACCAACAAATAGATAATTTATTAATAATATTTCTCTACAACACAATTCACGCACACCCCTGGATGAAGTTCCGTGAAGACGTTAAATTTTTTTTCGACGTGGACCGCAATAATAACTGACCGGTTCCTTCGTTATATTATGCCAAATACTGGAGTTGGATTATTTCTTAAATATAAGTAACATACATAAAGTGGTTTTGATAAATTTTTCTTTTTCCAGCAATTTTAAGCGACTTATTTTAATGCTTACTGGTCAATTTATATTATGTATTTTTTGAAAATATTTCCAAACTAGTTTTCTAAGAGCTTACTGAAGTAAGGAGAACATTTGTATAGTGAGCCTAACAATTTTAGAAAATATATCTGACAACATTGCTTTATTTTAATGTCACTACACTGACTTTTGAACAACTATACCACAGCGCTTATATCTAATCATTTAACAAAACACGTTCATCAAGAAATTGATGATCCCTCCGGTAGTGTTACGTTGGGATGAACGCCTCCAATGAAAAATTTATTTTTCGTCATCTGAATCACAAAAAATGTTGTTTATAAATACGATACAACCATTTATATACATAGCTATTATATAATGTGTAAATCATTTTTACTGAAATTTGTATTTTTAGATGAAATCAAAGGTACATCTGTAATTGCATGTAAGTATTTTCACGTCGAAGCCAGAAAGGCATCTGTTGAATTCTACGAAGCAGTTAGTAGAAGAACATATATTACATCTGCCTCATACCTAGAGCTAATTAAATCATTTACTGATTTAACCAATAGAAAACAAGAAGAGATTATGAAGGCCAAAAGAAGATACTTGGGTGGATTAGAGAAGCTTTATCATGCCTCAGTTAGCATAGGTAACCAAAATAAATGTCTTATCATTAGTTTCGCTTGTTTACTTTAACGTGAATATAAAATATAATGTACATCATTTAGGTATTTTATCAAAACAAACTGTCATCTTCGTGAAAAGCCTTGTTTATTTTTCAATCTTCAACTTTCAACCTGTTGTTGATATTGTACCTTGATACATTGATTGATATCTCTTGTAATAAGCTGCCTGCCTTCAAATGTATGCGACTGTCAGTTTATGTACTAAGATCTGTATAGTACAAGTTTTTCCTTAATTTTCAAGTAGCTGAAGTATAAGAAAGCTCCACAAAAATAACAAATGAACACATGAAGAATGTCAGCTGGTTCCACTGTTGTCAGATATATGTAGTTTTACCAAATTTCTAAATAATGAATGTAATTTATATTGTAATATTGTATTTGAAATTGATAATACAAATTTTTGTTAATGTTCATTTTTGTTGACCATTTTATAGGAATATTTTTTTATTTCAGGTGAGATGCAAAAGTCATTGGCAGATCTGCAGCCTCAATTGGAATCTATGAATAATCAAGCTGCTGAAATGCTCAGAAAAATAGAGCATGAAAGTATTACAGTTGAACAAGCTTCTGCTGTAGTAAAACAAGATGAAAAAATAGCTAATAAGCAGGCTGCTCAAGCTCAAGCATTAAAACTAGAATGCGAAGCAGATTTAGCTGAAGCTATGCCGATTTTAGAAGAGGTACTCAATTGATTCATTTATAGATATATTCAGTTTTTTTTTCTAACTATTTCCTGTCGTGATTAAAAATACTATATACCAACTTTATTTAGCCTCTTTTACGTAATTTTATTAAACATGCATGCATGTTAGGAGAAAACAATAAATAGAAGTTTTGACGAAAGTTTACAATAAAATTTAAACAAAAATGTTTAGTGTAAAATGGTTTTTTTTTTAATTTTCATCTTGTGTCGCCGAACTAATGTCCCCCGAGCTGCGCGGTCTGATAATAAGTATAAGTGTACTAGGTAGGTATATATGAAAAAATATACACTGTGTTCATTTGGAAAGGACCCACCCTTAATATTTCAAAAATGGGACATATTAGAAAGAAATGCCGAAACACGTCAACTTTTAACTTGAGGGGGACACTTTTTGGCGCTGATGTCATAAACGTCAGATTCACCCACTCCCTACTGGAGACACCCCTTACATTTTTCCAAATGGCATTAGGTATCAAGTCACACCTCATTTAAAAGGTCTGGTAAATCTCTATTCAATCATTTTGTTTTTCCTTTGATACCAGCCTTCCATTGTTATTTAATCGTTGTTTAAAATTGACTGTTTCCTGAAATTCGAAATATACAATTAATATAAATATTTCTAATCCATTGAACCTAGCGATTAAGTAGGTAGTTTGTGTTGTATTCTCTTAAGAAATAACATTTTGTTAAAAAGGTTTTATTTGAGGTTTTATTGTGTCAAAACTCAGAATTAACAATCCGGTGGTTACACTTATCGACACTGATACTGTAATAGCTCACTTACCGGACTCAAAATGAAGTCAGTAAACTGAAATAATTAATAATAATAATTTATATACTATTATCTTACCTGTCATTTTTGTGCTATTTTTATTTTTATATCTCTTACAGTCTGCTGTTCACTTTTTACTGTTTCAAACTAATCGTACACTTTGTTACTTCACGAGTTTGTCCGTAAATACGGTGCTTACGTTTTTTTCTACTTTGATCACACATCATATAAATTTTCTAGCACCCAACCACTGGTTGGGTGTTTTCTCAAATATGCTTAACCAATAGCCGTCAATATGAACAAATTGATATCTGTATCTCACTTGTGTATATTCTATTAATATTCCAGCTTCTATTTTTAATTAAATTTATTAATTATTCGTCTTATAGACTTATGTCAACTCAGTGTAAACAGCATGTGCTCAGTCAAGTATTGTAATTAATTACCAGTTATATTTTTCACCCCCAGTTCGCATGACTTAACAGTCGCAACGGGACCCTAACTGGGTACCCGGATAATATGGAACAGGGGGGTTAGCGAGTATCCCCAGACTGGATCTATGTAATCCATATGCAAATCATCATCGTCCTCTAGAAGAGCTGCCTCCAATTCGCGATAACTCAAATATCTTCCAGTCATTTTAAAATGTAAATAACTGAATTTCAAAATAAAACCTTTCTCGACACTGAACTGGCTAACAACTGAAATAGTGCTTGTAAAAAATCGGGTAAATCGGTATGGCGCGCGGCGGATGCGTGTTAATCTTACAAGTGCAACAAATTATATGCCTACTGGTCGAAAAAATACGTAAAATAAATTTCTTAAACGACATTTAAACAAAAAGTAGAAATAGATAAGTAGTACTAAAAAAAGTGATCTGGGGTCAGTGTCTAGCCTCCCCGTTCCAGTTGCGACTGTTAATCAGTTTAGTTCCCAATAACATTGTTATAACTTCGTTCCGAAAACTAAAAATATAGTATAACATTGTTTTTAGGCGATTGCAGCTTTGGATACTTTGAAACCTTCCGATATAGTTTTGGTGAAGTCTATGAAAAACCCACCCGAAGTCATAAAGTTGGTGATGGCAGCAGTGTGTATTATCAAAGGTATCAAGCCTGATAGAGTACCAGAACCTGGGACTGGCAGAATGGTAATAGACTTCTGGGGACCAAGTAAAAGGTTTGTTCTCTCAATAGTTCACTTCTCCTTCAAGGATTTTCTGTCAAAACCTGTTTCCCCGTACATTCGTTTGTATAGAAAATTATTTGTAGGTATATTTAAATTTCTATTTGTGCAAAACAACACATCCTTTTATGGATAAAAAATTTTACGTACCATTTATCTAATTATAAAGTAACAATTTTATAGCGTTACTTGATACAGTTGAAGCTAATCATACAGTGCATATTTTGACATTTCTACTATTGATTTGGGTTTTTTTATTTCTTCGAACATGTCTGCCCAATACCTTATTGTATTTTTGCTCGAGCATTTTCATAGGACCCAATCAAGCAGCTTTGAGCTCTGCATTAGTACGGATCACCAATTAGTGATTCTCTTTTACGATCAAGTCTCTCGCATGTACACAGTATTTATGTTTTACTGATTCCGTTTCCTTACCATACAATTTGCACGAAAGGTCTCCGTTGAATAGTTTTAATTTGTTTAGATGTTCCTTTACTGGTGTTTGACCAGCCATGAAAGCTCTGCTGATTCCTGCTCAGTATGAGCAGTTTTGCTGTACGTTTCAGGTGTGGCTCTTCCCATGCATTTGTCTTGGGATGTTTATTCAATAATTTCAATGTTGCTCCCTTATCCGTTCTCCACAGATCCTTGTACAACCGTTTTTGGTATTCCAAGAATCTATATTGTTTAGGCTGTGTGTCCTCTGACCCTAGATACCCTGATGACTTTGTACCAGATCAGCTTGACGTTATCCCGTTCGGCTAATGTCTTCAATTCTTCTATACAATCCCATACTAGTATAGACGTCACGGTCTGGCTTGAGATTGAGTGCCACCTTGCTGTCCGACATGATATGGACCTGATAGCTCTTCTGTTGTTATCTCTCGTGCATTGCAAGATTGCCTATACCTCTGCCTGAAATACGGAAGAACGATTCCTCAGTGCGTGCTTTAGCAGTCACCTGGTTTTTTGGAGTATACCCCCGCTCTAGTGCCATCCAGTGGAACACTCCTTAACTGTTATCCTTCGCGTGCAAACGAAATCCTTGTGATCAGCCAGACAAAGTAAAGCCGCTGGCTGTCTGGATTGAACGAGACCAAACTAGTAAAATAGCAGTTCGAAGTAATTTAGACGAGGACAAATCAGTTTTTCCCAATAACATTGCATTGATTTTAGGACAAACTAGTTCATCCTATCGCTCCTGGGATAGACTAGTTTGGCCTAGGAAAAACCAATTTATCCCAAAATCGGGTTTGTCCGGTAGCATATGCATATCCTCTTCATAGACTCTAAGTTACATATAGACCGGTAGCCCATGACATATGTAGGCTTCATTATTTCGAATGGAAGCCGTTTTCACCATCGAGTTTCGTGTGAAAAACTAGTAGAATTTGGGATATTCCCCAAGACCCAAACTGGATAATCGACGCTACAGTGAACATAGAAAATCTTAGAATTTTCACGTAATTAGAACAATTAACTTATGGATGACGTGTACTTGGATGCACTCCTTGGATACTACTTTATCATCAAAAACTACATGGCATACAAATCCAAGTGATACTAATAAATGGTAAACGTGGCTTAAAAATTGATGAAAAGGTGGGAAAAAACAATTAACTTATAAATGCCGAAGAGAGTTTAGATTTTGTTATCTTAGTAGATGTTAAAAACATTAGTGGAATACATTTTGCAAATATGATGGGAAAGTTATAATTAAGAACAATTATGGATGCTTGTATAAGTAAACATTATCGAATATTCTTCAAATATTCAATGTTTTTGATGTTTTTTTTTGTATAAATTAGTGGCTGCCACGGTTAAAAGGTTGAAATCTATTAATTTTCAGAACAATAAACTAATGGATGCCATTGATTTTTTCATTAATTTTATAGTAAGAAAAAACTGAGAAATACGTGGCATACATTTTCGATGTATAATGGTAATGTAATAACAACAGTTAACTACAGTTTGCCTCTTTATGCAGAGTACATTACTAAAAATACAATGATATACTTATACACGTGTTCAGAGTTCGTAACGTCATATAGGTACATTTTAGCTTCATGGTCCGACCAATTCTTCTATACAGCCAAATGGAATAAATTGGTTAACGAATAAATGAGGGCGTGTTGGGAAAAACGCTAGGATACGTCGATTTGTATTTTTGAATGCGCATTTTTTCCAAAAAAAAAATTGTATAGGATGTGTCATGTGACAGTGGCCATTACCAACTTTCTTATTTTAAATGCAGCCTTCTGTATATTATTTATTTTTTGGATTCTTCAGAAAATTCTAGATATAATTCATGTACAATGTCCTATACCTATCTTCAACTGTTCCGGAAATATTAAGTGTTTTCAGATTTATTACAAAAATTAACATTAAAAAATGAAAATTATTTTATTTCACAAACTCGCTACATTACACTAAAAACCTAATAAGTAATACTGAGTATTTCTTAAAAATGTGAAAAAAACATTTTTTTCAATGTAGGAAATGTTCAAAATGCTCGCCGCGAACGTCTTGGCAACATGCTAATCTGGTATAAAAATGTCTTCTAACGTTACTTAAACTCTCAGGCGTGACTGATCTAATCGCAAGCGAGATTCGTCTTTTTTTAAGTCATCAAAGTTGAGGGGTTTAGTTTTGTATACAATACTTTTGACATATCCCCACAAAAAGAAGTCTAATGGCGTTAGATCAGGAGATCGTGCTGGCCATTCTATCGATCCGCGCCTCCCTATTCACCGATTTGGAAAAATTTGGTTTAGGTACTGCCGGACATTGATTTGGTAATGGGGCGGTGCTCCATCTTGCTGAACCATATTATATTGGCAGGAACTTGTGAGTTTGCTGGATCAGGATATAAGTTTGTCAAAGTTGGCACGACATTACTGTGTAGCAGTTCTAAATATTTATTTCCATGCATTCCCATTAGACAAATAGCAGCAATTTTGACGATTAACATGACCGTGAAGTGTAAATGTGCTCTCATCAGAAAACAACACATCTTCTAATTGGATCACATTGTTATCTAACATTGCCATCATTTGTTCGCAAAAAGACGTTCTCCTATCGAAATCGTCTTCTATGAGCTCCTGAGTTGGCATCATTTTATAGGGATGCATTTTACTTTCCTTTAATATTCGAAAAATTGATGTGTGGCTAACGTTGAACAGCATAATATCCAGTTTCGTATCATCACTTACTGCATTGGCAGCTACTTTTTTTGTCTGTCTTACATGTCCAAGCTCGCGAAACTGCTTTTCTATATTGCTAATTGTTTTTTGGGATATAGGCGGTAAATTTGGAAATTTTTCGTGAAATAAGCGAGAAACTTCCATTTGTGTCCGTGTGTTATCTCCATAACCAATCATTTGTAGAATGGTTATTTTGTGCATTTCTGTTAAATGATCCATTTTTCTGATATTATTACGTACAGTTAACGAAATTCAAACGACAAATAGCAGTGACACTGATCACTACTGTCATACAGGCAGACAAGTTGCTACGAAAATAAACAAACTGTTTTTGTATTTTTTTTATTTCAAATCAGTAAAAAGGAACGCAGGAATGGTTTTTGCTTACTTTCTCAATATCAAGAGCTAAATAGTAAATAAGTATTGAGTGTAAAGTAGCGAATTTGTGAAATAAAATAATTTTCATTTTTTAATGTTAATTTTTGTAATAAATCTGAAAACACTTAATATTTCCGAAAAAGTTGAAGATAGGTATAGGACATTGTACATTAATTATGTCTAGAATTTTCTGAAGAATCCAAAAAATAAATCATATACAGGGGGTTGCATTTAAAATAAGAAAGTTGGTATTGGCCACTGTCACATGACACACCCTATATAATTTTTTTTAAATGCGCATTTAAAAATACAAATCGACGTGTCCAAGCGTTTTTCCCAACACGCCCTCATTTATTCGTAATCGAATTTATTCCATTTGGCTGTTCCACACTGTATATATAAAAGGCAAAAGTGATTGACTTGGGCTCAGATTAATACTATACTCTAAGGACTTAGGTATCAACGCACAGGCCAAATCGAATTTATTCCATTTGGCTGTTCCACACTGTATATATAAAAGGCAAAAGTGATTGACTTAGGCTCAGATTAATACTATACTCTAAGGACTTAGGTATCAACGCACAGGCCAAACCCTTAAGGCTAGAAAATTGAAATTTCGGACACGTATTCCTCACATGACAAAGGCATCCACTAAGGAAGGATTTCTCAAAATAGAGGATAAAAGTTTGTATGAAACTTTTTATTCCTTGGACATATTTGCAAGAAATTTCGTATGACTTGAGTACGGGAAAAATAATGAGTTACGTATTTCAGCGTTTTCTAAAATTCAACCCCTAAGTGGGTAAAATAGGGGATGAAAGTTTTAAATAAACGCAAAGGGCCAAACTTAGGGTTAGAAACTCAAAATTTCGCACATGTTTTCCTCTTATGACGAAGGAAGGATTTTTCAAAATTCAACACCCAAAGGGGTTAAATAAGGGACAAAAGTTTGTATGGAACTTTTTATTTCTTGGACATATTTGCAAGAAATTTCGTATGAATTGAGTACGGCAAAAATAATGAGTTACGTATTCCAGCGTTTTCCAAAATTCAACCCCTAAGTGGGTAAAGTAGGGGATGAATGTTTTAAATAAACGCACAGGCCAAAACCTTAGGGCTAGAAACTCAAAATTTCGCACACGTATGCCTCTTATGACGTAGGCATCCACTAAGGAAGGATTTTTCAAAATTCAAAGAATTTGTTTTGTATTATACCTACTGGCAAAAGATTAGGTACAAACAGCTTACTTACACAAATGGTTACACATTTTAGGGTTTTTTGGGTATCTTTAGACAGAGTATTTAACCGGAACGCGGCAGACGCTTTATGGCAGACGTCGGTTGTATGCGAATTATAAAAATTTGAATTTTGTTATTGATTGAGTTCACTTTATATGAGATTTTTTGTTGTTTGTTGTTAAGTAGGTATTTCTGTTAATTACAAGTTTTTTTAATACAGTTACGATAGTTGGCTAGATAGGTGTGTACATACATAGCAATCCTAATAGGTAGGTACATTTTTTTTGTGGTATAGCTAGAAACTCGAAAACTTCTTTTACGTCTTGTGGCGCCATCTGCTGGATTTATGCGGAAGTTTTCAAGGTGATAAAATAAAATTAAATAGTTTGCTGTTATTATATACAGGCAATTTTGAACTTACTATATTACATTTTATTTAAATAAAAGGAATTGGGATAAAATGAAATAGGAATGAAACAATGTATTCTAAATAATGATAGTCAATGTTACAAAAGACATATTTGTTAACAAAAGTCAAATTTTATTCCTAAAATAACTTATGGTGGAATTGAAAGTATCTTAGCCAAAATATAATTCAAACACGTATAATTTTTTTTCGTTTACTAATTTTTGAAGGTACGAATAACATTTTTAGTTAAGTTTCTCTTTAAAGTTGTGTTGATAATTTTCTATAAATATAAAATGCTTTGTCCTGAATGACTGACTGACTGATCAACGCACAGCCTGAGCCGCTGATCGTAGAGACCTGAAACTGGGAGGGTGTGTTCTTTGTATGACGTAAGCATCCGATCCGATAAGAAAGGATTTTACGAAATTCTACCCCTAAGGGGGTGACAAACGGGGGTAAAGTTTGTATGGGACAACGTAATTCCTTGGTCCAATCTACTTCAAATTTTGCGTAAAGATTCTTCAACAGAATTGATGGAAGACGTGCTTCGTATTTTATTGAAACTGCATACAAAATGTATGCCACTAATGTTTTTGACATCTACTAAGATAACAAAATCTAAACTTTCTTCGGCATATATAAGTTAATTGTTTTTTTTCCACCTTTTTATACATTTTCAACCCTCGCTTATCAATCCTTAGTATCACTTGGACTTGTATGCCATGTTGTTTTTTATGATAAAGTAGAATCCAAAGAATGCATCCAAGTACACCGGCATCCATAAGTAAATTGTTCTAGTTTCGTGAACATTTTCAATGTCCACTGTAGAGTCGATTATCCAGTTTGGGCCTTGGGGAATAGCCTTATCCTACTTGTTTTTCTCATGAAACTCGGTGATTAAGACGGCATCCATTCGAAATAATGAAGCCTCCATGTGTCATGGGCTACCGGTCTAATGGGCTAGAGTCTCCACATGGGAAAATTATAAATATTAACAAAATTATTTTTGTTTTGTCCAGACTCTTAGGAGACATGAACTTCTTGCAATCTCTCAAAGAATTCGATAAAGATAACATAAAGCCGGATGCCATGGCGAAACTAAGGAAGGAATACATTCCACACAAAGATTTCAAACCAAATATTGTCGCTAAAGCGTCGAGTGCGGCCGAGGGTCTATGCAAATGGATCATAGCTATGGATATGTACGAAAAAGTTTACAAGGTAATGTAAAGCAGAGTAATGGGAAAAATAACGTGAAAGAAAAGTTAATTACTGCCAGAAAATTTTCTCGAAAATACGCTGACCGTAAAAAATCCACTCATTTGATTTTTATAACTTTTTTGTTAGGTCAATTCTCCCGTCGCCGTAAATAAATGTGAATATGTTTTTTACCCGAAATTTGAAATGCCCTGTAGGATGCTCAATTGCAACAGAGGGTGTTGAGTGTAGCTCCATGCTTTATAAACACTTTGGTTTTTTATTCACATTATTGAAGAAGATTCATTGTTTTTAAACCAACGGTATAAAAATAACTAAAAGTGATATTGAAATGTACGTTGAAACCCTTAAATTAATAAAAATATTCAAATTTCAGGAGATAATAAATTCTGCTAATATCAGATATGACCACCTCTTACCAAAATGACCTTATTCAATCGACATGACATCGAAATAATGAGGTTGGTAATGAAAGGCTGAGCATTCGAATTCTTCTTGTAGTGTTACTCGAATATCCTGGAGGCTATTTGGCGAACCAGTTCGGTGACGAATGCATTTCTGGCCCCAGAGATGGTCGAACTATTTGTTCAGCACCCACTTCGTCCAGATACTCGTCAACTATTCGTGTATTATCATGCATCAACAAGAAATCGTTTCCGATAAAATACATATAGGGAACAACAGTGTCTTGGGGGATATCTTCGATATATCGATGTGGATTTAAGGCCTGGTTTCCAAAAAAGATTAGTTCTGTAAAAGCGTCACTGGAAATTCCCGCTCACAACATAAAACCTAGTCGTTCTGATATTCTACACAAATGTTACGCTTCTTTGCATACATCACGAGATCTCAGAAAAAAGCGCAATTCGCCTGTGAAAAGGATGTTATTTTATTGGAACATGAATTCACATGAAAGTGCGTAAAGTCTAGACGCGTTTGACGAAGTCTTGGAAGCAGCTGGAGTCCCGTGGCAGGCCTCCTTGAAAATAAGTCATTTTCTCGAAGGTTCGTGGTATTTTGCTTTCATTGACTGAAATCGCATGCACATCTTATATTAAATATTGGTTTTGAACAGCTATACCTAGTTCTGTGATTTCTTAAATTATAAACCGGTAAATTGCGTTTTCTGTTTTATATCTGAACCAAACCGCCTGGTATAATTTAATGTTTCCATATATCGATCCCAGGCATCTTGGACTATTAACCACATAACGTTGGCTTAAGACATCCTCATTTACCGTTACAATATACGCAAAATTAGTTTAAAGGGTATTTTTTCAACATTATTTGACAACTCTTAATTTGACATTTGATATTCAAAACAAACTTGATTCTTACATTTTTGCATGCGACCACTGCGTTTGGAGGGTATCGTTTGAAAGCGAATATCTTCTTAAGTTCTTCTGGTGCTAGAGTGCATCAGTTGACACTCCCTATTGTAGCTGCTGCAGAATGTTTCAAATTTCGGTTAAAAAATATCTTCACTCCGTATATTTTCGAATTAAACTTCACATCAAAATTTCAACCGTAGTATTGCTACAGAAAAAGTGACCACTGATCACAAAAAAATAACTTAAATCAAATGAGTTGTTCAAGGGATAACCATTTTTGAAAATGTGTCAAATGTTTGATAATAGAATTTTTTCGACGGTCAGTGTATATTTTATCGTATGTGAACATTTAATAATCTTTCAGGTAGTAGCACCTAAAAAAGCTAAATTAAAAGCTGCTGAGGAAGAATTTAGTATAATGATGACTATGTTGATGGAAAAACGTGCACAAGTTCAAAAACTAGAGGAACAATTGGCTGTTCTTCAAGAGAAATTGGAGGTAGCACAAAAAAAGCAGCAAGAATTACAAGATGAAGTTGACCTATGCAATAATAAACTATTACGTGCTAAAAAGCTTATTGGTAATGTATTTATTCATAATATTCTTTATAATATAATATGACATTTTTATGTTGAAATTGAACCCATATTCCTCTTTGATTTCATGAATAGGCTAGAGTAGGGGTGGGCAAACTTAATTATTTTTCGAATTTAAAAAAGGTTGAACTAAAAACAAATGGAAATTTAATTAAGGTTTTTGTTGGGATTAATATATTAAATATATTGTATTCAGTGTTTTGTGCAATGATAAATACTTTGGATTGATTTTTTGATCTATGTACATGAGTGACATTTCATTCCATCAACAAGTCTTGAAAGTTGAGTTTGTAATAATCACTTTTGCACAATCGAATAGATGCCATTAAGTGGTCATTATTCAGATAACTCATAAATTGCGATTTGATCTTTTTAATTTGAGAAAACTTCGCTTCACATAGATAAGTGGAACCAAAAAATGCAAATATTCTCATTGCCACCGATCTCAATCATGGATTTTTTTTTCTGATGTGGTAGCTCCCAAAAATAATTTTCATTTGCACGTGCTATTAGATGATTGTCTGATTGTAATGTTAAAATTTCTAGCTTGAAAAGTATAATAAATAAAATACCTATAGCAAATACTTAAAATTTTGTGGAGCAAAAAGTTATAATTTCGCTTTAAAAGCATTTAACGAACTGAACAGCTCTATAATATTTTTTTCCTTTCCTTGTAATTGTAAATTGAGCAAGTTGTAATGACCCGTAAAATCCGTAGGAAATGATAATTTTTGCACTTATCAATAATTTCCCGTAAATTTCATCCATTATTATTTTTCTTGCTGACATTAGAATATGAGAAAATATTGTGTTTTAATCCTCAAAAATAGCAGAAAGAATCATGAATATACTACAAGGAACATACAGAAGATATTTGTGTCAACCTGACTTTTAACTTTCCAAATTATATCTACGTGATAAATATTACATGGTGTATGTATGTATGTATGTATGTATATTGGGGTGACATTCACTGAGACCTAAAAGATCTAGTGTAGCCCGTTAGTTCTACTTAATTCCTGAGGAAAGTCTCACAGGTCCTTTAGACCTATTTCCCGAAAGAATTTTAGGTTGTCTGCAGGCTTGATTTAGATATGAGTCCCTCTCCTATCCAGTAGTCTCCTAGGTGTTGTGCCCTAGGATTCTGAATTTCTGTGTAACTCGCCAGTATATAGTTGAAGGTTTTCTTTAGAATTTCCGTTCGAATATAATTATCAATAGCCTTAGGGTTTGTTGTGTCCCTTTTTCCAGGTTTTTGAATGAAGGTTACTATTGCCCTTCGCCATGCTTCTGGTATATAACGCAGTTCTAAGCTGCTTCTACTAATACTAACCAAATGTGGTAGAATTTCTCTTGCCCTTGCTGGAGCAATTCTGGGAAAATCCCTTCGGCTCCCGGTGCCTTTGAAAGATGAAAAGGTGTTCATAACCCATTATAACCTTTCGTTACTACAAATGTGCTTAGCCATTGTATTACTTTCTATTGAAGGTCTGTCATGACTTAAAGCTCGGATTTATAGGCAACAAAAACTGAAGAAAAAAGGCGCTTATATAGGCAAAGATTTTTATTGAAAAAGGCAGAAATCTTAACATATGGGCAATGTAGGCAATGCAAATGCTTTTAATTCTCTGATTATCAATAATAAGTTATTAAGAATTTATTTTAATATACAAAGTGAATTAACTTAACATTAACTTAACACAAATATATTTGCACAACACAACTAAACAATTGTTAATTAATAATTAAACATTGTAACCACTTAAAACTTTATCATTAATAGCTACCACTAAGTGCTTCTCTATATTTTCTGTTTTAAAACTCTGTCTTCTTTCACTTAAAATTAATTTGTACTTAAAAAATGAACGCTCTACATCGACAGATGTAATTGGCGCATATTTAATAGAGGATAATAAATCTGGCCCAATTTGTAATTCTTTGTAAAATGTCCCATTGACAACTTTGGCAACATCACATAAAAAGGAGAAACCTTCATCCTTGTCAAAAACAAATTTCATTTTTTTAGTAATTAATTGACCATTACTTCCAGGTGCCGATCTATTTTAGACTGTAAATTATCTATTAATTTAACTGACTAACATAAATTTATCTCTTGTCTGTCTAATAAGGTAATTGTGCTAACGATTAATTTATAATTGCTATTGATATATGCGAGTTGCTGTTTTAATTTCGGATTTTTAAAAATATTTTTTGCTTCTTGAATTGCTTTGGAAAGATCATCACCAAATTCTGACATTACTAATTCTATTTCATTAATGTGTTCAAAGTAAGAGAACACTGCTTTGAGCCACGTTCCCCACCTTGTAATCACTGGTTTAGGTGGCAAAGGGACACCGGAAAGTCTTTCTTTATACATTTGCACCCTCAACGGAGCCTTTAAGAAAACTTTTTTTCATACAATTAATTAAGTCATTCACCAACGGAAACTGATTTCTTATTTCTTCCGCAATTCGATTTACACCGTGGGCGACACAAGTGCAATGGATTAAGTTGGGATAAAATACCGTTAAATTAGCAGCAGCTTTTAACATATATGCTGCAGCATCTGAAAGCATTAGAACTATTTTATTGGTTGGTATAGCATTGGGTAAGAAGAGGTTTGTTAAACTATCTTGTATAAATCTACTTATAGTTAAATTGTTTGTTTTTTCTAATTCTTTAACGGCAACTAAATAAGGTTTGCTTGGAAAGTTTTCGTTAAAAATTCCAATCATTAAATTAGCTATATATCTGCCGCATACATCTGTCGTTTCATCCACGACAATATATAAGAAATTGCCATCTAACTCTCGTTTAATTTTTGAAATACATTCCACATAGCATTTGTCCATAGTTTGTTTTCTCAACGTACTCTCCTCCGGTAAGGATTTATTAAAATGTTTTTAAAAAAATAACTTCAAACTAGGATCATTAACTTTATACAGAGGTATATCAGATGCAATCATCATCTGACATAAATCAAATTTAAATGTGTCCTCCTCCTTTTTTTTGAACTGCTTACACTATCCCGCAGAGATGTTTGGACTAACTTAGAGGAATTTAATTTTTCCAAATTCCGTTTGTGAAGTGGAGTTCCACAATGCTGGTCAACAAAGTACTTTTTTCTACTTGAAATCTGAGAATTTTAAAAAATAAGAATAATTAATTAGAATTTTAATACTATGTAGTTATGCGGTGACTGAGAGAAAGAAAAAATGAAACTTACTGATTTGTCACACGGTTTACAAAATGCTCCATCTCCTTCTAGAGATAGTTCCGGATATGGTCAGATCCAAGCACTTAACTTAGAAGTCATCTTTCAAAATAAACTCACAAAACGTCTAAAACTTTTTAAAATGTGTGTTCTTCACTTTTCGGATGCGCAACAAAACTAAACTCTAATTCAGTAACCGTCTGTACAACTGATATAAAGGTCAAAACATTAGGGATCTCCCATTTGCCTCTTCTTAATCCGCAAATAGGTAGGTAAATTTTCCCAGAAGACCATTAACAAACAAACCATTAATATTTTATTACTAGCCCAAAATTTTATTACAGAAAGGTTTAGTAATAAAATGAAGTACCGAATATGAATAACATCATCAGTAGGGTAGCATACAAGTTTAAAAAAGGCACAAAAAGGCGGAATTTGCGAAAAAAAGGAAAATATACAAAAATCATCTAAAATAGGCAAAAAAGGCATTTTGCCTATAATCCGAGCTTTAGTCATGACCTTCGAGGGAGGGGTTGGTCAACCTGGTAGAGGACTACCTGTCGGGGCGTGCGATAGTAGACTCTAGAGGGAGGAGGTATGAGACGGAGGCTGGAGTGCCACAGGGCTCGCTTCTTGGACCGACGCTCTGAGAGTGAGTGTTTGATGACGTTTGTGGGATAGTATGTGAAGAGGGATGTAAGATTACGGTGTATGCGGACGATGTGTGTCTGTTATGTACGGCAAAGGGAGAGGCAGAGATAGAAAGAAAGGCGGAAAAAATGTGTAGGAAGATTGTGGAGAAGATAGAGCAGTGCGGACTGGAAGTGGCGGAAGATAAGACGGTGGGGTTGCTAGTAAAGGAACGGAGCAAGACGAGGGAAGTGGGGGTGATGGTGAAAGGAAGGAGAATTTGTATGGAGGAGTCTGTGAAATACCTAGGGGTGTGGTTGGATAGCCAATTATCTTTCAAAACTCACATGTTAAAGGCGGCAGAGAAGGGGAAATTGGGGTAGCATGGCTGGGGAGATTGATGTGTAATGTGAAAGAACCGGGAGAGTGGAAGAGGAGGGTAATTGGTAGGACAGTAGAGCAGATTATGCTGTACGGTGCGGAGGTGTGGGGTGAAAGAGTGAAAGTGAAAGGTTCTACCCATTGGACGTGATGGCTAGAGCCTGGAATAAACGCTGGAGGGGTGCGACCAGAGAGGAAGTACAGGAATGGATGGAGGACGAAATGTAGAGATGGTGGGAGGAGTATGAGGGCGCACTAAAAGGAGCGATTGGGAATAGGAGAGATTGGATGGACCGGAAATTCGGGGAGGTGTACTACTTCTTGACACAGGTTTTCACTGGACATGGGTCGATAGTAGGGTACCTCCTCAAGATTGGGAAAAGAAAGACTGGAGTGTGTGAGAGGTGTGAAGTGGAGGATGATGTGGGGCATGTGTTAAGATGCTGGAATAACGAGGAAGTCTGAAGAAGTTGGAGAGGAAACTGGGTAGGCGGTGTATTGGGAGAACATGGTGGACATAATGTTGAGGGGGGAGGAGGAATGGATGGAGGTGAGTGGCGTAGTAGAGAGCATGGTTAGGAGGAGAGAAGGACTGTGCGAGGGACCACCACCCGTCTCGAACGATGCTAGGATAGTGATTCCGAGGCGGGGGTAACGGCGGGTTTGAGGTGGGTTCGGTTGGTAGGCATCCCCTTGGGGATGAGTTCAGCACTGTTTGGGTCCTGGGACCCATTCGAACATGAGTTTCCCATCTCGACCCGATAAAAAAATTCCCACATTGAGTTCACCCCCCAGTTAATCCCCTACCTTCGAGTAGACGATATGGGTACACCATATATTTCAGGTGGCACATTGGCTTCTCCGAAAATTGTTTGTCTTTCGTGTCCAAGCCACTGCCCAAGACTATTTATCAAGAGCTCAATTGCTTATTTTAACCAAGGTGCTAGCAAAAAATTCACTGGCATCTTTAGTACCACGATTTCCACTTTCTTCTTGCCGCACTTTGTCAATTATTTTGGCTATCCTCCCTTTTTTGTGTTCCGTCATATTTTTTCTTGCAAACTGTTTCTTCTATAACTATTGCATGTAGCACAATTGTCTTTAAAGTATTTAGCTGTTAATAGTTTTTATTGTGTACATTTGTCCGAAGTTTCTGTAGCAATCTACATGAACTCTTTGTATGCTAAGTATGGGCAGTAATCAATATTTTAACAGGACGTGGACACCTGTTATGCTTCGAAAAAAATTCCATAATTGAAATGATTAGGAAACATTGACATTTTGAGTAAGGAGATTATTTCAATCAATATGTAAACTTGAATTGAATATATGAGGCTTTCACTTGATGAAGATCCATACTGACAAGATGAAATAAAACAATTCAATTTTTCGAATCTTCATTATTATTTTTGAACGTTCAAAACATGTGACGCGTTTCGGTAACATAGTAGCTTTATCAAACGGGTGGAGTTATAATGAAATTTTTTTAACTTATACAGTGCATTAATACGGCGTTTTAAGGATATTGACAAAAGTATTCGAAAATGTTTAACTGAAAATAAAGTGCAAAAAGGGTTCTTAAATTTGAAAAGGTTTACTTGGAAATTCATTCACAATAATCCCCCCTGAACGATTTTTTAGGTAAATAAGTTTAATAAGGGAGAATGGTTGATATCTATTTAGTCGTTAAGGAGATTGAATGATTGATTAGTTCGGCACCACCAGTCAGAGGCTTAGAGACCTCGGCACCTCAGCCTATAGGCTTTTTGTGCTCTTGGTTATAACGTTCATGTGGAGAGATCAGTAGCCCTTATCAGGCTCAACAGTATTTTCACTAGGTCCTTCTTGGAGGAATCCTCCTTTGGGTACTCTAGTCCTAGGAGTCTATATCTCCAGTGAGACAGTGCTTCGCATTCGAAGATAATGTGGGAGGCTGTTTCCTCCTTTTCCATGCACAACCGACAGATAGGTTCCTCCCAATATATTCTAATTGTATACATGTGCTTCCTTAGGGTACAGTGACCGGTGAGTAATCCCGTCATTTCCTTATCGGGCCCCTGCTGAGGTTTAGTATTTCGTTAGTCAGAGTCTCCGAGGGTTTTTTGACCAAGAGTTTACTGTGTTCCTGTTTTGGCACTTGTCTCCAGTACGTCTGATGTTTAGTTTGATTCCACCGAGATGTACAAACACGTGCAGCAGATTTTGATATTCCATATATTGGTTCAGGACCAGTAAATGCAGTTTCAGATCCTAGCTTCGCTAGGGTGTCTGCCTTTTGAAAGCCTTTTTTTTTTCGGGCCGAGATGGGAAACTCATGTTCGAATGGGTCCAGGACCCAAACAGTGTTGGACTCATCCCCAAGGAGATGCCTACCAACCAAACCCACGTCAAACTCGCCGTTACCCCCGCCTCGGAATCACTACCCTAGCATACTTCGAGACAGGCGGCGGTCCCTCGCACACTCTCCGCTCACACCGTCATCTCCTTCCTATCACTCCTGCCTCTCATGCCATATCGAGTCCTTCTCTCCCCCTTACCATGCTCTCTACTACTCCACTCACCTCCATCCATTCCTCCTCCCCCCTCAACATTATCTCCACCATGTTTTCCCAGTACACCGCCTCCCCTAGTTTCCTCTCCAACTTCTTCAGCACTTCCTCGTTCCTCCAGCATCTAAACACATGCCCCACATCATCCTCCACTTCACACCTCTCGCACACACCAGTCTCTCGTTTCCCAATCTTGTGGAGGTACCGTACTCTCGACCCATGTCCAGTGAGCACTTGTGTCAAGAAGTAGTTCACCTCCCCGAATTTCCGGTCCATCCAATCTCTCCTATTCCCAATCGCTCCTTTTAGCGCGCCCTCATACTCCTCCCACCTTCTCTCCATTTCCTCCTCCATCCATTCCCGTACCTCTTCTTTGGTCGCACCCCTCCAGCGTTGGCTCCTAGCTCTAGCCAACACGTCCAATGGGTAGGACCTTGCCAGCACCGCTGCTGCCAGTCCACCCACTGTCCTGTACCCCTGCACCACCATCAGCAGTATCCCTCTCTGCACCCGCAGAAGTGGCCTAACCCTCGCATTCACCCCCGCTCTTTCACCCCACACCTCCGCACCGTACAGCATACTCTGCTCTACCGTCCTACCAATTACCCTCCTCTTCCACTCTCCCGGCCCTTTCACATTACACATCAATCTCCCCAGCCATGCTGCCCTCACTTTACCCTTCTCTGCCGCCTTTACCATATGGGTTTTGAATGATAATTGGCTATCCAACCACACCCCTAGGTATTTCACAGACTCCTCCATGCGAATTCTCCTTCCCTTAACCAACACCCCCACTTCCCTTGCCCTGCTCCGTCCCTTCTCTAGCAGCCCCACCGTCTTCTCTTCCGCCACTTCCAGTCCGCACCGCTCTATCTTCTCCACAATCTTCCTGCACATTCTCCGCCTTTCTTTCTATCTCCGCCTCTTCCTTTGCCGTACATACCAGACACACATCATCCGCATACACCGTAATCTCACATCCCTCTTCACATACTATCCCACAAACCTCATCAAACACACACTTCCAGAGCGTCGGTCCAAGAACCGAGCCCTGAGGCACTCCAGCCTCCATCTCATATCTCCTTCCTCTGGAGTCTACAATCACACGCCCCGTCAGGTAGTCCTCCACCAGGTTAACCAACCCCTGCTCCACTCCAAGCCTCAGCAACGCGCTCAACACTGCCCGTTTGCTGACACTGTTGAACGCGTTCCCGACGTCGAAGAACACGAGTAGGGCAAATTTCTTCTTTCTCCAGCTGCCCTCCCTAGCTCTTTCCACCAAACCCATCACCTTGCTCAGTGCCGAGATGCAAGATTTCCCCTTCGTGAACCCATGCTGGTTTACTGGTTTACCAACTTCCTCCTCAATCCTATCCCTTATTATCCCCTCCATCAATTTACCCATACCACACAGCAGGCTGATAGGCCTATAGTCCCCCGCCCGCTTCCCCTCTCTACCCGCCTTTTTCATCAGTATCACCCTGGCTACCTTCCATCCTTCCGGGAACTCCTCCTCCCTCAGCACCCTGTTGAATAGTTCCCAGAAGTACTCCCTATTGTCACCATATCACCCCTCAGGCCATCTATCCCTGGGGCTTTTCTCACTTTAATATTTCTCCCCCAATCTTCTACCTCCCACTTCTCTACCGGCCTTATCCCCCTCATTCTCACTACCCCCCTTGTATCTTGGATTTCCTGAATTCTGCCACCCACTCCTCCTTCTCCCCCTTTGAACAATTTCTCTATAATCTCCTTCTCCCAATCCTCCTCTAGATCCTCGTTCCTATTTCCACCCATCCTCTTCACCGCTATCTCATACGCCTTTCCCCATGGATTGTTTTCCAATTCCCCCAGTAACTCTTCCCACTTCCCTCTTTTTTCCCTCTCCACTCTACGCTCCAGTTCCTTCTTCTTCTCTTTATATCTCCCTCTTCCCTCTATCCTTCCTCTTCCTCTCAGCATCCGTCTTCGTTCTTTCTTACACTCCCTCCACAGCTCCTCTATTTCCTCATTCCACCAGTAATTGGCCCCCCGCTCACGCCTATTGCCCCTCTTTCCCTCTCTTTTGCAGCCCTGTATCACATTGTACAATTCATCTGCATCATGTCCAAGTCCCCTTCCCATCTCTTCTCTTACTTTCTTCCTCATACTCTCTGCCTCGGCTTTCGTCCACTTCCATTCCCACTCTTCCACTAAATCTTTTCTCTCTTTCCTTATATCCGTCTCCACATACCTATGTAAGCTCAAGCTTTCCTCATCCTCCAGCACCCCCCAACTAAACACTCTTTCCCACAGCCATTCATCACATGCTGTTATATCAATGAATGATGAACCCCCTTCACCCCTCACGAAGGTGGGCAGTAGTCCATCATTCAGCACCACCAACCCGTTGGATGTTAACACTTCCTCAAGGATCTCCCCTCTCCTGTCCGTGTTCTTCCCCCCCCCCCCCCCCCCCATATAGTATTCTTCGCATTGAAGTCCCCTGCTACCATTCTCCTAGCCGTTTCTAAGGTTGTTTCCACCTCACCACAGAATTTCCTACAGGACTCCCTTTTTGCCTTCCTGATTTGTTTGTTGTAAGCAGTTAGAGTGGAATAATATTCTTCTCACTCTCCTGTCCTTTTCGCACTGTTAACTAGTTTACGAGTTCTTGATTTTAGATTGGTAAACTCCTTATTCCACCAAGTTAATTTCTTCCCAGATGAACGGGTTACCCCAGAGCAGTTGCTGTGATAAGAGAGTTCGATGGCCTCGAGAAGTTGTTCGGAGGCAAGCTCTATGTCATCACTGTTTTTTTTTATTTTTGACATTCTCTAGTAGGTGTTCAAGGTTATTCCTGTATTTCTCCCAGTTCCTGCTTCTCGGATCACGGTACCTCACTCCAGGTTTCTCCATTTCGGAGATTTCCATAGAGATATACCGATGATCAGAATGTGACGGTTTCTCATACACATGCCAGTGAGTTAGCTTAGAGCTTATATCAGTAGACGCCAAGGTTATGTTAATTATCTCCCTAAGGGGTTTAGTCACAAAAGTTGGTTTTGTTCCCCGATTCACTATTACTAAGTCGTTAGAAATGATAAATTCTAATAGGTACTCACCTCTTGAGTTGATGTCATTGCTACTCCACGCAGTGTGGTGCAAATTGGCATCCATCCCAATTAGAGTCTGCAATTTTTCAGCCCTGCAGTAGTTCACCAGCTGCTCCAGTTCATAGGACGGAGGTGAGGTTGGTGAGTCCTCTGTTTTCAATCCTTTGTTCTGGGTTTCCAGTAGTTTTAGGATCTTGGAGGGTTCTTTTACCTCCAGAAGGTCTGTTGGGACCCACAAGAGGACTCTGGCAGTTTTAAGCAAGTCCTTTAAGACGTACTCCCTTCCAGGGCTTCAGTTGCGGTATTATACCCTTCAGCCATGTCCTTGAAGACTGGTTTGCTCAGACCACAACCACTACACCCGATTGGACGTAGGTTCCCGTGAACTGCGGCCCAGTCCTCGTAGGAAATTTCCAGATCTCTCTGATTAAGGCCAATTGAACCTGCTTGGTGCGAGTTTCACCTCGGGAAAACTCCCAAAGATGATACCAATACCTGTTCCAGGGGTTTTCCTGGATTTTTGCACCTTCGCAGGCTCCTCCTTTTTCCTCTTACCCTGGTCAACCGAAGAGGGAATGCTGGTATAAGAACGAACCCTGCACTTTTGCTCCAGGGCCAGATGGTTCTGACGACGTTGCAGCTGAGGCAGTTTGGGCAGATCTGGATTTATGGTTAAACCTTGGTTTCCTATCACAATCACACGCTTGCGTCGTTGCGCTCCCGAAAGTCGGGGATTGTTTAGGTTAACACTCCCTAAACTGGTGGTAAGGAGATCTTCTGATGGGCTTTTATTCCCTCCAGAAGTTTCTCCCTGCTCCCTTTGTAACTTGGTGTCCGCTAAAGGAGTTTCACCTCCAGACTGACCTTCGGATGCATTTATTGAAGTTGAGGTTATTACTACCTCGATCTCCATATTGATATTTTTGTGGTGTCCGTATGAGTCCTACGAGTAGCTAGGGAATAATGGTCGCCTACATCAGAGCCCCGCATGTTATAGAAAGGCTACATACGCCTGGCTCCCTCAGGTTAGTGGCTAGGGATCGGGAAATGCTGGGTCCGGCTTCACAGCCCCACAGGTCAAAAGCTGGATGGTTTAGGCCGTCACGAAGTTGACCCGAGGGCCGGTGAAGACTTCCCCTTTTTGTACCCCCCGATCTTTCATCCCTTAGGCGCGCACTATACCGTAGGATAAGGTAATTTTTAAGGTGGTTGTCACCACGTGGTCCAGACAGTTAAGCCAAGTCTCCCGTGCTTCTTAGTACTGCATACCCTCCATCGCTGGAGGGGTCGATGCAATTCTAAGCAGTTTACGGTTTGTGCCACAAGATGGTCGGCGGCAGACTAATCCTTTCACAGGATTCTCGGAAGTTTTACGTTCCTTACTCCGTTTTATTAATCTACTAGCCATTTCTTCTGCTCTGAAGAAGGCTTTCAGTCTCAGTCAACCGATCCCCTTCCACAAAGTCGAGAGTCCCTGGCCGTTCCTCTATCCGCCACCTGAGGACGCCCCACAGAGGTAGCTCAACCGAGTGGCGTTAAGGAGATTATCTGAATATTTGCTTTTATTTATCTCAAGGGCTTCTAAATGATTTAATTTAAAGGATTTAGGTTCTACATGTAAAATTTCAAAATTTGAATCGAAAGGCTGGTTGGTTTGTTAATAAATGATTTGAATAGCTAGAATCAGATTTTTTGTTGCCATAGCTACGTTTGTGTTCTGAAATTCTAGTTTTAAAATTTCTTAAAGATCTACCGATATAAATTTTGTCACAGCTGTCACTACCACATGTTAATTTATATACTCCTGATTTGTTTAATTTTTAAGATTTAGATTTGTTATTTTTAATGAGTTTGGATATATTGTAATTGGTTTTAAAGCAAATGTTCATGCCTAAAGATTCCAAAAATGATTTAATTTTTAGGGATGGTATTCCAAAGTATGTTAGACATTCAAATTGATTATTTTTATTTTTATCAGAAAGAAATACTTGTTCTAAAGTCTGTTTTATTATCTTTTTATTTATGATATTATCAATTAAATTTGGATCGTAGTTATTATTGACTGCTATTTGATTAATGATATTTAGTTCTTTATTGTAATTAATAGTATTCAATGGGACTGTTAAAAATCTGTGTATCATAATATTTAAAGCTGCTAATTTATGACTGAATGGGTGGAGCAAACTATTATGAATTGTGAAAAATCTGATTCTAACTATTCAAATCATTTATTAGCAAACCAACACAGTTTCGATTCAAATTTTGAAATTTCACATGTAGAACCTGAATCCTTTAAATTAAATCTTTTAGAAGCCCTTTAGATGAATAAAAACAAATATTCAGGTAATCTTCCTAATGACCAAATAGGTATCAACCATTCTCCCTTATTAAACTTTCCTAGAAGATAGTTCAGGATATATTGTTGTGAATGAATTTCCAGGTTAACCTTTTCAAATTTAAGAACCCTTTTTGCACTTTATTTGCAGTTAAACATTTTCTAATACTTTTGATAATATCCTTAAAATTCCGTAATAATGCGCTGTATAAATTAGAAATTTTTCATTATACCTTCACCCGTTTGATAGAGTTTCGGTGTTAACGAAACGGGTCACCTGTTTTGAACATAGTGTAATGTTTTTCTTTATTTATTTAAACAGTTTTTAACGGTGGGATAAAATTATACACACTATCGCTAATTACTATCTATTTGTTCAAAGAAACACACACACTATAATCAACTTAATTTATATACACACTATACTAAATATCTACTAATTTATTTACACTCGGTATATTAGTTCTAATTTATTTTCACCACTTGGATATTACCCTATTTTTCTGCACTATTTAATTCACTAATTCTTCCGAACTAACTGTACTGTACTCGTTTCACTAATTGTTTCGAACTAGCTAACTAACTGCTACGCACTCGAAAACCCGCGTATATATAGTCCTTATCGGTTCTGGAACACTCTAGTGCCTTCGGCGCTCGGGCTACGCGCGAACGAAACCGTTCCAGAATGTTCGAGTACATTTTAACGCAAGGGGAGCGCAGCCACCAAAATTTACAGGGCCGGCATTGAGTTGGCGACCTCGCAACATTGCCCCCTCCTTAACAGGAAGTTACTCCTGGGACTTCTGTGTAGCCGGGACTGGGTGTTTAAATCGGCAACTGGACCCATTCCTACACTTTCCGGTCGTATGGAAATAACAGGGCACTGACTTCATTGTACACTGATAACCGGGGGTATAGCTGCAGATTAATATGTGGACACCGGTATCTTCGAAGATCACTTCCTGGACATGGTTCATTCCTTCTTCTATGTCATGGTCTCCTTCGAATGGCGCTAGCCGATTTTGGGGAACTACTTTCGGTTTTCCATTGGGGATCTTGCTTATGCGATATATGACGTTATTGATCCTCTTCTTGATCAAGTACGGACCCTCCCAAGATTTTTGTAATTTTGAGAAAAGCCTTTTCTCCTCGTCGGGTTGTGTAACCATACTTTGTCCCCTTCTTTGAAGCTGCCTTCTGTGGCCTGCGTGACGTACCGATTTTTCATTCTGTCGCTGGCAACTTGAAGATTCGTTCGGACCAATTCATGCACATCGTCCATCCTTTTTCTCATCTGGATCACGTAATCTTCACCAGCTAGGTCTTCTCCAGGTCGACAGCCAAATTCCAGGTCACAAGGAAGCCTCATTTCGCGTCCAAATAGGATTTTCGCAGGTGTTTGACCTGTGGACTCATTGATGGCGGATCGATAAGCCAATGCAAACAGGGAAAGATGTAGGACCCAATCTCTCTGGCGGCTGGAGACTACTTTGGACAGGTATTTTCCAATAGTCCTGTTCATTCTCTCGACCATTCCGTCTGACTGCGGATGCAACGCCGTTGTCCTGGTCTTCTTCATTCCCAGCTTGTCACAAATTTCCTGGAATACACGGCTTTCGAAATTCCTTCCTTGTTCGCTGTGAACTTCCAAGGGCACTCCATATCGGCAGATGAATTCCTTCACCAATACATCCGCGACAGTTGTGGCTTCTTGATTCGGGATCGCGTAGATCTACCCACTTTGTGAAATAATTCATCACAACCAGGATGTATTTACCACCATTTTCTGTCGTCGGAAATGGTCCAGCGATGTCTAAAGCAATCCTTTCGAATGGGCTTCCAACATTATTCTGCTTCATGGGTGCCTTTCTCTTGCGATGTGGTCCATTACTCGTAGCATAAGTCGTACACTTCTTACACCAGTCCTTCACATCGTCGGAGCTGTTCATCCAATAAAACCTTTCACGGATTCGCTGAAGGGTTTTCTTCACTCCCAGATGACCTCCTGATGGACTGTCGTGTAACTTCCTCAGTACCTCAGCTACTCTCGTTCTCGGGATGACTAACTGCCTTCTATTCTCAGAACCATCATCATTTTCAAGAATTAGTTTCAACAGGCCTTCTTCCAGGACAAGGGAGTCCCACTGGGCCCAATATGTCTTGATTGTCGGTGAAAATCTTGACACTTCTTGCCAGGTAGGTCGCCGATTTTCTTCCTTCCATTGCCGGATCATCTTCAGGTGAGGAACATTCTCCTGATCTTCTCTGATCCTGGTGGGTGACCAATCTTCGTTGACAACTGTAGTTCTTGAAACTGCAGCTTCCTTAGATTCTGCCTTGTTGCAGTGGGAACAGTCATCTGGACACGGCCGTCTAGACAGAGAGTCGGCATTTCGATGGCTCACACCGACCCGATGTTCGATGTTGAAATCGTACTCTTGAAGTCTTCCAATCCATCTAGCGATCTGGCCCTCGGGATTCTTGAACTGCATCCACCACTTGAGTGCTGCATGATCAGTCCGTATCAAGAATTTCCTTCCATACAGATACTGATAAAAATGTTCCACAGACTTCACTACTGCCAAGAGTTCCCTCCTCGTGACGCAGTAGTTTCGTTCTGGTTTGGAGAGGACTTTACTGAAATATCCCAGCACTCTTTCCTGTCCGCCTTGGATCTGTGAGAGCACTCCTCCAATCCCTACGTTGCTTGCATCTGTGTCAAGAATGAAGTCTCCCTCTGGTAGCGGATATCCTAGTATCGGCGCCGTGGTTAAACGTCTCTTCAGGGTTTCGAAAGTATTTTGACATTCCTCATCCCAATGAAAAAATCTGTTTTCTTCTGTGAGTCGAGTTAGTGGCTTGGCAATATCCCCAAATTTCCTTATGAACCTTCGATAGTACGTGCAAAGTCCAAGGAAGCTCCTAACTTGGTGTTTATCGGTAGGTTGCGGCCATTGCTTGATGGAAACAATTTTCTCTGGATCTACCGCCACTCCTTCATTGCTCACAATATGACCCAGATAGTTGACTCGGTTTTGGAATAACTGACATTTCTTCGGGTTCAACATGAGCTGGGCAGCTTGAAGTCGTTTGAATACGTCTTCCAAATTCTTCAGGTGTTCCTTAAATGTCTTCCCCAATACTACGATGTCCATACATGTTTTCCAAGACAACCCTCTCAAGACATTTTCCATGAGTCTTTCAAATGTCGCGGGCGCATTACATAGCCCGAATGGCATGACGTTGAACTGCCACAATCCGGATCCGGTGGTAAAAGCAGTTTTCTCTTTGTCTTCTGGGTCCATTTCTACTTGCCAATAACCGGACTTCAGGTCCAATGTGGAAAACAGTTTGCTGCCGGCCAAAGTGTCTAGCGTATCGTCGATTCGAGGCAGAGGATAGCTGCCTTTCTTCGTCACGTTGTTTAGCTGACGATAGTCTACGCAGAATCTGGGTATTCCATCCTTTTTCTTGACGAGCACTACTGGAGATAGCCAAGGGCTAGTGGATGGTTCTATTACTTTCTCTTCCTTCATCTCTTCAATAATTCTTTCAGCTTCCTCTCTCTTCGCTCGTGGTAGTTTTCGAGCTGATTGCCTAATTGGCTTGGCATCACCAGTATCGATTTTATGTTTGACGGCTGATGTCCTGCCAGTCTTCCCTCCTTTTGGTACGAAAAGGTCTCGATACTGCAAGAGAAATTCTCTCATTTTCCTTTTCTCAGCTCGATTGGCCAGCAATTGACAACATCTGTTCGAATCTGTCATTAGAGTTGTCAGTTGTCGTTGTTTGACGAACTATGGATGTCACTGGTACGCAGGATCCAATTCTGGTTGACTTCTTGATGGTAATTGGGTAATCGTTCACCTTTATGACACGTACTGGGATCTCCTTCGCTGACGTAACCAATCCTTTTCCAATCAGTACTCCTCTACCAACCTCTTCGTCGTGGTTCCATGGCTCCATCCTAACCGGTGTACCCTCCTCCATGATTCCCTATAGCCGCGCTACTATCATGGTTTTGCTTCGTGCTGGTAGAACAGTATCTTCCTGTACAGCTGCCAACACCGTGCTGCCTTCATATGGATGGAGGAATACCTCTTCGGGACCCACTTTAATGGTTCTGTTTCCCAATTGGATTTGTGTCTCTCCGTGAACATTGGCACTGTCACCTGTTGCGGTCCGGAGTCGCAGCCTCGTTGGCAGAAGCTTCTTTTTTGATTTTATTATCTCCGGTCGTATAATGGTTCTAGTTGCTCCAGTGTCTACCAGCAGAGTATATTTCTTGCCATTCACTTCGCCATCCACATAGACACTGTCGTTACGGCATCTGAGAGATGCTATCAGTATGAGAGGGTCTTTGGAACGATCCTGGGTCGGTGCTGCCCCCTCATTGCCGACCCGTTCTAGTTTTCCTGGTTCTGGGGTTCTTGGTTTGCTGGAGTCCTAGGGCGCTTACACGAACTGCGTACATGCCCAAGCTCGCCACAATTCCAGCATCTAATCTTCTTCGGCCTTTTGTCTACCATGCTCTTTATCAAGTTGACGATCTGGACCAATCTATCTTCGTCACCTTCTTCTTCAATGGTCTTGACTTTATTGTACCCCGAAGCCTTCGTGGCTGCTTCATATTCAAGAGCAGCGGTTAATGCATCGACGAATTTTTTGGGGTGCGCCAATCGAAGCGTCATCTGCATATCAGGGTCTCGCAAGCCATCAATGAAGGCCTGGATGCCCAGACATTCCATCATGTTCTCCGGTGCTGATGGATAAGCAAATCGATACCCACTTCATTACTCTTGAAGAGTTTCGTCCCGTTTCTGCCTTCGGTTCTTCATCTGAGATTGGTACAAATGTTCTAGATGTTCGTGACCATATCGCATGTCCAACCTCTTCTTCAGCTGCTCGAAATCATCGGTTTCTTAAAGGGGTATCGTCTGAAGCACATCTAACGCATCTCCCCGAAGTGCGATGGTTAAGTTCACTGCGTTCTCCTTATCGAACCAATTATTCGCTCTAGCGGCTGCTTCAAACTGTTTAGCATAATTGGACCACGACATGTTTCCATCGAACGTTGGGGCCTTGACTCGGGCAAAACTGCCAATATCTTCTGTCCTGGGGTGTGCTTCTGGCTTGCATGTTTTTATTTGTTTGATCTTTTTTTCTTCTGTTGACGTGTCTTGTGTTCTTAAATCTGCCATTTTTCTCTCTAACTCCTGGATTTTCTCGTCCATTGTCGTTATCTTATTCTCCATTTTCTTGTCCACAGCTGTGATCTTTTTCTCAATCTTCTCGTCCATAGTTGTGATGTTATTCTCGATCTTCTCGTCCATTGTTGTTATTTTATTCTCCATTTTCTCAATATCTGCTTTTAGAGGCGAAATTTTATTTTCGACTTCAGCGGCAATATCATTTTTCATTGATAAGATATCGGCAGAAATATCATTCTTCATAGTCGAAATCTCGTCCTTTATAGTAGAAATGTTCTCGTCCATATTAGCAGAAATATCGTCCTTCATAGTAGAAATCTCGTCCTTCATAACGGAAATATTAGCAGAAATATCGTTATTCATAGTAGTAATCTCGTCCTTCATATTAGCAGAAATTGACGAGATTAAGGTGGAAGCCTCGTCGTTGAATAAAAATGTTTCCGGATACAGTCTGTCATCTTCCAGCGCTATTTTCAACCTTTCAACTAATTCACACTTCTTTCCGGACGTTTCCAACTCGCGATTTTCCAATTCTGCTTTTAGTTCAGTCACTTTCAGCTCACTTAGTCTCTTAGCCATTTTTACGTAATTATTTATTTATATTATCCCACTTCTGACACCAATGTGATATTTTTCATTATTTATTTAAACAGTTTTTAACGGTGGGATAAAATTATACACACTATGGCTAATTACTATCTATTTATTTAAAGAAACACACACACTATATTAAACTTAATTTATATACACACTATACTAAATATCTACTAATTTATTTACACTCGGTATATTAGTTCTAATTTATTTTCACCACTTGGATATTACCCTACTTATCTGCACTATTTAATTCACTAATTCTTCCGAACTAACTGTACTTTACTCGTTTCACTAATTGTTTCGAACCAGCTAACTAACTGCTACGCACTCGAAAACCCGCGTATATATAGTCCTTATCGGTTATGGAACACTCTAGTGCCTTCGGCGCTCGGGCTACGCGCGAACGAAACCGTTCCAGAATGTTCGAGTACATTTTAACGCAAGGGGAGCGCAGCCACCAAAATTTACACTCGTGGAACAGGGCCGGCTTTGAGTTGGTGACCTCGCAACAATAGGTTCAAAAATAATAATGAAGATTTAAACAAATACAATTATTTTATATCATCATGTTAATATGTAAACGTTAATATTTTTAGTGAATTTATCAATTTAAACTAAATGGATAGTCATGAAAACAAATTTCAACTTTTTTTTCATATTATAGATGAATACCCTAAGCGCTCTGTAATTTAAGCTAGAATTTTTTATAGAAAATTAAATTTTGAACGTAAAATTCTTCTCGCTAAGTTAACTATTCAAAATATTTATATCCGAGAATGCTTTTTGAAATATAAAACAAGTTGATTTATTGATATAATATTTCAGGTGGTTTGGGTGGAGAAAAGACCCGATGGACAGCAGCAGCTGATGCTTTACAGTTACAGTACGACGGTCTAGCTGGTGATATTTTAATGTCTTGCGGAATAATTTCCTACCTATCACCGTTTAATAATGCCTTTAGAGTACGTTTGGTTCAAGATTGGCATCAACACATAAAAATGTTAAGCATACCAACGGCACAAGTTTTTGAAATGACTGTAGTTTTAGGATCAGACGTCACAATACAAAATTGGAATATAAACGGACTTCCTCGAGATACATTTTCGAATGAAAACGGTTTGTTTTCAAAACTTATATTTCTTTTACTTTTTTTATTTTAGTAAATATCAGGTGTATTATGCTTCCGCATTTTTAGACTAATTAAGATAACTAGATGCGATCTGCTATATACAGTTTGCGAACATCCCTTTCTTACAATGCCACTTATACAAGTACGACAAGGAAAATATGAGCAAAACTACGTGAAAGGGAGAGAAGACTTGTTACCCAGCGATCAGTCCCCTCTACCAAAACAGTTGGCCTATTTATTTTAACTGTTGTGTTGCCAAATGTACTTATCTGTAAAAATTATTCCTAATTTTTGTCTCGAAATTATTAAAAGATAAAATTCCTACATTAGATAATAGTAATGTGATTTATAAAATTGGTTGCAATAGCTGTGATCTTTCTTATATTGGTCAAACTTCTCAAAAACTTGCTAGCCGTATATCTCTCCACAAGAGTGATATAAGATTACATCCTGAAAGATGTTCTCTTGCAAATCATATTTCCTCTTTAGATCATAGAATAGATTTTGAAGGGATTAAGATCTTATCCCGTGAAAATAACTATAGTAAAAGATTATTTCTAGAAATGGCTTTCATTTTTCAGGAGGATGTTCATATTAATAAGAAAACAGACATTCAAAATTTAAGTAATCTTTACTCACTTTTATTAACTTTGGATAAACATAATTTTCATAAACAAATTGATATCAATTCAAATAATATTTCATCATAACTCCTACCTAATTTTTGTACCTTCAAATAATTTATATTTCTATTGTTTTTGGTTAATGTCATTATAGTCTTAGTATTTCTTCTTTTCTACTTCAAAGAAAAGAAGAACTTGTCCTTAACCTATTTTCAATCATTGTTTAATTAATAACATGTATAAATCCACGTGTTTGTGTGGATTCTTTCATTTTTAATATTTTAACTTTGTAATGATTTTTAATATATTTTATTATGTGACTGTTAGCTATTGCTTATAATGAAAGCTGGACTTGTCTCATTCCGCAGTGCTAACTGTTTAACACTTTTCCCAATGTTAAGATCAAGGAATCATTCTCGATTAACGTAAGTTTTGAAACTGTTGTAGCGGACCGCTTTATAATTTATGTTTTTTCTCACTTTTGTAGTTCCCTGATGATGTAAATAAAGATTTACGAAAGCTTGGAAATTTAAAAAGAGTACACTTTTCCTTTTTTGCTGCTAACCTCAATAGTACAGTATCCGCCAAAATAAACAGTACCGAAAATAAAAATAAAAATTAATTTTTAATTTCTGTAATGTAAGTGTTCAAAATGTTCACCATTTCGACGCAAACAAGCTTCATATCGATTTTGTAAGTCAATAAACATATTTATAAAAAGTGGTTGATGTAACTGCCGAAACATATTTTGTATTATTTCCCGTAGTTCGGCAATATTCGCCGGCGGATTTTCCGAGTGAAATATTTTGTCCTTCATTATGCCCCAAATGTATGCGTCAGGTGGCGTCAGATCAGGTGAATGAGAAGGATATTCGAAGTCTGTTCCCCGAGAAATTATTCTATTTTCCGTATGAACGAAAATAATGCTCTACCAAAAACACTTTTTCTTCCGAATGACCTCCAAAATACCATTTTATAATTTGCACTTTTTCGCAGGTTTCGTATTTTAATGTGGGCATTGTAAAATGTTTTATTTTCAAATACAACGGCGTGCGCTACCAACGTGTGAAATATTTGTAGCGAAAAGAACACATACGTTTAAATGTGAGTTCTCTATGTATAGGACACTGTTGCCGGATGAAAGTGTTTAATTTTACCTAATAGTGCATGAGCTCGAAAAAAAGCTAACGATAACGAGACAAAAATATTATTTGTACAAATTAATCTGAGCTTCTGGCAACAGCGGTTGAAATAGAGGGGCGATGAACACACGCCCAACTGTTTTGGTAGAGGGGACTGATCGCTGGGCTAACAAGTCTTCTCTCTCTTTCACGTAGTTTTGCTCATATTTTCCTTGTCGTATTTGTATAAATCGCATTGTAAGAAAGGGATTTTCGCAATCTGTATTTCATCTGGGTCATAATTTGAATTTCGTAATAATTTTCAATATAACTGGATTTACTCAACAAAGTGCCTCTGGTCTGGATCCTTGGCCATTCTGGTATGGATTGCGATAAAAAGGCGTACTTCTTTTGTAAAAGAGAGGGGCACAAGTAGTTTTATAGTCATTCAATATAACATGAGCATAACCTATACCTCTTTTATCACATTTTTTTAACTGAAGATGACAGAATTGTGTCAACCCTCTTGTAACTAACTTCTCTTTTAACTAATGTACGTCATAGCATAAATGGCGAACTATTTAAATCCTCCAAAAGTTGAATTTTCAAATCGTCATAAAAACTTTTTGAGAATAAAAATATTATGAATAATTAAGTCCCCATTATGCTTTTGTCCATCACTAACTATCAACATTGAGAAGTTTGATACCTCATTATTTTTTCCTTTACAAAAACATAAAAGTTATGGAATAATATACAAACCCAACCAATTTGGTTTTTTGCCAATATTTTGAATACGACCCATGATATTTTGAATTTGTCAGTTTTATCCCATTTAATTGGCTTTGTATCTTTTATTGTTTCCAAGATCCCAATAGTGGGACCATTCTAAATGGCGATCCTGTATACCGCAATAATATAACTTCTAATATGTTAAGGTATAATAATGGATAATTCAAGAAGATGGTCCCTATTCATTGATCCACAAGTACAAGCTGCCAATTGGATTAAAAAAATGGAGAAGAAGAACAATCTTTTGGTGGTGAAATTTTCTTTTCCAGACTATATGAAACGTGTTGAAACATGCATCCAAAACGGTTATCCCGTTTTAATTGAGGGTGTTGAAGAAACTCTTGAGGCACCTTTGGACCCAGTCCTATACAAACAAACATTTAAACAAGCTGGTATGCTGGTTATAGCTCTTGGAGAAAATGTTGTAGAATACAATAATAATTTTAAACTGTATCTCACCTCGAAATTAAGAAACCCTCATTATTTGCCAGAAGTTTTCAATAAAGTTACTATTATTAACTTTGCCCTTACTCTAGAAGGACTGAAAGATCAGCTATTAGGTAATTTTGTTTTGTAATGTGGTTAAGCATTTTTTTGAATGATTATTGTTTTTCATTTGCTGTCCCTAAAATCAACAGCTTCAATTGAAATAGCCATCTGCTGATTGTCTCAATTAAATCAATTTGTATAAATAAATGTTATGACTAACATCCTTTTTGCGAATGGAGTTACAAGAAATGAATATAATTTTATTAAAATATAAATCAACTGTTGTTTAGCCTAAGCTTTGTGATATTCGATGTGAAAATTCTAGGAAAATTTACCAATTATAAAAGATTTTTACATTTTTCAATCAGCCAAATAAGCATTGAATATTAAGTGAAAAAACCAGTAAAGCTTCTAAAAGAACCTATTCCAACAACAAACACACGAAAAATGCCAAATACACAATCTTTGATAAGTTGAAAATGTCCTAAAGTCACATTTAACACGATCACGATTTATATTCTTGTCTTTTTTCACGATTATATCATTTCACCAAAACGTAAGATTTATGCTGTTTTTGTAGTTTTTAAGCGGTATAAATCACGATCTGTAGCGACAGAAACTTTATAATTTGGGTGTCAGCTAAAATTTCTGTTAAAATCAATAATTGTTTTAGTAAGAATTTCTGCAAGAATAAAAATCTATTATATTGACTTTACTTTATTATGGGTTTGTGGTATGCATACTAAGTGTGCGTTCATATTGGCAACGCTCAAGCGGTGAGCGTCGAGCGATTCCGCTGAGAGCATAGCATAATCCTGGACTGGAGACTACGTTGATACCACTCCAGTACATTATTAACCTCAGTAAAGGAAATGCTAAGAGCTTCTGGAAGAATAGCATCTACATTGTACTGATGAGGCGCAAATACGCCGAAACCGGTCTACAAGTGATGTTATTCCTTCTAATCGCAAATCAGAATGGTAGGATCTATCTTAAAGATATACCAACCCCGTTTACTTTCGAAGTGTAATTCAATGTCTGTCGGGGCATATAGCCCGAGCAGTAGTTGTTGCTTCTTAGTGAATGGTCTGTTCATGAAAATTATTTTTCAAATTTGTAAAGCGTTATAATAGTATTGAACTATTATTTTTTGACGTCTATAGATCACGCTTTACTGAAATATTACAATTATTTACAGGTAACTGTAATTAAGTAAATAACTACAAAACAGAGATGGTTTTTTGTCGATATAGAATTTTGGTTTGTGATTAGATGTGGAGATGTCGCTGATATCGCACTCTTAGCACTTCCTGTACTAAGGTTAATGTACTGGTGTGATATCAACGTAGTCTCCAGTCCAGGATTATGCTCTCAGAGCTTTAGAGCATCTACCTTGTACTGATGAGACCCAAATACGCCGAAACCGGTCTACAAGTGATGTTATTTCTTGTAATCGCAAATCAGAATGGTTGGTTCTATCTTGACAGATATACCAACCCCGTTTACTTTAGAAGTGTAATTCAATGTCTGTAGGGGCATATAGCCCGAGAAGTAGTTGTTGCTGTTCTTTGAAAATTATCTTTCAAATTTGTAAAGCATTATATTAGTATTGAACTATTATTTTTTGACGTCTATTTTGTTTCCTGTCAAAATTTGTGCCTAACTTCAATTTATACTAGTGACGTCAGAATGTAAAAGGCGAATTTTAAAAATACGATTTTTTAGTTGAATATAGATACAGAACAACACTATTAAATTTTATAAAATATGGCGTGATGTACCGTAAAACGTGGTGAATAGGATCAGTTTTCAATTTCGAGTGCTCATATCTCCGTTAAATATGAAGATATTTTTTTCTTAAATCGTGAAAATATGAGTTAGTGGTAGTACTATATGGTTTTGGAATTGAATATTTCATAGGGTGAACCATGTTTCATACATATATTTTTTTTGTTGTCTGATCCTATTCACCACACGGGCGTGAGGAATAGGATCACTGATTTATTTATGCGTTAGATTCGATTTGGCAGGGTGGTAGGGTGAATAGAACCCCAAATTGTGTTTTAAAAAAATACAAAACATTTATTTACTACTCAGTACAAGCGTAAATTTATATATTCAACAATAAAGGAACTTGGATTCTTCGGTAAACAACATAAAGTTATAAAATAAAATAGAATAATTCTCATTAGGTAACAAAGACTAAGTAGACAAGAATAAAGAATTAAAAAGTTTTAAAATTTACTGCAAACTTCAGGTACCCTCTCAAGTACTTTTCCGGTTCTTCCAATTTTCCCACCACCTGGTCGAACGAAAATTCTGTAAATTCTTTGATGGCAGGAAACTGATAAATGTACCCACAGTTATTTTTAGTTTCCTTCTGTCTCAATAAATTGCCTACAAATTCGTCATTGACGATACGTTGTACTTGACATACAAAAATTTAACAGTCTTGCTTGAACCAGCTTTATTTGTATCTGTTGGAAATCCTACTAACAACGATTGATTCAGTTTTATCTCATTTTCGTCGATTGGAGAAACAGTATCAAAAGTTTTGCTAAATTTGTGAACAGTTGCTTCTGGCATATCTTCTTCATCCGTATTATTTGAGTTTTCAGACGATTCATTAGAGAAGTGATTCTCATCCTCAGATGCTCTTAAATCAAAGACTTGTTCTTCGCCTGAATCTCCATCGTCAGTTTCTGAATCCTCGTTGCCCTGCACACTTTTCCCTGCTTCCACTGCAATTTTCTTTCCAGATTTTTTTTTCTTGATCTGCTTATCTCCATATCTCACTTCTTTCAGAAGAGCACAAAAGGAGTTTTCTACATTGGTTCCAATTTCTTCATCTTGGGTAATTTCCTTAGGAATCATGTCTAATACCTTATTTCTCTTTAAAGGAATGAGTCCAGCTTTACAGAATCCTGCTTGAACATTTTTAGAAGAATTAATATCCATTTCTTTTATTAATTTTGACAAGAGCCTGGGAAACACACTTTTTGGACGGTTCCTTCATGTCTGGACCCCGTTTTCACTCTAGTAGAATTTTACGCCTGGCAAAAAAACAAATCTAATATTTTGTTCATTACAAAGGGACACCACTTCTGATGATAAGTGAGATGATAAATTGTTTCCTATTAAAACTTTCACACCATCCAATTTTGACAAGTAGGGAACAGCAATTGTTTTGACCCAATCTGTAAAAGTTCCATTGTCAAACCAGCCACTATTAGTGGCATTGAATCGGGTCCCTTTGGTTCCACCTTCGACCCAGGTAACATATACATGTTTAGCTTTATAAACCACGTAGCAGAGTAACATTTCACCATTACCAGCAACTGCAAACATAAGTGATACAGCTGCTTTGGTCTGATTTATTATCCTCTCGGGGTTCTTGCAACCTCTTTTTGTTATGATTTTGCTCCTACCTGGATCATTGCTCAAATTGTTCTCATCATAATTAACTATATGAGATGCAGGAATATCTTTCAAAGTTTCTCCGATATTATCAAAATATTCGAGCTCTTGAACGTTTGATATTTTGACAAAGTCGTACAGCTATATTTTCTTTATGTCGTCTCATGAAACCAGTAGCAAATTTCTTTCCAGGTAGATTATCTTAGAATTTCAACACGGTTCTGCCTTGTCTGTCTAAATATCCCTTTATTATTAACCTTTTAAGCCGTACAAGTCCAACGGATATCCCCATTCCGCACATACCTGTAGTTTTTCCACCAATAATGATTCTTCATTTTGCCTCAGAACAGTCTGCCCACATTGCTTTTTGATCTGGCGATTTTTTATTCGACGTTGCAACACTGTATATGGTATTCTGTACTCGGACGCAGCTTTTCTGATACTCATTCCACCTCCTTCCATCTCGACAACAGGTGCTTTGTTTATTGCCAGGGCTGTAAAACACTGAACACTGTTTACACTACCACTTCACCAACACTAACACTTTACACTATCTTACGCGCGTTTCGATAACCAAGTTATCATCTTCAGAGACTGAAGGTGAGTTTACCTTCAGTCTCTGAAGAAGATAACTTGGTTATCGAAACGCGCGTAAGATAGTGTAAAGTGTTAGTGTTGGTGAAGTGGTAGTGTACACAGTGTTCAGTGTCAAGCATCGCCAACGGTTCCAGAATTCCCAACTTAGGGTTGTAAAAAAACAACTTACTATTTTTTTGTTCTGTTGATAAAATTGCTTATAGTACTTGATATCGATAACTTATATATCATTACTCACCTTTTTTTCGATTTGGGAACTTCACAACCTGTCAACTTTGTGAGACCACGATTTAGGCGCCAAATTTGGTCTTGTAGGTTAGGAACTGTCATATCCGGTGTTGCCGGATTTCAGGAAGTATAATCATGCAGAAATGATCTTCGATGTCTATTAGCAAAGTTTAGTTGAAATCCGAGATGAATAGCTCATGTTTGTAGTTCCATCTTTTTTTTATTTCCAATGAACTTTCGACCCTTTTCACACCATCGATCCTATTCGCCATGTTTTACGGTAATTTGTTTTTTCATAAAACTATCTATCATGCATTAACAAGAATCTATTTTTAGTTGAACACCCTAGTGTTATATTGGACACTGGCTCGAACAAACTCAGCCGTTTAATTTTCAAACCTGCTTTAATGAGGGTAAATTGGTTAAAAGGCGAAAGTGATATTAAAATAAATTTTCTAATGCAGCTTAAGAAGTATTTTAATCTTGCTGGTGGTGAAAATGTATAGTCATCATTTTTTCTTCTTTCGACTGAGAACGGGTAAAAGTGTTGCAAAGAGAACCATATCATAGGTGATTGTTCGATAAGTTTTGGGCCAGAAATTAGTACCCAATGAAAGTGCGTTATCGTGGTGCATAGTTTATACGTTTTCTTTCCAAAAATCTGATATTTTTGACGAGTTTGCTCTCTCAAACGCAGCTTATATAATACCTTTTACTACTGTCAAGAATTGCTAATGCAAATCGTGATAATCGAAAAAACTGTCAACATCACCTTGACTTTTGATCGATTTTGCTGGTCTACTGGAAGCCGCTATTCGAAAGCAATGTAAACAATCTAAATGGCAAATGATTGTCAAACCATATGGTATTCCTCATTTAGGGGGTTTGTGGAAGCGTTTCCAGTACTGCTGCTATTTGGAGGTTCAGTACACACACGTCTGAACTGTTTTAGTTTTAGTGAAACTTTTAAAATGTACCAAAAATACCATCTGAAATTGGTTAATAAAAAAATGTAAGAAATTTTCATGTGTTGAAAATTATTTTTTTTTGTGTTTTAGGTATAGTTGTAGCCGTTGAGAAACCAAATTTGCAGCAGCTTAAGGAAGAATTGACAGTTCAAAAAGCCGACAACAAAAAAGCTTTAAAAGAAACCGAAGATAATATTTTGAAAACCTTATCCGAAACAAAAGGAGACATTTTAGAAGACGAAAAGGCAATTCAAATTCTAGACGAATCAAAAATATTATCAACTGAAATTATGGAAAAACAAGAAAGATCGGTCGTAATCGAAAAATCCTTAGAAGAATTCAGGGACAAATACAAAATTGTTTCTGAACATTCTGCCGTGCTCTATTATTGCATATCTGATTTAGCTAATGTCGATCCAATGTATCAATATTCTCTGGATTGGTTCATTAATCTTTATATAGGATCTATTCAAAGAGCTGAGAAATTTAAGATCATCGAAAAAAGATGTCAGTGTCTCATCAATGCATTTACCTTTGATTTGTACAGTAATATTACAAGATCGCTTTTTGAAAAGGATAAACTGTTGTTCTCATTTTTATTGTGTTCCAAGATTATGATAGCTCAGGGTCGATTGGACGAAAAGGAATTTTTATTTGTTTTAACAGGTGAATAATAAACTTTTGAGTTATTTTACTTTATTGATTAATTTTTGTATCCTTCTTAACAATTTTGATAAAATATAATGCTTTAATGACAAAAAAATATATTATAGTATGTTTGTATCGTATTTATGAATATACTTACATAACTCGATTATTGGTCCTCCTATCTAAGTCGTCCTTTAAACGTAGTTTCTAAGATGGTGTACTTGCTAAATATAGTAATTTTCTAATCTAAGAGGGACATTACTTACCTTCATTATATTTTCAGCTGTAGCTTTCCAGCGATTAGTCCTACGTTTATACTTTTTTTTATATTTGTGTGGTAATAATCGTTTCCGTTTTGATATACTACAGCAGGGGTCGAAAACGCTGTGACTGCAGGCGCACCTGGGCCCGCGACGGCCGTTTCTGCGCCCTTCATGAAAACAAGTCGTTCCTTTGAATAAGCCGACTTTCGCTTCCAGCACAAGTGGGCAAGCCTTTTCTTACGGTACGGTGTAATAAACCGTGCAAACTACAACCTGCTGCCTCCCGGTGGCTCGCCCTAGTGAGTCAGTGCGCTGCGATACTAGAAAATAAGTATTATCGTATGGTTACTATAGCTACATATTTGTAGTTATTTTTTAACACGAGTAAAATACCAAGGGCCCTTCAATATTCTGGATGCGTTGTGTAAAAATAGTTTTCCCCTAAAGAGTGAAATCCGAAAGTAACGTGTCGGCGAATTGAAGACAAATTTAACAAATCAACAAAGGGCTTCCACCAGACCAGTTCAACTTTCGAAAAGTGCTAATATTCCATCTTTAAATGTGTCCCATTTATTGGCTTAGAAGAAAACGCCTTTTGTAGGCAAGAATAATCAATGGAAGCCTTCATAACAGCTGCTGATTCTGTATTTTGAAATTTTGAAAGCAAAAATAAAATAATTGAGGCTATTGAAGCGATTCACTGTCAGGCAGAACAGTGTCGAGAAGAATTGAAGTTATACTTCGTTCCAATATATTTCGTTTTGACTTACGATAAGTCAAAAACGAATAGAGATATGAAGATGTGGTTTTCTCTAAAACATAAGAAATTCAAAGCTGCTTCAGACTATGTTACTAAAATAGTAACGTTTCATTTAATTTTTTAAATAAAATCGTAAAAGTAAATAATCGCTGCATAAAGCGACCTCTAGTTTATTTGTTTTAAAGTAATCGATAAGGTATACACTGTCTTCATTTGAAAAGGACCCACCCTTAATATTAAAATGGGACATATTAGAAGGAAATGCCGAAACACGTCAACTTTTAACTTGAGGGGGACACTTTTTGGCGCTAATGTCATAAACATCAGATTCACCCCCTCCCTACTGGAGACACCCCTTACATTTTTTCATATGGCGTTAGGTGTCAAGTCACACCTCATTTAAAAGGTCTGGTAAATCTCTATCCAATCATTTTGTTTTGCCTTTGATTCCAGCCTTCCATTGTTATTTTATCGCTGTTCAAAATTGGCTCTTTTTCAACTTTTATTGCCTGAATGTTAACGGTGGTCACTAATATGTCCCATTTTTGAAATATTAAGGGTGGGTCCTTTACAAATGAACACAGTGTATAAACGGTTTTCAAAATCCACACAACTCTCTTTCATATGAGTCTAGGAATAGTCGGATAGGTTGAATAGTTAACGAAATATTAAAATTTAAACACTGAAAATAGATGGTCTTTATTCTCGCTTATCATGACAGATACAAAGAAATGTCACTATAGAAAATTATCTGGTATTAATTAAACGGACTTTCAAATGATGATATGAAAGTTATAGCTCATTTTGAGATTTTCTGAGTTAATATTAATTTGAACATAGCCGTAGCGCCCCCTAGGTGTGAAATTTTGAGGTTGAAATTAATTTCCAGCAATTTCTCTTGCCCACTTTTACTTTTAATATTTTTCCCCACAACCTGGGACAAATACTTTCCGAGATACAGCCGGTTACCTCGCTTAATGGGCCACCCTGTATAATGAGGGATTTATGAACCTTTATTACTAAATCCTTAAGGACAGATGCCGAGTCAACGGAATATTGTGAAACATTCTTTACCGCTACTGATATGGAATTGGAGTTGGCAACCCAACCCCCCACCACTGCATCCATTATGCACCAAAATATTTCGTTTTGAAAACGTCATGAAGATAATTAACTCTAGGGCTACGGCAACGCAACACCGTTTGTTTCGGCAGCGTTTGCTAGATAGAGATGCTGAGTATTCGGATTTCATATACATAAGTTGAACAGAGGCGAAGTGCTTGTACTTTTTCTCAGTTTGATATACGAAATCAAACAGCTCTTGTCAACGAGAAAGATAATGTTTCTGCAATAAAAAAAACTATTTAGGCATAGAAAATAACGATAAATTAGAGCTAAAAATAATATACATGAAAAACAACTTGATCCTGAAATCACACCTAAGGGACAAAAACTTTTGGATGAAAAGAAATATCCCTTTTTGAAAGCATTCTCCCTTAAATAAACGCTTATTGCTCGATTCCACCAACCATTTCCTAAAGTTAGGTAATATCTAAATCGGATTAAGAAATTCCTAAATGCAATTTACGTTTCACCATGCGCTAAGTAATACCAAAGAGTGATAATATTAGGTATTTCCTATCAAATGGTTGGTGAAATCGGGCAATAGTGCATCAACGTAAGCATGCGATCTCATATTTACAATAATAAAGCACTTGAAATCAAAATATAGAAACAGAGCGACAAATGTGAGTTTGAATAATTGTATGAGGACAGGAACTTCAAATTATAAGCCAGATTTCATCAAGTTGTCGGAAGAAATGTAAGGTCAAGGATCACATTAATAATTAGTGACTAATTGTAATAACCAGTGACTTATACAGCGTTGCTAAAAAGTCTCGCACCAAAGGATTATCTTTGAAACGGATGAAGGGAAAGTTATGAAATTCTAGGACGATGAATGAGACTTTATTCTACATATTTATTTAGAGCAAATGTCAAACGTCAGCGCTTAGCGTACAGCCGCCATCTTGATTTTTTTGAAATGGCAACCTAGGTCGAATGACGTATCACAAAGAAGCTTATTTTTTTTCTTTATGTTATAATAGAATAGAAATTTAACAAAACTATTAAAATTGTAATTTCAAACAAAACTGGATGCTACAGAAATTTATAAACTAAACGTTCATTTAAGTTGCGAATACTTCATCATAATAAGTGCTCAAAATGCTGGTCATTTATTTGTTGACAATGATACAATCTCTCTTCGAAACTACGAAAAGAATCATTGATAATTTGTGGAGTAATTCCTTGCATATCGAGACGTATACGATCCTTCAAATCGTTCAAGTTAGTTGGTCTGTTAACATAAACGCGATCTTTCAGGTAGCCTCAGAGAAAAAAATCAAGTTGTGTCAAGTCGGGGGATCTTGCCGTCCACTCAAACCACTCTTCGACCAATCCATCTCTGAGGGAAATTGTATTTGAATATTGCCTAACGTCTTTTTGATAATGTGGAGGTGCGCCATCTTGTTGAAAGTATACGTTCATATTGGGAAATAATCGATTTATTTCAGGTATAATTTCATTTTGGAGTAAATCAAGATATTTAGCACCGGTAAGCGTACCTTCAATAAAAAAGGACCGTTCAAATGGTTCTTCACCATACCCGCCCACACATTAACTTTTTGTGGACGCTGTGTACAAACCTCCTCAAACCAGTGTGGATTGTAATATGACCAGTACCTGCAATCATGTCTGTTAACAGAACCGTTCAAGCAAAATGTGGCTTCATCACTGAATACCAAAAAATCTAAGAGATTGTTTTGCATCCATATCCAACTAATATTAGGATTTCGATTCATTGTTTCTCCGATAAATGTATTATTATTCTTAATTAACTTTGAAACGTCGTGCTTAAGTGAACATAGGTTGCCATTTCAAAAAATTCAGGATGGCGGCCGTACGCTAAACGCTGACATCAAAAACATTTGACATTTGCTGTAAAATATGCAGAATTTCATAACTTTCCCTTTTTCTGTTTCAAAGATTATCCCTTCTTGCGAGACTTTTTAGCAACGCTGTATATTTGACTGAATGTATGCCTCATGCAATAAACATCTTGTTTTATCTTTGTGTAATACTTTATTCATGTATCCTTCAGGAGTAAATTATTTTAGAATATGTCGTTGGGCTGGATAAAAGTTGAAACAATTAATTTCTGGATAAGGCTGTCGAACTCTGCCTGGGTATATTTGCAGCCTTTAGGGCTTTATTATTTCAATTTTGTAGTGTTTGTAACATATAGAAATCTCACATACAACCTTTACAGAATAAGTTTTGCTGAAATAATTGATTTTTAGGTGGTGTTGGCGGTGAAACTGACAAGACAAATCCATGTTCGACTTGGTTACCCGACAAATCTTGGAATGAGATTTGTAGAGTAGACAATCTGCCCACTTTTAACGGGTTAGTATGTATCTTGCATATTTGCTTAGATGACTTAATAATTATTGAAATAACCAATTTTTTTAAATGTAATATACAAATTCCCATTTCAGGTTTTCCACATCAATCGTTCACGATCAATTTATATGGAAAGAAATGTATGATAATTTTACCGACGATTTCGAAGTACCAGACGGCTGGGAGGAGAAACTCAATAGTTTTAGAAGATTGATAGTAATAAGAATACTACGACCTGATAGACTGATAAATTCCATCACCAACTTTGTGAAAATTGAAATGGATGATCGATTTATCAAACCACCGCCTTTTAACATATCAGTGTCATATGGTGATTCGTACAATCTTTGTCCCCTAATATTTATTTTATCACCTGGAGTTGACCCGATGAACGCTCTAGTGAAGTTTGCAGGAGATAAGAAAATGGCGGATAAGTTTAAATCCATATCCCTTGGTCAAGGTAATCAACGTTTCAAAAAGAAATTGGATAGAACATATTGATTTAATTCCAAAATAAGCAAGTATTAGTAAGGCTTCTTCTTCATATTCTGGTTATTTTTGTTGGTATACAAGGCGTATAAAAGGCGTCAATGTCATTTATTGAACCAGAACTCCCTCTTACAGCGTTGCGAAATCGACAATAAACATGGCCACAAGGAAGTTTATAAGAGCACATTTTTTGCCAAACTTTATGGCAGACCTAATAAGCAGAGCTAAGAAATCTGTCAAAGCCGTAGTAGGTCTGCTAACGGAGCACTGCAATATTAATAGATACGCAAAGCTGATGAGGGTTGATAGACAAAGAAAATTTGCAGATTTTATCATCTAGTTGAGGAAACTACAGAGCATATCATGCCAGTGCGATGGCCTGGCGAATGCACGATTTCTTGAAATAGTCGAAGAGAAACTACAGGAAGATTCTCGAGATGATTGGATATACAGGGTTGGGATAAAGTATGGAACCAAGTAAATATGTATGTATGAATTCAAAATAACAAGCTCTTTCAAAATCTGTAAAAATATATACGGTGTCCCATTTAAATTAAAGAAGTTGATGGCATTTCCGGTTAAACCGGAAGTATATTATTAACAAAAAAATGTACATCAGATGCATTTTGTTTCATTGCACTTACCTGCAAATTTTCATAAATATCGTTCTTTTCGTTTAAAAGATATTTACTTGGTTCCATACTTCATCCCAACGCTGGAGTCGGAATAGAGACTGTAATTTAGACTTACTACTTGGTAACTTGAAAGGTTTTCTAAGCTATGTTTACCTTAGTTCCGCTAGTTGGCGTTTTGTGGTGTTTGGAGAGTGCAGGAAATAGAGATTTGCAATTAAATATGAGCATTCTGATCGCTGAGGAAATAGAAACTGAGTTAGAAAGTTGGGTTGGTTGAGAAAAAGTTAAGATTTGGTGGTACCATTTTGTTTTGTGTTTAATATGGAAAGACGAACCATTACGGCCAGAAGCAACCCATTTGAAATACCAGAGGAACTATTCGTAGGTTCATATCGGTTGTCAAATCAGAACTCTTATTTTTCGAAGGTGTACTGTTATTAGCACAAGAGAAGTACCCAAGCGTACAGGTCACTGTCAGTTGGGTAATAAGCCTACACTCGCTTTAAAATTCAACGTTGCCTACCTACTCGGCTGCGTCACGTACAACCCAAGTTTTAGGACTTCGACACGAGTTACTAAATATCGATTTGCGAACGGGGTAGACACGATTGGAACCAAAGTCAAGGTCAACAGATTCAGGCCCTTATTTTTAAATATAATACCCACCTCTATTGCAACTATTTTCCGTTTTCTTCTTTAAAATCTCATATGTTGAAGCTGCAGACTCATCTGGTTTTCCACTAGTGGGATAGCCCATAGTTTGGCTAGGAATCCAGTCAGGATGCATGTTTTCCTCTAAGGTACTAGATAAGATAAGATTAATATGGGGCTTAACTGCTTCTAAGAGCCTCTCCACTACGACCTTTGCAGATCTATTGTGTATGCCCTCCTGTTATTCTAGAGTTCCTTGTCTAGACCCGTCCTTATTACTAGAAGGATGGCATACCTCAGGTCCTCAATATATTGGGAGGGTTGTGGTTATCCTCCCCTATCGTTGAAAACCTCAGCCTAGACAGGCCTTCGCAGTAGCACAGTATGTGTACTGGGGTTTCCTCATCTTCTTGGCAAAACCTACATATGGTTGTTTCTGCCAATCCAATGTTGTTCATGTGTTTGTTAAGTCTACAATGCCCTGTAAGGAGCCCAACCAGGATGCTGATTGTTTTCCTATTCTGGCTCAGTAGATACTCCGTGAATTTTGGCGAGGGTTCCTAGAAGGAACTCTTTGGCCTGCCTCATTTTTGGCGCCTTGTGCCACCATTCTCGAGACTGATTTCTTATCCAAGTGCTGCTATTTGTTTTTTGCAGCGCTTTCGCTATGCCACAGAAAGGTTCTGGGCGAATGGGAGCACAACGTGCCCCTTCTCGGGCTAGTGAGTCTGCCTCTTCATTGCCCTTGTGATCTGAGTGGCCTGGTACCCAAGCTACGGACAGTCTATTACGACTGCCCAGCTCTTGTACCGTCTCCAAGCAGTCCCAAACAAGTTTGGAATTTATCTGCATGGAGCTGATTGCATTTATAGCCGCCTGGCTGTCGGAGTATATGGCAATGGTCTTTTCCTCAAACTCTTGCCTTAATAGCTCACCTGCACAGTGCTGTATTGCTGCAACTTCTGCCTGGAATATCATCACATGTTTACCCAAGCTCAGTGAGACTCTTATCTTTGGCTTGGCTATATATATTCATGCTCCTACACCTTCCTCGGTTTTTGAGCCATCTCTGTAGCAGGCCATTTCTGCATTAATTGTAGGTCCTTCCTTCTATGCCTCTCTGCCTGTTATAACTGTTTTGAAGTTTTTTCCGAAGCTATACTTGGTAATCATCTCGTCCGATGGCATTCCCACTAACGAAACTTCGATAAAATGTCGAGAACCCATACGCCAAGTTTGAAGAAGTGATTCACTGACAGGGACCCGTTTTAAAGCACTAATTCAATCATCGCGGAGTTGATCAGAGAGATCGATTAAATAGTCACCTCGCTTCGTTAAAGCTGCCGGTAATTGAAAAAAAGATACCTTATTTCTTGTTCCCCGCACTTTACATTTATAAACACTACAAAACGATGACATTTTGGATGATCTTAAGAAATTATTACTAATTAAAGTCTAACTATCATCCGTCGTTTACCAGTAAACAATGAAAACGAAATTGAATATGACATGGGCCCTCCAGAACAATATGGCCGACCTGTCAATTACGTCATTCTGGAATGGTCTATAGGGCTGAATGTCATATTAACCTATTATTTTTAGCTTGTTTTACATTCTTTTTTAGGGCAAGGACCAGTTGCACAAGCAATGATACAAGAGGGTGTGGAAATTGGTACCTGGGTTTGCCTTCAAAATTGTCACTTGGCAACTTCTTGGATGCCTACCTTAGAAAAGATATTTGACAATTTGGATTTTGATACTCATCCAGAATTTAGACTTTGGCTAACTAGCTACCCATCTAATAAGTTTCCTGTAACACTATTACAAAAAGGAGTTAAAATGACAAATGAGCCTCCGACGGGTCTTCAAAATAATCTATTAAAATCATATATTAGTGATCCTGTGAAGAATCCAGAGTTTTTCAGAGGTTGTGTGGATCACGATGAAATGTTCATTAGGCTTTTGTATGGCTTAGCTTTCTTTCATGCCTGTATTCAAGAAAGGCGAACATTCGGTGCTTTAGGCTGGAATATCGCTTATGGTAAGAAAAAAATTATATCGTGGACGTTTGTTATATAGAGTGATTAATTAAAAATAATCAACCTCTAAACTGTGAATTCTGGACCCAAAATAATATGGTTTCGCTCAATATGCCTTGTACAAATATTGTAGGTTTCCGTGATATAGAGTGTTTAAATTTTAAATTTGGTTTTTGAGTTTAGCAATAATTTTTCATGTTTTAATGTTTTCTACACTCCAATCCACTTCTTCTCAAGGTTGCCCTCCCTCACTCCAACTTTTCCACCTCCATTATTTCACTTTTTTTTGGATTCAGTCAACTCGATATGTCTATAAATGGAACTGGCTAACTAAAAAAGAAAAGGTATTAATGATAGAATAAAAAACTACGGATAAGACAATTACACATTCTTTTTGCCCATGACCTGTCAGGGCATTTATCAAGCACAACAAAACTTGTCAAGGAAGAAAAAAAAACATTTACGGGCTGAAAACAGAGTTATCAAATCTGTTTGATAATTCCACTTATAGACATATTCTGGTGCCTTTCAAAAAACGTAAAATTTTATCACAATAAGCAACAGTTTATTGCAGAATATTGATGATGAATTAAATATAATCATAAACGTTTGAGTCGTTATCCATATTGTAGGAGTCAAGTGAATCTGATTTCCCAAGCGAAATATTAACAGGTGGAGGTTAGGTTAGGTTCTATGTGAGTGGGGCCTTCTCGCCACCTCCACTGCGACCCCCGTTGGGTCTATTGTGGCTCACCCCTAGGGATTATAATTCACCCCACAAGCCTGTGCTTCTGACGAAGTCGATGGTTGTATTTGGTGATACTTTTTTGAAGTCGCTCGACTCTAAGGTACTAGAACCGAATATGTTATACCTTACCCTGCCCAAGGCTGGGCATGAGCACAGTATGTGCTCAGCAGTTTCCAAATTACAGAACCGACAATCCGAGGTCTGAGCCAGACTCATCTTCTTTAGGTGGTGATTTAGTCGACAATGTCCTGTAAGCAGTCCCGACAGAATGCGTAGGTTTGTTCTACTCCATTCCAGGATCTGCTTATATTTTGTACTCGGAGGGTTGTATATGAACGCCTTCGAGTGAGAGAGCCCCGGTATTTCTGCCCAGTACGTGAAGGTTTTCCTCTCCGCCCAGGAAACTATGGCTGATCTAGCAGTGCTTTACGCAATGCCAAAAAATGGTTCAGGTCCGATAAATAGAGACTCTGGTCCATTCTTTGCCAGAGTGTCGGCCTTCTCGTTGTCCTCCACTCCTCGATGCCCTGGCACCCAGGTCAAAGTGACTCTGTTTTCCGTGCCTAGTATATCAAGGGATTGTAGACAGTTATATACTAGCTTAGATTTTATCCTGTTCGAGCTTAGTGCTTTAAGAGTAGCCTGGCTACATGACAGGATGTGTATGTTCTTTTTAACAACAGGTTGATTCATCAGCTCTTTTGCAGCCAGTTCAACAGGTGGAATACCTTGAAAAGTACATTTTCGCATATATTTTAACCAGTCAGTCAGAATTAGTGCTTCTGTGTATCCATACATTTTTTTCACGTCTGGTGTAGATTTTGAAAGTACCTCGAACTATAAGTTCTTAACTCGGTTCTTATCGGAGTGGACAGAACTTATGTTCTTATTGGTATAGTACTTACAAAATTCTAATGTCAATTTAATAGGATTATATTAACGTGATGTCCATGCTCTTCCAAAATTCCGTCTATAATTCCTTATCGAAACAATATCTCTGACAATATAAAATGAAGCCTATAGTCGGGTATCGCGGCGGTGCTGATCCCGTGTCGATGCGTTAAGTGAGCCCATAGACAACCGTTGAGTTGACCACTCGACGGTGATGATCAGTCGCTGATAGGTGTGTTTCGACCTTCAATCAGATTCGTGCACGTATTGATGAACCTGGGATCCGTTTTCGAATTTCCAATTTCCAGGTACAGGAATATGATCTTTTGTTTGAAGTTTTCAATTCTATAGGATAACTTGGAAATGAAATTTTGGCCAGACCAACGCTTTTGTTCTGTTGAAATTTCCCTCCCATTATTTTTCTTGTACTTTTTTCCCGAGCCCATCTGACCGTCTGGCTTATTGTATTTTTCTCGTGCTTTCTCAAAGCATCCAGTCCAGCACCTTTAAGCTGGGTGTTTGCTATATAGTTCAGCGTCTCCTTGCGGTTAGCCAAATAGTACTTTCTTAAACTTATATCCGATATATTTTAAAAGTCGATGTATGTCCTACCTTATACACGAAATTTTCCTTAACGTCTTTCAGAAGATTGACAAGAGTAAAAAATTCATAAGTTGTTGGTTTATCTGTTTTCGTCTTTTTGTTGCATTGGTCCGAATTGTCTTGTTCTTGTTCAACAGTCGTCCGCGGTCCCACTTAAAACAGAAAAAAATCATATTGTTTTATACCAAAACACCGATTTTGAATGAGCCCTTGCTGTCTTTTCTAAATTCATTATACAGAGTGAGTATGGAACGCCCCAATTACCTCGGAAACGGTTCTCACGATTTTTATAGAGTTTGGTGAGCAAGGATCTTGTGATATCGCCGATATTATGGTGGTATTCACATTGTTGTCAGATTTTTTCTTTTTCTCGGAATAATAATGAACTTTGTTATTTCAAATGGATCACCCTGTATATTTTTCGCCTTTTGAAATTCGTGAGAAATACTGAATATATTCCATGTAATGTTCCCTATACCTGAATGCCATAATTTTGGAGTTAAAGCTACATTTACATTATCTTCGCCGAAGTTAAAATAATACATATAAATGTCTATGATTTTTCTGTTTAGTCGAGCGGCTAGGATTACTTCTTATGAAAGTGTTTCATTTAAAAAACCGGACCCGGCGGGATTAAAAGTGAGGCCGGACTGCAACACATAGTATTAATATCTTTTATCAATAAATAAGGTGTATTGTTATTATTCAAACATTCATAAATACATTTTCTATGGAATTTTTTTTCACCAATTTACGTCTAAAATACGAATTGATTTAACAATGTATTTATTTGAAATATGTTAAGTATGTGTGTTATACATTTTTTTCATGCTACTTATTGAAAACATTCATTAGTAATAATTAAAATACAAAAGGTAATAAAGGTAATAAATTATCACAGGATATTTAGGGAGGTATAATCAAGTGTCACGAAATATTGTAATAAGTTAAAATGACTTATATTTTGTGTCACGTGTTTTGTGAACGGATCCTTAACAAATGCTTATTTTCTTTTAAAGGATTCAATGACTCCGATTTCGATATATCAGTTCAGCAGTTACAGATGTTTATAAATGAAAGTGAGGATCCTTATGAAGCGTTATCATATTTAATAGGAGAGTGTAACTATGGAGGAAGAGTAACGGACGATTGGGATAGAAGGCTGATAGTTACGATTCTTAGAGACTATCTTAACCCCCTAGTGGTATCGGAAAGAAATTATTCATTCAGTGACGCTGGTACATGCTATGGCCTTCCAGAAAAAAACGATTATCAAATTTATATAAATCATATCAATGGCTTACCCGTGATGCATCCCCCTGAAGTATTTGGATTACATACAAATGCAGGCATAACACGAGATCTTCAAAATTCCACTTTACTTCTCAACTCTGTGTTGAAAGCATATGGCGATATTGCAGCTGGAGGTTCTGGAGAAACTGATAAACATATAATGTCACTGTGTTCAGATATTTTATCGAAATTACCTCTACTATTTGATATTGAACTCGCTCACATTAAATTCCCTGTAGATTACTCGGAGTCCATGAACACTGTACTGGTTCAGGAAATGGAACGTTTCAATAAACTGCTAAAAGTGATTATTGCTACTTTAATAACAATGCAAAAGGCAATTCAAGGTATGTTATTATTTGGGGTAATTTAGGCTCAATATTCAATATAGAGTTTGTTTAAATCAGCAAGTATAAAATAGTTATTTCTGTATTTAGAGCATAAAGAAACAGATTCCCGCTTGAGAAATAATGTTGCCGCGCGACGCGGTGCGAAGCGCGGCGATCTTTTGAAAGCGGCAATTTTACTTTACGCTCGAAAAACACACATAATTTTTTCTACAGTCGCACTTTTGATAATTAATTTTATATTATCTTAGGATATAATAGGAGTGGATTATGATTTAAGATAGTACTCTGACATTTTAGTTGTCATATTATTTATTAATGTTAAAATTATCTATTTAAGTATCTATTTCAATTTAAGTATTTGAATGCTTTCTCTTAATGGCGTTAAAAAGATCTACTGAATTGTTCAGACTTGTCAGAATCTGCAGAGCACTTATACCTCCCTCCCCTGTCGACATTTGATTCACCGTCGCTCGAGGTAGAGGCGTGCCCGAGATATCAACAATAACAATTACTTCTGAAATTCACCTTTTAATTTCTTTTAAATTATTATAAACATTATTATAATGTTGTGAGAAATTAATATAGTCGATTAAAATGGTTAATAAACTAGTATTATAGTATTATCTGGTTACTTGACATTCAATTTATTGGTTTTCGTCGTCATGGCTAATCCCACCAAATTTGACGGAATAAGCGAGCGAAAAAGATTCATTTTTTTGAGTATCAATCCTCGGAATTTATCGACTTTACGATTTCATTTGAACCTAGTAATTAGTCATTTTACGTGCGACTATAGGAAAAAATATATTTAAACTTGAAACAAAACTCTGGAGGAACAACAGCATAATAAATTCGAATTTGAATTATATTCTTTTGTTGCTTTAGTTGATGGAGAATTTGCATCCAAAAGGTAAGTCAGCATAATTCTAAACATTTTGTGTTGACGTGATGATCTTATTAATATACTTTTTTAGGGTTTAATTAAATGTACAACAACAGGACTGGAATATAGCACAAAAGTGAACTTGAGAAAGTTAGATAGGTAGATAGATTTGATGAGGTGGCTATGGACATTTTCCACTGCGACTTTCTCAGATCTATCGTGGTTCTCTAATTATAAATTACATTCTGCACTCTGACTCTTTTCATGTATTTTCTTGCCGGTGGATTTTCTTTGCTTATTACAAGAAACTACAAACTCGCCAGGTATGGGTTGTATTCCCCCTTTAGATGATAAAATCTGCACATGGCTTCTTTTGACAACCCTATTATCATTGCGTACCTATTAAACTAAGTGTTCCGTTATCAGATCCACTACGGCTTTGAAAGTTTTCTTATCTCCGCCTATTAGGCTATTAAACAGTCATAATTTCACTGAATCTTTGAATATTTGGTGTTTGGGTGTTTTTGGGTTGAGATCCCAGCTTTTTCCACACATTCTTCTGTATCTGCTAGAGGGAAATACTAGCATTTTGTTTCGTCTTCTGGTAAGTGTTCCATGAAAGCTTTTGATTAAAATGTATTTCTAGGTTATATGTTTTAGGTCTGATACTGTCGTCTTTTTTGTAAAGTTCTCTTCTCTTTGCACCTATTAGCAACTGTATTTGAGACTCTCTGCATTACATCCAGAACCGCTTCATCAATATTGCCACTGACTGCAATAACGTATCCTAGGCAATAGAAGCCTGATACGGTCAGATTCGTAAGGAGATCGTCTACTAAGGCTGCCAATGTTAGCGGTGATATCACTCCGCTTTGTACACATCCTCCACCCGTTCTTTCCAGATGGTAATTTTTAGATGATGAGATGAGTCTTTGTAAGGTTTTTAAGGACATTACGGTCATGAAGATGGTGAAAGCTGGATAATAGATTTTTGAACATCCCAGGAAAGATTTTTTGGTAAGTGTGACTGGTACTGTTTCAACGCGTTTTAAGGAGTTTATTTTGCCGTTTTGAGAATGTTGTGCCGCAGTTGGAGTATTTATGAGTCTGAATCCGGGGAAATTTGCCTAATTTGTGGTATTCTAATGAGTACAACGGTCCTTGAAGAAGCAATTCTATAAAACCTATAATAAAGGGTGGTTGAAATTCAGTAGGGTGACCGATGGTTGTTTGTTGCTCTGGAGGTTCCCTAGAATTATGAATTGAATAAGTTGGAATGTTTATTGAAATCACTGCATGTTTTCAATGCTAAGGAATAGAACACGACCATTTAGGAAAATATTATTCTTGTGGTGGCTAACAAAATGCATACCACTCGGCTGTTCCTAGAATTTTGGTATTAATTGGATCTGTGGTTTTGAGAAAACCTGTAAAGCTTAGCAATATAATTTTATGCTATTGAACAGATATTTTTGATATTTGCTGAGATAAAATATTTGCTGTGATGTCTTAGAATTGGTACCAGGTCTACAATTTACAAGTGTATAAGAAGTTAACGGAGACGATTTAGCTTTTAGTTACATGTGAATAGGATTGGGACTTTAATTGTGGTGAAGATAAAATAGGTTCGGATGTTTTGGAATTCGTCTACCTATTGTTTTGTACCTACCTCTGTGTTTTGGTGTCGTGAACCGAGTTTTTGGTAACCTTTCGCGATAAGGTACTCTTTATGTTTAGTGATGGCTCTCTAAGCACAGCAAGTGAAGCGTGAAACGTTGTTGAGGATTTTTGCGAAGGTGCAAAGGTGTTCAATTTATTTCCGTTAATTTTTCCTATTTTTTGTGATTCTGCGATTCGGGGCGGAGACGAATCTAGAAAATAAGAGATCATTGATATCAGCTCAGCCGTTCAGGAGTTGGGTGAGCCCGATTGCAGCGCCACGCAGCTGTTGGGGAAATAAATTGCCTGCTCGAGTTCTTCTGCTGTCATGCTTTCATTTTGTTCATTAAGTATCTATTTTTATTTCTGTTTGTAGGTTTCGTTATGTATGACTAGCTTGTTATATCTCAAGTATGCTTTGTTACCCTTTTTCTTGGCTTCTTTTAGTTTTGGAATGAACAGGTTAATTAATGTCTAATAAATAGTATATTACAGACCTAGGCCAGTAAAGTAAGAAATGTCTCAGATCACATTGTCGGCCGAAGCGAAGCTGAAATATACTATTTCAATTCTTGTTCGACTCTTTCACGATTAGCTTATTGATCAATTATATCCTGCAATAACTTTTAAAATTATTGTAGATCGGGAAAGTCTGGTAAATTCAATTATCCTTTTGACAAAATAAATGTAAAAATAATAAAATAGTACTATTTTCAGCTCGTAAACAGGAAAATATATTGTGGATAATCATTTGAGTTTGGAAGTGTAAGTCCTTACTGATAAATTTCCTATCTACAGGGAATGGACCAAAAATCGATATTTTTGACTTTAATCATTCAAAAACATTAAAAAACAGTATTAGCATGATCATTCTTTTTGATATTTTTTGGGAAATTAATCCAAAATTTTTATTTCAATGTTTCGTTTTCTTAAATTTTGTCTCTACCTGACACTTCTGAAACTCCTCCTCTAGACAATCAATACTATTTCAAAGTTTAAGACGGCAAAAAATGGTTGTCAGATTCTTAAGGTCTATTTATGGTGGCTTATATTTTTAATAAAAATGATTGTGAATAAAGAAATATTTTTATAATGACATTTCAATAGAATTATAGTCTACTATACCTTATTTTAAAATTGGGGAAGCATTTTAAGAAACCTGAATCACACCACTAAAAGTTACTAGATTGGGAGAGTGTTCCGAAAGAGTCGTGTTTAGACTTTTTAAACTAATTGACACTTATGTGAAATATGTTTTGTACTGCTCGCCGTTGTCGTGGCCAATAAGAAATCAAGGCATGTCAAAATATCGAATCGGGCAATGGCATACGTACCAACCAAATGTCACATTACTATGAAAAAATGTACTGTTATGTTAAGTAATTGAATATATCACCTACTAATTGGAGTACAAATTATTTATTCACATTGGAGATTTAGGTACCTACTGTACAAACAGCATATTGTTTTCAAAAATAGTATTCTACTTCGAAACTTATATCATCAATAAGGAAAAACGAGCATGGGTTTTGCTTATCAAACTGAAAAAGTAATAAAAAACATGTTAACTTGGTTGGAATATGTTTTATTAAAATAAAAGCTTCTGTGTCAGCTATAAATAACCCAAACTTAATTTCCTTCGTTCCGTGGTCGAAGAAAATCACTTTGGAATGCGATCTTGATTGGTTGAAGTTTTTTATAATTAAACAGAGCAATGCAAAGCAATAACAACAAACGCAAAATAGTCCTGATGTAGATTGAACTAATGAATATTTATATATAACACACAAAATTGACAAATAAATAATGTCTTTGACAGTTGAATAAAGAGTGCAATGTAAAACGGGCGGCAGCCTGACCAATCAGTAAGTAGCAGAAATGCCAACTTGAATTCAAATCGCTCCTCTTAGTCCAAAGACAAGGTATAGGAACGGAATTTTGTGAGCTGCACACTTCAGGAAGGGGTTTTTAAGGATAGCGCTTTTTTAAGTAATTATATAAGCTGTTGAGTAGAAGATATAATTTTATTTTCAGGACTTGTAGCAATGTCACCGGAAACAGAAGCATTTGCATCTTCATTATTATTGGCAAGAATTCCTGTTAAATGGGTGGGCGTGTCTTACCCAAGTTTGAAAAATCTACCTAACTATGTAAATGATTTTATTTCAAGAGTAAAGTTTCTACAACTATGGTTTACAACAGGTAAATATTTGTGTAAGAAAATATTTGTCTATTCAAAAATTGTAGGTACCTATTCATATACATGACAGCTGAAGGGTACGTTAAAAACAATACGGGACCGGCTGCAAAATCAGTACGTTCATCAAGTGGTTAATTACACTAAATTTTGTACATATTTTCATGAATATTCTTTTAACAAGGTGCCAATCAAAAAGTGCCGGTAAATAATATTAATTAAAATAATGCTAATTACTTTTCGAAAAAAGATTTTATTCACTTATTTGTTAAATAAAATATCAATCTTCACAGTAAAGTATGTGAAGTCTTTGAAAAGTCATGGGTGCTGTTGCCCGTCCGTCGCAACCTCTTCGCAGCCAGGTATAAACAGGTAATACTTTGTTATACTTATACGTTCATGACGTACATTGAACTTTTGATTAACAAATTGAAGCTTATTTTTTCTGAGCATGGTGTTATAAAGCCGCCTATGAAAAAGTGACCGCAAATACGAGATTTCAGCTATTAAAGATGCTAAGCTTTAAAAATATATTGGGAGCGCAACGCCATCAGACGAGGATGGCGAGTATAATTATGCATATTTAATCCAATAGAACCTCTGTTAGTATTGAAAATAATAATTTAGATGTGTTGTAACGGAGCCCAAATTCCAAGAAAGAAATATCGAACAAAAAGATAAAGAACCAGTTTTTATTAATTTGAAGCTTGACGTGTACTCTGATTTTAGACGTGCCCTTCTGAAAGAGTAAAACGTATTGGTCTGAATGACTTTTTCGGGATGATAAACATCAAGCTAATATTTTGCAAGTGGCTTCAGAATCAGGGTGTTCTCAACTTAAATTGCAAGATAATTGTAAAAACACGAGAAAAATGATCTTACAAATCCGATTAAATGGACGCCAAGTCCCCCCTTCTCACAAATCAAAATTCATTTGGGTAGGTTTTTCATCATCAGGCTGATTTTCACACAATTGCTTGATAAATGTTTATCGAATCGAAGGCTCTTGCTGTCCCGCAAATTGAATGGTACTTTTTTCTAGACCCATTCCTTAAAGTGGTCATGTATTCGCCAACTATGGGTAGTTCAATTCTAAATATATCGTTGGCTTCTACTGCCATAGATAACCATATATAACCTTTCCAATTAAGACTCATTGTGTAGGCTCGATAATCATTATTAACAATAAATGGTTACAGGGTCGAATTAAAAAGGGTTAAATGAATAAAATGAATACGTAATATTTGAAAACAATATTCTTACTCATTAGTAAATGTAGTTCAATTGGATTTTCTCAAATCGTACTTTGTAAGCTTAACATTGAAAAACTAGAATATAATAAATACCATGACCTACAGCACATAATTAATTTTTTGGGACTTAATTATTTTTCACCTCCTTTAAATTTACTCCTGTGTCACTATCACTATCTTCATTTTAGTTTTATTATAAAGGGTTTAACATTAGTACTCATAGACATATACAAATTTTCCACCTTAATAACATGTTATATATTACTGTTTTGCCAACTCTCTGCAATAGTAGTTTACCTAACAAGTGCGGAAAGTGATACTTTTCCGCACGCAATTGCAGATGGCCGAACGACGCGTCAGCAATCGCGTGCGGAAAAGTCACTTTACGCACGTGTTAGGTACACTATTTTTTCTACTAGCTTACGGAAAAAAACCCAAAAGTTAACATAAAGAAACATTTTTCAGATGTTTATTATTATTTGACATTCATTTGATGAGGCTTATACCAGGGCCATTAAAAAATTATTGAAATAATCGTTTCTTTTTATTAAAAATTATATCAGAATTCTAGTAAATTTCTTAATTTTTCAGTCATTTTGTAAACTACAACCATACAAATATATATTTTAAATATTCAAATATCAGTATAGGTACCCAAAAACTTAACAAATTTACTTTTCCGCACTAAGTGAATAGTGCGGAAAGGTAACTCTTTCAACACTAAAATGAGTGTTTCACGCTAGTAGAAAAAAGTTTTATTTACTACATTTTTTACTAAATCTACTACAGATGAGCTTGAAGTTAGGGGGGCATTAGTTCTTCTAGCATAAGACTTAACTTAGTGCAAATCAACACTGTATGTCTATTTCAATTGCAAGCATCACACACATATTCTCTATTAATTTTAAAAGGCTTTAATAGGTGCTTCTAACACATCCCGTTTTTTGTATGTTTCTTCAAAATATATGTCATTAGTTATCACGATGACACTATTTTTAAAACCTATTTTCTATAATATCACTCTTAGGCTTCACATGCTACAAGAAATGTCTATTTCGACATTGGCTTGTCTTTTAAAAGAAACCAGAGTAAGTATTGTGCTCTTTATACATTTGATATTTTTTCTTCTTGACAAATCCAAGACAGTTTTATCAATACTTCTGAATGTACCAGAATCACTAAGCTTTTCCTGTGAACGATGGGTTTTTGTATTAGGGGAGGGTGGGGCAAGTGAGACACCTTAAGGATTGCCGACATATAACTTTTTTATTTCTATAAATTAAAGAACGCGTTTTGGATGGAAAAAATCTTCAATGCTTTAAGAATCATCTTATCTCCCAAACCAAACAAAATATCAAGTCTTTATAAAAAAAGATTCTTTGAATTTAAACAAATAAATGACTCTCTTGCCCCAGAGAATGGGGTAACTGAGTCACTAATACGGGGCAAGTGAGTCCTTATGCAATTTATTAACGGCAGTTGTCACAAACATAACTATTGGCACCTGGTTCGTTATCTGAACACTCCTCGTGCATCCAGGAATTACATTTTATGCAACTGATCCATTCGTCGTGATAAGTGTCACCATACGTTTCGTTACAAAACACGCATAGTGTGGCTTTCTCTTCTTCTGATATCATTGCTGGCACTGCTGATGCACTTTGCATGTTTTTTTTCGAATTTTCATTTCTTATGAATTTTTCAACACCTGAACTCGGCTCTGGTTTACCAAGATTCTTTTTTATCAATTTAACTTTAGATGTGTTCAATTTCTCTTTCAACTTCTCTTCTAGTTGGTCCTTGTAAGGGGAACTGGTAATTATTTTGGATCCTTCGATGTTTCTGGACACCTTTCTGGTATTTTTTTCTCCTGAGATGGTTTTGGGATTGGACTGAATTTCGAAATTGGGACGTAACTGCACGACGGCGACGGCTGATCATGCAAGCTCTCAAATATTTGAGAGATACTTTTAAGTATGTATTTTGAAAGGGTTTTGAGATTGAACTTACCTGAATTGAGAACAGAAGCAGCACTGCATGACGGTTGTTCTGTAGGCTCTAAAGAAGGTGGTAATATCTTAGGTTCGCACTCGATTTCCTCTTCAGGAAACTTTAGATCAGGTTCTTTCTCTACAGGTAACTCCGGATTAGGTTGATTTGACGAGTTTTCGGAAGAAGAATTTTCTTCTATGGTAGATTTCTGGAGAATGTTCTCGGCCGCCTCAAAGTCGCTCTCTTCAAACACGTCTGGATCATATGGTTAGATTCCTGTTTTCTCAAAACCGTTGATGATATTTTTGGGGGTAAATGCTTTGATAGGGGCACTTTCAATAATAGGAACCATATCATATTCGGTTATTCTAGAACCTGGATAATTCGTGAGCCAATTATCCATTTCTTTTGCGAGATAAGTTTTAAATGGTCCGAATACACTTACGTCGAGAGGCTGTAGCCTGTTTGAAGTATGTGGTGGTAAAGTCAGAAGAGTAACTCCAGAATCTCTAGCCAGTTTTATTGCTTCAATGGGCTTGTGACTTGCATGACCGTCCCATATCAGTAGACTCGGAGACTCTTTAGTTGTTTTTGTACAGTCTGTGAAATGCTTCAAAAATTTAAGGAACAATTCAGCGTCCATCCATCCTGATGGAGCAGGAAATCCTACTGTTCCAGGAAACGCATTACTTAACAGAGTTGAATTCATTCTCACACGAGGAAAGACCATAAATGATGGTATAAATGTGCCTGTGGCACTGACGCATGCTAGTAGAGTTGTGTTTTTTCCTCTTTCCAATGAAGTTAACCTTCCTACTTGCTTTCTTCCTTTTTCGGATAATATTTTTCCCGGTTTTTGGACGCATGTAATACCTGTCTCATCGCAATTAAAAATACGATTCGGGAGAAATTCGTACTTTTTCAAAACCTCTTTTAAATTTAAAAAAAATCTGCTACTCTGTATTTTGAAATCTTGTCACTCTTGCCATGCTGGTTGCTTCAGGTCTTCTTATAGATAGGTTACCATGGCGTTTTGAAAATGATATTAACCAGTCTTTTCCGGCTACTTTCCGTTCTTTATTAAAAGGATGATTCAATTGGTTAATTTCAGCAAATCGAAATGCAATTCGTCGGAGGTCGCTTGTTGAGAGACCATAAAAAAGCTTTTCCAAATGTATTACATGGTCACGTAAATCATTTTCTATTGCTTCAGTAAAGACGGGCATGAACCTACCTAAGTTTGTTATTGGGTTGAGCACTTGACGCTTCAGCCGTGAATGTAAGCTAGTTCTTGGAACTTTGAAAACCACACTAGCTTTCTTGATGGACATTTCTTTCTTCTGAATAGAATATAAAGCACGCTGTATGGCATCCTCTGAGTACGATCCTCTTTGGGTCTTATGGACATAGTTGCGAACCATACTCAACTGCAAAAAAATACTCTCGGTGAGTTTACTGTAAGTTTTGTGTAAGATTAAAACCAAAAATTTATAGTTAATTATCGTAGATACTGTTTGCACAAACATGGGGCAAGTGAGTCATAGCTAAGACTCACTTGACCTCAAAATCTTTAAATATAATTCAAAAAAATACAAGTAAATTTGGCAACATTCTAGGTATCACGCGGTATTTCTAAAATGTTAGGTTATATGGAGTTTATCATAGAATATCTGGATAATGCGTTTAAATTGTGCAAATTCCCTATGCAACACATCGTAAATATTACATTGTAATATGATGAAAACAAAAAAAAATTATATTTACCTTCTCTTTAATATTTTTCGGCGACGTTTTCACAGTCACGATGCGTCTGCCGGCACGGAACTAAACTGTCTTGATTGTTTTCGCAGGTGTTGCCACTAGTACGAATTATTCAAAAATACGCACTTGCCCCCTATGACTCACTTGCCCCACCCTCCCCTATATCCTTTGCTGAAGATGGAGGCATGTTTGTCAAAGCAGATGTCTCAGCTGCAGCATGGCTTGAATTAAAATTTCTGACCAGCAGAGATTTGATTTAGTAAATGTTTTCTTGCGAAGGTGTCACTACAAGATTTTCCATTATCAGCACAAGCCAATGGACGCCACATTGTAATACAATAAACCTAACACTCATGTAACAAAAGTTAACTCTTTAGAAAACTGAATAAAACTGAGAGTAGGTTGTAGTCTTTAGAGCCTTTGAAGCAGCCTGGTGATTAGAGGCAATAAATATTCTGGCTGAGTTCAGGTGTTTTTTGAGGCAAACTTAAGCACAAAAGTCTATTGCCAATAGTTCCGATTGGAATGTTATTGGAGTGTTTATCAGGCTGTTAATATCCTAGTACTAAGATCTGTAGCCCCTATTACTACTCCTTCGTTTGTATTTGACCCATCAATATAGTAAGTGATGGCTCACGTTTACAGTACTCTGTAAAAAATAAAACAAATTCTATATTTGAGGAAATTCTGGCTAGATGGCGTTACTATTGTTATCTTGAACTATTATTTTAACGGCTTGTTGCTGCACAGGCAGTTACTACACGTGTTTTCCAATTTGCTGTCGAATGTTTCGTGAGTAATTATGAATACTGATCAGGAAGTTGACATACGTTTCGAGTAAGTTGAACGAAATATTTTCATTTTATATATTGGCAGTTGCTTTGTACAGTAGAAGTGTGTATCTTTCAGTAGCAAATATATCTCAGACGAAAAAAATTTCAAGAGTTAGGTTAGACCGGTTTTTGTTCGACCGTTACATATAAGTAACGCTAGGCTCTTAGACTCTGGCAAATGGATTTTTTTTAATATCATGTTTGGCTTCTAGGGGTTCCCTGACGGTACAAGAGGCCTTTAAAATGGCCTACATTGATGATGCAGAAGATATATTTATTGAGCCACCAGATCCAACCGTTCCTACTGATGATGACTCTGCCGACGAGGACGAAGGTGGAACATTGGATAATCTAATCGGCCGTCAACTACAATCTAAAGTCGAAATAAAGCTTTCGCATGCACGACGCATATATTCTTATGATTCTAAAGACCAAATCGAAGCAGATACTCGCACTTCGTTGGGTGCTACATTTACTAGCACAGATATGAATGAATCTAGCGAAATCCTACCAGAAAAAATTGGTCTCGAGGAGAACATTAGCTGTATTGAAGACAGGGATCTAGAAGATTCAAAAACTCGGGCATTTCCTCAAGGAAATTATAAACAATTTCTGGACAAATCTCCCGTTGAATTATTCGAGATGTTTGTTGACGAGGAAATGGTAGAACACCTTGTTAGTGAAAGAAAAAAGTACGCAATATTTAAAAACTGTCCAGATCCACAAATTTCTGCCGATGATATCCGATTGTTTATTGCGATACTGATAGTTAATAGATATGATGCGAAACCAAGTAAACGCTATCATTGGGATAGAGGCACCGACATGAAAAATAGTATGGTTAGCGAATCCATGAGGCGTGGCCGATTCGTGCAAATAATGCGCTTTGTTCATTGCGCTGATAATACGGCTCTAAATCGTACAGATAAAGGATGTAAACTAAGACCTCTGATTGATATTAAAAAAAAATGTTTGCAACATTTTATATCTCAAGAACACCTCGACCTTGACGAGTCTATGATTAAATATTATGGGCGACACTGTAACGTTGTTACTATTTTTTCCCGATATCCGGCAGCATATATTTCAGTTTTTATTAGTTTCACCCCTCTGTCGTAGCTAGCTATTAAATTTGAGTATTAATATTTATTTTGATATTTTATATGTAGTACTTTTCAAACATCTGGTATATATTACCTGTATGATTTACGGTACCGTTCGCGCAAATCAGTCCGCGCATTTCTTAAGATTTGTAAGTAGGAGACCTCCTGAGTGGGGTCTAGAGAAAAATGGATAAAACGGATGGAACGAGACAAAAATGGGCTTTTTCACTTTTAACCGTTTGCCCTGAATCCTGACTGATCTTCGCGCACGAGTGGTAAACAAGTTTCCGTTTCCCACTACGTGTTACGTCGAGGTCAAGAACAACAGACCCCTGGAATTTTCCGTAACCTCCATCTGAGGCTATCTGGAACTCTTGACGCGAAGGTTCAAGGGGCCGTGGAGCAAACCACGTAAAAAATCTGGCGCCCGAGCATTCGTTGATAAGATTTTGCATCGAGGGTGACCAAAGTAACGTGACCTGTTGGTAAAATCCAAAGGGTAGGTGAATTAGACGTTACAACACAACTGCAAGCAGTTTATCAGAGGAAAGCCAATCCGGTTCGGATTCAAGATGTGGTGCCTCAACTTTCCAGATGGTTATTTATTTATTTATTTCAAGGAAAGAATCCGAATGGAAAGGAATCATACGAAAACCTTTTTGGAAAATGTACCGCACCGTTTGTGTCGATGCTAGAAGATTTACCACATCCAGAATATTTGTACAAGTTTTACTTGGATAACTTATTTGTTGGACTAAATTTACTGAATTTTTCACGACTAAAGGGATATGGTGGAACAGGCACTATCAGAGAAAATTGTATTTCATAAAATTGCCCACTTGTTACTAAAAAGACCATAGAAAAGAAAACTCTTGGTACTTATGTCTCGGCGATTGACAAAGATCATGGCATAATCATTGTTGGGTAGATCACAATGTCGTCACTGCTGCCTCAAATTGTTATGGGTTGAATCCAATTGGACATGTGAAGCGATATTCTCAGACAGAGAAAAAGTATATATCAGTTGATCGCCCCGCTCTTATTGAACTGATTTAATGGACGAAGGTATTTCTACTTATCGCATCAGCAACAGGTCCAAAGAGTGGTGGTGGAGTATTTTTACATGGCTCTTAGATGGGGCAATCTGTAATTCCTGGATATTGTATCGGAAAAACTCATCAATATCCCAACTAGATTTTAGGAGGGCCATAGCTTAAGCCCATCTGTCACGCTTTAAAACTGAGCCTAAGTCTGCAGGAAGGCCCTCTACTTCCAAATTTAGCATCTCTTTCAACCGAATTTCTGATCACATCAGATACGACGGTAGGGATCACCTCCTCATGTCTATTCCTGATAAGAAACACAGAAGATGTGCTGGAGAAGGATGCTCTAGTAGTACTAGAACTATGTTTGAGAAGTGCGATTTAGGTTTATGCATTGAATGCAATCTCATTTTTCACGCCAAATAAAAAGCGTAGCGTTACACATATGTAGCATTTTTCGTAATCCAGGTAAAAAATATTTCAAATGCCCATAGCTACAATTAAATATACTTATTAGTCACTAATAAACAAAATTTTATAGAAAAAAAAAAACGAAAACATAAATTCCGGTAATAATGGGTTAACAACGTCTAAAGTGGGTTCGAAATCTTATTTTGCAGACCGTGGGCATCTCCACAGATTGGGTTGCTCCAGCCCTTGGTATCTCAAGATGTCCCGTTAGATCGCCGGGTTTCGAAGATTAAGTCTGAGCTAGCTGCGAGCAATCCTCCGTCCATTTAGATGTAGTGGAGGAATGTCTAGCATTATCTCTAAGGTGCTGGGGTACGATCTCATTGATTGATTGGTTCGGCATTACCCGTCAGAGGCTTAGAGACCCCGGCACCTCAGCCTCAAGGCTTTTTGCGCTCTTGGTTATACCGTTTATGTGAAGAGACCAGTAGCCCTTATCAGGCTCAACAGTATTTTCACTAGGTCCTTCTTGGAGAAATCCTCCCTTGAATACTCTAGTCCTAGGAGACTATATCTCCAATGAGACAGTGCTTCACATTCGAAGATAATGTGAGAGCTGTTTCCTCATCTTCCATGCGCAACCGACAGATAGGTTCCTCCATATATATGCCAATTGTATGCATGTGCTTCCTTAGGGTACAGTGACCGGTGAGTAATCTCGTCACTTTCCTTATTGAGGTTCAATATTTCGTTAGTCAGCGACTCACAGGGTTTTTTGAGGAGTTGGCTGTGTTCCTGTTTTGGCACGTGTCTCCAGTACGTCTGATGTTTAGTTCGGATTCACCGAGATGTACAACCACGTGCAGCAGATTTTGATATTCCGAATACTGGTTCAGGACCAGTGAATGCAGTTCCAGACCGTAGCTTTGCTATCGTGTCTGCCTTTTCATTGCCTACAATATCTTTGTGCCCCAGGACCCACTTAAGAGTTACTCTTTTATGGTTTGCCACGGTTGAAAGTTTTTGTAGGCAGTCAAAGACCAGTCTAGATCTGATCTGGGGAAAGGCTAAAGATTTCAGTGCTGCCTGACTATCTGAGAGTATGAGGAATTTTTTGGCTTTGGACTCTATACCCCCTTTCGAGGTTCATTTGCAAACACGTGTCGATAGTGTAGATTTCTGCCTGGAATACAGAGGCGAACTTCCCCAACGATGCGTGGCACCATGGACTCCAGATCCTGTTCCTATGTCATTTTTAGATCCGTCTGTGTACCACACCAACGTTCCTTCCTGACTGCATACTTCCAGCCCATCCCAGTTTAGCTGGATATGGTATGGTTGGTTATCGTTAATTATGACCAACATGTTATCACTTATCATTTCAAGAAGCGAGATTGTGATAACATCTGTGATTCTGGAATAACTATGGGTGTTGGTTCCTTCGTGCCAATTCCCATTGCACTCCAGCCTGTATGCAGATTCTCGCTTCCACCTTAACATGCAGAGCAAGAGGCGGAAGATTGAGAATATAGCTTCCATTGCAGCAGTCGGGCTGTTTCTCTTCGCACCCGTTATGCACAGACAGGCAAGCCTCTGAAGTTTTGATAGCTTCAGTTCGGCTTTCCTCTGATCTGTTTTTGGCCACCAAACTAAGGCTCCATAGGTAACCATAAATCTCACCCCAATTGTGTACAGCCAGTGAACGATTCGTGGATTTAGTCCCCATGCGTTTCCTATCGCCGTTAGGCAGCCATTGGGGCCATTTTCCCTTCATTGGTTTTGTCATGTAGGTGTGAATTCAAGGTTAGCTTTGCATCCAGAATTATGCCAAGATAATTGTCCTCCTGGCTTAGACACAGCTGCACGATCTCATTACACCCGTAATTACCATACAGGCGAGTCGTTGAACTTCCTGCAACTCTGTTTTTGCCCTTTGTGGCATAGGTAATAATTAGTCGGGCAACCGTCAGATATGACCAATAGATCATTTTCGGTTTCAGACCCCACGTTTTCCCATAGAGCTTGCGGAACGTTCAGAGAGCCCTTGTTGCTTTTGAGATATTATATGCGAGGTGAGCATTTCACGTGAGTCTCCTGTCAAGGATGACTCCTAAGAACTTAACCTCTTCTGAGAATGAGCGGGTTATTCCAATCATGCTCAGAGGCTGTATTTTTAATTATCTCCTGTTAGTGAATAAAATAAGTGTCGTTTTGTTAGAATTTGCTGATATCCCTTCATTAAAATACCAAGTGATTATAAGACTTAAGGCACGTTGCATGCGTCGTGTTTGCCTCTAACCACTATAACTAAATCGTCAGCATAGTTCAGAGTACGAAAACCTTCTCTTTTGAGCTTCGCTAAGAGGTCGTCAACCACTAGTGGCCCCAGTAAAGGTGATAAAACTCCTTCTTGAGGACAGCTTTTTACTGCGTTTAGTAGTCGATTTACCTCCAAGGTAGGTGATAATTTTCTTAGTATTTAGTTCTTAGTATTTACTTAGTATTTAGCATAGATTTGGTTATGGAAGGTTGGATACCGTTTGCTGTTGCGGTGGCGCTGATTGATTCATACGCACCGTCTATAACTATGAATACACGTTGCGCCACTTCTTTTGAAGCTTTTGCATTTTCTAGATCTTTTACGGGACAATGCAAGGCATCTACAGTGGATTCGCCTGATTGGTGGGCAAATTGTTTTTTGAGAAGCGGTATATTTGATAAATATTTTATATGTATGCAATTTAACTTGAAAACAACTTGATGTTTGGGTAACCCACCAAATCGACATATTCCATGTATATATATGGCTTAACACCTCATGTGAGGTTGCGCCGCTTTCGCTTTCTAAATCCGTTTATCGGGGTGGATCAGTCCCCATCCTCGGTTTATTATTGTATCCGTTCGCTTATTTGCCGCCATTTCTTCCGGTCTCTTGTTTCTTGCTTCCATCTTGTCACACCTGCCCTGATCAAGTCGTCCTCTACCTCTGCCAACCATTTAGATCTGGGTCTTCCACGTCTTCTCTTCCCTCCCGGCTGCCATTGTAGCATAGCCTTTGTTACTGCTTCCTTCCCTTGCCTCCATATATGTCCCAGCCATTTGACTCTTTGAGTTTTAATTTTCTTTATTATGTCTTCTTCATTCAGTTCTTCTAATATTTCTTGGTTCGTTCTCCTTCTATATTCTTGTTCTCCTATCTTCACTGGACCCAGAATTGATCTAAATATCTTGCGTTCGTTTATCCTTAGTTTGTCTTCTTCTGTTTTCGTCATAGTTATAGTTTCTGCTGCGTACATTGTTATTGGCCTTATTATTGTATTGTATATGTTCAACTTTGTTTGCCTAGTCAATATTTTACTTTTTAACAAATTTTTGTTAGCTTGGTACGCTCGATTTGTTGCCATTATTTTTTCTTCGACCTCCGTTCTTCTTTCCCCTTTATTGTCTATCATTACACCCAGGTATTTGAATTTTTGTACTTCTTCGAATTTTTTATTTCCTATTCGTATTTCCCCATTCTGTCCTGTTTTTCCAAATCTCATTCCATGGCTTGCATAAAATTTCTAGTTTTCCAAAACTTTTGTGTGTAAAACACGTTTATCATCCCGAAGAAATCCTTTGGTCTCCCGGACTATATGACTTGCGAGTAAAATATTTTAGTTGAATTGAAAATATTTATTTTCGGCTATTTTTCAAATATTCGAATACTTTTTAAAATGAACAAGATTGGCTCAATTTCCCTCAAGTTTTACCCTGAATACCCACCCCAGATGAAAAGTGATACTACTTTTTCAACCACATATACTCCTTTTGTTTTCAGGAAAACCCCCATGCTATTGGGTTTCTGGATTTTTCTTTACTCAAGCTTTTTTAACTGGTGTCAAACAAAACTATGCAAGAAAATACACCATTGCCATTGACAAATTGACGTTTGACTTCAGCATTTTAAAAGTAGATACTTCCAAAACTCCACCAAACGATGGTGCTTATATTAATGGTTTATTTACGGATGGAGCTAGATGGGACAGACAAAGTGGCAGATTAGCTGAACTATATCCAAAAATTTTGTACGATGTTATGCCAGTCATTTGGATTATACCATTACTGACTGACTCCTATTCACCGGGTGATTTATTTTTATATATTTTTTAATGCAGTTATAATTCCGCTAAGCTTCTTATTCTAAAGTTGTGGAATTGTTTATAAAATTAGTGTTATTCACATTTTAGGTGATCGGTACGTATCTCCAGTGTATAAAACGTCTGAAAGAAAGGGAACATTGTCGACGACGGGACATTCGACGAATTATGTACTCCCAGTTTTATTAGAAACACATCTTCCAATAACGCACTGGATTAAAAGAAGCGTAGCTCTACTTTGTCAATTGAATTAATACTATATAAATTTAATTTTAGTTGATTCAACTCAATGTTGAACTAAGCTGTTTAAAAACCAATAAAGAGTATATTAATATCCCTATTCATATTAATTTCGTTCCAAATTAAATTCATTTTCTATTTTAAGTCATTTCTATTAAAATAATAGCTCGATTGTGGTTGTCTCTGAGTGAAATTCTGGAAAATATTATACTGTATACAAGCGCGGTATGGATTACTCACGAGTAAGTTGCGGTGTGAACCGTGAGAAGCATTGCATGCGAGGTTAGGTTAAGTTTGTGGTGAGTGGGTTCACTAGACCGCGACTCGCAATAGTCATATTCCACCAACGAAATACAGCTTCTTAACAAAGCCTTTTAGTTTATTTGGTGAATGATATTTCAAGTCTGAGGGCGAGATAGAGACCCTGCCAAAATAAGGTACCTGATTCGGGTCTTGAAGGAGTAGTCTCAAAGTATGCTCTGCTGTTTCATTATCTTCGACAGTTACTCTTTCTATATCATGATTCAAGGGACAGTGGCGCCAATTTCTGCCTGAAATACAGTGCTATAGGACCCTAGGAGGGTTGATTTTTATGTCCTGGGTCTGCGACCGTATACACCTGCACCAGAGCCTGGAGGTGTTTTTGTGTGAACCAACAGCTATCTGCTCGTAAAAGTTCCTTCTTACGGAGGACCTAGTCAGCTCTATTCGGAATTAGGACGGTATAAAGCAGGTCGTAGTTTACTGTTGGAGGCATTATAACAGAGGTTATTCTCAGAATACTGCGACTTTATGTGTCCTCTAGTTATCTGCGTATAAGCCTATTTTGTGCATTTGAAAATACGCTCAATTTTATATGCTGTCCATCTATCCTTTCTATCCAAAAATATATGGAGAGTAGGTAGGCCCAGAAGGATTTCCATGGCTGCTGACGGCACCAGTACTTGCCAGAAAAGCTTGTCTCTGTATACCAGGGAGCTTTGTTTAGGCTGTTCGCTGTGAAACCACTAAGCCATAGTTCCATATGTGATCATTGGTCTAACAATCATCACATACAGCGTTGCTGAAAAGTCTCGCACCAAGGGATTAACTTTTAAATGGATAAAGGGAAAGTTATAAAATTCTAGGACGAATAATGAGATTCTGCATATTTTAGAGCAAATGTCAAATGTTTTTGACGTCAGAGTTTAGCGTAGGGCCGCCATCTTGAATTTTTTTAAATGGCAACCTAGATCGAGTAACGTATCACAAAGAAGCTTATTTTCTTCTTTTTCCAAACATGATAGCAATGTATCATTTAACTCGGAAATTATAACAGAAATTTAACAAAAATATTAAAATTGTAATTTTGAACAAAACTGGATGTTACAGAAATGTATAAACTAAACATTACTTTATCACAATAAATGCTCAAAATGCTGGCCATTTGTTTGTCGACAATGATACAATCTCTCTTCGAAGCTACGAAAAAAATAGTTGATCATTTGTGAAGTAATTCCCTGCATTTCGAGACGTATGCGATCCTTTAAATCGTTCAAGTTAGTTGGTCTGTTTACATAAACGCGGTCTTTCAGGTAGCCCCAGAGAAAAAAATCAAGTGGTGTCAAGTAGGGGATCTTGCCGGCCACTCAATTGCACCTCTTCGATCCATCTATCTCTGAGGGAAAATTGTATTTGAATATTGTCTAACGTATCTTAGATAATGTGGAGGTGCGCCATCTGTTAATATTATCAGATCGTCTAACTAGAAAAAACTTCCCTTCGTAATAAAATAATGACTGTCTAATTATAATTTTATTTCAATCAAATTGACATATTCTATATATTAACTACGTAACTCACTCATTAACTTATTTCAAATACAGGATGGTAAATTACTTAGATGTATTCCTCATTCTGCTTCAACACCTTCCCTCATTGAGTAATTTGCCAACCCCATTCCAAATTAGAAAACAGTGGCTTCGTCATAATATCGGCTAATTGATTTTCAGATGATACCTTTACTACTTCAAGTGATCCATCCAACACCATTTCTCTAACAAAAAAATGTCTAATATGTATATGTTTAGTCCGACGATGAAACTCGGGATTCTGCGTTAATCTTATGGCAGATTCATTGTCCACATGTAGTGACAGAACCAAGTTAACGCCTGTTAATTCCGTAAATATTCTTTTTAACCAGACTATTTCTCGTGCAGCGTCACTTGCAGCTACTATTTCTGCCTCTGTTGTCGATATGGCTACTGATGTTTGTCGCTGACTGAACCAAGATACAGCTGCTCCAGCATAAAGACACAATACCCCAGATGTCGATCTTCCGGTAGTAATATCACCTCCATGATCAGCATCACTATAGCTTGTTAACTGAGGTTGTATTTCTGGCTTTTGCATATAAGTTAAGCGATAATTTATTGTACCATTCAAATAGCGGAATATTCTCTTAACTTTCACACAGTCGTTTTGACTTGGATTTTCTAATTTTCTGGATACAACACTAACAGCATAAGCTATATCTGGACGTGTACCCGTCATTAGGTACATAAGAGCACCCACTGCTTCGCGATATGGAAAAGAAGTATTCGATTCCGTTTCACTAGTTTCCTTCCCTAATTGGATGGCTTCTTTTACAATCGGGGTCGAGACCGGTTTGCTATTTTCCATGCCAAAACGTTCTAGCACCTTTTTTGTATAAGCTGACTGGGTAACACTTATTGAGTCGTCTTGATTTTTCTCTATTTCCAAACCTAAGAAATATGTAGCTGGTTTAACTGTTATTTTAAACTTCTCCTGAAGTTTCTTCAAAAAATCCATCTTCATTATCTCATTCGTACATGCTATTAGACCGTCGTCAACATACAGCACTAATATCAACATGTCTTTTCCTTCATTCTTAATAAATAAACATGGGTCTGCAGTACTTCGTTTAAAGCCAAGCGAATCTATAAAGTTTCCAAAACGCTTATTCCAGCACCTTGGTGCTTGCTTTAACCCATATAAACTTCTCTGAAGATGACAAACCATACCAGTACCATCATCGTAGCCTTCTGGTTGTTTCATGAACACTTCTTCGTCTAGAGTACCGTAAAGAAATGCAGTACAGACATCGAATTGTGTGAGTGACATGTTTTTACTAGCAGCTATACTTATAACGGCTCTTATCGTACCACCTTTAGCTACTGGACTAAACGTTTGTTCATAATCTTCTCCTTTTCTTTGTGAATAACCCTTCACTACCAGACGAGCTTTGTATTTATTAATTGAACCATCTGGATTGGTTTTGAGTTTATACACCCACTTACAAGGAATTGCTTTTTTGTTTTCAGGTAAATTTTTCAAAACCCATGTACAATTCTCTTTTAATGACTGCATTTCATGCTCCATTGCCAGCCTCCAGTTATTTTGTTCACAACAAACAATTGCTTCTTTGTAACTAAGTGGTTCTTTGGGGTGGTTTATTTCAGCAGCAACCATCATAACGAACTCGTCAAAGCGTGTCGGTTTCTTAATGTTTGATCTTTCTCTCAATTGTCTTCTAAATTCTATATCTTCATCTAAACTCTCTTCTGGTTCATAACATTGGTCATCTGCTTGGTAACCTAGATCCATTTCTTCCATAACATCACTACTTACATCAACAATGTCTATTTCTTCTGTATCACAATTATTTTGAACAAGATCCAAGACATCTATTGTAGGTTGCAAACATGGAAATTGTTTGGATTCTTGTACCACACCTAGAGTTTCAAATTCATTAAAAATAACATCTCGTGAAAGTATAAGTCGATGTTGATCTTCTGACCATATCCTGTATCCATCATCATTTTCATAACCAACGAGTATACCTTTAATAGATTTCTTATCCAATTTTCTTCTGCAAACTTTAGGAACATGAGCATAACAAGTACTACCGATTACTCTTAAATGTTTAAGTTCAGGCTTCTTGTTAAACCATATTTCATGTGGTGATTTACCAGGAATACTGGATATACCAGATCTATTTAAGATATATGTAGCTGTGTTTATTAATTCAGCCCAAAATGTTTGATCAAAGATACTTTCTCTTGCATGCATTAAAGATCTTGCACATTCGACAATCGTTCTGTTATCACGCTCTGAACAGCCATTTTGTTGTGGTGTATACGGCATCACCAATCTTTGTTTTATTCCATATTTGTTTAAAATATTTGCTACTTTATGATTATCAAATTCTCCACCATGATCTGACAAAAATTCTTTAACACCATATCCTGCAGCTTTCATTTCTTTTAAAACTATATCTAATTTATCAGCTACTTCTGACTTTCGCTTTAAAAAATATACAAATCGATATCTGCTAAAATCATCTTTAAATAAAACAAAATATTTAAAACCTGATTTTGAGATTTGAAAAGGTCCACAAACATCTGAATGGATCAGTTCTCCTGGTGTTTCTGTTCTTTTTCTTATGCCAAACTTTTTCACAGAAGCCTTTCCATAGACGCAGCCCTCACATAATTCACTATCCAGCTTCACGTCAATGTTAAATTCTTGCCTAATTACATTTTTAACATGTCTCTTACTTTGATGACCCAGCCTTTCGTGGTAGAGTTGCAATATATTTTCTTTAGAAGTAACCATATTGACACTCAGATGTTCAGGTTTGGTTGCCCGCATCTTCAATTTATATAGTCCACCAGACTGACATCTTGATCCAACAATTATTGTTTCGTTAAAAATTTTAAAATAGCAGCACTTAGTGGTGGAAATAAATTCACTTTCTGGATGTTTGTCCTGAGCAGACAAAGTTGAGAAAAGATTTTTCTTGATATTGGGTACATACCATACGTTGGTCAATGAAAACTCTTTCTTTTTTCCGTTTACAAAAGATTGTATTTTGATGGTACCTTGTCCTAATGCAGGAACTGCATATCCATTAGCAGTTGTTATTGTTTGCTCTTCGTTAAATGGTGTATACGATTGAAATACATCTTGTTGATTTGTTATGTGATTAGTCGCTCCGTTATCAACATACCAATTTTTAAAATCTGCTTCGCAATTCAAAACATTCGACGATACAGCAACTAATGACATCTGAATTTCTTTCGCTTTAGAATTTGTACGTTTTTTCGAATTCTCTGGCTTAGGAGGTCTTCCATCGGTTTTCCATTTATCGCATTGCTTCACTTTATGACCTTTTTGCTTACAGTAATTGCAATAATAACCATATTTATGTGCTTTGCTCTTATTCACTGTATATAAAACTTCTTGCTTGCTCTCATTTTTGCTTGTTAATGCTTTTTCATAAGAGCATAGCTGATTTGTCAAGTTATCTATTGTTCTGTCCTTATTTGATACCAGAATCCAACTAGACTTGAATGAGAAATATTCAGGTGGTAAAGTTTCTAATATTTTACAAATAAGCAAAATATCTGGCAAGTCGCACTTACAGTAATTTTCAGCAACTGCTTTATCTTTTAAAATTTCGTTTTGCAAATTATTCCAAAGGTTCTTAAGTTTTGATGTATGAGTAGCAATATCGTCATCTGATTGTCTAATATAACTAAAAAATTGCATACAGATATCATAGGTTTTATCTGTTGCACGGTAAAAGTCTAGTTTAGTGAACCAACGCGGATTTTGACGAAATATTTTTTTTTAAATTAATTCGAGGTCGCTGAACACGAAAATGAAAAAAGAAATCGGCGCTCTCTTACCAAAAACGAGTTATGAATTTTTGAAGATGAGTTCAGATCAGCACTGCACTGGTTTTATTGTCATATAATAACTGATTTAAATGATGCATTATAAAGTCTACAAAATGTTAATTACACTATAATTACTTTTTACGATATTCCTCTCACACACACATTTAAAAAACACTGATATTGATATTCATTTCTTGCAAATTCGTTTTTTAATTCCACAATTATTATATCTTTTGACATTTTCATGTAACATGACTGACATATAAGTTTTGGTCTGTTTCCGCTCAGTCGCACAGTACCTAATAGCAAATCCAGCCATTAGATATTTAGCCACTTGAATTAGTTGCTGAATATTTTCGATTTCATGATCGTGACATAGAAGATATAAACAAGATGAACATCATGAACATACACCTATTTTTCCGATAGCTGGCGCTGTATTTGGCTCAACTTTCGTTTAACTGAAATCAGTTATGGAAAAATTAGATGAACAGCCATCAACATACTGTGAAAAAGGCACGCCGGATCGACGTTTCGCAATTCGCGCGCGCGAATTGCGAAACGTCGATCCGGCGCGCTCGCTTCGCTCGCGATAATCAATCTACTTCATTATTTCAAACGGAAATCCAATCTAATAAATGTATCAAGATGATAAGAAGCGATTGCGATTCCACTTTGATCTGTGTTGGTTGGTCGGGAAGCGATATTAGTAGAATTTTCAAATTTTATAAAAAGGGGAAACAGCTTTTGATAACCAAAGTCTTATAATATTAGCAAAATTTGATTTGGAATTACACCTGCAGCAACTATTTTCGTTGTCAGCAGTGTTTATAGAGGCCGAACAACTAAGGAGGTGATTTTTTTAAAGAATTAATTGATGAGTGCAATTCAGAGAAAAAAAATTGTTCAGCATCCTCAATGATCAAATTGAATGGTTCATTATCCTTCAAATAAATGATAAATATCAACCAAACTTATCTCAAAACTAACCATCTTCCTAAAATCAACATCTCTCAAAATTTGAAAAAAAATGTTTCAGCTGTAATACGGCGCTAGCTATCGGAAAAATAGGTGTATGTTCATGATGTTCATCTTGTTTATATCTTCTATGTCACGATATGGTCACGATCATGAAAACGAATATACTCAGCAACTAATTCAAGTGGCTAAATATCTTTTATGGCTGAATATGCTATTAGGTACAAGTTGTACGACTAAGAAGAAACAGACCAAAACTTATATGTCAGTCATGTTACATGAAAATGTCAAAATATATAATAATTGAGGAATTAAAAAAAGAATTTACAAGAAATTAATATCAATATCAGTGTTTTTTGAATGTGTGTGTGAGAGGAATATCGTAAAAAGTAATTATAGTGTAATTAACATTGTGTAGACTTTATAATGCATCATTTAAATCAGTTATTATATGACAATAAAACCAGTGCAGTGCTGATCTGAACTCATCTTCAAAAATTCATAACTCGTTTTTGGTAAGAGAGCGCCGATTTCTTTTTTCATTTTCGTGTTCAGCGACCTCGAATTAATTAAAAAAATATATTTCATCAAAATCCGCGTTGGTTCACTAAACTAGATTTTTTCCTGTTGCACTACCATCATACAAACGATGAAGCTCCAACCAGACTTCCCTGGCGGTCGAAAATCTCATGACTTTTTCTAATGTGCTTTGAGTCATATTTATTGTAAGAACTAATAAAACAGTACTATCCGTTTGATTGAAAAATGTAACATCTTTTTCATACTTGCATTTTTCTTCTTGTGTTGCTTCTTGGGGTAACGACTTCGGTGAAGTTAATCTACCTTCGAGGACGTCCATCGCGCCTTTCACACTTCTCAGAAGAATAGAAAGCTTGTATTTCCATGTAGTCCAGCTATCTTTACCTTCAAGTAATCCAATTTGCACCTTACTGGGATCCATTTTACTCTGGATTTAATTGAAAATGCGTTTTATTACTTTATGAAGATGACAGCTTTCAGAGACAGTTACAAAATATTTTTTAATTTTTATTCTTACTTAATTTCTTGTTTCTTCTAGCATTACCATTTAGGCACTGTACGCTCTGCTACCATGTTAATATTATCAGATCGTCTAACTAGAAAAAACTTCCCTTCGTAATAAAATAATGACTTTGTCTAATTATAATTTTATTTCAATCAAATTGACATATTCTATATATTAACTACGTAACTCACTCATTAACTTATTTCAAATACAGGATGGTAAATTACTTAGATGTATTCTTCATTCTGCTTCAACACCATCTTGTGGAAAGTATATGTTCATATTAGAAAATAGTCGATTTATTTCAGGTATAATTTCATTTTCGAGTAAATCAAGATATTTAGCACCGGTAAGCCTACGTTCAATAAAAAAAAGGACCGATCAAATAGTTTTTCACTAAACCCGCCCAAACATTAAGTTTTTGTGGACGCTGTGTACAAACTCCCTCAAACCATTGCGGTTTACAATTTGACCAGTACCAGCAATTATGTCTGTTCACAGAACCGTTCAAGCAAAATGTGGCTTAATCACTGAATACAAAAATATCTAAGAAATTGTTTTGCATCCTAATTTTCTCTATAACTGTTTCACAAAATTGTAATCGTCCCTCAAAATCATCCTCAGCCAATTCTTGGAGATTTTGAACTTGATACGGATAAAAGTTATTTTTATGCAGAATACTTTGAAGGTATATAGCTGTCTACAAATACCATGATTTCTTGCCATTACACTTGTAGATTTTTTGGGTTTTCTTGAACATCTAATAGAACATCTAAAGTTTTATCTTCATCAGTTACACTTGTTTTGGTTGTAATTGATAAACTTGTGGACTGTATAATATATTTATTTAATTTTTTGACATAAGAGAAAAATTACACCTGCAGACATGTCAACATTCATGATTAAACTGATTTTGATAGGAACAAAAGGCGCTGATGCCATATTTCATAAAATGATTGGTCGCTAAATACCTTACTATAAAATTTTAATTTTGGGACTTAACATACCGCCCGCCTTGAAAGTACCGTAGTACTTTAAAAATTCTTACATAATTTAGCTTAATAAAATAAATTATGAAGTTACATATTACGACCAATATATAAATTTAGGTTAAACCATAACATAAAATTAAAACATATTGGTTTTAACGGTTAACATAATTAATACAGTCATTATAGTAGAACATAAAATTCACATGGTTTTAATAACATCTAATATAAACTGAAATGCTGCAATGAATAAGTAATATTACAATCATTCTCCAAACAAACATTTTTTTTTAAATGAATTATTACAGTTTCCTGTAAAATTGTCGTATTTAGTAGAGCGTTTTAACAATAGATGTCGAAGAATAAAAATATATTATTCTTACGCTTCGTTGAACGGTCACTGTTTTTGGAAAAATTATTTTTCAAAACTTTGTCAAAGCGTTAGAATAATATATTTTTATTCTTCGACATCTATTTTTTTTTAAAGATAATCAAAAACAAACTATAACCAAGGATACCACTAGTAATTACTAGGTCTTTGATCATTTGGTTATACATAATTAATAATTTCAGTCAATTGGCAGTGCACATACGCGATTTACTGCACGTGTTATTTCGTGTGTTGGCCACTTGGTCGCCGCGGTCAGTTTTGTCAGCGGGGGTTCATAATGTCATCGACCACTTGGTCGCCAGTTTTAAAATCAGGTAGGCCTCTTGGTCGCCGTAAATTTATCGAGAAGGGCAAGGAAAATCATTGATGAAGCCATTTTTTTAACACTGTATAGCTTCTTCAATGATTTTCCTTGCCCTTCTCGATAAAAACTACAACTATGGCGATCCCGACAAACCCATATTAGTATTATAGTAATTAAATAAGCCCATAATTTTGGCGACCAAGTGGTCTGTACCTTTCGAATAGTGAAAGGATTAAATTTGGGTAAAACTGACCGCGGCGACCAAAAGGTATATTCCCGTTATTTCACCACCGTTCACCCTTAAGTTCACTACACGGTTAATTCCGTCCTTTCCCGGGTTCTCCTTCTATATTCTTGTTCTCCTATCTTCACTGGACCCAGAATTGATCTAAATATCTTGCGTTCGTTTATCCTTAGTTTGTCTTCTTCTGTTTTCGTCATAGTTATAGTTTCTGCTGCGTACATTGTTATTGGCCTTATTATTGTATTGTATATGTTCAACTTTGTTTGCCTAGTCAATATTTTACTTTTTAACAAATTTTTGTTAGCTTGGTACGCTCGATTTGTTGCCATTATTTTTTCTTCGACCTCCGTTCTTCTTTCCCCTTTATTGTCTATCATTACACCCAGGTATTTGAATTTTTGTACTTCTTCGAATTTTTTATTTCCTATTCGTATTTCCCCATTCTGTCCTGTTTTTCCAAATCTCATTCCATGGCTTGCATAAAATTTCTAGTTTTCCAAAACTTTTGTGTGTAAAACACGTTTATCATCCCGAAGAAATCCTTTGGTCTCCCGGACTATATGACTTGCGAGTAAAATATTTTAGTTGAATTGAAAATATTTATTTTCGGCTATTTTTCAAATATTCGAATACTTTTTAAAATGAACAAGATTGGCTCAATTTCCCTCAAGTTTTACCCTGAATACCCACCCCAGATGAAAAGTGATACTACTTTTTCAACCACATATACTCCTTTTGTTTTCAGGAAAACCCCCATGCTATTGGGTTTCTGGATTTTTCTTTACTCAAGCTTTTTTAACTGGTGTCAAACAAAACTATGCAAGAAAATACACCATTGCCATTGACAAATTGACGTTTGACTTCAGCATTTTAAAAGTAGATACTTCCAAAACTCCACCAAACGATGGTGCTTATATTAATGGTTTATTTACGGATGGAGCTAGATGGGACAGACAAAGTGGCAGATTAGCTGAACTATATCCAAAAATTTTGTACGATGTTATGCCAGTCATTTGGATTATACCATTACTGACTGACTCCTATTCACCGGGTGATTTATTTTTATATATTTTTTAATGCAGTTATAATTCCGCTAAGCTTCTTATTCTAAAGTTGTGGAATTGTTTATAAAATTAGTGTTATTCACATTTTAGGTGATCGGTACGTATCTCCAGTGTATAAAACGTCTGAAAGAAAGGGAACATTGTCGACGACGGGACATTCGACGAATTATGTACTCCCAGTTTTATTAGAAACACATCTTCCAATAACGCACTGGATTAAAAGAAGCGTAGCTCTACTTTGTCAATTGAATTAATACTATATAAATTTAATTTTAGTTGATTCAACTCAATGTTGAACTAAGCTGTTTAAAAACCAATAAAGAGTATATTAATATCCCTATTCATATTAATTTCGTTCCAAATTAAATTCATTTTCTATTTTAAGTCATTTCTATTAAAATAATAGCTCGATTGTGGTTGTCTCTGAGTGAAATTCTGGAAAATATTATACTGTATACAAGCGCGGTATGGATTACTCACGAGTAAGTTGCGGTGTGAACCGTGAGAAGCATTGCATGCGAGGTTAGGTTAAGTTTGTGGTGAGTGGGTTCACTAGACCGCGACTCGCAATAGTCATATTCCACCAACGAAATACAGCTTCTTAACAAAGCCTTTTAGTTTATTTGGTGAATGATATTTCAAGTCTGAGGGCGAGATAGAGACCCTGCCAAAATAAGGTACCTGATTCGGGTCTTGAAGGAGTAGTCTCAAAGTATGCTCTGCTGTTTCATTATCTTCGACAGTTACTCTTTCTATATCATGATTCAAGGGACAGTGGCGCCAATTTCTGCCTGAAATACAGTGCTATAGGACCCTAGGAGGGTTGATTTTTATGTCCTGGGTCTGCGACCGTATACACCTGCACCAGAGCCTGGAGGTGTTTTTGTGTGAACCAACAGCTATCTGCTCGTAAAAGTTCCTTCTTACGGAGGACCTAGTCAGCTCTATTCGGAATTAGGACGGTATAAAGCAGGTCGTAGTTTACTGTTGGAGGCATTATAACAGAGGTTATTCTCAGAATACTGCGACTTTATGTGTCCTCTAGTTATCTGCGTATAAGCCTATTTTGTGCATTTGAAAATACGCTCAATTTTATATGCTGTCCATCTATCCTTTCTATCCAAAAATATATGGAGAGTAGGTAGGCCCAGAAGGATTTCCATGGCTGCTGACGGCACCAGTACTTGCCAGAAAAGCTTGTCTCTGTATACCAGGGAGCTTTGTTTAGGCTGTTCGCTGTGAAACCACTAAGCCATAGTTCCATATGTGATCATTGGTCTAACAATCATCACATACAGCGTTGCTGAAAAGTCTCGCACCAAGGGATTAACTTTTAAATGGATAAAGGGAAAGTTATAAAATTCTAGGACGAATAATGAGATTCTGCATATTTTAGAGCAAATGTCAAATGTTTTTGACGTCAGAGTTTAGCGTAGGGCCGCCATCTTGAATTTTTTTAAATGGCAACCTAGATCGAGTAACGTATCACAAAGAAGCTTATTTTCTTCTTTTTCCAAACATGATAGCAATGTATCATTTAACTCGGAAATTATAACAGAAATTTAACAAAAATATTAAAATTGTAATTTTGAACAAAACTGGATGTTACAGAAATGTATAAACTAAACATTACTTTATCACAATAAATGCTCAAAATGCTGGCCATTTGTTTGTCGACAATGATACAATCTCTCTTCGAAGCTACGAAAAAAATAGTTGATCATTTGTGAAGTAATTCCCTGCATTTCGAGACGTATGCGATCCTTTAAATCGTTCAAGTTAGTTGGTCTGTTTACATAAACGCGGTCTTTCAGGTAGCCCCAGAGAAAAAAATCAAGTGGTGTCAAGTAGGGGATCTTGCCGGCCACTCAATTGCACCTCTTCGATCCATCTATCTCTGAGGGAAAATTGTATTTGAATATTGTCTAACGTATCTTAGATAATGTGGAGGTGCGCCATCTGTTAATATTATCAGATCGTCTAACTAGAAAAAACTTCCCTTCGTAATAAAATAATGACTGTCTAATTATAATTTTATTTCAATCAAATTGACATATTCTATATATTAACTACGTAACTCACTCATTAACTTATTTCAAATACAGGATGGTAAATTACTTAGATGTATTCTTCATTCTGCTTCAACACCTTCCCTCATTGAGTAATTTGCCAACCCCATTCCAAATTAGAAAACAGTGGCTTCGTCATAATATCGGCTAATTGATTTTCAGATGATACCTTTACTACTTCAAGTGATCCATCCAACACCATTTCTCTAACAAAAAAATGTCTAATATGTATATGTTTAGTCCGACGATGAAACTCGGGATTCTGCGTTAATCTTATGGCAGATTCATTGTCCACATGTAGTGACAGAACCAAGTTAACGCCTGTTAATTCCGTAAATATTCTTTTTAACCAGACTATTTCTCGTGCAGCGTCACTTGCAGCTACTATTTCTGCCTCTGTTGTCGATATGGCTACTGATGTTTGTCGCTGACTGAACCAAGATACAGCTGCTCCAGCATAAAGACACAATACCCCAGATGTCGATCTTCCGGTAGTAATATCACCTCCATGATCAGCATCACTATAGCTTGTTAACTGAGGTTGTATTTCTGGCTTTTGCATATAAGTTAAGCGATAATTTATTGTACCATTCAAATAGCGGAATATTCTCTTAACTTTCACACAGTCGTTTTGACTTGGATTTTCTAATTTTCTGGATACAACACTAACAGCATAAGCTATATCTGGACGTGTACCCGTCATTAGGTACATAAGAGCACCCACTGCTTCGCGATATGGAAAAGAAGTATTCGATTCCGTTTCACTAGTTTCCTTCCCTAATTGGATGGCTTCTTTTACAATCGGGGTCGAGACCGGTTTGCTATTTTCCATGCCAAAACGTTCTAGCACCTTTTTTGTATAAGCTGACTGGGTAACACTTATTGAGTCGTCTTGATTTTTCTCTATTTCCAAACCTAAGAAATATGTAGCTGGTTTAACTGTTATTTTAAACTTCTCCTGAAGTTTCTTCAAAAAATCCATCTTCATTATCTCATTCGTACATGCTATTAGACCGTCGTCAACATACAGCACTAATATCAACATGTCTTTTCCTTCATTCCTAATAAATAAACATGGGTCTGCAGTACTTCGTTTAAAGCCAAGCGAATCTATAAAGTTTCCAAAACGCTTATTCCAGCACCTTGGTGCTTGCTTTAACCCATATAAACTTCTCTGAAGATGACAAACCATACCAGTACCATCATCGTAGCCTTCTGGTTGTTTCATGAACACTTCTTCGTCTAGAGTACCGTAAAGAAATGCAGTACAGACATCGAATTGTGTGAGTGACATGTTTTTACTAGCAGCTATACTTATAACGGCTCTTATCGTACCACCTTTAGCTACTGGACTAAACGTTTGTTCATAATCTTCTCCTTTTCTTTGTGAATAACCCTTCACTACCAGACGAGCTTTGTATTTATTAATTGAACCATCTGGATTGGTTTTGAGTTTATACACCCACTTACAAGGAATTGCTTTTTTGTTTTCAGGTAAATTTTTCAAAACCCATGTACAATTCTCTTTTAATGACTGCATTTCATGCTCCATTGCCAGCCTCCAGTTATTTTGTTCACAACAAACAATTGCTTCTTTGTAACTAAGTGGTTCTTTGGGGTGGTTTATTTCAGCAGCAACCATCATAACGAACTCGTCAAAGCGTGTCGGTTTCTTAATGTTTGATCTTTCTCTCAATTGTCTTCTAAATTCTATATCTTCATCTAAACTCTCTTCTGGTTCATAACATTGGTCATCTGCTTGGTAACCTAGATCCATTTCTTCCATAACATCACTACTTACATCAACAATGTCTATTTCTTCTGTATCACAATTATTTTGAACAAGATCCAAGACATCTATTGTAGGTTGCAAACATGGAAATTGTTTGGATTCTTGTACCACACCTAGAGTTTCAAATTCATTAAAAATAACATCTCGTGAAAGTATAAGTCGATGTTGATCTTCTGACCATATCCTGTATCCATCATCATTTTCATAACCAACGAGTATACCTTTAATAGATTTCTTATCCAATTTTCTTCTGCAAACTTTAGGAACATGAGCATAACAAGTACTACCGATTACTCTTAAATGTTTAAGTTCAGGCTTCTTGTTAAACCATATTTCATGTGGTGATTTACCAGGAATACTGGATATACCAGATCTATTTAAGATATATGTAGCTGTGTTTATTAATTCAGCCCAAAATGTTTGATCAAAGATACTTTCTCTTGCATGCATTAAAGATCTTGCACATTCGACAATCGTTCTGTTATCACGCTCTGAACAGCCATTTTGTTGTGGTGTATACGGCATCACCAATCTTTGTTTTATTCCATATTTGTTTAAAATATTTGCTACTTTATGATTATCAAATTCTCCACCATGATCTGACAAAAATTCTTTAACACCATATCCTGCAGCTTTCATTTCTTTTAAAACTATATCTAATTTATCAGCTACTTCTGACTTTCGCTTTAAAAAATATACAAATCGATATCTGCTAAAATCATCTTTAAATAAAACAAAATATTTAAAACCTGATTTTGAGATTTGAAAAGGTCCACAAACATCTGAATGGATCAGTTCTCCTGGTGTTTCTGTTCTTTTTCTTATGCCAAACTTTTTCACAGAAGCCTTTCCATAGACGCAGCCCTCACATAATTCACTATCCAGCTTCACGTCAATGTTAAATTCTTGCCTAATTACATTTTTAACATGTCTCTTACTTTGATGACCCAGCCTTTCGTGGTAGAGTTGCAATATATTTTCTTTAGAAGTAACCATATTGACACTCAGATGTTCAGGTTTGGTTGCCCGCATCTTCAATTTATATAGTCCACCAGACTGACATCTTGATCCAACAATTATTGTTTCGTTAAAAATTTTAAAATAGCAGCACTTAGTGGTGGAAATAAATTCACTTTCTGGATGTTTGTCCTGAGCAGACAAAGTTGAGAAAAGATTTTTCTTGATATTGGGTACATACCATACGTTGGTCAATGAAAACTCTTTCTTTTTTCCGTTTACAAAAGATTGTATTTTGATGGTACCTTGTCCTAATGCAGGAACTGCATATCCATTAGCAGTTGTTATTGTTTGCTCTTCGTTAAATGGTGTATACGATTGAAATACATCTTGTTGATTTGTTATGTGATTAGTCGCTCCGTTATCAACATACCAATTTTTAAAATCTGCTTCGCAATTCAAAACATTCGATGATACAGCAACTAATGACATCTGAATTTCTTTCGCTTTAGAATTTGTACGTTTTTTCGAATTCTCTGGCTTAGGAGGTCTTCCATCGGTTTTCCATTTATCGCATTGCTTCACTTTATGACCTTTTTGCTTACAGTAATTGCAATAATAACCATATTTATGTGCTTTGCTCTTATTCACTGTATATAAAACTTCTTGCTTGCTCTCATTTTTGCTTGTTAATGCTTTTTCATAAGAGCATAGCTGATTTGTCAAGTTATCTATTGTTCTGTCCTTATTTGATACCAGAATCCAACTAGACTTGAATGAGAAATATTCAGGTGGTAAAGTTTCTAATATTTTACAAATAAGCAAAATATCTGGCAAGTCGCACTTACAGTAATTTTCAGCAACTGCTTTATCTTTTAAAATTTCGTTTTGCAAATTATTCCAAAGGTTCTTAAGTTTTGATGTATGAGTAGCAATATCGTCATCTGATTGTCTAATATAACTAAAAAATTGCATACAGATATCATAGGTTTTATCTGTTGCACGGTAAAAGTCTAGTTTAGTGAACCAACGCGGATTTTGACGAAATATTTTTTTTTAAATTAATTCGAGGTCGCTGAACACGAAAATGAAAAAAGAAATCGGCGCTCTCTTACCAAAAACGAGTTATGAATTTTTGAAGATGAGTTCAGATCAGCACTGCACTGGTTTTATTGTCATATAATAACTGATTTAAATGATGCATTATAAAGTCTACAAAATGTTAATTACACTATAATTACTTTTTACGATATTCCTCTCACACACACATTTAAAAAACACTGATATTGATATTCATTTCTTGCAAATTCGTTTTTTAATTCCACAATTATTATATCTTTTGACATTTTCATGTAACATGACTGACATATAAGTTTTGGTCTGTTTCCGCTCAGTCGCACAGTACCTAATAGCAAATCCAGCCATTAGATATTTAGCCACTTGAATTAGTTGCTGAATATTTTCGATTTCATGATCGTGACATAGAAGATATAAACAAGATGAACATCATGAACATACACCTATTTTTCCGATAGCTGGCGCTGTATTTGGCTCAACTTTCGTTTAACTGAAATCAGTTATGGAAAAATTAGATGAACAGCCATCAACATACTGTGAAAAAGGCACGCCGGATCGACGTTTCGCAATTCGCGCGCGCGAATTGCGAAACGTCGATCCGGCGCGCTCGCTTCGCTCGCGATAATCAATCTACTTCATTATTTCAAACGGAAATCCAATCTAATAAATGTATCAAGATGATAAGAAGCGATTGCGATTCCACTTTGATCTGTGTTAGTTGGTCGGGAAGCGATATTAGTAGAATTTTCAAATTTTATAAAAAGGGGAAACAGCTTTTGATAACCAAAGTCTTATAATATTAGCAAAATTTGATTTGGAATTACACCTGCAGCAACTATTTTCGTTGTCAGCAGTGTTTATAGAGGCCGAACAACTAAGGAGGTGATTTTTTTAAAGAATTAATTGATGAGTGCAATTCAGAGAAAAAAAATTGTTCAGCATCCTCAATGATCAAATTGAATGGTTCATTATCCTTCAAATAAATGATAAATATCAACCAAACTTATCTCAAAACTAACCATCTTCCTAAAATCAACATCTCTCAAAATTTGAAAAAAAATGTTTCAGCTGTAATACGGCGCTAGCTATCGGAAAAATAGGTGTATGTTCATGATGTTCATCTTGTTTATATCTTCTATGTCACGATATGGTCACGATCATGAAAACGAATATACTCAGCAACTAATTCAAGTGGCTAAATATCTTTTATGGCTGAATATGCTATTAGGTACAAGTTGTACGACTAAGAAGAAACAGACCAAAACTTATATGTCAGTCATGTTACATGAAAATGTCAAAATATATAATAATTGAGGAATTAAAAAAAGAATTTACAAGAAATTAATATCAATATCAGTGTTTTTTGAATGTGTGTGTGAGAGGAATATCGTAAAAAGTAATTATAGTGTAATTAACATTGTGTAGACTTTATAATGCATCATTTAAATCAGTTATTATATGACAATAAAACCAGTGCAGTGCTGATCTGAACTCATCTTCAAAAATTCATAACTCGTTTTTGGTAAGAGAGCGCCGATTTCTTTTTTCATTTTCGTGTTCAGCGACCTCGAATTAATTAAAAAAATATATTTCATCAAAATCCGCGTTGGTTCACTAAACTAGATTTTTTCCTGTTGCACTACCATCATACAAACGATGAAGCTCCAAGCAGACTTCCCTGGCGGTCGAAAATCTCATGACTTTTTCTAATGTGCTTTGAGTCATATTTATTGTAAGAACTAATAAAACAGTACTATCCGTTTGATTGAAAAATGTAACATCTTTTTCATACTTGCATTTTTCTTCTTGTGTTGCTTCTTGGGGTAACGACTTCGGTGAAGTTAATCTACCTTCGAGGACGTCCATCGCGCCTTTCACACTTCTCAGAAGAATAGAAAGCTTGTATTTCCATGTAGTCCAGCTATCTTTACCTTCAAGTAATCCAATTTGCACCTTACTGGGATCCATTTTACTCTGGATTTAATTGAAAATGCGTTTTATTACTTTATGAAGATGACAGCTTTCAGAGACAGTTACAAAATATTTTTTAATTTTTATTCTTACTTAATTTCTTGTTTCTTCTAGCATTACCATTTAGGCACTGTACGCTCTGCTACCATGTTAATATTATCAGATCGTCTAACTAGAAAAAACTTCCCTTCGTAATAAAATAATGACTTTGTCTAATTATAATTTTATTTCAATCAAATTGACATATTCTATATATTAACTACGTAACTCACTCATTAACTTATTTCAAATACAGGATGGTAAATTACTTAGATGTATTCTTCATTCTGCTTCAACACCATCTTGTGGAAAGTATATGTTCATATTAGAAAATAGTCGATTTATTTCAGGTATAATTTCATTTTCGAGTAAATCAAGATATTTAGCACCGGTAAGCCTACGTTCAATAAAAAAAAGGACCGATCAAATAGTTTTTCACTAAACCCGCCCAAACATTAAGTTTTTGTGGACGCTGTGTACAAACTCCCTCAAACCATTGCGGTTTACAATTTGACCAGTACCAGCAATTATGTCTGTTCACAGAACCGTTCAAGCAAAATGTGGCTTAATCACTGAATACAAAAATATCTAAGAAATTGTTTTGCATCCTAATTTTCTCTATAACTGTTTCACAAAATTGTAATCGTCCCTCAAAATCATCCTCAGCCAATTCTTGGAGATTTTGAACTTGATACGGATAAAAGTTATTTTTATGCAGAATACTTTGAAGGTATATAGCTGTCTACAAATACCATGATTTCTTGCCATTACACTTGTAGATTTTTTGGGTTTTCTTGAACATCTAATAGAACATCTAAAGTTTTATCTTCATCAGTTACACTTGTTTTGGTTGTAATTGATAAACTTGTGGACTGTATAATATATTTATTTAATTTTTTGACATAAGAGAAAAATTACACCTGCAGACATGTCAACATTCATGATTAAACTGATTTTGATAGGAACAAAAGGCGCTGATGCCATATTTCATAAAATGATTGGTCGCTAAATACCTTACTATAAAATTTTAATTTTGGGACTTAACATACCGCCCGCCTTGAAAGTACCGTAGTACTTTAAAAATTCTTACATAATTTAGCTTAATAAAATAAATTATGAAGTTACATATTACGACCAATATATAAATTTAGGTTAAACCATAACATAAAATTAAAACATATTGGTTTTAACGGTTAACATAATTAATACAGTCATTATAGTAGAACATAAAATTCACATGGTTTTAATAACATCTAATATAAACTGAAATGCTGCAATGAATAAGTAATATTACAATCATTCTCCAAACAAACATTTTTTTTTAAATGAATTATTACAGTTTCCTGTAAAATTGTCGTATTTAGTAGAGCGTTTTAACAATAGATGTCGAAGAATAAAAATATATTATTCTTACGCTTCGTTGAACGGTCACTGTTTTTGGAAAAATTATTTTTCAAAACTTTGTCAAAGCGTTAGAATAATATATTTTTATTCTTCGACATCTATTTTTTTTTAAAGATAATCAAAAACAAACTATAACCAAGGATACCACTAGTAATTACTAGGTCTTTGATCATTTGGTTATACATAATTAATAATTTCAGTCAATTGGCAGTGCACATACGCGATTTACTGCACGTGTTATTTCGTGTGTTGGCCACTTGGTCGCCGCGGTCAGTTTTGTCAGCGGGGGTTCATAATGTCATCGACCACTTGGTCGCCAGTTTTAAAATCAGGTAGGCCTCTTGGTCGCCGTAAATTTATCGAGAAGGGCAAGGAAAATCATTGATGAAGCCATTTTTTTAACACTGTATAGCTTCTTCAATGATTTTCCTTGCCCTTCTCGATAAAAACTACAACTATGGCGATCCCGACAAACCCATATTAGTATTATAGTAATTAAATAAGCCCATAATTTTGGCGACCAAGTGGTCTGTACCTTTCGAATAGTGAAAGGATTAAATTTGGGTAAAACTGACCGCGGCGACCAAAAGGTATATTCCCGTTATTTCACCACCGTTCACCCTTAAGTTCACTACACGGTTAATTCCGTCCTTTCCCGGGTGCAAGGCAATGACTCTGCCTAAATGCCAATTCATAGGCGGAGCGTTGTCATTTTTTATTAACACTAAAGTTCCAACCTTAATTAAAATTGTGGAATTCTGTCGCCATTTCAAGCGAGTTTGTAGCTCTGACAGATATTCTTTTTGCCACCTACGCCAAAAATGTTGCGCCATATATTGGAGATGCTGCCACTTGGTGAGGCGATTCTCTGGAATGGTTGTTACGTTAATTTCAGGAAGGCTAGTGAGTGGTTTGCCGATCAAAAAGTGTCCTGGTGTTAACGCCGATACGTCGTCCGGATCCTGAGTGAGTGGAGATAGCGGACGCGAATTTAGTATACCTTCAATTTGTGTCAACACCGTGGCATATTCTTCAAAGGTTAAACGATTTTCACCTATAACGCGCTTAATGTGACTTTTTGCTGACTTGGTGCCAGCTTCCCAGAGTCCGCCGAAGCTTGGAGAAGATGCGGGTATAAAATGCCATTTTATACTATATTCAGAAGACAATTGATTGGCAATAACTTCCGAGTGATTTATTAAAAATTGGTAAATCTTAGAAAGTTCGTTATTTGCGCCCTTATAATTTGAACCGTTATCTGAGTAGACGTTAGATGGTTTACCACGTCTACTCACAAATCTAGTGAACGCAGCTAAGAATGCTTGCGTGGTCAGTTCAGATACCAATTCAATGAGTATGGCCTTCGTGCTATCCGCGCGTCTGCCTATCCTTTAACAAAAATGGTCCGCCATAATCAGTACCGACATTTACAAAAACACTATTAGAAGTAATTCGTACTTCTGGTAAGTCACCCATTAAGTAGTTAGAGTCACTTGGAGCAACACGGAAACATTTTACACAATGTCGAATTATGTTCTTGCAGGCATTTCGACCAGATATAGGCCAGTATCTTTCTCTTACTGCGTACAACAAATTTTGTACACCGCAATGAAGCAAACGTTCATGTGTTTGTCTCAAGATTTGATTAGTCAAAAAATGATTACTGGGTAAAATTATGGGATGTTTATTCTCGAAAGGCAGAGTTTTTTTGATTTTACCGCCTACCCGCATTATACCGTTTTGCAAAAAGGGGTTAAGAGACAAAATTTTACTTGATTTATCTAATTCTGTTTTACTACTTAATTTTGCATATTCATGAGGAAAACATTCTATTTGTACATTTTTAATAATTACATTCAAAGCTCCGTCAAGTTCTTCGGGAAGCAATGGACCATAAATTCTGTCACTATGTCTTGCCTTGATATTAGTCACAAACCGTAAAATATATGCCAGTATTCTTAAAGTTTTCGAAAACGAAGAAAACTTATGTAGTATAGACAATATTTTATTATTAGCCCTGATTATAGCACAAGAGACACTCATTTGTTCAGGTGTATTGGTGATTCCATGGACAGGTTCAGTCACATTCCATTTTTCGTTATTTACCAAAAGCCAATCAGGACCATGCCACCATAATTTTGAAATTTTAAAAACATCAACAGTTGATCCTCTGGATAATAAATCTGCGGGATTATCGCTGGACTTTACATAAGACCAATTTTGGGGTTTGGTGAGTGACCTAATTTCGCTTACCCTGTTTGCCACAAAAGTTTTCCATTTGTTAGATTCATTTCGTATCCAACACAAATTTATTGTTGAATCTGTCCAAAAATATAATTTATTAAAATTGATTTCCAGAACCTTCAATATTTTACATGTCAAATTTGCCAGTAATTGCGCACCACACAATTCAAGACGAGGCAGGCTAATTTGCCTCAATGTAGCAACGCGTGATTTTGCACACAACAAACTAGAGTGATAAGTTCCATCAGCATTTAAACAACGTAAATATATGCACGCCCCATAGGCCTTTACTGAAGCATCGCAAAATCCATGCAATTCAATACTTACGTATTGTGGAACAATTATGCACCTTGGGATTTTTATTTCCTTAATAACGCAAAGATTAGTATGAAATGAGAACCATATATTCATAAGATTCTGAGGAATATCATCATCCCAGTCTACCTTTAATTGCCAAAGTTCTTGAATTATAAGTATTGCAATTATTATAATTGGACCCAGCAAACCTAGAGGGTCAAATATTTGACAAATTAATGATAAAATCGCGCGTTTTGTTAATTTATTATTATACAAATTATTATTAATATTGATATTGTATCTAATAGAATCATCACTAGCTTCCCAGTATACTCCTAAAGTTTTATTTTGCTCGTTTAGCCCTATACTAAGTATACTAACGTCTAGATCTTTGTTTGTTTCGAATTTATTCAGCAACTCCTTATTGTTACATAAAAACTTCCTAAGTTCAAAACCATAATTGGCCAACAACTTAAAGATATTATTCTGAATTTCTAACAATTCTGACATTGAATTGGAGCCTGTCAGCAAATCGTCCATACAAAAATCTCTTTCAATAATTTTACTAATTTTAGGAAAATTTGTTTTATTTTCACTAGCAATCTGAAATAAGCATTTGACCGCTAAATAAGGAGCGGACGCCGTGCCATAGGTTACGGTATTTAATTTAAGACTCTTAATTTTTTCATCTGATTGTGATCGCCAAAAGATCTTTTGATATATTAATTTATCCGGATTAATAAGTATCTGACGATAAATTTTTGATATATCACCGGTCATAACATATTGGTGAATGCGGAACCTAGCTAAAATAGAAAAAAACATCTTGCTGTAGCGTAGGGCCACTAAATTGAACATCATTAAGAGAAAGTCCACTTGATGTTTTTGCCGACGCATCAAACACTACCCGGCATTTGGTAGTGAGGCTACTGTTTTTTAATACCGCATGATGCGGTAGATAATATCCCTGATCCTTTATATCATCAATTTCCGTCATATGACCAAGACTATGATATTCATTCATAAATGTGCAATATTCCGATTTTAAATTTGGATTTTTTTCGAGTTTTCGTTCAAGCAAATGAAATCGACTTAATGCCATATTACTAGAATCACCCAATGAATCTAGATTATTCTTAAAAGGAACCCTGACTATAAATTTCCCCGTTGAGTCCCTTGTCGTAGTATTACGAAAATAGTTCTCGCAGTATGTTTCAGATTCGGACATACTTACCTTATTATCAATCTCTTCGATTTCCCAAAATTTTTCGATTTTATGTTCAAACATAGCATTAGAATCCGAAATATTCAAATAACTAAACGATTTATTGAAAGATGTAAAATCTAAATTTAAATTATCCGCTATTATATAACCAAATTTGGTCTCTTGCAAAATTGGCATTTTGGATCCAAGCTGGACCTGATTAGATCCCATAATAGACCAGAACATGCTTGATCCTAGCAATACATCAATCTCTGCTGATACATTAAAATTCGGATCAGCCAATTGTAAATTGGAAGGAATTTCAAGGTTATCTTTATTAAAGGACATGGTTGGTAATTTATCAGTAACTCTAGAGAGAACTAAACAACTAATATTACTCTTGTAATTATTAACCCGTGACTTTATTGTCATATTTACTTGTTTATTTATGTTAGTTAATGTTTGGCATACTCCATTCACTGCATGATTTATTTTAATTGGTTCTATACATAATTTGTTACAAATATCCTGCGAAATAAATTTACTTTGTGAGCCACTGTCCAATAGAGCCCGAGCAGTAATTGTTTTTACCCCATTTGTCAACTGAATAATTGCAGTTGAAAGTAATACTTGCGAATGACTTTTCACTGCTGAAATTTCCCCAAAAGGTGTCACTTGGTTAGAGCCGGTAACTCCGCAAGCTGTCGCATGTGAATTCAACGAAGAACCTTGAATTTGGTCTGTGTTATTTCCCTGAGAGGGAGGAGCTTGTTGGATTTCTTGCTCTTGGCGCGAAATATTTCCACTGTTGGTTCTTCCTGGGCTTTGATCGTTTTTATTGTAATGTTCCCTATGGAGTAGTGTATTATGAGCCTTCCTACATTTAAAACATTTTGATTTTGGACATTTCCATGAGTGATGTGAATCTCTCAGACAGTTTAAACACAATTTAAGTTGTTTGACTGCACTTATTCGGTCATTAATTGATAATTTCAAAAAGGATTCACATTTAAAAATGCTGTGAGACTGTTGGTTACAAAAATAACACTTAAAATTACACTCTGAATTTTTGTTATCTGTAGATTGGTAACTATTACTATGTCCATGTTTATATATATTTTTTAATGATTGTTTATACTTACTTGTCTCGATACTATTATTCAAGACGTCCAATTTTTCCAATATCTCACATTTATTTTTCAAAAAAATATTTAAATCACTCATTGCTGGTAATTCTTTCGCGTACTTATACGTTTCCCAATCACGTCGCGTAGTAGGGTCAAATTTACTAGACATTATATATATAATCAGACGATCCCAAGCATCTGTGATTTCTCCTAAAGAATTAAGAGAACGTAAATGCTTTGTGACACAATCATACAAATTGCGCAGGTCACTATATGATTCGTTTATTAAACATGGATGCTCAAATATTGCACGCATATGATTATAAATTATTAACTTTTTGTTTTCGAATCTATCTGTCAAAAACTGCCATGCAATCCTATAATACGCATCAGAAACTTCTATTGACTTGATTATGTCATGAACCTCTTTACTTAACGAGGACCTTAAATAATAAAATTTCTGTATGTTATTTAATGCAGTATTACCATCCACTAAGGCTTTAAAGGAATCCTTAAATTCTAACCAGTTGCCATACTGGCCATCAAAAGTTGGCAATTTAATAGGTGGTAACTTTACAAATGACTGTACCGAATTTAAATCGGCTACACCGAACTTATTTGAACTGACCACGGAACCATTACTACTGTCATTCGAACTTTCTTTATTATATTTATTTATTAAGTTATTTATATTGCTAATCAATTTATAATATTTGGTTTCAAACTCATTTCTCTCAGCTTCGTCGGGCTGAGATTCTGATTCATTTTCTTTAGTACTTAATTGTTCTATTTGAAATTGAAGTTCCTCAAACTCCTTACAAATTGGCTGTACGCCTTCTAACCTAATTTGCAATTCATTAATAATTTCATCATTTAATGTTTCTCGATTAATTGACTCAAAATAATTTTTAAATCGTGTTAGCTTACTTTTTATAGTCGTTCTTTGGGATTTTAATGTCCCGAGTTCAGCCATGTTATCGACACAAATCCAAACTATTACCAAATTAAATAATATAATTATGGAACGCACTTACTCAGAACTTTTTTCGAAATGAACCCTTGGTGGAACACGACAATTTTATTTTTCACTGCCTTCCTGTTCTCTCTCTCTTCTGTTTGGCTTGGACTATGATGGACTTCACGCTGCATGCACTATCTTGAACATATGGTTTCTCTTGTTAAGTACCGCGCTTTTTTTGCCGGTTATATTTATCAACAGTTTACTTCTAAATTGTTGAACATCACTAGATACATTTCACTTATTCTTCATCCGGCTCGAAGGACCAATGTTTTGGTTGTAATTGATAAACTTGTGGACTGTATAATATATTTATTTAATTTTTTGACATAAGAGAAAAATTACACCTGCAGACATGTCAACATTCATGACTAAACTGATTTTGATAGGAACAAAAGGCGCTGATGCCATATTTCATAAAATGATTGGTCGCTAAATACCTTACTATAAAATTTTAATTTTGGGACTTAACAACACTTTTCGGTCTACCAGACCTTGGAATATCCTTTACACTACCAGTTTCATTAAATTTGTTTATTAATTTGGTCACTGTAGATCTACTCAAAGGAGGGCATTAAGGATTTAATACGTTATAAAGATGAGCTGCTTCGATTTGGGAACGTTTGCGATCGTCATATCCAACTAACATTAAAAGATTTCTATTCGTTGTTTTTCTGATAATTGTTCTAAATTTAATTTCAAACTTCGTGCTAATTTGAAATTAGAATAAGTTATTACAATTTATACATGAATAATGATGTGGTTGACGTTTTTAATGCCTACTATCGTTTTTTGTTTACAACAGTACAATTTAATTTAGAAAAATAAAACTGATATTTTATAAGACATTTTAGTAGATAGATAATGAGAGTGGATCACGGTAGAAAATCGTGGGTGGGAGGTAGTACGTTTAAAGTAATAGGAGACCTAATGGACAAGGTAGTTGACCGTTATATAATAGGGAAGTCAAATATGTGTGATGACCGCAGTTGAACTTTATATAATAGGAGGGGTAAGTACGAGCAAGGAAGTATATAGCCCGTTCAGTACAAAATCCGTTGCACGTCATCAAAGTGTCGAAAAGGAGACGTTCGTTTATATCATGTCATTCGATTGCTGCTGTCAATCCTCTGTCAATCACTATGTTAAGCCTCTCTAAACTCAATAAATATTGAAATTTATAAGTCGCATTGTATTAAAAAATAAAAATATATGTTTAAAGAAAGGTTTCGTAATTAATTTGATATCAAATACAGCTCGTAGGTTAATTAAATATTAAACTCAAACTAACGTCAGTCTTAATAAAAACTTTTTATGTTGGCAAAAATGCGCGCTGTTGCCGCGATTAAAATGGTTTATTTCAGGTTCAGTTGACGTCTTGACATTTTTGGGGTTATGTTGTGACAAAAACTGCAAAGAACTGTGAGTAATCTTTCACAAGCAGTAATGAGTTATCAAAGTTAAAGTTACATCCAAAAAAACGTATAAATGAAACTTAATAATACTGCAATAGTTGATACATTTACTCCTGCTCCTGATACTATTTACAGCGTTTATGAAGCAAGTATGTATAAGTTCAATATTATACCCAATCAACTGTATTTATTATATTCTGTTACATTATTCTTAATACTTGGCAATTATACATGGACATTTTTTTATAGATAATCATGTGACTTTAGAAATGTTACTGCAGTAATGGGAGGAAGAACAATAATTATTAAATGTAGAATGTTCCTGAGTAGTTTACTAAAATATGATACATCCACAAAGAGGACTTATGGAACTTTCAACAAAAATAAACCACTGTATACATTTGTTTTTATTAATGAATCCTGAATTTTCCAAAATGGTTTATGTCAAAAGGTATGTTACAATGATTATGTAAAATTTTAGAATGCAAAATTGTTTTTATTCTAGATATTTTGTATTACATGCTGAGAATGAAAATGGTTATATTGATGGAGCAGAAAGTATATTTTTATATGAATCTCAGTTGAGTTATTATCATGGGAAAATGAATGAAGAACATGTTTTTAAATGGTTTGAAAACCAATTACTATTGAATCTTTCTGAACCTTTAATAAATTATGGATAATGCTTTTCGATAATATTAGGTTAATGACACAATATAGAATTCAATCAACAAATGTTGAAGCTGAGCTTATTTATATTACAGCCTAGTAAGTAGATACAAACTGTATTTGAACAGTGATATATGTTAGAATTCAGAAGACTACACAACTAGTTTAATACATTCAAAATTCTTACTTCAAATTATACCTAATAGACAATAAATGCTGTTTTACTTTTATTTTTACAAAAATAATAATATAGGTATATTTGAAAAGAAAAGAATTGGTTATTTGAATACTGCCCTTTCAATAAATGTTTTTTTCAGAAACAAACCCCCCAACAAAATACATTGTGGATATGATAGAACAGTATAGTCACAAAGTATTACCTACCATCTTTATAAAAATCCTTTTGAGTTAATACTGGCTACTGCCAAGCAAGCCGATAGATGCATTCCAGAGGTTGCGGGTTGGAATTGGTTTGTCCGTGAACCTCTCAAATTTGAAAGATTTCTATTTTGACAATTATTGTTCTACCTTATTTAAAAAAATAGTATTACAAACTTTTCGGTGTAGTAACTAATGTATAAATTTGCAATGTTTCTTGTTTCTTTTTAATAAAACAATTCCATAAAAATTGAGGTGGCATTATTTATTATTTTATTTTAATCATGATATTCAAAATAAGTAATTCAGGCAGCATTTTCTTAAGCTACATGTGTATATCACAAAGTTTTATAAAAACTACAAAGAATTAATTTAATAGTTTTCATTGAATTGAGAGGTCTCATTCGATCAATCATTTATTAGCAATACTTTCAGTTGCGGTAGATGCTGGAGAGCTAAAACAAAATGGTAAATATAAATTTGGATTGATTAGAAGATGATGGAGTGATAAATAATTCACCAATATACTGATAATTGTAATATGTATTGATTTCAGTGCTACGATTTAGTCAATCATTTGCATATACCTTCACTCGGAGAATAGAATGGATTTGCTCTCCTTTTCTGAGCTGTGGTGGTGCTTACTGCACAATTTTCTTTTGCTATGATCAATGATCATATATCTCAGGATGATTTTCCTTGTTGAGAATGACCTACACACTAAAGCTTCACATCCCAGCTTTCCTAAAAAAAAAAATTAAGATTAAGATAAATATAAAATAAAATTGCCTACCTTTAGAAAGGATGTAGATCCAGGTTATCAGAACTTTCTTATTTATAATTTGTCTGTAAACCTTACATCAATCTTTCATATTGTAGTGACAACATTTTAGAAGCCAACATGTACTTAGGTAATTGTAACCTAAATATTATATTAGATAATATTTTTTCCTTGATACTATATATACATGCATTTTAAATACTAGAATAGTTCCATAACTCCTAACTAATTAAGTGTGTGGTATAAACATACAAATAAAAGTGTTAACTATTCCATACGTACCTTTTTAGTGCTAAAAATAATTCCATAGTTTTTAAAATAAGAATTTCTTAGTGCTGTACGGTTAACATACAAATTGCACGCAATAACCATCAATAACTAAACCTAACCTAGAATATTTGATAAACTTCATTTGACATATACTAGATTCTCATATTATTTCAAGGGCTTGGCAACATAGTCCAGTTATGACAGATGTGACGTGCAACGGATTTTGTACTGAACGGGCTATATACTGAGCAGAATAAGGATTCAATTTCATTATAAGTGAGGTATTGGAGAGTAGAGAATCCAAAGCGATGTTATTAAATTATTATTAATTTGGAAAGATTAGCAGGAAAGAAAAAAGTCTATATTTTAAACCAATATATTTAAAAATTTATCCATTTAATAATTGAGACACTTCTTCATTCATCGTATGTAAGAATATATCCCACAACTAGTCTTCGATCTGCTGCTAAAAATCTCATTTTATTATACAGTCTATATTTTGAAGAAGAAATGGAATGTTTTTAATGTGTAATTGCCAATTACCATGTAGTACTCGTATACAGGGTGTCAATTTTAAAAGTTACAATGGGCTGTACCTCGTGAACGAAAAGAGATTCCACAAAAATTTCAAAACCGTTTCTAGGGTAGAGAGGGGGAACTAAAATGACATGAGAGAGAACGCACCCCCATCAACCCCCTATGCCCCACGTACCCCACCTACAAAATTTTAAATGGCAACCCCCTACTTGTGATACGTCGTTAGAAAGCACATAGAAAATGCTTTCCAACGGTCTAAGTCATAATTATACAGGGTGTAACAATAAAGCAGAAAAATGTATTTGACAACAAAAACAACAATTAATTCTGGAACGATACTTCACTTTGAAAGTGCAAGTACGGTCCCTATTTAAGTGTTAAATGTTCTACTAATTGTATTTAAGAAAACTTGTTTGCTTTGCAGTTTTTAAACTACACATTTCGTTATTCTGTTTTTCATTTCCTTTCTGTATTCAAATTATTGGTTTATTTGATACTTACCTTAATGTCATTGTCATTTGTGATAGATTAATAATTTGTACGTTTGGTTTCGTCATTTTTTTCTATCGGTCCAGTCGCTTTTAGAAAAACATCAAAGCTTTCCAAAAACGTTTCCAAATTGTTGTGAATGTCTTAATTAAATACCAAATTTTTTGGCGGGTTAAATGTGCCTGTTGCTTCCATTTTTATTTCGTTATGTACTTGTATGTATGTACCTATGTGTGTAAATTGGGGTGACATTCACTGAGACCTAAAAGATCTATTGTGCCCCCTTACTTCTACTTAGTTCCTGAGGAAAGTCTTAGAGACTACTAGCTCCTTTAGTCCTATTTCCCGGAGGAATTTTAGGATATTTGCAGGCTTTAGCTTAGATAAATGTTCCTCTTCTATCCAGTAATCTCCAGGGTGTTGTGCCCTAGGATTCTTATATGTGGATGGAGGTTTCTTCTTCAATGCCACAGAATCTACATTCTTCTTCCTCCACTATTTTGAGCTTTTTCAGGTGCCCATTCAGACGACAATGTCCCGTAAGGATCCCTGTTAAAACTCTTAGTGCAGTTTTAGTTTGACTTATGCATTCATTTGATCTCAATAGGTTGTAGTCACCCAGAAGAATCTTTGATGGTCTTTGAAGTCCTGCGAGATCTTTCCAATGGTCAGATATTCTCTTTTTTTCGGCTTTGCCTATTTCTTCCAATATTACATTGAAGCTAATACCGCAAAAGGGTTCCGGCCCCCAAAAAGGTGTTCCAGTCCCCCTCTTTGCTAGTTCATCCGCTATTTCATTGCCTTCCGTTATGTACTTAAAAATACTTCTTAGGTATACTTTATCGCGAGTACAGTTTCAAATACCAACTAACCTGACACCATGTTTTAGTTTGTTTTCAATTGTAAGAATGTTATAATTAAAGAAAACAAGTTTTATTAAATGTTTATCTAACAAGTTAAGATACTCTCTGGAGTTCTCTGTCAACCTGGTCTTCACTCCCGTCAGCCGTCACACCAATGATGCCAACTTCGTATTAAGACCATGTTCACAGGTTACACTGAAATACACATATCTAATACATGTGACATAAATAGGCTTGAGCTATTCTGCGGGGAGATTGATATCTGCGTACCAGGGCCGTATAGGCTAATTCGTAATTTTCAACTGTCAGCTGCAAATTAGAAACAACTGAGAGAGCACTTCCGCTCAGGTTAGAGCGTAAGAAATGGAACTTTTCGATAAGAGAGAGAGAGAGAGGCGATCTATTGTGTATAAGGGATTGAAACATTGAAAAGAATTCAGGCCATTTCTCAATGTCACTTGAGAAAGTCGGTAAATGCATTTAAGGTAATGCCACGTTAATTTGAGAGCTCTGTCTGGCAATGATGACAGGAGCAGTAGGTGGAGTGGGAGCTCACTATTAAGTTGTACAAACTTGGCTCTTATTTTAAAAAGGATAGTGCGAGCTTTGGAAGGTGCTTCTATATCGACGTTATCATATGGGGGTAGAAGACAGTTGATATCACTGATCTTATCATTGACAAGTTTAAACTCATCTTGCAATCGCGCGCTATCATCATGATATACCTGCGCAACAGCAATTTCATCATAAGTGCATTCTTTAACTGCATCCCAGCTGCTAGTAGCATCGGAGAAAATCGTTTGTCGCCTTGCTACAGATTGCATCATTAATTTGCGATTTTTTTCGTCGGCAGCCATTTTGATTAACGTAAATTAAGTTACAATGAAAGAGAAACACAGTGAATAAAAGAATAAGTTGTTAATGACTTCAAATATTAACCAAACTTAGACTGACGAAATAAAAAAATGAAATAAACAACGCAATAATAAAGTTAATGGTTTGAGAATGTATCGTCCTGCAGTTACGTTCCTGTACACAATAGATACCGTACATAATAGAAACGCAAACTCAGCATCCAGGAAACTATAAGTGGAAGAAAACACCTTTGTTTTAAGCATTAGTTCTATAACATTAACCATTCATTATTCTATCGACATTATTAGGCTAGTCAATAGTTTATATTTTTATCCAGTAATAATATTTCAATTTAATTAATAAAGTTATTCCGAATTCTTATATGTATTTGTAAAATTAAAATGTGTATTTTAAAAGTTAAATAAAATTTTAAAAACAATTTTCAAGTGTTACGAAAGTTAACTGGCGCAGTGCAGTAGGATAGCTACCAAAATTCGTATTTTCGAATATCGTGCAGTGTCCGTTTCCACGGTTAATTGGTGCGAACCTATAATAATGAAAACTTTACGAGTACGTTAAGAAAATAGACCAGGGGATAGGAACAAGCATCGTCCACAACCCGTATGTAACCTTAAAAATTAAGCTCAAGCCCAAATAAGAATTAAGTTATAAAATTTAAATGATAATTTAAAAAAGTGCAAGATTATAAATTAATTTGTCTACTAGGTCACATAAGTTTCAGTTGCTCCGGTGACAACCTTAGGCCTTCGACGTCGCTCAGAACGGAGGTAGGGGTGGATCCCTCTTATTGATCTTCCGGACAAAATAGTAGTGTGTGTGGGCGCCAACTGAGTTTTCTACTTTGGCCTAGCGCAACTAAATTCCCCCGATAACCCAGTAAAACAAGGGATGAAAAGAAAAGGCAAACCTCAGCTTATGTTCCTTATAGTAACTAAATAAAGAAACATTTAATACCCTTAAGGGGTGTTTTACAATTAATAGCTACCTCAAAACCCTAGTAAAAGCCCCCCACCTAAAAAAAAAGAAAAATAGTGTGAACATATGTTACACACCAATAGTCAAACTATTAACACTAAAATTCCAAACTATACCAGTTAATTTGACCTACTTAGTGTGAAATTAATATGGCTGTTCGAGTGTACAAACACAGATTAAATACAAACTTATCAATTATATGTTACCTGGAAAGTAGTGTAAAGTTTATAAAATAAATTCCATACAAGGCGACACCGTAGTCAAGGCGTTGGTACCAAGGCAGAGACGCATGCGCAAGTGGATAAAATTATGAAAATTACATTGTGAAAATTTACCGCAAAATATTAATTTCCACCATTACAATTGCTTAATAAAATAGATCAGTAAGGAACTACCTAGCTAATGTATATACATGTTGGCGTAAAGCCTAAAATAAAAATAAGTAAATAACTCAGAAAAACCCCCGATACCGGGTTACCCTCAATGTGGTCTTCTTCAAGAAGTTGTTGAAAAGTAGCAGCAAACTGCAGAAGACATCACCATCGATCTACCAGGTAAACTCCAAACATCCCGAAGTGTGTATCTGGAGGGTGGTAAGTATACCCTGGTGAAGTGTGTATCTGGCCCCACAGGTGAAGTATGTATCTGGCCCCACAGGTGAACCCTTTTCCAAAAAGGGTCCAATACGCAAAATTTTCCTTACTGGATGGCTACCAACAAATAACGAACCAACAACATGTGGCACACCTCCAATTTCAAAACTACAACGTTGGCGATTTCCTTTAAATAGTGATAAATACATAGTGATGCGAAATCAGTAAGCAGAGAAAATACTTACAATCGTTTTAGTGCAATATATCCCCTATAAGGGTTTGTGAAAACGGCTTCCAGAACAGGACGGAATTCTTCAACAATACGAACTCCCGTAGAACCAAAATACTAGCCGTATATTCCACAACTCATTCAGAACGAGAACCTATAAATCTCAGCAGGGGATGACTACCCAGTCATTAACAAAATTCAGATTCTCGTTCGATGCACTTTTGGAAACAAACCATCAAGTAGGAGCACACACCGGAAAAGACAAGTGACTGACACTCATAAAGTGCTACACTTCTATGTAGTCAATGACGAATGAACGCTTTTATCGAAGACACGACTGTCACGGCCAGTTGTCAATGTCATCCAACAAATAATTCGACTTTGTAAACAATAACAATGAACAGAAATGATAGAGTATGTATTATAGATTATTAAAATAAATTTGAGTAAACATAGTACCACAATACCAAACCAACGTAAATAAAGCAGGATCAAACACTCGGATTTAACAGACAAAACACATGGCGATAAACAGCTAATATATTTTAAGTAGATGTTCAGAATATATTCGAATGCCAACCTACACAGAAGATTTCTAAATAGTATGTCTTTACTCAAGCCAAAATATGGTAGATAAATGAAGAAAATATACCTTTAACTCAAAAGTAAAGTATGTCTCCATAGCTGCAGTAAGTTTTATCAAACCTAATTACTATTTTAAATGTTTTAGACTTCAAGTCAAGGAGTCAGTAATTTATAACTGAACCCTAATAAACTTTAGAGTTTATCAAGCTGAAGCGGACAAAGTATTTGGACTACTGTGGCTACACCCCAAAGGTAATATAATCAAAGCCAGAAACAAAATCAGTAGTCCCACGGTAACTAAAAACTAAAGTAAAATCCACAAGAGAGAAAACCCATTACTACCCTTAATTATGAATTATAATATAACAAACAAAAAGAAATAACTAACATGAATCTATCTATACGGGCATTTACCAGGTAGGCGCTAGTTTCATTATTTACATTACCTAGCGACAAAATATAAAATTGTTGTCATGATGTGAAGACAGGTTTGGTTACATCCTGCACCACTTCACCGGAAGGATGATGGCAGAGTAGTCCCTAAAACTCTGGGCTGACAGAAATTATTTAACTTCTGAAGTACTTTCGTAGTGAACAAATGATGTTAGAAACATAGAGACAATATCGGTCAGGTAATTACTATACACAAATACTTAATATATACAAATAGACGTAGTGACAAATTCAACCGTTACACCTATTGGTGAGGCCCTAGGAATAAGCATCGACCGAAGACCATAGTTAAGAAAATTGACCAGGGGATCGGAACAAGCATCGTCCACAACCCTATTGGTGAGGCCCTAGGAACAAGCATCGTCCGAAGACCATAGTTAAGAAGAATGAAAATAACAATTTTTATGTAATCCTTTTACCATTTTCAATTTATATTAGTGTTATATTTCTGATTCTCAAACTGGATCAAATAATTGAAGAATTAATAAATAATATAGATAATTTAGAAGTAAACGAAATGGCTCAACCAAATTTTAAATTGATCAAATATCAAGCAGACAATATTCCGCCTTTTGACGGAAATCCTAAACAAATTAATCGATTTTTTAGATCATGTAAGAATTTTTTAACAAACCATTAAGATAGAACTAATGCTCATGCTCCTATAAATATTTGCTTATTCGATACTATTTTAAGTAAATTAGTTGGAAGGGCAGCTGATTTAATTGCTTCGCGAACAGAATTAGATACTTGGTTAAAAATAAAAGATTCTTTATTAGTAACATTTTCTGATTAAAGATCTGTAGATTGCATAGTTCAAGATATAATTTCATTGAAACCAGAAAGAAATGAATGTCCACAAAATTTTGGCTCAAAGATTCAAGATGCTAGAAGTATTTTGTGCTCTAAAATAAATATGTCAAATGAACCAAATACTTAAACTACAACAATTTGAAGATTTGTGTCTCAAAACGTTTATAAATGGTCTAAATTATCACATGCAGTTAGTCGTAAGATTAAAAAACCCAGATTCAATAGAACAAGCCATGGGATTTGTTACATAAGAAGAAAATTTCTTCAATTATAAAACTCGTAATAATAATTTCAATAATTCAAGAACAATAAATTATAATATTTAATCAAAACCAAGAGGTGGTAGTAATGTTAATAACCAATCACACTCTTATGATAATAGACATTATCCTAATAATAATCAAAATTTCTCAAACCAACGACCAAATTTTAATAATCAAAATTTCCCAAATCAACGACCCAATTTCAATAATCAAAATTCCTCAAACCAACGACCACATTTTAATAATCAAAATTTCTCAAATCAACGACCAAATTTTAATAACTTCAGACCAAATAATAATAATAATTTTAATCCCAATTATCGACCACAATTCCAACAAAATTTTAATCAAAACCCAAACATACAAAATAGCAATAATCAAGTAAGCAGACCAGAACCAGTGGACACTTCTTTTAGTAATACACGAAGAACTAATAACAGACCTTATTATTTTAAAAATACTATACGACAAAACCCAAATTTTCGTTCTGAAGAACTTTTTACTCAAAATGTAGAATTTGAAGACAACGGCAATGACCATAACAGTTGTACTGTCACTCACTGAAAGTGCTGAAAATAACGACATCCAACCAAAAATGATAAATGTAAATGCCATATACTCCAATTTACCAAAAATAATTATTCCAGAAATTAACGACACTTCCTTAGTTGGATTAGCTCATAAAATTTACTAACATTATATAAAAAAAGAAAAATTCTCTGTGCGATCATGAAGAAACAATGACAATTCCTATTTTCCCTACATTTAAAATTGAAAACTCTCATAAATTTTATTTATTTGATTTCTCCCCAAATTTCGATGGATTGTTGGGTTACGATTTTTCAAAACATTAATGCAAGCATAAAATTCGAAAAATTTATTCTTCAAACACCGCATGTAGAACTACAGTTATACAATGCTTCACAAAGACCAAAAACGCACAAAAATTACAACGAAATAATAATTCCCCCAAGAACTTCCTTAAAAGTAAACATACCCGTAGATGAACCTTCTGGTATGGGAATATCAAATTATACAAATATCAGTAAAGCCGAAATGCCCGAATGTTTAGTTGATATAATAGATTCGAATGCCCTATCAATAATAACTAATCCTAGTGAAAATCCGGTAAAAATTACTTTCACTGACCCTTTTCATATAGAATGAATAAATGAAGACATTCTAAATAATAAAATAGACCTTAATTATATTGAAAAAATGGACATATATGAATACGAATTAGATGATTTGCAAAAAGAAAATTTGAATAAGTTAAGATTAAGTCATTGTAATGAAGAAGAATATGAAGCTATATATAAATTATGCCATGAATTTAGAGATATATTTTATGTAGACGCTACCCTCCTTACATTCACCAATCAAATTAAACATAAAATAAATTTTACTGATGAAACTCCTGTATATACACGAAACTATAGATAGCCAGAAGTTTATAAAAAAGAAGTACAAAGTCAAATAGATACTATGTTAAAAAATGGTATAATACGCGAATCAAATTCACCTTTATGGATAATAGAAAAACGTCTAGATGCAAGTAAAAAGAAAAAATACAGAATTGTCATTGATTACCGTAAATTAAATGAAAAATCCATAGATGACAAATTTCCATTATCCTTGATAGATCAAATTTTAGATATTTTAGGTAGAGCGTGCTATTTTACTACTTTAGATTTAGCAAATGGATATTACCAAATATAAATGGATCCACTAGATGTAGCTAAAACAGCATTCTCAACGGAAATGGGACATTTTGAGTTCCTTCGTATGAGTTTTGGATTAAAAATGCACCGGCAACTTTTCAAAGAGTAATGAATAATGTTTTACGCGGCTTTAAAAATTAAATTTGCTATGTATATCTTGACGATATAATTGTTTTTTCGTCCTCGCTACAGGAACATATCGAAAGACTTAAGAAAATATTTGAACGATTACGCCAAACTAATTTAAAAATACAACTTGTTAAGTCAGAATTTTTACATACTGAAGTAGCTTACTTAGGCCACGTTATAACTTAAGACGGAGTTTTGCCAAATCCAGACAAAATTAAAGCAGAAAAGAATTTTCCTTTACCCATAAATCAAATAAAATCCTTCCTTGGCTTAGCAGGATACTATAGACGATTTATGAACAATTTTTCCAAAATTGCGAAACCTCTAACTAGCTGTTTGAAAAAAAACTCCAAAGTTATTCATTCACCAGAATTTTTAAAAACATTCAATCATCTCAAAGAATTAATAATTAACGCCCCGATTTTGAAATACCCAGATTTTTCTAAATCTTTTTTATTAACCACAGATGCATCAAATGTAGCTCTAGGTGCAGTTCTTTCCCAAGGTACACCTCCTAATGACCACCCTGTAGCTTATACATCCCGTAAACTAAATGAAACCACCGAATAATTATTATTCGGTGATGAAACGGAACAAAAATATTCCACCATTGAAAAAGAATTACTAGCAATCGTCTGGGCATGTAAAATGTATAGACCTTATCTTTATGGACGTAAATTCGAAATTCAAACAGACCATAGACCTCTTGTCTGGTGATTTAATTTAAAACAAACCTAATTCAAAATTATTAAGATGGCGATTAAAATTGGAAGAATTTGACTATACAATACGTTATAAACAGTGCCGGATTTTACATACAAGGGGGCACTAGGGCATCCAAAAATCGGGGCCCAATGCCCCTTATTCTAGTTTTTTTTATTGCTAAAAAAACAAGTATAATATAACAAAAATGTATTGCAAAATAATTATTTTTTTCACTAAAAGATATATGTATACCTGTTTAATTAATTGAACTGAAACTTATATTATTATCATATAGTGTTAAAAGTCAGTGAAATAAAATTTAACAAAAATAATTATTTTTGAATTTACTGTTTGGACCCTTACTTTGTGGAATCTACTCATATTACTTTTTTAAATGAAACTAAGTGTTTCTAATTAATTCCACTATTTAATGAAAAAATTATAAAAACTCTAAGATATTGATAATTATTTCGATATTGACATATCATCGTCAGAATGACAGAAGTTACATTTTATGTGATAAATATATTAATTATTTTTTGTCAAGCACGCCATTTTCGTGATTTAGAATTTAAAAACTCGTTAATAATAGAATCAGTATCTATTTTTTGTAATAGCTCTTTTTCAATTGATAATAATGCCTAAGAAATTAGGTTGTTATTACCCAAAGATTTTCTAAGGTAGGTTTTGACTAATTTTAAAATAGAAAATGATCTTTCGGCTGACGCGTTACTCACAGGGACTGTGAGAAATATGTGAAGAGCTGTGTAAATAATAGGAAAAGCTGTTATTAAATAACTGGAATAAATGTAGTTAAGTAAATCAGGTGTTGAACTAACATTTATTTTCTCTTTAAGTGAGTTTAAAAATGATTTAAAAATAAGACATTTCTCTGCTAGTTCATCGTTAATATCATTTTTATACAACTGTATTTGTTGTAAGTCGTCGTTATGAAGTTCAGTTAGTTGAGTTGAGAAGCTGAAATGTTTATCAATAAAATTGTACTTTTCTAACCTCTTTCGCATTTCATTATTAATTGTATCTATAGTAACAAAATAGGTACCTACTTTGAAATTATTTATACCATCAAATTTTGTGTGGGCTGTGGGGCCCCTGTAGCCTTCGGGGCCCTAGGGCAATTGCCCTTTTTGCCCTAAGGCAAATCCGGCCCTGGTTATAAACAAGGAAAAACTAATATTGCAGACCCCCTTAGCCGAATTAATATTAATGCTTCTGACACAGAATCCAATATAAATAACCTCGGAGATATAGATTTCGACATTGATCAATTTTCAGCAGAATTAACAGAGTCTCATGATTTGCAAAATACCGGTCAAGCAAATGAAAACAATAATGATAATGAAAACAATAATGAGTACAATAAACCTCAAACAAGTGGAATATCAAATACCGCGAATCCAAATCCGGAGAATGATAATAATTCTGAAACTGATACGGCTCATAGTGCAGAATCATCACCAGAACAAAATTTTGCATTTCTAGATGAAATTATAAGCAATAAAGCCTATCAAGTCATAGTAAAGAAAGCTCCTTATAGTTCTTATCTTAAACGCGACTTAGAAGTATTTGATGGTAATGCAATAATAAAAGCTATTATTCCAGATGATAAAACGGCCATAATACAATTTTTAAAACAAAACGCCGGTAAAAACACTTTATATAATTATTTCTTATCACCCGAACTTAGAAAAACTTTTCAAGAAGTATGGAGTAAATATTTCACGAGATTAAAAATAGTTGAGTGTACTAAATTAGTTAACAATGTGTTGCCAGAAGAACGCGAACAATTAATTAAATACAAGCATGAAGGAAAAACGAATGATAGAGGTGTTGACGAAACATTAAAAACATTAAAATTAAATTACTATTGGAAATCAATGAAAAAGATGTTAGTTAATATATTAATAATTGTGAAATTTGTCAGAGAACAAAATATAATAGGAATCCTCCTAATGAACATTTAGTGCTAACTAACAGACCCTCTAGACCATTTGATATCTTACATATTGATACTTATAAAATAGGAAGTAATAAATTTCTAACCATTATAGATAAATTTTCAAAATTTGGACAAGCTTTATCCTATTTTGGAACGTCTATATCGATTTGTCAACAATTAGTACATTTTTTCACATTTTTCGGAGTTCCCAAGCAAATCGTAGCTCATAAAATTGACATACATTTCACGACACCCTATCATCATGAATCAAACGCCCCTGTGGAAAGATTCCACTCCGTTCTAACCGAACACATAAGACTTTTGAAAGAATAATACAAAGACTCAGACTTACTTACAATAATGCCTTATGCAGTTATAGCATATAATAACACAATTCATTCATCAACAGGTCTTACACCTTTTGAACTAACATTAGGTCACACGGATAGTAGAGACGCAATGTCCTTAATACCAACTCAAGCTTACACCCAATATGTGAATGCTCATAAAAATAATACTCAAGCCTTATATCAATCTGTACAAGAAAAGTCATTAAAACAAAAACAAAAAATTATCAGTAGACAAAATAAAAATCGAAATCCAAAAAACCCTCCTTTAGGTGCTCAAGTATACAGAAAAATTGAAAGTAGAGCAGGAAAACAAAAGAATAAGTATAATGGACCGTACATATTAACAAAAATATTAGAAAACGGAAAAATAGAAATTGAAAAACCAAAAACAAAAAATAAAATGAATTTATTTCCCAAATTTCAGATTCCTCGTCGGGATCCTCGTCGTCAAACTTATCGGAACAACCTCAGTCAAATTCCACGACCTAAACAAATATCCTGGTCTCCTACCTTATAAATTAGGCATTAAACTCATTTCCTCACATTGGTCATTTATTTAAATTTACAATTTAACTCCAATTATATCAGAATTTTATTCGATAAAAACCCGAGCAAAGCAGCTTCACGAAAGTTTCAAATCTAAAAAAGTATTTTTAGCAGAATTCGAAAACTCTTTTATTCCACTTTTGTCCATGCAAAATAAAATTGAATCTCAGATCAATCAAATTAACCCAGCGTCAATAAATGAGAATCATAAAGTAAAAAGAGGATTATTTAACCCACTAGGATCTTTAATAAAATGTATAACTGTCAATTTGGACCAGTCAGATGCAGAAAAAATAGAAAATGAAATTAAACTATTACAAATAAGTCAAAACAAATCACCTTATTAGAAAGTACCATTGAAAATTTCAATAACCTTATTAACAACATTACGCACGATGAAGAGACTTTAAAAATATCAATTAATACGATACAAAAGCGTTTAGAAGATTTGATCATATATGAACATGATATCAATAATTATATTCAAACATGTCTGGTACTCAATCAAATTACTATGCTATATCAGTCCATATATGACATTTTTGAGAAAATAGAAGTATCTTTCGCTAAAATAAACACATTACATAACTCAATAATAAATCCAACAGATCTAATAAAACCCATAAAAGAAATTAAATTTCTGTCTACCAGTAGCTCTTCTCCTTTTGAGATTACCCTAACTAATATTTTAAAACTTGTAAAATTAATCGGAATCAAAATTTATTCTATTGGACCAATAATAACCTTCATTTTAGAGATACCGGTAGTTGAATCAGAGGTATACCATTATTATCAATTGTTTCCTATTCCAGTTCCTTTAAACTACTCAGAATTCTATTTTTACCTCCCCCTTTCCTGGCACTAAAAGATGAAAGTTTCTCCTTTATGGATAAAATCTGCCAAAATATTCAAGACGATCGGTACATCTGTTAAACAAATCAATAATAACCAAAGATGCCCCTTGCGAAGTACAACTATAGTTTATTTCAGAAAGGTATAGAGTAATAAATCCTCATTAGGTATGCAAAGGGAGCACAGAGTGACCCAACGAATATTTAAGCCACTTTCATAGTTTGGCATTGATTCCATTGTAAAATTATTTCTTTTTATCAAGTGCAGGTAGTACCACCCGGGTTGGGGTCAATATATGGGTTTAGCCTATTGTTATCCATTCACAAACACTGAAAATAGTGTGCCGAAGGCGTGCCGGTAGGATACTCGTAAAAAGGAAAGAATTTTATTTTAACAGAATAAAAATTAGGCATTATGTACATAGTATTAGGTACACTTATTTTTTATTCAACATTATACAAAAAATACATTATACAGAAATTAAATTATAAAAAATCATAATATTCTTCGTCATCTGAGGAACTGTCATCTCCTCTTGACGTTATAATTAACGGGACGACGGTCCGATCGATCAAGTAGTCAAGATCCCACATTTTCTCCTCTTCTTTAATGACATGCTGGACTGCTTTTCGCCAGTTCTCTGGTGTCACCTCCTCCTTAATGGCTTGATCAAACAGTAGCTTAACGTCTTTCATTTTGAATGTCGTGTTGTGTCTTGCTACAAATCCTTTCACTTGCGCCCATATAAGTTCTATTTAGTTTCTATTTAGTTCGCAATGATATGGCGGAGTGCGCAGCACAGTTATACTATGTTTTTCTGCTATATCTTCCACGGCGTATTTTATAAAACGATGTTTGTGTAAATTTGCTATTAGGCAATCCAAACCACGTGACCCAATATGGCGGTTGATGGCACACAAAACGACAATCGCCATAAGAACACCATTGTCTGTTTGCTCGTTCGACAGTAAAAGTGTATTTTTGACAATTTTTTGAGCTTTAGTGTTACTAAATAGTGGTATTGAGATGGACAGTGATTACCTTAAGAGACTTTTGTTAAAAAACAGAGACGTTGGTGAACGGTAAGCTTGAAAATACATCCCCATTTTTTGAATACATTTTTATCATTGCATTATTTGTTACAGGTATAGAATTAAGTTAAGGTTGATCGGTGATTTAGATCCTTTTAATCTGAATATTTCTGAACTCAATTGTTCTATTGATGGTGCTCCTCCTGTTACCAACATGGATATTATTTCCTATTTGGTTTTTACCCATAGTTTTTATTCCCAAAGGCAGATGAAGGCATTCAAAAGTTTGGAAGCATATAAATATTTTGAATCTGGCTTTTTTATGAAGGTGGGAACGAAGATTCAGAATGATAAATATATTTTAGTTGGACAGGTAAGTCATTTCCTAAACTGCTGCCTTTATCTAACTGTCGATAATCTTGAATCTTAAGTCAAATCAGTGCATTTTTCATTTCAAACAGGATTGCTATAAATTACTCATAGTTCTTGAGGCAATTTATATTTTCAAATCTATTATTCACTATTGTTTGTTATAAGGGACATTGATTTGAGATTTAGTATTATTATTTATCAACTTTCATAATAGTTCTAATCAACATAACTTTTTTTTTCGGGTCAAGCATTCACAAAAAGCAAATGAAAAGCCTTCTGATGTTTGGTGCATCATTGAAAAGGATGGGAGCATCTGTACAGCTCACTGTACTTGTATGGCCGGAAACAGTGAAGTATGCAGTGATGTGGGTGCTATATTATTTGCAGCAGAGTATGCAAACACCAAGAGGGAGGCAATGTCATGTACAGACTTGGAAGCTCTGTGGCCAATGCCATCCCTAACAAAAAATGTCCCAATTGTACCAATTCATGAAATGAACTGGGGAATGCGTTCTGGACAACAACAAAATAAAGAACGAGAGATAGAAGTATCACCTATATCAGAGGACGAATTAAGTGATATGTTGGAGAAAATGTCTGAGCTGGGCTATTATTGCCCTTTAATGAGGATAGTAGAGCCATTTGCCACTAGGATATCTGCAGAAAGTACCAAGATTGTAGATTCTGTCTTGAATATTTATAATCATAGTAATATGCAAAAAAGTTATTCTGAACTTATGATGATGGCAAAAACGGTAGATTTATCTTTGACAGAGGCACATATTGTTTGCATAGAGGAAGCTACCAGAAAGCAATCTGAAAGCCAGAACTGGTTCCTACAGAGAGCTGGTAGAATAACGGCATCCAAATTTAAATCTGTATGCAAAACTAACAAAAGCAAACCTTCCCTGTCACTAATTAAATCAATTTGTTTCCCCACAAAAATTAGATTTAATACAAAAGCAACTTTGTGGGGTATAACTAATGAAAATAAAGCTGTGAAACAGTATAAAATGATTATGGAAGAAGAAAACCATGAATGTGTCCAAGTTAATGAAGTGGGACTGATCCTAAACAAGAAGTGGCCACCATTTGGTGCATCTCCGGACCGATTGGTGTACTGTGAGTGTTGTTTAGGGGGGTGTCTGGAGGTTAAATGCCCCTATTTATTACATATTAATAAGGTACAAAATATATTTGATTATTTGGATTTGAAAAGTTCATGTTTAGTGAAACAAGAGGGGGTAATAACACTTGATAAAAATCATAGTTACTATTACCAAGTCCAAATGCAGATATTTATCTCAAAGTTGAGGTATTGTGATTTTGTCATTTGGTCCCCAAATATATTTTTCAAAGAAAGAATCTTACCAGATCTGGAATTTTGGGAGGAGGGCTGTGAATCTGCACTGAAATTTCATTCAGAAGTGATAAGGCCAGAACTTTTGGGGAAATATTTCACAGCTAAGGAAGGTTCTGCCAAAATTACCCACTACTGCATCTGTAATGGTGTTGATGACGGACGACCAATGATCGAATGTGATGAAGACAATTGCGAGATTAAATGGTTTCATTTTGAATGTGTTGGATTGGTACAATTTCCCGATTATGCTTGGTTTTGCAATAAATGTGATTGTTGAATATTTCAGATGATGCTCATCTAACACTATTTTTATCAATAAAGATATAGTTGTTTATTTGTTGTTTTACTAATTCAGTCAAATACTTTCAATTTAATAGTATTGTTAAATACTAAAAAAAAAAATAAAGTATCCGATTAGGGTTTCTGCTGGAGAATTTTATCTTTAGAAAAAAACTAAAGGCCTCAATTCCATGGGCTAGGTAACTAAAAGAACGCGCATAGAACACGAGACGAGTTTTTTTGTTGATTATTTTGCGATAATCAAATTAAAAAAAATAGTATTGAAAGTTAATTATCATTTGCTTAATAGAAATATTGTGATGTTATTAATATAATAGTTTATAAATATAAAATTTATTTTTAGTCCAAGTTGGTAGCAAAATGTTTCTTTTTTTCTAAACAAGTTTTTAATAGTTATTTAAGTACTAAACATTTTGTTGATTTAATTTTACTCATTATTTTTTATTTAATTAAAGAATTGTACATTTGGAACTGCTAGGGATCCAATATTTATTATAAAAAAGTTAAGTACTACCCTACTCTTTACTTTTTATATAGACCAGTTGAATATAGTTTGTTGTTGATATGTTAATTAATAAGGGCAATTTCCGGTAACTAAAAATTTACCGATTTAATTGATCTCATCTATCAGTCTAATTTGTAATAAAGCAAAAATTTGAAAATAACATTGTTTTATTAGGAATTTCCAAATTTCTCGAGAGATCCTGGTGAAAATAAAAAAGTTCAATAAACCAAAAACCTATATATCCAATATTTTCAAAAAATATCACAATATTAATTAATGATCCCTAGTATGTAACATGAAGTTTCACTTTCTATGAACTTAAAAAGTTTTTTAAAATTTCAATATTACAACACTCTTCATAGGACTTTCTCGAGTATTTCCACAATTAGCTGAAATATTTATAAGGGCTAGGTTTACATTGAAAAACACAGATTTCAAATTATTTTTATTTATTTAGAATGTATAAATATTTTTAGAGGTTTTAGAAGTACATATACATAAATATTAATTTTTTTGAGTATCAAATTGTTAATTTATAAAGGAACTATAGTTTGCGAAATATTCACCAATGCACTGCAAACAGTCACTATTTTGTCCAATAGACAAATATTTCCAGTACCTCTGTTCACCATCGTTGTTGGAATAGTACCCTTAAAGATAGTAAACTTGTTTTTCAAGAGACCAATTACTCTTTCCACATGTATTCTCACATGTGCTATTTGCCTGGTTTCCTCAATTTCTAAAGGATGTAATTGATCTTTACCTCTGGTAAAAACAGGTATACATAATTTGGCGTGGAGAATGCCTATTGTGTCCTTTATTAAAAATCCTCTGTCTGCTAAAACAATATCACCAGGTATAATATAATTGCAAAAATTACTGCTCTCCTCAATTTGCTTGTCAGAAGCTCGCCCACCCCAAGTATCACTAATGTAACTAATATTACCCTGTGGTGTTATTCCAATTAAAAATTTTATTGTATAATGATGCTTGTACCTTGACCAACATTGTTGCCGAGTTAACAGAGATGCAGGTTTTTCGATGAATATTTCAAAGCAATCAATAATCACTGTGGTTTTATCATGGAATGATTCTTTAAAACACAATGGAATATTTCTTCGATAAACTGAACGATCTGGCCATCGTATTAATGGTTTAAATTTCTTATAAAGAATGCCAATCATATTCTCAAAGTATTTTGATGCAGTTGTTGGAGCAATATTAAAATGATATGCTAAATTTTTAAAATGTAAATCTAATCTTAACTTAATAAATGTGAGGAGCAGCTGATTGAACGGACTAAGAGCAGTTGTAGGTGTAGTGGTAATGTCTTTCTCCACCATCATAAAAATAACCAACTTCACAAATTTACAGTCAAATCCAGTGTAGTACTTCCATTTATTGTCGTCGGATTGTTTGTCTATCAGTCCAAATGGCGAATTTGTTAGTTGCTGTTCCAGTTTTACCAATTTTTGTGATGCAAAACTTAATTGTTCAAATTTCAATGTTAGTTCCTCCATGGTTAAGTCAGTCTGTATTGAAATGCCTGTTTCTTGCTCATCTCCCTCTTCATTTTTGTCATTGTCAATCTCATAGTGGAGTTCATTCTGTTGACAACATTTTAAATATGTAACAGTGTAATAAATGTTGCTTTCATGGAAATAAATCAGTGTGTTGCCAAATCGGTACTACTTACTCTAGATTGTTTGATTTTTCTCTTGTCCAACCTCACTTTTCTTTCAACTGCATCACAATTTTTCGTAACATTTTGAGATGAGTGTCCCATATTCTGTGAGGGAACCCAGTCAGGATTGGTTTCGTCTTCTAACGGAGCAGGTTTCCCTGGAAATAATTACATCAATTAAATATGCATAATTAATAAATTTTCACTACACGCAAAATATTTGTATGTACGTATTCAGTGGGCACTCAAGTTTGCAAAGACTCACCTGTTATAAAATGTCTACTGCAGACTCTCTGGTACTTGATTTTCGAATCTGTAAGATCATCTCGCTTAATTGCACCTAACCACAGAGCTCTTCTCTTCCTCAATAAATCATTTTTACTGGTTACAAACTTGTGATTCAAAACTGTAGGAACCGAGTAAAATCCAACTCTATCTCTGTCGAGACGAGACCCACAGCCAACTACAATGCAAGTAACGGGAATTTTTCTCAAGTTCAAGCACTAAATAAAATTCGCAAAATAAGAAACAAATAAAATTGACACCGAAAATCTCAAAACTAAACACTTTTACCACTAAGGTCTCTTATGATGAAAACCAATGTTTGCCATCAGCCGCCATATTGGTTTCGTTTTGACAGATCGCTGGATTGCCTAATAGCTAATAGTTCTTTTTTTATCAAATTATCTTCAAATTCAATACTTTTGGTGGTTAACCTGTCAATAATTTCTTGTTTTCTCCAAGATGAAGTTGGAGTCTTCTCTATGCGTCGAGAATGATATCTCGCGTTATCCATAACTACTACTGAATCAGCCGGAAGATATTTTTTCATTTCACCAAAATAGTCTTCAAAAACATCCGAATCCATGTCCTCGTGGTATTCTCCCGTATGGCACGACTGAAAGGTTAGCAAACCTTCTTTTAAAAATCCCTCTTCGCTTCCAATATGGACGATTATTAGTCTTTTCCCTTTACCTGAAGGCACCTTAATACCCGTTGATAGGCCTTCCATGAAAGCTTGGCGAGCACTGGTTATATTTTTGTCTTGCCACATTTTTGGTACTGTATAACCTTCATTGATCCACGTCTCATCAAGATAAAAGATTTTCTTCTGCTCTGTTCTGTACTGCTTTATACTTCTTAAGTATTTTCGTCGCCAGCAAACAATTTAATTGCTTTCCAGTAAAAGTGCTTTAGGGTTATGCTTTTCCCAGGCAAAATCCATATTTCTCAAAGTGGTCCATAAAAGTTTTTTATAGTTATCAACGGAATACTGGCCAAGCTCCATTAAAATCTTATCTAGGGTGGGAATTTCTTTTTTAAAATAAAAAAAACTTTTCTTCAAATTACACTTTTGGTGTCTTCATCAAGGACTTTTACTGGTCTGTCTGGACTTTTCTTGGGAGGCTCCACTTGGCCTGCTATCTTTCTCCCCCGCAATAATTTAAAAACGGTGGACTTTTCAACTCGTCATTCGGGAACATCGGTGGACAGTTTCTTGTACAGTAAATTTCGGGTAATCGTATTTTATGCAATCGTGTACATTTAAAATAATAAGTTTTTCATTCACTGATAGTGGAGAATTATTGGAACATCTTTTCGTTGGTGTAAATGTCGCCATTTTATCACTAATCTTATAATACTGTGAACACTATTTACGGCTTAACAGCAAATACTGATGCGTTAAACTAAACAAATATACTTATAAAGGTCTAAAAATTTTGGGTAAGGCACCTTGCGGCGCATGGTTGAGCCGAATCTGAAACAGGGTTGGAATTAGGCAGAGGCACTATTAGAAGGTTAAACGATACCTGTTAAACGCAAAACGTAACTGTATAATCAACTACCTAAGTTATCCCTACACAATATTTCGATGGGCGATTCCCATCTCGGCTAATCAGGCAGGTATACTGAATAAAAATCGCCCAAGTCGGCCCGAGTCTAAAATTGATCTGTTTTGGAATGGCCCATCTCGGCCAACCTTTATTACAATAATACACTTCAATCAGATTGATTAGATTTTATTAATGTCTACATATAAATATAATAGCTAACTATATTACAACAATTTATACATATTTACATTAAGTCATATACATGAATGATAATATGATATTATTTTAACATAAGACAAATTTGAAATCTTTTTATTTTTATACTCTTCTTTTTTTTTAGCAACAAAAATTTGTTTTCAGGTTAGGTTAGGTTTTAGTTTTATACTCTTCAAGTTTTTTGGCAAAAAAAATTGTTTTTAGGTTAGGTTGGGTTAGGTTTAGTTTTATTGTTATACTCTTCAATTTTTTCAGCAAAAAAAATTGTTGTTAGGTTAGGTTTTAGTTTTATTTTTATACTCTTCAATTTTTTTAGCAACAAAAATTTGTTTTTAGGTTAGGTTAGGTTCCATTTTGTTTCCCCTGAAGCTAATTTCCAGTTTTGTTGTTTAAATTTAAAGTTATTTATCACTAAGAGTGGTTTTCCTCGTTGACTCGTCATTTCTTTAAATTCCGGATGAACAAATGTTGCCTTTTACCGAAGTTAAATTTAAATTGTTGTTACACGCGCTGGTCAAGAATCAAAATAATACTAATAACTATTTTCGACAATTCAGGATAAATGTATTACAACTGACCAGTGTTCATTACTCTGCCACCATTGATAAGAATTCAAAGAAATTGATTGCATAGATTAGGGGTTGAAATTTGTCGTGGGTTTCTACCTGAAAGTGGTTTTGGCCGAGATGGGTATTTCCTAAAGTCATTAAAAATTGATCTGTCAAGTACCTCATTAAATCGACCGAGATGGGCTACACCCATTTCGATATTGACACTTCAGGCCAGAAAACATACTTTTCCTAATTCTCTTACGCAATTACTTGAAATTTTAATATTACAAACAATACTATTACAAGTTCTACGCCTATGGCCGACACCGAAATTGAGCCGAACTGGACGGAATTCCCCATTTTATTACTCTATACCTTTCTGAAATAGACTATAATTAATTTTCAATCCAAACCTTCAAGATGTGAAACATTTCCAATTCGATTTCAAGAAATACAGACTACTAGAATCAGCGATGGAAAATGGATCATAACTCTACCTTTTGAAAAAATTGCTACAATCGACTGCCCTAATTCAAAAATCAATAAACCACTCTTGGGAATATATCTACTAGAATCCACTCCAGATTGCATTGTAAAAATAGAATCAATGATATTCCAATCTACCAGAAAAAGCCAAATTAACTTCATCCATATTCAACTTCCTAAAATAAAATTTAACTCCGACTTTAAAAGTCTTCCAAATAACAATACTTATTTTTCACCAATAAATCTCAATTCTATAAATTTAAAAACCACACAAGGGCTTCAAAATAAATTAGAATTCCAAAAACAAAGCCTAGAGAAAATTAAGATTCCCGTTTATTATAATCGCTCCAGTAGATAGATATAGATAGATAGATAGATTTATTGGTCTTTTTGTATCATTTACATGACATAAGACAAGTCACGAACATAGTATAAACATAGGTAATGTACAGTTAGTTGATAAATAGTAATACTAAGGTAAAAATTATCTTAACAAAAAAATAAAATAAAAATATTTATAATATTGACAGAATAAAATTGAAATTACGAGACTGATAAAATATTGTTAAAATTTAAAGTATAAAAAATGCAAGAATAAAATTAAGTGTTATTGTTCCAGCCCATAAATTCGTCTAGAGAGTGAAAACAATTTTCAGTTAAAAACAACTTTAAACTGGTCTTGAATTTATTGAAATGTCTTATTTCTTTGATAGAATCTGGTAGCAAATTAAATAACTGTCATTCGGCATACATTGGGGACTTTATTAGTTGAAATCGATTGAATCTGTTTAGGTGGATGTCACTTTTATTTCTCGTATTGTAATTATGGACGACACTATTTATTTGAAACTTATCCTTATTAAGAAAAGTGTAGGTTAATAGTTTGAAAAAGAATTGTATGCCTACAAGATTCATTGTAAGCTAAGTTAAAAATTAGGCGAATGAATCGCTTTTGAATGACGAATATACGCCGTTGTTCTCCTCCACACAATTATATTGCAGCTGATGGCGGAGTATATAAATGCATAATACAGGTTAAGTAGGTGAGATTGATGAAAGTTTGATTTCCAATTATTGAAAGCAAAGAAGAGTTATTTAGTTTTTTAGTATTTGGACCATTCTTATCTATGCTACAATCCTTTGTTTCTGACTATATTGGCTATGGTAATTCTTAAAAAGACTTCACCAAAGAAGACATCCCCCGATACAAGAAATTCAAGAAGAATTTGTTATTTAAGAAGCACACCCTGTAGGCTATGCTTCTTTCTAGGGATGAAGGAGTTACGTTCCTGTACACAATAGATACCGAACATAATAGAAACGCAAACTCAGCATCCAGGAAACTATAAGTAGAAGAAAACACCTTTGTTTTTAGCATTAGTTCTATAACATATATTAACCATTCATTATTTTATCGACATTATTAGGCTAGTTATAATTGTTTATATTTTTATCCAGTGATATTTCAATTTAATTAATAAAGTTATTCCGAATTCTTATATGTATTTGTAAAATTAAAAAGTGTATTTTAAAAGTTAAATAAAATTTTTAAAAACAATTTTCGAAGGTTACGAAAGTTAACTCTGCCCCGGTAAACGTGAAATTTATTCATTTATTTATTTATTTATTTATTTTATAATCGGTAATAACCTTGAAATATGTTACAACGATGAAAAACCAGTCCGGTTTTTATTCAATAACGATAAACGTAGTAAATTTTTAAATAAAATAAAATTTTTAATAAGTGCAAAATTAAGGAGATATGAAAATATATTCGCAAATATAAAGTAGATTCGCTAACTGCAACGTAATCCGGCTCGGTTTGGACCAATGTAAGCTCAGCGTCTTGAGAAAGTGGACTGTATAAAAAAAATAAACTTTTGTCTGCAATTGGCGAATCGTTATTACAAAAAACTTCAATTTAAAGGGACTGCCCTTGATGACACAAAATAAAGTCAATTTATAGTTTGGCAAGTCTATCTGAAGCTACGGGGCATCCGTAAGGGGGAAGAAAACATGGCCGATATCTGTCATAAACGTACCAATAGCGTACGGTACCTATTTTGTAAAAGTATTAAAAATAATAATTATTATTATATAATAATTATATATAGAAACTGATTTATGCTTTGCTTTAAAGGTAAGGTATTTTTCAAAACACGGTACCTATTTGTTAAAAATCGCACTTGAATTCAATATGGATACGAAATAATAAGATACCAAATAAAACTGAAAATACGAAGGAAAATATTGACATTATAAACGCCACTGCTTAATCAATGTCAATCAATTGTCGAAGTGAGAGGAAAGAACACACGCACGCGCTTGCCAATAGGAAGTCAGGTGGTTTTTTAGCAACCTGAGTACCTGAGAGCGGAAACCAACCCATGTTAATCTCTTATTGATAACTGATAGGGATGGAAACACTAATTATACTCTCATCAAGGATTTATCCAAGTTATTGCACAATCAAAAAACATCACACAATGGGAGAACTTTCTTTTGTGATGGATGTCTACAAAGTTTTCCAAAAGAATTCAAATTAAAACACCACCAAGAAAATGATTGTACGTACATATACACTAAGCTACCAGCTTCTGAAATCAAAATAAACACAAGTGTGGAGAGTGGTTACCGGAAAATACATTAAAATTGATCAACTTTGAAATACAGCTACAAGTGCCATTCTTAATATACGCGAACTTTGAAAGTTTATTAAAACCGATAGCTCACACTCAACCCTATGATGGTAAATCTTTCACAGTTAAAGTGTGCGAACATGAACCTTGCTCGTTTGCTTTTTATATAAAGTGTACATTATGACGATGGTTTAACCAAATTTGAAATTTATGAAGGTTCCGATGCTGCCCAAGTCTTCATACAAAAATTGGATGCAACAGTTCACAAACGGCACGACGTTGCCGGCTTGAAGAAAACCCATAACATATTTGGAAAAGTGTTCATCTTTTAATATTCAGAAATTGAAAAAATAATGTTAATAGACAAAATCCAATGAAACAAGCACATTAAAGAACTAACGTTTAATCATCATTGACATATTGTTATTAATAAAAAGTCCATTTTCTAATTATTATCACTACATACTCAGCACTTTAGTTTTTTCATAGGTAAACGTGGCAATATCGAATGTTTTCGACCGCATATGTTTGCCAAACTATACTTCCATTGCAAATGAAATAAGCTCACCATTGTAGGAAATTGGAGGAAGTTATTTCCTTTTTCTAGTGAATGGAACTATTACAGTTTTGCCGAGGATAACAGACATATGTCCCCTTTAGCACCAACATGAACAAAGATGTCAAAGGTAATAGTTTAATACTATTATAACGCCTTACAAAGTTTTTGAAAATTACTTTTCAAAGAACAGACCGTTCACTAACAAGCAACAACTACTTCTCGGGCTATATGCCCCAACAGACATTGAATTACACTTCTAAATTAAACGGGGTTGGTTATAATAGTATTAAACTATTACCTTTGACATCTATTGGTAACACGCTTTACTAAAATATGACAATTTTTTACAGGTAACTGTAATTAAGTGAGTAACTCTGTACATCTTCCAGCATTTTTTGGAGGATATCCTATAATACCCTTCCTGACTTAGTCCTTGCAATGAAGACAAGGTTGTCTGCATACGCTTAGAGTTCTTCCTTCGAGATCACTAAGCAAGTCACCATAGTAGGAGGGATAGTATTCCGCCTTGTGGGCAGCCCCTGGAAACCTTATAGCTGACGACTGATGGGGTCCAAGCTACCAACCAAAAATTTTTGGAAATCTTTTACTACTGATGAAGGGAGATTTCAGAATGAACTGTGCCTCCACTCTTGAAATCAGCTGCTCGAATCCCAATATCGATATTTGATCGATATCTGATTGACTGAAAGTTGTGTTGAAACTCCTGATTTTACGTCAATTGCGTCATATTTCATATCTATGGCTGCTCCTGAGATTTGAAATTAGTTTCTTCATTTTTGTGTTGTCTCAGTTTATAGACTTTATATAGTTAGGAAAAATGTTATACTAAATGACATCATTGACATGAAATCAAGAGCTCCAACACAACTTTCAGCTAATCAGACATGATCTTTACAAATATCAATATTTTTGCCTGCTTCCGAGTTTGAAGAGCGGAGGCGCAGATTATGGATATTTATGAATAACGCGAACCTTAGTCATGACAAATTCGTTCTAAAATTCTTCTTCCCCAGTGGTGGTAAGTTTTCTAAAGTTTTGGGTTGGCAGCTTGAGCAAAAAGTTTCTCACTGTACACTAAATAAAATTGTAAATAAGTTGGGAAATAACGTATTTATCAGGAACATTTGTAAGTATTTACAATTAGTGCATTAGTAACGTCAATTTTATCTTTATGGCAATTCTTCAATTGTTAATAATTTCCCAAATATGATGTAAAAGTTATAATTTAGAACAATTAACTGATACTTTTGAAACTTTTTGTACTGTGACACATTTCTATTCTAATTATATTTTATCATTTAAAAGTACTACAAAATAGAATCAGATAACGATAGCTAAAATAAATTTGTTTAGTGCTCTCAACGTTTGCTGGTTCTCTCATTAATTTTGTGCCAGTAATTATTACACTATTTAAAAAACTATTTCGCTACGCATTTTATTGTTCTCATTTATTTTTACGCAGAAGTAATATAATATAAAATCATTAAATTAATGTTTTATCTATAAAAATCTCTTAATTATATTGGTGCTTTCGCAATTGTCGCTCCGCATTTTATTTCAAATAATTTTTTTCTTTTATTTGCGGAAGCAATTTACTAAATATTCATTATATTTACCGTTTCCTATAATGGCTGAAGCTGAGAAACTTAATTACTCACCGCTCAATGACAAACTGAAATAATTACATTAAACTCTTTGTTAAAAGTTGCTAATGATGCTCTCACAAATAATGGCTTGCACAATAATTTTAAATGTAGGTATAAACATATTGAAAATATTCGTGGTGATTTTCTTAAAGCTCATAATGGTATAATTTCTATCGTATCTGTAAAGGAAGGCGCTGACTCTGAGTCACATAGTATTTATTCGTACAGACTTTGATAACCATTAGTATCATATTCAAGCTATTTATCTTCAGCTTTTCGGAGATGATACTACCCATAACACTCTCGATCAAAACTCTAGTCCAAATGTGACTACCTTCAGATCTTCTTCTAATGTTAGATTGCCCAAACTCACAGTTCCTGTTTTTGATGGAGATTATCAGCATTGGCAAGCATTTATTGATATGTATGACTCAATGGTCCATAATAATGACTCTTTGAACTATGTACATAAATTTAATTATTTGTTGACATCAACCTCTTCAGTTGCTTATGATCTCATCTCTAGTGTACCGTTACTAAGTAATACGTATATGGTAGCATACAATAGACTTAGAAAACGCTTTGATAAAAAATTATTAATCGCACGCTCTCATTGGCAGGCCTTGAAATTCACTTCTACGATAGAAAAATCAGACGACCATGCCGCTCTGCGTAAATTAACGGATAGTTTTAGAAAGAACTTTAGCCATTTTAGAAAATTTAGGTTATAATGTCAAGAATTGGGATTTTATACTCTATAATAATATGATGTTAGTCAGATTAGATAACAATAGTAAAACCTGTTTTGAATTACAATATAAGAATAATTAATCTGAAGATGACTATTACACCACGCATATGGGGTTTTTAGATACTCAATGTGACGCGATGGATATTGTTCGGATTTCTGAAATCGATGTGAATTCACTGGCACCTGTAAATTATGGAGGTGAAGCTACAGTAGCCTCTCCAAAACGGTTTTCTTCTCCTAAAATTAAAAGTACTCCAAAACACACTCCGCAAAAACAGAGAACTAGTAGTTCATTCTTTACACATTCTGACTCAAAAGTAAATTGTCAGTTATGTCATCAGCAACATTTAATTTACAATTGTCAAGGTTTCTTAGCTAAAGCCCCTAAGGAAAGGTATGAGTTTGTAAAAACCAAGAATTGGTGTACTAACTCTCTTGGTTACAAACATAATAATTTTAATTGTCCCTCTCAACTGCGATGTACAAAATGTTCACGCAGGCATCACACTTTGATGCAACTCCTGTCTCTCAAGCTCTCCCTCACACTGCTCCCATTACTCCCGTTGCATCAGCTAGCACCTCTCATTTATCTCAACACCCTAATACTGATTCTTCAGTAAATTTACTCGCACGCGTAGATAGTACAGTATTGCTGTCTACAGCTATGGTTGATGTTAAAGATAGCCAAGGTAGGTATCACTCTGTTAGGGTCCTACTCGATAGTGCAAGTCAAAGTCACTTCATCTCCTCTAAATGCTGCAATACACTAGGTTTGAAGAAATTTCCTCTCTCTTTAGAGATAAGAGGTGTTGGAGAGATATCTTCACAGGCTTCACAAGGATTCACTTGTACGATTAAACCCCCATGTGAATTAAAACCTCTACTCACTTTAGACTTTATTGGTTTACCACAAATTTGCTCGAATATGCCCAGTATATCTATACCCAAACATCATTTTCAGGAAATTTCAAATTTACAGCTCGCTGATCCTGAATTTAGGCATTCTCTCCCAGTCGTTGCCGTTGACGTGTTTGCTAATATTCTTAGGGGTGGTTCTAATAAGTATTCATTTGATAAACCCATTGCTTTGGATACTGTTGGTTGGATAGTTATGGGAAAAGTGGATCATACATCACATCAGATATCTCATTCGTTTTGTACGTCTGCTGAACTATCTCTTGAGAATGAGGTAAAAAGGTTTTGGGAGATTGATTCCATACCCTCTCTATCACACTTATCGTCTGATGATCTGTTAGCCGAAAAGTTGTTTTTAGACTCCGTACGTCAAGATTCTACTGGACGTTTTGTAGTGTCTCTCCCTTTTCGTCATATGCCAGATAGTTTCTCTGATTCTCGGGATATTGCCCTAAGACATTTTTTGTCCTTAGAACGTCGTTTCGTAAATAATACATCACTATATACTCAATATAAAGATTTTATGCAAGATTATTCAACCTCCTAGCATATGGAATCAATCAACACAAGTGAACTTCTCAATTCTAGTTATTATATTGCGAAGTCAGATATGACCAAATTTAGAGTCGTATTTGATGCTCCTGCGAAAGGCTCCAATAATCTCTCTTTAAATGATACCCTGCTTTCAGATCCCAAGCTTCAATAGGATATACAATCAATTCTTCTCAGATTTCGTACATATAATGTCTGTTTTACAGCTGACATAAAGCAGATGTTTCGTCAAGTGCTTGTAAAGAAGTTCCATCAAGACATCAACGCATCTTGTGGCGCTTTACTCCCACAGATATTATTCAAGATTATCGTTTTAAAACGATAACTTATGGTGTTACTTCTTCACCCTTCTTAGCTATACGAACGATCCTCTATTTAACCGATATATATAAGAAATCATACCCTCTCGCTTCTAAAATTTCACGTAAGGATATCTACGTTGATGACATAGTTTTTGGCAGTGCTTCCTTAGAAGAAGCTATTGCGATGCAAAAGGAGCTTATTGCACTTTTATCTCGTAGAGGGTTTCATTTGCGTAAGTGGGCTAGTAACAACAGTCAATTCCTCTCGCTCTTGACTATTTCAGATTTACAAGTTGATCTTCCTTCATTTGACTTTGATAGCGCAACTACTCTTAAAATTTTAGGACTTCGCTGGAACCCTTCTCAAGATTTCCTAAGTTATAATGTTTTGTGTAACAATGATTGCTGTACTAAGCGCTCAATACTCTCGGCCCTCGCAAAAATATTCGACCTCTTAGAATTCCTTTCTCCGGTAACGGTCTCATCTCATCTCCACCAGAACATTGATTTGATTCCTGGCGTAGTTTCAAGACCAACTTACCTGCGCTATCTGCACTTCATATTCCTCGGCGCATAACCTCACTTCATAATTGTGTCTATGATCTTCACGGCTTCTGTGATGCTTCTGAAAAGGCCTACGCTGCTGTCGTTTAGTTACGGTCTGAATACGCATATAATTACATTGATACACAGTTGGTATGTAGCAAAACCCGGGTTGCCCCTCTTAATAAAATCTCCCTACCTCGTCTTGAGCTATGTGGTGCCCTTTTGTTGTCGGAGCTAATACATTTTGTAAAAACCAATCTTGCAGATTCTTTAAAAATTGGAGATGTATTTGCTTACACCGATTCCGCTATTGTCCTTTGTTGGGTACGAAGCTCTCCTCACAAATGGGCTACTTTTGTGTCAAAAAAGGTGACATTGATCCAAGAGAAAACTCCTCCCTCTATATGGATACATGTTATGTCCGCAGACAACCCTGCAGACCCGGCCTCAAGAGGAATATTTCCTCAAGACATACTCAATAATTCCCTATGGTGGGCGGGACCTTCATGGTTACGTCAATCATACGACAGTTGACCCAGCTCTCTATTCAAATATGAAGTTTCTGATATCTCAGACGAATTGCGTAAAGTTGTTTGTTGTGTTGAATCAAGTCAACCTCCGCTTTTTAGTCTCTTATCTCAATTCTCTTCTCTGGAAAAAACACAAAAAATAATCTGTTACGTAATTAGATTTATTCCTAACACTCGTGATTCCTCAAACGAACGATTTGATTCATTTGTAGACAGGGATCTTATAAAATTTACTTAATCCGACACGTTTGCTTGTGAAATCTCCTTGATTAATAATAATCTGCGCTGCGGCAATGTCGGAGTGGATTATAGAGGACCATTTTATATAACTCTTGGCCGAACTCGGGGTGTAAAAACCCACAAGGCTTATATTGCGTTATTTGTTTGTATGGCCACTAAGGCTGTTCATCTATAGTTTGGCAAGTCTATCTGAAGCTACGGGGCATCGGTAAGAGGCGAGGAAACATTGACGATATCTGTCTTAAAAATAAGTATCTGTATTAAAAATAATAATTATTATTATACAGGGTGATTCATTACTAATTGGAAATAATTTTACAGTAGAATCCTGACTTCAAATTATGAAGATTCAACCCAAAACACCTAAATAAAATGTAGCTGCTTACTTAGTTACAGGGTGTTTTGTTTAAAAATTTAAAAACCATTTGTGCTCAGTACTTTAAAACTGTTTCACGTATTCATTTCATATTTGGCAGAAAGTGTAGACACTGTACATCCTACTAAATTATGTTAAACAAACGTTTCTGGCTACTACCAGAGGCGTACGACAGGGGCAAGTGACAGGTTAATCGTTCCCAAAGTCTACTCCACTGACGGAATAGAAATTTTAGCACAATTTTTCGATTTTCCAATACTTTTTACGTAAATAAAGTACTCTTTTCTCATAACGATAAAGTCAATATTTCTCGAGATATTTTAAGTGAAACATGAAGTTGCAGAATTTTGATGTGTAATATGTCGAAGTTTTGGACCAGTGAATTGCATTTAATACGCAAATGAAACTTTAATCCGTGTCAACAATAAAGAACACAACTATTAAATGAACGGATGAATTGAAAACAAATTGTGGTTCTGAAAATGTATTTGGGCGCCGGCCCAGCTTTGTAGTGGAACGCTTCTGATGCGATAATTATAACCAAGCAAGGTCGAGCGCGGTTAGTACTTGGATGGGTGACCACTGGGGAAACGCCGTCGTAGAGCCCGTACAGCCTGCAGCGAAACACCTTGGATTACTAGGGTCAGTAGCATATCACAGCTCGCAGGCATTATACCAATGAGCACGAGGTATAATGTAGATATGCCGTCTTTCGGATGAGACGTAAAACCGAGGTCCCGAGTCCATGGATGTTTGCTCGATAAAGATCCCTACCACTGGTTGGAACACTAGTGGGTTCGGCAAAATTTCCGGTTAGGGGTAGAGTGCTCCCGGCGTCGGTGATTAGCCTAAGTTGCAGAAATAGACCGACGTTAAATAACCGACAAAAAAAATGTAATTAAATAAAAGTACCTACAATTTTAATAACATATCGGAAATATCAGAAACGAACAGTACCTAAAAACCTTTTATAACAAATGTTCTATTTGACCCCAATTTACTTCAATAAGCTTATTCATTATTTGGCTAAATGATCTTCTTACCTTGAAAAATATGTTGGGTTGATTGGCAATAAAATTAGCCGAATTTACAATTTGCTGCCATAGTTCCCGACGAGTGTTTATTTCTTGTGAATATACTAATGATTTCATATGGCCCCAAAAATAAATATCTAGGGGGTTACCTTCGGGAGTTCTAGGCGGAAATTCACTACCTCTGCCAATCCAACGATGAGGAAATTGGCTATCGAAATAATTCCTCACTATTATCGGGTTGATAATGAGGTGGTGCTCCATCCCGCATGAACCACATGTATCTTCTTCGATTAAATGGCAATTCCTTGAGATGATCGAAAAAAGTTGTTTGTAAAAATTGTAAATATGAGTTACCATTCTGAATTGCTGGTAATTCATATGGACCCAACAAACTATCTCCAAAGATACCGCACCATACATGTATCTTAAATTCGTGCGGAAAATGTGATTCTCGGAATATATGAGGATTTGCAATATCCCTATTGTGACTGTTTCTCCAGTTAAAAACTCCTCTACGAGTGAATGTGGCCTCGTCAGTGAAAAGAATTTTGTTAACAAAATTTTGATCTTCTTTTTTTTTATTTATCATCCACTGAGCAAAATTCATTCTTAAAGGATAATCTCTTGCCAATAAATTTTGTACCGGTGTAAAATGGTAAGGTCGTAAATGTTCCTTTTTTAAAATTCGCAGAACTGAAGATTGACTGGAGTAGTCATTGCTGCTAAACGCCGAGTACTTAGTTCCGGATGATTAGCAACTCGCACTAAAATATTATCCTCCTGATCCACAGTTATTATTTTCGGTCGTCCCATACCACTACCATTACGCCTAAATTGTCCAGTTTCTCCTAATCGACGAAAAATATTGCTGAAAGTTTGCCAATTGGGTTGAACTCTGTTTGGATACATTTGTTGATATCTGCGAGCAGCAGCAACACAGGAATAATTTTCTTGTACATAAACACAAAGCATGTCTCGCATTTCAAGATTAGTAAAATTGTTGTGTCGAGAAATTTTCACTTAACCGACTTTAAATTTTACATCAATCACAATTTCAAGTGACAACTAATAGATATGACAGCATCCCACTAGATCGAAACAATTAATTCAGACCAGAGCCAACTGATATTGAAAAATTATTCATCAAATGCCACTTATCTGATTGTAATTACAAATAGAGATCAGTTTATTTGTTTGAAAAAATTTTTAAATCATTTTAATATTATTTAAAAGTTTTTTGTCAATAAATTTCAATATCTTTATCTACGGATTAAAGTTTCATTATGCAATTCACTGGTCCAAAACATCGACATAGTTATAACACATCAAAATTGTGCAGCTTCATGTTTAAATTAAAATATCTCGAGAAATATTAACTTTATCGTTATGAGACAAGAGTTCTTTATTGACGTAAAAGGTATTGGAGAATGGAAAAATTGTGCTCAAATTTCTATTCCGCCAGTGGCGTAGAATTTGGGAACGATCAACCTGTCACTTGCCCCTGTCGTACGCCTCTGGTAGTAGCCAGACATGTTTGTTTAATATAATTTAGTAGGCTGTAAAGTGACTACACTTTCTGCCAAATATGAAATAAATAGTACTTAAAGTACTGAGCACAAATAGTCTTTAAATTTTTAAACAAAACACCCTGTAACTAAGTAAGCAGCTACATTTTATTTAGGTGTTTTGAGTTAAATCTTCATAATTTGAAGTCAGGATTTTACTGTCAAATTATTTCCAATTAGTGATGAATCACCCTGTATAATAATTATATATAGAAACTGATGTATGCTTTGCTTTAAAGGTGAGGTATTTTTCAAAACACGATACCTATTTGTTAAAAACAAATAATGTTAAAAATCGTACTTGAATTCAATATGGATGCGAAATAATAAGATACCAAGTAAAACTGAAAATACAAAGGTAAACACTGACAACGCCAATGGATAATCAGTAGTAATGCCCCTAGGGTCTTGATAATACCCAGATAATTTTGTCATAGAGAATGCTGAAAGCGTGTTGCTTGATGTTGCTATTATCCTTGAGCAACACGCTTGAAGGATTCTCTATGACAAAATTTTGAGTATTTATCAAGGCCCGAGGAGTATTCGATAAGATAATTTTTTACAAAAAATCCAATGCTTCTTTATATTCAGTTCCGTCAGCTTTTCTCTTATTTACCGCATAATCTTTCAATATATTAGCCAAATTATGCAAACTCGTTTCAGCATTCGGTTCGTATTCTCTGGTCGCACAAAACTCGAGAAATATTTTCCATACATATTTTTTTTATTTGATTGTATTTTTTGGTATATTATTAGATATAATATCATTAATTGCATCGTTAAATGCAATACCAAAAATTCGCGACATTTTTAAACCAGTTGTCAGTTTGACGTTTAATTAATTTTTAATTAAAAAAAAACACCAAACTGAAAACACCACATGTAGGGTATTATAGCTGTAATCCAGAGGTGACTGGATGAAATTTGTCACATGACTGAAAATTAAGTAATTTGATTGGTTACTGTATTTAGTAAAAAATTATCAAAGGTAATACCACGAGTGCTTCAAATTTTATCGATAATTTTTTCTTTTCCACGAAAACTTGTTTATTTGGCAAAAATATGAAAACAAACCGATTGATAAAATCACGAGTCCGTCAGGACGAGTGATTTTATCTAAATTCGGTTTGTTTGAATGTTTTTGCCTTAAATTAACAAGTTTGAGTGATGAAAATAAAAAATTATGTGATAAAATTTGAAGAACGAGTTGTATTTGGGAAGATTATTTTTTTCAACAATTTAAAAGGATTTTGTATTAAATGTTCAATATTCTCTTGGGTGATGGCACTGAATCGGTTTGTGTTCATCTTTCAATAAACTTCGAAGCACTTTTAGTTGTCAATAAAGACAAATTCATAGTAAAATTTTGACGTTTCAAAGTAAACAAGGTATTACCGATGAGGAAGCAGTTTTATCAGTATAATACCGAATGATTGGCTAGAATAATGTATTGCTATTGGTTAAAACCACCAAAATGTCAGATTTTGACAAGTGAAAAAAATAATCAATGTCAGTCAATTGTCGAAGTGAGAGGGAAGAACACGCGCACGCGCTTGCCAATAGGAAGTCAGGTGGTTACCTAGCAACGGAGGTTCGATAAATATTCACCAATTGAGTTAGTAGGAGGGCGTGGTAATTATGATTTTCGCACCACGTTGCCGGTTTGAAGGAAACCCATAACATATTTGGAAAAGTATTCATCTTTTAATATTCAGAAATTGAAAAAATAATGTTAATAGACAAAATCCAATGAAACAAGCACATTAAAGAACTAACGTTTAATCCTAATTGACATATTGTTAATAATAAAAAGTCCATTTTCTAATTATCATCACTACATACTTAGAACTTTAGCTTTTTCATAGTTAAACTTGGCAATATCGAATGTTTTCGACCGCATTCCTTTCACAGCTTCAGTTATGTTTGCCAAACTATACAACTGGCTTCCGACCTTTCCACAGATGCTTTTATAGCTGCTCTTAGAAGCTTTATATCTCGTAGAGGGTTTGTCCATAATATCTACAGTGATTGCGGAACCAATTTTGTTGGAATTCGTAAACAATTGGACAATGCTATGAGAAGTGCTACTGAAAAAATATATAAAACAAGTAATTTTATGAGAAACGATGAGAGATTGACAACCAGGAAGCAGATTATCACTCACCTCTCTTTCCTAGAGTTGGATCTTCTTGTCGATACTGACTCTCTGCCTTTTATTATATGTAAATATATATATATATATAGGATAGTCTTTGCCGACTAATTAGGTATAAAACCAGAAATATTGGGGAAACGGCAAGTTTATAAAAGTGAACTCTTCTTACTAATTTAACAAGCTTTCGGAAACTTTTATTTCCATTATCAAGTTACAGTAAATTGAGGATTGATATAAAATGGTAAATATATATTAAATGCTAAAATTGGCATTTGAATTTTTTTAAAAATATTGAAATATTGTCATTATGACAGATAAACAATTTCATTTTTTTCCTTCTAATAAGTTATAAAAATTATGTCAAAAAATGGAGAGTGTAGGTTATGATAATGTCAAATTATTATGAAAGTTTTTTTTTTAAATTAATTTTTGATTAAGAATTAAAATTTGAAATCTTATTATTGTGATCAATAGATAGTAAGTAGTGATAAATATCACTGAGATTCTTATGGTCACTCTTCTTGTTAATAGTATAAGGTTCTTGAGATATGTGAGCCATTTCTAAGAAAAGTCTTTTTTTAGTATTTGTTTGTATGTCTAAAATATTAACAGCTTCAAAATTCATAAAGTGGTCTTTATCAATTACATGTTCTGCTAATGCACATTAGCTCACATATCTCAAAAACCTTATACTATTAACAAGAAGAGTGACCATAAGAATCTCAGTGATATTTATCACTACTTACTATCTATTGATCACAATAATAAGATTTCAAATTTTAATTCTTAATCAAAAATTAATTAAAAAAAAAAACTTTTATAATAATTTGACATTATCATAACCTACACTCTCCATTTTTTGACATAATTTTTATAACTTATTAGAAGGAAAAAAATGAAATTGTTTATCTGTCATAATGACAATATTTCAATATTTTTAAAAAAATTCAAATACCAATTTTAGCATTTAATATATATTTACCATTTTATATCAATCATCAATTTACTGTAACTTGATAATGGAAATAAAAGTTTCCGAAAGCTTGTTAAATTAGTAAGAAGAGTTCACTTTTATAAACTTGCCGTTTCCCCAATATTTCTGGTTTTATATATATATATATATATATATATATGTCTAACTATTATTGTGGGGGATGCGGCAATGTGAATAAGTGAACTCTTTTTAGTTTGTTCTGAGCTTTCGGTAATTTATTATCACCATTCTTATTCACATTGCCGCATCCCCCACAATAATAGTTAGACCTAACTAGTATCGGCAACGAACTATTTCCTATATATATATATATATATATATATATATATATATATATATATATATATATATATATATATATATATATATATATATATATATAACGATTGTATTGTTCATCTCTAGTAATATAATAACTCTTATTATATATTGTGGCTTTTTAGAGAAAAATACCTATTTTCAAAGTCCACACTTTATTTTGTTTAGCTTTCGTTGCACATCGTCAACTTCATCAGAACAAAATCCGTGATTAAAAAATAATATCAAAAATCTTCATCATAATAAAAAATACAGAATAATTTTATAGAAAACACGTTCAAATTTTGATTATTTTACCAAACTAATGTCAAACGTAAAAATAACGTTAAAAATTAAAAGTGAATGCATTAGCCCAACATACTCATAACACCGGACATAGTATAGACTTTGAGAATACTGAAATACTTGACAAATGTAAAAATTATACAGAACGACTTTTTACTGAAATGGCTAGAATATCTCAAGAAAAACATCCCATGAATACCAAAACAGACACTGACGGACTAAATTTAATTTACTCAAACCTGATAGACTTAGACTTGCAACTAAAAAAGAAGAAACATAATTATAATTCCGTAAGAAATACCAGTCAAAACATTGACACATTAGCTCCGATCAATCAATGAACTACCGGACAATTCAATACAAGATACCACCTTTAAAATTGCTATTTACCAAAACAAATTTAAATCTTTTCATTTGTCACTTTTAATTTTTAACGTTATTTTGACGTTTGACATTAGTTTGGTAAAATAATCAAAATTTGAACGTGTTTTCTATAAAATTATTCTGTATTTTTTATTATGATGAAGATTTTTGATATTATTTTTTAATCACGGATTTTGTTCTGATGAAGTTGACGAAGTGCAACGAAAGCTAAACAAAATAAAGTGTACTTTGAAAATAGGTATTTTTCTCTAAAAAGCCAAAAAGCCACAATATATAATAAGAGTTATATATATATATATATATATATATATATATATATATATATATATATATATATATATATATTCTAAATACAGTCCACTTAATTCCCGCCCAAACAGATATAGTAATCGTTGTTTTTTTAACAATTACTCTCTCTATTCCGAAATACCGTACATACTCGATTATGTTGTCTGGCAGGAACTCCTCAGATCATTCACTTGTGATCGACATGAATAAATCGCAAAATTATCAAATTTTTGTGGTTACACTTAAATAAAGATAATGACAGATCAGTAAATGAAGCACAATTCAAAAATCCTATAAAAGCAAAACTAGCTCGTCACATTAATCTGAAAACTATATTTAAAGGTTTTCCGAAGGATTTGAGAAAGAAACAGGAAATTGAAAGTTCCCCTGCACTAACTGACAGAGTGCCAAACCTTCTTTCTGAAGATACTTCTCCACCTGTGCAAACCCCGAGTGCAAGAGTGAGAATATTCTCTCTTTAAAACCACAAAGACTGAAGGTAAAAAAACAGTTTTTAACCTTCACGGAGAAGATAACTTGGTTATCGAAACGCGCGTGAGATAGTGTAAAGTGTTAGTGTTGGTGTAGTCGTAGTGTAAACAGTGTTCAGTGCCAAATATCGCCAACGGTTCCAGAATTCCCAACTTAGTTCTCATTGTTTACTGGTAAACAACGGATGACAGTTAGACTTTAGTAATAAGTTTTTTTTTGTGAATCTATACTTGGGAAGCACTTCGTCCGATGACATTCCCATTATGGAGACGATTTTCAGCTCTTTGCTTTGTTCGTTATACATCTTACCGTGAGGTCTGCTTATGGGTGCTTGCCCTTTGGTAAATCTATTGGCGACTGATCTTCGCCTTGCATGTAGGTTCAGCAAGACGAATGCGACTGTTGGGGTTGTCCACATAGCTCCCGTGGCTGCCACGCAAGCTTTCCTTTGAATACCTCTTAGCTTTTGGATCGCCTCAGCCTGCAAAGTCTTCATCCGCCATGTCACCGAACCATATGCTACAATGGGTCCAATGACCCTGGTATTATATTGAATTTAACTTAATCAATATAAATTAGTTTAAGATTTAGTTTTTTATGTACACCAGCTACTAACTCTTCTCAGGTTGTGGCTAAAAAATATAAATAAATAAATATAAAATTGTCCATAAATATTTTTTAATTTGAATTATAATGATACAATAAAATAATTACATTACAATAGTCTTTAGATATATCTATAAATTATCTACTTAAAATTTCTACCCTGTTAAGAACTGGTGACTTCAATCTTCTCAGAACATGTCGATTATGCATAGGGCAGTTTGTGCAAGTCCGTTCTCGCGAATTTGCACTAATCGCAAGATCGCCGGGGTACCCTAAGCGATGCATGCCTTTGGATGTTGGCCTCTTCAGTAATTTGTTTACTAGAATAGCCCACAGAAGGAGACACAATAGATCTTTTAGATCTCACTGAATATTCACCTCAATATATACTATATACAATACACACACATGTAAACTGAGATTATGAAAAGTATTGATATGATTGATCACTTTTCGCTAGGCACGCATTTTCATTAAAAAATTTGAAAAGCACTGCAGTTTATAAGTTCAAATTATAAATATCTATATTTTGCATGTACTTATTTGTGTATATTTTCAGCAACCGAGTAATTTTTGTTATCTCCAGTTACTGACAGTGAATATTTTACAATTTTTCCATACAATATTAATATATGTACTAGTATTTAACATTTAGTTAAATTAATCCTTCATACAATTGGAGCACTATACTTACTTCGAACAGTCACAATTCGTTTATTGCCAATACATATTCAAATCTCCACTGATAAGATATTTTAATCCGAACCTGGGAATCTTTTAAGGGACACACAGTTTTATTGCTTATCTATATTTCGAACAATAGGTAATAATGAGGGTCGTCGGCTAATATTAATTTACGACCTTCTTAGATTTCTGGTTTCACTTTACCTGTGGCAGAATAGGGGATTTAGACCACATATTTTTTTAATGTCCACTGTACAAGAAGCAATCAGAGGAATACTGAAATGCAGAATTCAACTTCGGGTCAATTTGTTTTAACTATAATTTTCGATTACTTCAGCCGACTTTCTATCAAGTACTAATATTAAAATTTAGATTATGTCAGTCAGTGTAGTTATTATAAATCTTGCTTCTTTTGTTTACTATCCTAAATATATTTACTATAAGTACCTAATCTTTTCTTGGCCCAGTCTTGTATGTGATACAAAGCCTAGAAGGATTTCTAGTCGAGAAGAGAGTATCCCAGTGCTTTCATTCCCTCGTGTGTCTTTCTTATTAAATTTTTTAAAGTTAAGTGGTAGACGGGCAGACTCTTTTGTTTGGGTATTTGAATGTTTATGCAATCACAGACTCTGTTTGGATGTACCTACAGTACAAATTCTAATCATGTTGTGACTGGTTGAATGACGTTAGTCCATGCCATGAAAAACAATGTTTTTATGATCAATATAAAACATACATAAAAACAATACAAACGTAAAAAATATACAAAGTGAGTTTTAAATATAGAAACTGCTTGAACCGTGAGGAGGGCTATCACCATCCGCCTTAGCGCCACGCGCCATCATTGTTAGTTGTGCAATGATTGTGCAATTGTGCACGTGCGTTGTGATTGTTATCATAGATTGATTGTTTTATCTACTTTGTAGAAATAGGTAAAAACCAAAAAAATCAAGGTAAGTACCGGATTATGCACTCATTATTTAATAAATTGTTATGAAAACTAAAGTGAATTAGGTAAATCAAAGCTTAAATAAAATGTATTTTCGTATTTAGGAACCTATTTAAAGTAGGAAGACTTGTCCCAAACATTGTTGTATTTTTAAAACTACATAATATTATACCTAGGCAAAAATGTGTGTCAATAAAAAATAGAAACAGTTAAAAGTCGGAATTTATATTTATTAGAACTTAAACTGTCGACGAAGCTAAAAGTAAATGTTTTGCAAAATGTTTGGAATAAAAAGAAGCTATTTAGCCACTTGTTATAATAAATACTATTACCCAAATGATTTCAATAAAAACCTTTCCTATTACAGGCAGTAAGTATAGCTCAATGTTTTTTAGATCGATGACGACTTTAAAAATTTGTTTCCAAACTGTCAACTGTGTCACCATCATTAGACTGATTTATGGGAATTTTTTTTTGAAACTTTTAAAAAAGTATTAACTGCTGACACCACTACCGGGTCCGTTTTTTTTTTATTTTGTTCAACTGTAGTATTACAATATTCCTAAAAATTATTTTTGTATTTATTTTGTATGTTTTGTATACATTTCACGAAATAAAGCATAATATTTCATTAAATGTTTTTTTTTAATGCAGCGTACATTTGACAGTCGAAAACGTTACAACAAATATTTAAAGGAGGTTAAGTATATAGTTCTACATCGTATATCTGTGGCTTCAATATACCTACTTAAAATGTTTTATTATTACAAGAACGTAGTATAGACTCCTTTTGGTGGGTAGCTTAACATTTAAACAACGTTACCTTAACCTTCTAAGAGTCTATTTAATATTTTAAGGAACTATACCCAACATTGTAGGACAATAATAGTAATATTTTGCGTATGGTAGACCAATAGTTTGAGAATGGTAATTGAACGAATTCGAAAGGTGATATAAACAATTTGAGATAATTGCTTAGAAATTTTTGGAAATTCAACCAAACCAATCTTTACTATTGATGCAATACGTTGTGCACGTTAATGCAACAATTTGAGAACGATAATTCAACTCTTTAAGAAAGTAATTTTAAGATTTTCGAAACATTGCTTCAAAATCTTTAGAATATTAACATAACTACTTATTAAACGTTACTTTAAATATCTTCAATGTGTTATTTCATGTATTAAAAATTTGTTCAATCAGCCAATTGGCAAAAATGATTCCTTGTATTTAACGTTCAAAAATATTTGAATCAATTGTTAAACTGTTATCTCGACATTTTATTTTTTTCGGTGATAGTAATCCTATTTTTCAATTCCTGGATATTGGCAGATTTTGTTTTATAAACGATGTTTCCTGAGTGGCCCCATAGGAAGTAGTCTAGATTCGGGTGATTGCCGGATTCATTCGATAAAACTACAGTTTTCAATCCATATTCTGGGCAACACATTATTTAGGTTTGTCTCACCTCATGCACATAGTGGAAGGTGGAAAATGGAGCTTCGTCATGTTGCAGCCCAGCATTGTATTTTGGGGGTATTGTTATTGCCTGTGAGTTTCAAATAATTAAATTTCTGAATTGAAAGGCAATTGAAAATACTTACTTGTATTTGAAAATATCCAAACCAACTCAGGTATAACTCTGTTTTCCAATAAATTCAAATGCGCCAGACTATTCAAATTTCCTTCAATCGAAAAGGGTCCAATTATTTTGTCGCCTATTACTCCTGCCAATACATGAAGTTTTTCTGGAAACTGGGTGTGTTACAATGATTAGTACATGCATACAAAATCGTATTCAGCTGTGCGAATAAATAGAGGGTGCATGTAATGAAATTCATAATAATTCTATAATTTTTCCAAAAGTTAGACAATCCTTATAAAAACGATTGAATTCATGACTACAAAATATAATATATAAAATTCAATAATTTTCTTGTTGATATTAAACTTCATTTCTTCAGAAAATAAAACAGAAAACGGTGAATAATAGCAAATGCAAACAAGAGCACTTTATTGGAAAACTCCTTATTGCTTTTAAATACAACGTGAAATTTTACAAAATTCATCCGTTGCCCCTTCCAAGAAGTACGCTTGTGATGGCAATAAAAAACACGGATTTGTAATAAACAATTTATCACGGCAGGATTATACTATGTACCAAGTCTAAAGTTTGTAAGTAGCGGTTTTTTATATGCTTAAAAACTGACATAGCAACGTCATCTTTGAAGGGCGCTAGCTCCCTTAGGAGGAACTATAGAATAAAGTTAAATTAGGTTAGATGGACATAAAATCACATCTAGTATCTGTAGTTTGCATTTGGTAGAATAGTCTTTCGACAGCTCTGATAACAATTTTCTGCTCATCAGATGGCATCATATCCATTGCACTTTTAAATAATATAATCAGTTGATTGTGTTCGTGAAATAATTTTTGTAATTGTTCAACTATTGACCATTTCACTGAATTGCTATGTGCACAACGTAGATTGATTTCTTATGGAGAATTGCACATAAAATAAATTTGCAAAAACTTGTAGTCGCTATCTGGCACTGGTAACAAAGAACCTGCTCTGTGATATATTTGACATTGTGTTTGTAAAGGTAAAAAATGTATTGTAAAAATGTATATGGGCTATAATAGTTATGATTAATAAACATTCAACTGCAAATACTATTACAAACCTTAAAAGTTGGCATGAAATTTTCCCGAACTACTTTTGTTGCTCCAAATAAAGTCATTTGAAAGCAGTTGTTGTATTGTTGATTTAAAAAGTGTATGGAATCTGTTCCTATTCTTAAAACCAATGAGTGCAATGGTTCTGGAGGTGGAAGCAATGGTATCAATTTCACCTTTCCATTTGCGCAACACAATCCATTGGCTTCATTTTTGTATTTCAATGCCTTACAATATTGGCAAACTGAGTTCATAGGTCCAATAACAACACAGTTGTAGGCACTGTAATTAATTGACATGTCGTAATAGAAAGCAGCTCGATTCAAACTTGCACCATTATTAGTCGAATGTCGCGTTTCACGGGTCTGTCTTAACCGAATTCTTTCACGTTCATTGCGATCTTCACGGTCCTGGGCAGCACGATTAGATTAATAATTAAAATGAATTAATACAGTTTCCTGTAAAATTGTCGTATTTAGTAAAGCGTTTTAACAACAGATGTCGAAGAATAAAAATATATTATTCTACGCTTCACAACTAGTTTTGAAAAATATTTTTCAAAAACAGTGACCGTTCAACGAAGAAGAAACAACTACTTCCCGGGCTACATGCCCCGACAGATATTGAATTACACTTCTAAGTCAAACGGGGTTGGTAAATCTACAAGATTTAAACCAACCATTCTGGTTTGCAACTAGAAGGGATAACACAACTTGTAGACCGGTTTCGGCGTATTGCGCCTCATCAGTACAAGGTATATGTTATCGTCCGAGAGTTAATCTCGGACTGAAATGTGACTATAATCAACAACGGTACATATTGTCCAGTTACGGAAATATTTTTGTTGCGAAAATAGCGACATCTCACCTCTAAGTCACAAACCAAAATTCGAACGAGACAACAAACCACGTGGATTTGAAACAAAAATGAAATAATACAGTTTCCTGTAAAATTGTCGTATTTAGTAAAGCGTTTTAACAACAGATGTCGAACGCTTTACTAAATACGACAATTTTACAGGAAACTGTATTAATTCATTTTTGTTTCAAATCCACGTGGTTTGTTGTCTCGTTCGAATTTTGGTTTGTGACTTAGAGGTGAGATGTCGCTATTTTCGCAACAAAAATATTTCCGTAACTGGACAATATGTACCGTTGTTGATTATAGTCACATTTCAGTCCGAGATTAACTCTCGGACGATAACATATAACTTGTACTGATGAGGCGCAATACGCCGAAACCGGTCTACAAGTTGTGTTATCCCTTCTAGTTGCAAACCAGAATGGTTGGTTTAAATCTTGTAGATTTACCAACCCCGTTTGACTTAGAAGTGTAATTCAATATCTGTCGGGGCATGTAGCCCGGGAAGTAGTTGTTTCTTCTTCGTTGAACGGTCACTGTTTTTGAAAAATATTTTTCAAAACTAGTTGTGAAGCGTAGAATAATATATTTTTATTCTTCGACATCTGTTGTTAAAACGCTTTACTAAATACGACAATTTTACAGGAAACTGTATTAATTCATTTTTGTTTCAAATCCACGTGGTTTGTTGTCTCGTTCGAATTTTGGTTTGTGACTTAGAGGTGAGATGTCGCTATTTTCGCAACAAAAATATTTCCGTAACTGGACAATATGTACCGTTGTTGATTATAGTCACATTTCAGTCCGAGATTAACTCTCGGACGATAACATATACCTTGTACTGATGAGGCGCAATACGCCGAAACCGGTCTACAAGTTGTGTTATCCCTTCTAGTTGCAAACCAGAATGGTTGGTTTAAATCTTGTAGATTTACCAACCCCGTTTGACTTAGAAGTGTAATTCAATATCTGTCGGGGCATGTAGCCCGGGAAGTAGTTGTTTCTTCTTCGTTGAACGGTCACTGTTTTTGGAAAATATTTTTCAAAACTAGTTGTGAAGCGTAGAATAATATATTTTTATTCTTCGACATCTGTTATTAATAATTAATTTGATTCGTTGCATTTCGGGTTCTTCTGCCTAAATTTGTCCGCCGCCTTATAGGAGGCATATTGAGTATAAATGAGTCACAAACACACAACACTTTTTAATTTTATAGAAATTTGTCCGCCGCCTTATAGGAGGCATATTGAGTATAAATGAGTCACAAACACACAACACTTTTTTAATTTTATAGAAATTTGTGGTTTTTAGATTTAGTAATATTATAGATGCACAGCATAGAGACATTTACATTTCAAGTGACATTTTACCACAGACAATTCACATTTTACCATAGACAATTTGTTTTTGAGTAATGTTACAATTGACAATTGACAAATATTGACATTACTTTTTATACGATACTAACGTCACTCAATTGTTTTGCCTTCCCGGAACGTCTCCTCTGTATGGGAGTATAGAAAAGGGTTGTTTTTAGATTTTTTCAGGCAATTTTTTATATTTTTCTCTCCGTAAGAACCATCCCCGTACATCAAGGAATATTCTAAAAAAATAATTAGCGAAATCGGTTCAGCTGCTCTCGAGATTTGCGCTTAGCAACACATTCAGCGATTCATTTTTATATTATAGATAATTAATAAATAGATAGTGAATTTATTAGCAAAAAATTAAAGGAAAATTTCTAATTTAACGCTCTGTATTTTTTCCACAGTAATATTTTGATGAAACTATTTGGTAGGTACTGTAGCCATATTTTGGTTCAAATAATTCGCCCTTAGCAATGTTACAGTAGTTATGATATATCGAAGATTTTCATGAATATTTAGATTTTTGGATTTCTTCAATTGCTTTTTTATCAGTTGGTTTGCTGGTTAATACTTCTTTCAGGAAACCTTTAAGAAAGTCAATATGTACTTCGGACATATCGGAAAAGTAGTGTAGCGGCGTCTTCTGACATTGGAAGCATTCTTAGATCTAAATCGAGACTCAGTTTCGATGATTCGGACGATATTTTTTCGATATTTTCTCGGACTTACCTGGTTCGGGTGACGTTTCATACAGATACTTTGTTTCTTCTTCAATGTCGTGACCGTTTTTATTTTTGGAATCGTCGTTTTTTAGGCTTAGCGTAATTCCGGAGGAATCGTGTAATGTTGACGTTCACTTTCGATGATCTCGTTGCCAAAATTAAACAAAATAGCTGTGATTATTATGCACACTTTGTAAAAATTAGGAAAGTTAATATAAGCACCCATTTTCATTGAAAAAATTTGAAAGTGCTGCAGTTTATAGATTCAAATTAGAAATATCTATATTTTGCATGTATTTGCATTTTCAGTAACCGGGTAATTTTTGTTATCTCCATTTACATACAGTGAATATTTTAGATATTATCTATACAATATAAATATACGTACTAGTATTCTACATTCAGTTTAATTACCCGTTCATAGAATTGGACCACTATACTACTACTATACTACACTATCCAAAATGCTGGGGGTAGTTGTATTTTTAATTTTATTCGCAAATGCTTGTGGCCAATATTCCTACAATGAAGAAGACATTGATTCTTATGAAAAATTAATAATAGATACATGGAATGCATCAACAACATATCAACCTCTTAATAGTTCAGAAAAATACCAAGCTGTTACTCCTGGAACACCAAAAGGTACGATTTTTTTTTATTCAACTAAATCTCAATAAGGTAGTTAGAAATATTTGGGGGTAATACCACAAGAGCTCAGATTTAGCCGGATATTTTTTCTGGTTGTTTTCGAATACTTAATTTCATTGGCAATTAAACGAGAGCTGTTGTGACAAAATCACGAGAGCGTATAGCTCGAGTGATTTTGTCAGAACAGATCGAGTTAAATTACCTATATGAAAGTAAGTTTGAGAGAACAACCACAAAAAATATCCTGCTAAATCTGAGCTCGCGTGGTAGGTCAATTCCATGAATGGAATGACTTTTTCTTGTATTTTCTGGAGTTGATTTTTCAATCTCCTTTACTATTTCTGCCTCGCGAATATTTCCATATTTGATTTTTTTGGCCCACACACAAAATTATTACAAGATATTGTTCAATTTGATCATTAGCGTGCTATGGAAAGTAATATTTTGACAGTATTTTTGAATGTCATCTAAGTTCTAATCAGTGATCAAAGGAATAAAATGCGATTGAATTTAAGAGGAAAAATCGAAATAATCCGGATGTTTAGTGATAAGGCTCGTAGTCTATAAAACAAGGCCCAAAAATCGAGATGAACTTTGTGCCAGACTAAAGGCAAGCCTGTCAAGAAACTAGGATCCCGGAGCTAGACGAGTAGCTAAACATAATCGTAGAAGAATCGGAAAATGTATTCGATTAGACGGAGGACATATTGGGGTGTCTTCATCCTAAATGCGACACACTGTATATGATATATAACACAAAAACATTTATAAACATCACGACCATGAATGCGATTATAGTTCAGGAAGTTTATCTATAATATTTAAGTTGTTTAGAATTAAATTTAATATACACACACTTATGAAGTTGCTGTTTTTTGCACATAAGTATATGTATATAAGTTAAATTACTCACGAAGATCAGTTTCACTATCGTCATCCAAATTGATAATGAACTTTTCTTTGGGAATTTTCTCTATATCCATAATGACTTTTCCACCCTTTTAATATAGGAAACACAGTTGGCCCAGCTGCTATCAGGAATGTTTGCAGCTTTTGTTTGAATAAGAGCTACAACAGTTGAACTTAAGGTTGGAGAAGTATTATTTCTTCGAACTGCTGACTTAAGCTGATGCCACATATGTTCAATTGGGTTAAACATACAGTGATAAGGGGGAAGTCTGAGCACCGAATGTCCCAAGCTTTCATCTAATGAATCACAAATATCTCTTCTTTATCGAATAACTTCGCGAAACTTCTAGTAACTGTTTTTTTGTGTACTTTTCCTCTTATTACATATCATTATTCAGCATATATTCTTGTATACTGGCTTTGGTGTCATTTGAACATGGTGCTTTATCTAGTATTCGACTGTGGTATCCATATTATCCATGACCATAATACTGTTGGGTGGAAAATTTGGTATGAGTTTATTTTGGAACCAGTCTTCAAATAATTCGGCTGTAGTATAAAGAGTCCTTAATATTCTTTGCCGATAAAGACAACGCATTTGGTATAAAACCATTTTCGGTTCCTACGTGAATTATTGTAATGGGTTTTACTTCATTTGAAGGCGCATTAGTTTGGCACAAGTCAGATTAGTCTACCCAACATTTGTTTGGAATATCGTGTGTATCGAACCAAATTTCTTCCAAATACACTACTGTTATTCCATATTCTCTAAATTCGTTTATTGCCAATATATATTCAAATCTCCACTTCTCAAGTAAATAGACCATTATCGATATAATCTCATTAATAGCCCATTATCGCTATAATCTCATTAATAGCTGATTAGTACTGAGAGTCTGGTGGCTAGTTAAGTAAATTTTATTATTTACATACATTTAAACATATCCATACCAAGTCAACTTTAGGAGATTTTTTTTACCAAATAAATTTGAATACAAAACTGTCAACACTGTTTCACTTTACCTGTGACAGAATAGGGGATTTAGACCACATACTTTTTTAATGTCCATTGTACAAGAAGCAATCAGAGGAATACTGAAATGCAGAATTCAACTTCCGGTCAATTTGTTTTAACTATAATTTACTATCACTTCAGCCGACTTTCTATCAAGTTCAAGTACTAATATTAAAATTTAGATTATGCCAGTTAGTGTAGTTATTATAAGTCTTGCTTCTTTTGTTTCTATCCTAAATATATTCACTATACCTAATCTTTTCGTGCCTCAGTCTTGTATGTGTTATACAAAGCCTAGAAGGATTTCTAGTCGAGGTGAGAGTATCCCAGTGCTTTCATTCCCTCGTGTGTCTTTCTAATTCAATTTTTTAAATTTAAGTGGTAGACGTGGCAGACAAATCACAGTGCAACAGCTAAAGACAAATCTTCAGATATTTGTGTCATATTAAAAGAAGGTCCATATTTAAGTGGCAACTTGGTAACTGTATTGATCTGAGTACTCCCATAGAAAATAGTCTACATTCGGTTGATTGCCACGGTTTTCAATACATATTCTGGGCAACATATTATTTCGGTTTGTCTCACCTCACACACATAGAAAGGTGGAGCTTCGTCATGTTGAAGCCTAGCATTGTATTTTGGGGGTATTGTTATTGCCTGTGAGTTTCAAATAATGAAATTTCTGAATTGAAAGGCAATTGAAAATACTTACTTCTATTTGAAAATAACCACCTGATTCTACACCCTGTATACATTTTTTCTACTTAATATTAGAATAATTAATGTCACAATTATCTGCTATCTCTATCATTATTATAATCGTGTATAATTATTCTAATTGTAATGAGATTAAGAAGTTCCCACTTTAGATACGGAGTGTGCTGGTAAAAAATAACTGAAATACGAAAATTTTAAAATGTATCATTGAAAGCTCACATTCAGTTGTCCACCCCGTTTTGTGGATACTGTAATTACAAATTTCCATTTGATTACCCAATAACATTAGGCTAAAAGTGAGTTTATCCACTCACACACTTGGTTGACGGTCAAATCATGATCTTCTTCTTCTAATTCTCTGTATTTTCGCTCTATTCTGTTTACCGTAGACTGTGAAATAGGTTCACGATCTGGGTGCATTTCTTGGAATAATCGGCATACCTCTTGTTGAGTCCGCATCTTATCGCCAATACCAATCATCATTAATATTCCTATCACTTTCGGTTAAAGGCATTTTGTAAAAAAAGTTGCAAATGATAAATTGCTTGGATAGTTTTCACGTAAACGTACCCTCTCTAAAGCGTTAACAATACAGAATTGTATTTTAATGTTTCTGATAGTTTTTAACATCAAATGAAAAAAATGGTAAAAACAACTGTCAAAAAATAAAAATATTTTTTTTTACAATCATTAATAAAAGTGACGTTTTTTTAATCGATTTTCGTACATAAAATATGTATTTGTTAAACAGTTTGAAAAAGTGACATTAGAGTGAGATAAAGTAACATTAGGGTGAGATAAAGTGATATTAGGGTGAGATAATTTTAAATATTTCCGCTAATGGCTCTGCAGATTGCAGTCATCTGACATTTTACTTAGCGTTTTGTCTTCATGACAAACATAAACATTCAAATAGACGCCATTTTTAGTCCATTTGCTTGATTGTAGAAAAAATAGTGTATGCAACACATGCATAAAGTGTTTTTTTTTCACTCATGGAATTGACTCATTCGCCTGCGGCTCATGCGTCATCTTTTCCACTCTTGAAAAAAAGCACCACTTTATGCACTTGTTGCATAAATAACTATTATGGTTCAGGGGCTTGGATCACTAATAAAGGCTGTTAGATACAATGTTAAAAATCATGTAGTGTGTTTTTGATAGTTTATTAAAGTAGTTGTATAACAATACCTTATTTCATTTAATATGTTTATTACATTTATCCTTTATTTATTATTTTGTAAGTGACTCGAAATTTTTGCATTTTTGCTGTACCAATTTGAAGCAACGTGTTATCCATTTTTGGAATAAGCTCAGCAAGGGATATCCGGAAATTGAAAAAAAGGGGGTTCCATTTAGAAAAAATGGTGATGACATCATCACACGAAGGTGGTTCACCCTGTATATTAGATTATAATTTGAAAAAATAGTAAATTAAAATTGTTTATTTAGCTAATAATGAATTTATGCGTTACTTTATGGACGCACTGTAAACTCTGCTAAGAAATAAAATCATTTTACGAATGAAGAAATACGGGATAATTATGATTTGTGTATAGAAGAAAATTTTCACGGTCGCTCTACAGTCAGAATGTATGAATTTTTATATCTAGGCAGAATGCAACCAAATCACAAAACTTTTGCAAATCTATTTAATCGTTTGGATAAAACCAGGTCATTTCACAATAAAAATCACTGAGAAGTTTAGTTAAAAAAATTACCAGTTGATTTCATCATTGGGAATTATTCATGTGGAGACCCCTGCAGTAAAATGTAAAATATTACATCAAATAATTTTCCTTGTCTAAAGTTATACCTCTGAGTCGATTTTGATAACAATTAACAATTGATAAATAGACAGTGAATTTATTAGCAAAAAATGGAAAGAAAATTTCAAATTCAACGCTCTGTATTTTTTTCCACAGTAATATTTTATTGAAGCCATTTGGTGCCATATTTTGGTTCAAAAAATCCGACCTTCGCCTATGTTTCAATAGTTACGATATATTGAAGATTTTCATGAATATTTTCCCCTTGATGTTGTTCTAAATTTTAAATATTCTGTATAGTGTACGGTATTTTGGATTTCTTCAATTGCTCTTTCATCAGCTAGTTCTTCGGAAGGAGTTAAAATTAGAGAAGTATCTAACTGTTTCAGTAAAAAGTAGTGTAGCGATGTCGTCTGACATTGGAAGCATTCTTAGATCTAAATCGAGACTCAGTTTCGATGATTCGGATGATATTTTTTCGGTCTTTCCTGGTTCGGGTAACGTTTCATACAGATACTTTGTTTCTTCTTCAATGTCGTGACCGTTTTTATTTTTGGAATCGTCGTTTTTAGCCATTAGCGTAATTCCGCAGGTGTCGTGTATTATTGACGTTCATTTTCGATTATCTCGTTGCTGTCTTGATTCGGCGAATATATTTACTAATATAGTCTTCTGCTAGATACTCAACCGTTTCTTGGTAGTCATCTTTGCTCCTGCAGTTTTTTGTATCCAGTTGAATTCTTCGTTAAGTCACAATATTTGTCTGCGAATTCAATGATGTGTTTTCCGCCGAATCACACTTTCTCCCCTATCCACTTAGATAAGTTAAAAATTTTCTACGACAGAAATTTGATATAGAATTTTTTTTTGTACATTCCTCTTTCTGTTTTTGTCCGATACGCGGTATTGATATAACGGTTTTTGATGCGGAACTATAACTCATTTCGAAAAGAAATATATGCAATAATTTTTTATAACGGTAGCTGGAACGCTACCAAATCGCTGAAATAAAAATATAAAACAACATTATGGTTCGATTTCCCATAAATAACGAACAAAATGATGAATATACCACAAGGAACGTACATAAGATATTTCTAGTTCAAAATAAAATGAAGATTTAAACAAATTAAATTGTTTTATTTCATCGTTTAGTATGGATCTTCATCAAGTAAAAGCCTCATCTATTCAATATTTTATTTCTTTTGATAATGAAACCCAGATTTGCAAAGTGACATTCATGAATTATTGTTAATCTGTAAGCGTCTGGAAGAAATTGAATTCAACAAAAATGGTGATTATGCGTTATACAAAAATTCTTCTTTTTACAGATTATGGTGAATATGACTTCATAATAGTTGGATCTGGATCAACTGGATCGGTACTGGCAAGACGTCTTTCGGAAATTTCAGACTGGAAAGTTTTAGTATTAGAAGCTGGTGAATTCGGAAATAATGCTACAGATATTACCGCAATGGCATATAAAGCTACTATCTTGAGTGACTACAACTGGGGTTATTATAGCATTCCACAAAAAAATACGTGTTTGGGTATGTATTCACCTCTAAGGCATTGTATGTTTTCATGAATTGGGATGAATATTCTCTGAGTTCTGAAAGTCCCATTCTTCTACTCAGTTCTGAGAGACTAGTAGTTCCATTAGTCCCTTCCTTGGAGGAATTCTAGAATATCCATAGGCTTCCGTTTAAGGAACTCTCCGTCTCATATCCCGTAGCCACTAGCCACGCAGGTGTTGTACCTTATAGTGCTACACATTTTGTGAATTGAGGTTTTTTTTCGTATCTACATTATTCCTGTCCTACTAGTTCTAACTTTTTAAGTTGCCTATTCAGGCGACAGCATCCTGTTAGAACCCCTAGTAATACTTGTAATAAAACACATAATAGTAACTAAGATCTAGAACAATTGATTCAGATTACAACCTTGACTACTCTACTTATTTAATATTTGACAACGACAATCCCGTTTCTATGTTAAGTAAGCATCCCAATCCATTTTTTTAAGAATGCATCGCTTCACTCTATAACTTAGGTCACATCACAAAAATACTGTTTTTGTTTTTTATCTCGTGTCCCCTTCAAACAGGAGGCGAGCGTTTCATCCCATTCGCGCCAAAACATGTAATTTCTAGAAAGTACTACAAGTGGTGGAACTCAAAGTAACCAATCACCAGCGATCTTCCCATTCTTCACCTCCCCGGTCCGACATCGCGGCCCAGAATAACCTATTCACAGAAGAGACACCTTTTGACATTTCCATAAGAAATGCATTGCTGCTGGGGTAAGCGATTTTGATTTGACTTTGATGACAGTATCAGCTCCTATCACGCACTGAAAAAACTGTCGAAATAACTAGCTGCGAAAAAAGTTGAGCGGATTAAATAATTAAACTTAAGAACTTTGTAAACAGTTCTATTACAAATAAACAGGAAAACTACACAAATAGAACGAAAAAGTAAAGTGAAAACAACGTGGAAACAATTTAGAGATTATTAAAGTCAATGCGTGAACCGCACACTTATAAGAATAAATATGTCTCTTCTGTGTGAGCGGGTTATTTTGTGATCGCGGTATTCTGAGCAGTATTGACTCAAACTCCTAATAGTAGGTACGTACTAATTTAGATAACTTTTGCCGGTAAAACTCCTTCTTTCCTCATCCTGATGTGATATCAAGGATTATTTATTGACTAGGTCCGGTTTCATACCTTCCTTAGGATACTTTTCTACCCCAATTGTTTCGTGTCTATAATACCCAGATGATCCTTTCTATTTCTTTAGATCTCATTGAATTTCATCATGGTCCTTCATAGCCGTGATGAATCATAAAATTAATAAAAAATGTCTCGCTAAATTATTCGTAGCCTAAATATAACAATAAACACTTTTGAAGTAAGAGTCCTTTCGAGTGCAAGAAATCTCTCAACAAAATAAACTTTCAAAAAACAGTTTAAGTGAAAGACAAAGACGCTGACTTCTAGAAAAAACAAAAAAAACATAAACAACGATGGGGTGAAAAAAGTTTCTTAACAACATAATGTATATAAGTTTTCAAAACAACAATATTTCAATAAGCTGAAGAAAAAAAAGTATTATTACACTGAAAGTGAATTTTTAATGTATGATTTCCTCTTCTGTTTTGTCTTTTATCTGTTTTATATCATCAGCTGATACCTTTAGCTTAGGGTAGAAAAAATAAAAGTAAAATGTTTGTGTTTTACTATATTTGTTAGAAACCTTTCCACCTGACAAAAAAATTTCATTTCTAGCCATTTACCCCTTTATACGTTCATGTTCAATTTTACATCAATATCATTCTCTAAAAAATCTTCGAACCTTTCTTTCAGACTAGAGAGCTGGCAATTTTGCTCGCTCGAACACCAAAGCTTTTCGAAACAATGGTCCAGAGACCATCTAACTCAACTTCAGCACTGCTCAAAATGGCATCCTTCACCAGACAATACCAACCTAATAAGTCTTACACGGCTATTCAGCAACTATTCTTCTTGTTTACCTTGGCTACATAGTCACAACTTTCTTTCCATCCTCAATGGTTCAGCTTCCGTTAGGATCTTCTGCCAAACCAGGCTGACTGCTTAGTCCAAGAGTTTTAGTCCGCCGTATTGTGTTCCCCTAACAAGGCCAGGACGTGGATTCATTTTTGTATTCCTTTTTTATACTCCGAAAATGCAAGTGTAAAATATCATTCTTCATAATCCTTCTCACTTTTTCAGAGTTTCTGTTTCAGTGTAGACTTACTATGGCTTATGCAGTATTTTGATCTCACTTGGTCTTAGCTTCCCAGGACTATTCTCGACTCTCTTAACCCTACCAGATCTTTACAATTATCTGATCTACTTGATTTTTCGATTCTACTAATTTCTTCCAATATTACAGTGGAGCTGAAACCGCAAAGGTGTTCCGTTCTCCAAAAGGGTGTTTCAGCCTCTTTCATTGCTAGTTCACCTGCTGTTTCCTTTCTTTTATTCCAATGTGTCCTGGAACACACAGTTGGGTGACGGACGATGTTGTTATTGCCTAGTTCATTTAGTTTTTCTAGGTTATCCAATATCCTTTTACTCAGTGTTTAAATGGCTGCTTGGCTACCCTACATCATAATAATATTTTGAGTTCTATATCTGATATCAACATTGAACTGGGCACTCTTTCCTATGGCGTAAATTTGAAAATATATTTTGGATTTTGCCCAGACTTTCAGAGTGTTTAGTGTCTGGTTCGTACACACACCTAGTCCCTTGTATTATGTTAGTACCTTCTAAATACCATTTAATGGCATTATTTGTAATATCTTCCCTTTTAGCCACTTTAATCTGTACTTTTTTTTAATTCCATGTCAGGATTCTGATTTCTGAAAAGGGGTTTTGTTTGATGATCCCCTCTCTACCTAATCTGTATCTTGTTCTTTCTGCAATACTTACCACTACCATATGTATAGTTTGGCAAACATAACTGAAGCTGTGAAAGGAATGCGGTCGAAAACATTCGATATTACCACGTTTAACTATGAAAAAGCTAAAGTGCTAAGTATGTAGTGATAATATTTGAAAATGGACTTTTTATTATTAACAATATGTCAATAATGATCAAACGTTAGTTTTTTAATGTGCTTGTTTCATTGGATTTTGTCTATTAACATTATTTTTTCAATTTCTGAATATTAAAAGATGAACACTTTTCCAAAGATGTTATGGGATTCCTTCAAGCCGGCAAGGTCGTGCGAAAATCATAATTACCACGCCCTGCGGACTAACTCAATTGGTGAATAATTAACGAACCGCCGTTGCTAAGTATCCACCTGACTTCCTATTGGCAAGCGCGTGCGTGTGATCTTCCCTCTCACTTCGACAATTGACTGATATTGATTATCCAGTGGCGTTTAAATTATCAGTATTTACCTTCGTATTTTCAGTTTTACTTGGTATCTTATTATTTCGTATCAATATTGAATTCAAGTACGATTTTTAACATTATTTTGTTTTATTTAACATATACTGCGTCAATCACTAGGGTTATTGGCAGTTAGTGGTTACAAAGGAATTTACATAGTAAAGAATAACAGTAAAATTACAAATTACACATGTTTATGTCTTTTAAAAAACTTGAGGAATCGTTCATTTGGTCTCTGAGAGCTAACTGTAAGGTGTTGGGTATCCTATGTTGTCTTCGCTGGTTTGCAAACTGGTGACATTCTAGAATAACATGTTTGATGGACATATTTTCATTACATTGGGCACATTGAGGCGTGTCTTCTTTGCTAATTAGGAATTTGTGCGTTAGGGCTGTGTGTCCTATCCTTAGTCGGGTAGCTTTTATATGTTCAGCTCTTGAAGTCGGTAGGGAAGGAGTTTCTCTCACATTTGTCACAATTTCATGCATTTTGTTGCGGGTCTCAAGGCTCCATTTATATTGCCACTTATCCATAACAAAATTCTTAACAGTTACCTTGTGGTCTTGGTGAGGTATCAGCTCTAATTTTGGGGCATGACTGTTGCTGACTGATTCTTGAGCTGAGGTATCGGCGTCTTCGTTACCCTGTATACCGGTATTTGATGGTACCCATAAGAAAGATACATTCCTACTATCGGACTGGATTTTGAAAAGTTGTTTCTTTATTTTGAGAATGACTTCATGGTTTGAGTAGACGGATTTTAAACGTTGCACAGCATTTAAAGAATCAGTAATAACTAAAATGTTTTTATTGTTGAGCACAGGCAATTTTAAGGAATGTAATATAGCTGTAAGTTCTCCCGTAAATATGCTGCTGGTATCTGGTAGCCGTAGGTTATATTTTAAGTCACCGGAAATAACTGCTGCTCCCACACCTTTTGTGGATTTGGATGCATCTGTATACATTATGTGGTGTTGTTGATAACCATTCAGTATTCTTAAGAAATGGGATTGGATCGTTACAGGATTGGTACAGTCTTCAGGGAATATTTGTGAGGAAGTATTTATAGAAGGGATATTTATGATCCATGGTGGGATATTATAAGTGATAGGAAGTGTTTTGTGAAATTGTTGAAGGTCAAAACCGGTATCTTCAAGTTTTTTGTGGAGTGGGAGATATTTTTTATTTGCTTAGATGGTTTGTGGGTTCAAAAAAAGGGAATTGTATGCTGGATTATATCAATTTGCTGATATTCTGGAGGCCTAAGAGGGAAGGAGGTACTTACGTCTGAGGTCTAGTGGCATAGCTTTAGAAATTACTTGCAAACTGGGCTTGTTCGGTAGGCACCAGTTGCTATTCTCAGGGCATGATTTTGAAGCCTTTCAAGGTTTTGTATTTGAGATTTAATGCATGGATCGTAAACTATTGCACCGTAATCCAATTTAGTTCTAATCAGTGTATTCTTAAAAGTGTTATTGTATCAGACCCCCATTTATGGCTAGATAAATATTTTATCAAGTTAAGTCCAGGTTGTGAGCTAAGGAGAATCCTGCGAATATGTTTATGCCACTTTAGTTGTGGGTCGAGGTTAAGTCCTAGGAATCTTGAGGATTGACTGTATTTTATATCATTGTTATTTATTTTGAGAGAAAGAGATCTAGTAACTTTTTTCGTATCGAAAATCGTATAATTTGTCTTGTCTTTTGAGAATGTAAGACCTGTTTTGGAGGACCATATTTTCAATGTATGTAATGTGTTGTAGAATTGTTGTAGCGAGATTAAGATTTTTGTTTTAATGTAGAGCACAAGATCGTCGGCGTATAATAAAGCTTTTATTGGTAGGCTGATATTTTGAGTTATTTCATTAATTGCGATCAGGAAAAAAGTTACGCTTAGAACTGAACCTTGCGGAAGCCCATTGTTTAAGTGTTTTTCTTCGGATAACTCGCCGTTCGTTTTCACTTGAAAAGATCTGGTTAAAAAGTTTTTAATAAAGTTCAAAATATTTCCTTGGATACCCCATTTAACTGAGGTATTTAGGATATAAGAAGTCCAGGTAAGCTTTGCTGATGTCGAAAAATATGGCCACTAGTTTTTGTTTGTTGGTAAAGGCATCTTTTATTTCAGTGTCTAATATTGCCAAATTATCTATGGATGAACGGTAAGGACGAAATCCGCTTTGATTTTCTGTCAACACATTATTTTTTTCAAGATACCACAAAAGTCTTTTGTTAACGATTTTTTCCAAGTAGTTTGCAGCTGTTACATGTCAAAGAAATGGGTCTATAAGATAATGGGTCATTTTTGGGTTTAAAAGGTTTGAGGATAGGAATTATTATTGCTTTCCTCCAAGAATCTGGAAATTCATTTGATGAAAATATTCTATTGTATAGACGAAGAAGGTTTGTTTTGGCGGGAGCTGGGAGGTTTGAAAGAAATATCAAGGGAATATCATTGGGGCCTGGAGTAGAGTCTTTTGATGACTTTATGGCTTCTAATAGTTCTTCCAATGATATTGGGGCATTTAAAGGACCATCGTTACTTGATATATTAGTGAATGAAATAAATGGTGTTGGGTTTTTATTGTTTGTACTACATTCTTTATAAACTATTGAGAGAGCTTCACTAATGTCGGAATTTTTTGAGATATTTTTATTATTTATAGTGAATGTGTTGATACTATCATTATTTCGGCAGGATGTGATTGCTCTTATTTTTTTCCAAATTATCGGTACCGGAGTAAGTTGGTTTATGGAGGAAACATATTTCATTCAAGATTCGGTTTTTGATTTTTTAATAAGGTACCTTTTTCTTGCTCTTAAATTCTTAAGGTTAAACAGATTTTCAGCTGTGTTGTGTTTTTTTAGTTTATTGTAAGCCTGTTCACACTCTTTCATTGCTTCAGATATTTCTGTATTCCACCAAGGTACAGGATTCTTTCTACAGTTTGGGTTTGTTTTGTTAATTGAGGTAGTAGCTCAAAATGATACTATTGAAACTTTTTATTATGAGATTAATGTTTTGTGTAAAGTTCACCCTATATAAGTTATTAAGAATTGTTTTTGAATATAGCTCCCAGTCAGCAGAGTCAGTTTTCTATCTTGTTGTTCGTTGTTTTGTGGCTGGGCAGTCATTGAGATTATTAATTAATATTGGCCAGTAATTGCTAGTATAGAGATGGGTTGAAATATCCCAAGAAAGAATATGCAAAAGGGAGGAGTCACATAATGATAGGTCTAGTGCTGATGCATCTCCGGTTTATGCGTTAATTCTGGTTTTGCAGCCTGAATTTAGTAAATTTAAATTTGAATTATTAATTATATTTTCTAAAACTTGGCCTTGATAATTTGTAGTATCTGAGCCCCAGATTACGTTATGGCAGTTGAAGTCACCTAAAATTATTCTTGGGACGGGGATTTGTTCAAATAAATTTTCAATTTCTGCAAAATCTACACCTCCGCTGCCGATAGTTTGGTTAGCTCTGTTATGGAAATATCCATTGAAATTTCTAGGAGCATGTTGGGATTGATTAAGACGAGTTTCTTGGAGGGCAATTATAGATGGGGAGTTCTCCTGGATAAGTAACTCAAGCATATCCAATCGGGTGAAGTACCCGTTTAAATTCCATTGGAGAATGAACTTAAGGAATTATTGGTTGCCATTTAAGTTTGGGATATATCAGTTGAATTGCTGTCTGAAAGTGGTTGGGTTGAATCGTAGTCGTCAGTTTGAGTGTCACTGTCATCTGAATAACCTTCAAGTAACTGTTTACTTAGTTTTTTCCTCAGCGAGTTATTCTTGATTTAATGGTTTTTTCTTTAATGAAAGAATATAATTTGTTAAGAAATGCTATTAGACCTTCGACCTCATCAGTGTAATTTTTAGCTATTGCAATAACGTTTTGTGCACTTTAAGCATTTTCCAGAAGATCAGCAGTTTCGGTTATATTGAGTATGCAATTATCGGATTCAAACAATGACTTTGCAGGTTCAAGAGATGATATTAAGGCTAATTCGGATGTTTGTTTGGACGATTTTTTTTCTTTTTTTGGCATATTTATTGGCTTGGGGAAAATATTTGATTCTAGGTTATTTGGTGAGTCGGGGGTGGGTGTAGTTGAAATAGAAAGAGACCTTTTATTCATTTTTTGAGGTGGAATGTGTTCGATTTCTGCTACCGCAGTTTTTGTAGAGGAAGGATTAGGCTTGTCTGTGATGTGATGATCTACGGGAATGTTGGATGTTTGATTGTTTAGGACATTAAATGATTCTGTTGCACCTGAAATATTTCCAGAAATACTATTTGTAGTAGGTTGGACTGAGGGTTTCGAAGTAATTGCAGTGATTTCCATTGTTTCAATATTATCGGATGATTGGGGTGGAAGAGAGCATTCAGCTGAACTGTGGCCCGTTTGAATACAATGCGGGCAGTTTAGATTGTCCAATGATAGGAATATTCTATTAGGTGTATTGTCGTAGTTTATAAGGTGGTCTGAGTGGGAGGGGAGATATAAATTTGTCTTCTAAAGCTTGATACATGTTTATATTCATCCTCTGGCATGCCAAACCGCAAGAAGAATAGTCTAGATACAGGTGCAATGTGTATTGACTTTAAGTGGTTTTCAATGACCAAATGTGGAATAATAGGAGACACATTTGATAGTAAAAGTCTTTGTGAACGGGTAATTAATCTTCTTGCTTAAAGGACCTGGTTGTTCAGTATTATTTTTTGTGTTGATTTATAAAAATGTCAACTAGTTCTTCATTGGCCAAGTAGATGCATACTCGTCGATTGGGGACTCTAGATGAGAAGATAACGTTTTTTGCTTGAATAAGGGAGCGTACTGCAACGATGTAGTCGTGGATTTTAACTCCATCAATGGACTGGAAAATGATTGCTTGTTTTTTTGTTGAAAACTTATAGACAGGTTGTTGACTTAGTATGTTTGAGTAAGTGGTGAATTTTGTTGTTTGGTGTATCACGTTATCATCGGCCATAATCGAATTTTTTCCCCAAACATGACTTGTTCCTGAGTACGGCTCTGAGCCAGGGAATCTTGTCGATTAATGACCAGTGTTAACAAAAACTAGTGTCTGTCAACTGATAAGGTTTAATTTCAGTCTTGTTATGCTCATATAGTTTATGGAATTATTGTAAAATAGTTGTAATATATCAGTACTCACAACAATTTTCTGCGTAGATGTATTCTCGATAGAAAATGGGTACTCTGGGTACACTTTAAAACTATTAATTCGACTTTAAAACGGAGATTTTACAAAATTTTCGTAGGGCACGAAATAAGTTGTGTGGTTCTGACTACTGCCAGGACCAGACTCTAACATTATTTGTTTTTAACAAATACCGTGTTTTGAAAAATACCTTACCTTTAAAGCAAAGCATAAATCAGTTTCTATATATAATTATTATTTTTAATACTTTTATAAAATAGGTACTTACCGTACGCCATTGGTACGTTTATGCCGCGTAGCTTCAGATAGACTTGCCAAACTTTAGTGGCGTGAGGTTTATTATCTACTTCCATAACCTCCGTTGGGTATGTCTTAGTTAGTCCTCAATAGGCTAGTTCTGTCACTCTAAGGAATTGCTCCGTAAGCGCACTATGTCCTTGTAAATTCACCCCAGTTTCTTTGTGCTGCAGCCATAATTCTTCCTGCCAGTTTTCTGCACTGCATTTTCACTGTCCAATCCTTAAAAAATATGCATATTGACCATGTCCTTATTATGTGAACACAGAACTGGTGATACACGAAATGAGAATAATGAAAATTCCCTGTTCGTTTTTTGCGGCTGTTTTTAAGTTTAACTCAATAATGGACAAAATTCAATATTAGTTTTGTACTGTATTGTAATTTAATTTGTATTCCGGATTTAGATAACTCTAGAATTTTTCCTAATTTGAATAAATTGAAAATTACTTCCCTCGATCATTTCTTCCTCTTGTTACAGTTTTAAATCTTCATACTTCAAGCACTATGCAGAATTATTTGTATTCTGTCGAAGATTTTTGAGTCCACATGTTATTCTACCATGTTCTGTTCTGCATCAATCCCATTTAAATTTAGAATTCTGAAGGTGATTCTACCATTTTATTATTTATTATTTTAGTTGATTCATTTTATTTTCATGCATGTTTTTAAATTTTTCAAAAATTCATTCCATTTATTTATATTGCAACGCCCCTCAATCTTTTTATATAAAAATTGAATAGATGAGGCTTTTACTTGATGAAGATCCATACTAAACGATGAAATAAAACAATTCAATTTGCTTAAATCTCCATTATAATTGTCATTTTCGGTACTCTTAATAGGCTTGTTAAGATAACGTTTTAGGTGAGGTATAATGAAAAAAACATTTCATTCATTATTAAGAACTGGGACTGACTTCCTTCCATGGCAAGTTGGTTCACTACTTCATTACTCAGAGTTTCTGGCTTCTCACAAAGAATCGGACTGGGGATAGTAATCTGGATTCATAGGACCACAGTGGAATAGGCTAATTAACCACCTTATCAAACCTTTGTTCTATCCAGGATGTGACCCGGAATCCATACCAGGAATACCCTATTGATTGCACTTAGTTGGTTAACGAGTAGTCTATTATTACACGCCTTCTTTTTAATTGTAGCTGGTGGAGCTCAATGCCGTTATCACAGCCTTGATAGTGGAAAATATTTTCATTAGTCTGTTAGAGTAGCAATTCTTCAGCATCCACCCAACGCGCAAATAAATGACGAAAACTTATAAGACTCTCAATAAGTTCAGTCTTTGGTCGGCGGCACCACTAGGCAGCGGTTCCAGCTTGGACGTCTGTCAGTCCCATTCTTTCAGTGCTTGAAGAAGCAGTTAGTCTCCAACCACTTTCCGGACCATATTCGTTTTCTCACAACTAGGTCACTTTCAATTCTCAGGCAGTAAAATGCAATATATCTAAATCATCAACTAAATCAGAGCTAAGCAGTTCGGAAACAACCCAAAATATTTTCAAAACCAAGATTATTTTAATTGCTGTTTTCCATTAAATGCCGCTCATGAAAATAGTTTTTCAACTTTTCTCCTTGAAATCGTAATTGAAGAAACCTTCTCTTAAGGCAAATCTCAATCGTAAAGCTAATATAATTCAACCTCCCGCTTCTTAAATATATTTGGAGTTGACTCAAGAAAAATTCAGTGGGGCATTGGAAGCAATCCAACAAAATTCTGATAAAATACAACCGGAACTACAGGCAGCCTAATTCCACTTCATTTATTGAACTTCATTCCAAACGCAATTTTCAAATTTTAACTTGAATTCTTAAGTAGGTACCTAGTTAGTGCAACAACTGTAACAAACTGAGACATGTATTAGTTAACTATGCCTTCTGCTAAAATTGGGATAAACTACTCTGTACAAAAGAATAGGAATATGAATATTAATCTTATTTTGACATTCAGCGGACTTATTGATATTTTTATTTTAACTTTCGATAAACAGGATGTTGTCGACCTAACATACAAACAATGGTATTGAAATAGTTTGAAAAAAGCTTTGCTAGGAGTTAATGTAACAAATGAATTGAATTTTTTTGATAATTATGGCGTTCATTCATTTACTGGAGAGCTGTGTTCTCTCATTAAAAATAGTTTGATTGTAATATTATACATTAATGTGGAGCCTGACGGTTGACGAACTCCTGTGTGGTTTGACTGACCTCGGAATATCCTGCCAAGGATATGCAGTTGATATTGTCATAACAGCCAGGGGAAAATTCGAAAATACCCTTTGTGACATCGTACAAAAGGATCTGAACTATACAAATAGCTGGTGCAGGCAAGTGGGATTTAACATCAACCCCACCAAAACCATCTTGATAGCCTTCACTAAGAAAAGAAAGCTCAACCTCAAAACCATTAAACTTGATGGGAGCGAGGTTGAATGGGGACAAGAAGTCAAGTATCTAGGTTTGACTCTAGACAGTAAACTCCTGTGGAACAAACACGAAAAGGAGACTATATACAAAGCAAAAATGGCTCTAGTGGAGTGCAGGAATCTGGCAGGGAGAAATTGGGGTTGTAACCCAAAAATCCTGAGCTGGATGTACACTACCATAGTGAGACCATTACTTATGAAGCCATTGCGTGGAGTAGTAGAACTAGCCTATTGACAACGAGAGAAAACCTCTACAAAATTCAAAGACTAGCCTGTATGTGCATTACAGGAGCAATGAGAACATGCCCAACGGCAGTCAAGGAAGTTATTCTCAACCTCACACCACTACATATGGTGGTGGAAAGTGTTGCAGAAAGAATAAGATATAGACTAAGTAGAGAGGGAATCATTAAAAAAACCACCTCCTTACTTCTTAGAAATCAGAAAACCTGGGACATGCCGCAAGATGATATGATGAAAAAGTATAACTTTCCAAATAAATTCGTTACGGAATTAACCAACAAGAAGGAATGGGATCCAAATACCATTACCAGACTGAGAAAGAATGCCATTCAATGGTACACAGACGGCTCAAAAGCAATGGAAGGAACTGGGATAGGAGTGTACGGGCCAGGAACCAAACACTCTGAAAGCTTTGGAAAAACTCCGAGTATATTTCAAGCGGAAATTCACGCCATAAGAAAGTGTGCCCAGTTCAATATTGATAAAGGATATAGAAGGCAAAGGATTATCATACTGTCGGATAGTCAAGCAGTCATTAAAGCACTGAGCTCTTGTGTTATCAGTTCTAAAATGGTGTGGGAATGCCTAGGCAAACTTAATGAACTAGGCGAGAACAATATAGTCACCTTACTATGGATTTCAGGACACACTGGTATAGAAGGAAATGAAATAGCAGATGAACTAGTAAAGAGCCCCCTGGAACACTCTTTTGGGGGCCGGAACCCTTTCGCGGTATCAGCTCCAATGAAATATTGGAAGAAATAGGCAAAGCCGAAAAAAAGAGAAGATCTGACCATTGGAAAGATCTAGTAGGACTTAGACAATCAAAGATTCTTCTGGGTGATTACAACCTGTTGAGATCAAATGAATGCATAAGTCAAAGTAAAACGGCACTAAGAGTTTTAGCATGCATCCTTACGGCACATTGTCGCCTGAACGGGTACCTGAAAAAGCTGAAAATAGTGGAGGAAGAAGAATGTAGATTCTGTGGCATGGAAGAAGAAACCTCCATCCACATATTTGCGATTTGCACAGCAATTAAGAATCCTAGGGCACAGCACCTTGGAGATTACTGGATAGAAGAGGGACATTTACCTAAGTTAAAGCCTGCAGATATCCTAAAATTCCTCCGGGTAATAGGACTAAAGGAGCTACTAGTCTCTGAGACATTCCTAAGTAGGAACGAAGTAGAAGTAAGGGGGCACAATAGATCTTTTAGGTCTCAGTGAATGTCACCCCAATTCACATGCATACATACATACATACAATATTATACGTATTGCTCTTCCATCTGGCTAATTTATTTATTCGACCAAATCCAATACACGAATTATTGATATACAATGCCAGTTTTGTTTTATTTTAGGTTTCGAACAGTCACGCTGTCCCCATATCAGGGGCAAAGGAGTTGGAGGAACATCTTTATTAAATGCCCTAATTTATACGAAAGGAAACAAGAAAGATTTCGACATTTGGTGTGCATTAGGCAACAAAAATTGGTGTTCCAAGGACGTTTTTCCATATTTTTTAAAATCCGAACATTTCAACCCCACAGATCCTACAGTACCAGCTGAATATGAGTACCACGGATTCAAGGGACCCTTAGAAGTTGAATATCCTTTACCTAGAAGTGAGCATTCTAAGGTAATAACTAATGAATGAAGTTTAAGTAGCTTTGTTACGGTCATAAATTCAAAAACACACTTATATTATAATTATCTAGTTTACCCAAGGAATCAAGGCAAATTTCTTTACCGTTTAAAATAATTAGAATAACACATATTTATGTGTATAAAAATCTAATAATGCTTATTTCAAGCATTACATTTTGTTCGAATAGTAATGTGCAAAAACATTTTATATATCACTTTTGAGACAACATGAGTACCAATTCAGTGAAACAACAAAAACTAAAGTGGTGTACGCTATGAAAATTATACTTGAGGAATGTAGTGTACCCTAGAATAATGATTAGTTTTAACAGTTTATCATGAATTGTAATAGTTTGACACTAGTTTTACAAAGTCAGGCATCCAAATAAGGTAGAAGTCAATCGTGCTGTTGTTGCCATCGAGAATGGTACCAGTATTCGACAGGCTGCAAGAAATTTTAACGTTAATCCTTTTGTACCTCCGTGACTCCAGCACACTGATGTTAATAATCCTAAAGTGCAATATTTCAAAAAATTCCGCGTGATCTGCTCGTTACGAATCAATCGTCAAACAATTATACAGAAAACAGATGAGAGAAGAAAGAGTTGGTTTGAAGCTGTTAGAAGATGCACAGGAAGCCACATCAGCTTTGCTGATAGCGAAAAACAGTTATTTCGCTTTATTGCAAAACCATGGGTGTTTTGCATAAAATAAACATTTTTCCTGCATAATTTGAATTGGCGCAATCGTTTGGTGCACTCCAATCAAAAAAAGAATGGACTATATACGAGAAAAAAATCAACTAATTTCAACCTATCACAAACAAGTTTTTTTAACGATATCTCGGCAACTAAGGGACGCGATGGATTTTTAAAACGAGCAGATCAAGCGGAATGCTTTGATATATTGAACTTTCGGATTGTTTACATAAGTTTACTGTGGTCACGTAAGTTTCTTTCCCATAAAAGGAGAACAAACCAAATTTTGGAACGGTTTTTAGTATCTTTCTTGCGTTCTCGTACACCCATGGCCAAAGATCTTTAAATTTGGCTTAGAACGTAGAGATATGCGACCAGTTAGCTATAGACTGAGAAACGCCAACCTGATACCAAGAAGACCTGTTGCATCTCCTTATCACATAAGTTCTCGCTTAGACTTTGCTCGTGAACAGAGCATTGCAACTTCGATAATGTTGACCACGATTTCGTTGAACACGTTGTGATGATCAAGTAAATGTATGATGCATGTATTTATGTATTATATTGATTTTAATTCAGTCAATATTTTTTTAATATGCCCCTACCAAAAACTCTCAGGTCACCCTACAGCTAAAAGCAGCCTCTCAAAAAACGGTTGCGTGTTTCTTCTGCCGCTCCTGCCTCTTAGATGCCAACGGTAACATTTCATACTTTCAACAACATGACCGTCTAAGAGATGTGTGATTCTAAGTTCTCCTCCAGTACTTACTGATATGTTTTAGTTAGTCGGTAAAATTCTATTCTTTCTCACCCTGATGTAAATTTGAGGGTTATTTGCGGCCTATTTCCTGTTATTAATATTCCAACCTTAGGAAACTAGTTTCCCTTGGACTGGGGGAGATGGCTAAAGTGACGCTGCCCTTGCTAATCTTTAATAATTTTTCTATTTTTAGATATTTTTAGAAGCAAATGTAGAAATGGGATATCCAATAAGAGATATAAACGGAGAAAAACAAATAGGAGTGATGCCTTTTCAGCTAAACACAAAATACGGAAGAAGACAAGATAGTGGTACGGCATTCTTAGTACCAGTACTAGATAGAGCTAACTTGACTGTGTTAACCAATAGCTTGGTAACTAAAATTTTGATAAAAGATAAAGAAGCTAGAGGGGTTTTATTTTTAAACAATGGAGTTTTATATAAAGCTAAAGCAAATAAAGAAGTTATTGTATGTGGCGGTACGATTAACAGTCCTCAACTTCTGATGTTATCTGGTATCGGACCCAAAAAACATTTACGGCACCATAGTAAGTACATCTTAAATCTAATAGAAATAGTACCTTCCTATAGTTTTTTCGTTTGAAGCATTTACTGTGTCTGGGAAATTTCATTCCAAAGTTGTAAAACCACATGAGACCAAAAGTTTAATTCAGATTTGAAAAAAATCTTATCAAATGAAATACAAATAATTTTAATAGAGGTGAAAATACTAAATAATTTTACCTGAAAGCAAGACTTTTTAAAATTTTGTGACACCAAATATATTTTGACAGAAATATACAGCAATGAATTAATTCCGATATAGCCAGCCTTCGATGATTAAACAGACTAAAATAATAACTCACAATACTGACAACACACACACACACACACACACACACACACACACACACACAACACACACACACACAGAGACGCAGACACAGACACAGACACAGACACAGACACAGACACAGACACAGACACAGACACAGACACAGACACAGACACAGACACAGACACAGACACAGACACAGACACAGACACAGACACAGACACAGACACAGACACAGACACAGACACAGACACAGACACAGACACAGACACAGACACAGACACAGACACAGACACAGACACAGACACAGACACAGACACAGACACAGACACAGACACAGACACAGACACAGACACAAACACAGACACAGACACAGACACAGACACAGACACAGACACAGACACAGACACAGACACAGACACAGACACAGACACAGACACAGACACAGACACAGACACAGACACAGACACAGACACAGACACAGACACAGACACAGACACAGACACAGACACAGACACAGACACAGACACAGACACAGACACAGACACAGACACAGACACAGACACAGACACAGACACAGACACAGACACAGACACAGACACAGACACAGACACAGACACAGACACAGACACAGACACAGACACAGACACAGACACAGACACAGACACAGACACAGACACAGACACAGACACAGACACAGACACAGACACAGACACAGACACAGACACAGACACAGACACAGACACAGACACAGACACAGACACAGACACAGACACAGACACAGACACAGACACAGACACAGACACAGACACAGACACAGACACAGACACAGACACAGACACAGACACAGACACAGACACAGACACAGACACAGACACAGACACAGACACAGACACAGACACAGACACAGACACAGACACAGACACAGACACAGACACAGACACAGACACAGACACAGACACAGACACAGACACAGACACAGACACAGACACAGACACAGACACAGACACAGACACAGACACAGACACAGACACAGACACAGACACAGACACAGACACAGACACAGACACAGACACAGACACAGACACAGACACAGACACAGACACAGACACAGACAGACCCGATGTATGTCAGATGACGGTAGAAAACGATAAAGATAGGCTGATCTTCTTTACAGGTATCTCAGGGGCCTGATTTTAATCCTAAATCATAATATTTTCTGCGACCATCGTCGTAGGATGAAGATACGAAACGTTAAAGAACATTTAAGCGCCAACTTATTTTTTATTATGTAATATGTTTTATCTTTGCAGATCAGGGTTGGATGGGTGGTAGTCAAAAGACATCATAGCATCAACGGTATCAAGTTTGACGGATAGCAACTGTCGTGACCATCAATAATAACTGTTTATACTCGGCTTTTTCACGTCTGTATAACTATTGATTACATATAAATAACGTTTGCTTAAAACAAAAGTAATTGACCTACTTATTGATCAAGGCGAATATTATACGGGGTGTTGCATGTATTTGGATAAGTACATTACAATTACATAAGTAAAAAGAGTCAGGTGAGAATAATTAATAGTTATTTATGCAACAAGTGCATAAAGTGCTGCTTTTTTTTCACGAATGGAATGGGTCAATTCCATGAGTGAAAAAAGACACTTTATGCATATGCTGCATACACTATTTTCTCTACAAGCAAGCGAAAACCAAAAAATGTGTTATTTAGGTTGCTCTAAATGGACTAAAAATGGCGTCGACTTGAATGTTTATGTTTGTCATGATGACAAAACGCTAAGTAAAATGTCAGATGAGTGCAATCTGCAGAGCCAATAGCGGAAATATTTGAAATTAGCGTTAAAAAACTACTTTTTCCTACGACCACATAGCAAAGTAACGTATATCGCACTATACAGTACCTCGGAAAGTGGCTTATATCAAACTAGCGTGCGAATTACTTTCCATACATGAGCGGAAAGTAACTTTCCGCACGCATGCGGATAATCAGTCAAATGTATAATTTTTATTAAGATTGACCACTGTCAAGCTGTCAAATATATAATTTTTAATTAGATTTAACTATGTAATATCTAAATTTGAAGCGATCTATTTGAAAAGTGAAATTTTTTTCATGTTCTTGATTGAAAAAAAATTTAGGACGCGGTAGGGGATCGAACCCACGTACTCTTCGTCATAAGTCCGATGCTGTACCAACTAATCCAAACCAACATTAATAATGAACGGAAAATGTAATCATCTTATAGGTATTTATTATCTAATATATAAAAAGCAGGCTTTGACAAATTGTGAGAAATGTCAAAAAATTATTCTGATTAGTGATGTGAAGCGCATTAATTGTGAGGTCAGTTTATATACCTACCTACCTGGAACTATCTACAATAACAACGTATCCCAGACATGCATAACAATATCGTGGATACTGACAATGACATATATACAATAATTAAGAATTAATTGTAATAACCTACCTATAACTAATTAAATTTTTGTTACTAATGATAGTTATTGTTATTTCTTGAAATCAATTATGTTGACTCTAATTGTAACATTTTGTGTATTAATATGTCAGATGTTGATTACACATTATTTGGTGAAATTTTCACGTGATCGTAGGAAAAATACTGTACATTACTTGTGCGAAAGTGATTTTTCACACTCGTGTGATTGTCGCACTCGGCTATGCCTCGTGCTACAATATTTCCCACTCGTGTGAAAAATGTCACTTTCCGCACACGTTATGTAATATACTATTTCGGTAACCGTCCGGAAAGTACCCACTTCCCGGGCGCTTTTTTTGTGAGAAAGTAGCACTTTTCCGGCCTAGTCCGGAAAGTACCTATTTTCCGGACTAGGCCGGGAAGTATTACATCGTTGCTGTCATTCAAACAAACTGAATCCCTTTAATATTAGCAATTGTTCGAATTTCAATATAAATATTAATAAAAACAAGAATTATAATGTTAGTAATATGAGTAGATTCCACAAAGTAAGGGTCCAAACAGTAAATTCAATTAGAATGTTCCTAATTTTGTTCTAAAAATTAGTTTTTTTAGCGTAGTGTCATCATGAGAAACATAAACATTCTGTTGGGTGGAACGACGGACGAAAGAATAAATATTATTAATAAACTATTTTACTAATATACTTTACACAATATAGATAGATAGATAGATAGATAGATAGATAGATAGATAGATAGATAGATAGATAGATAGATAGATAGATAGATAGATAGATAGATAGATAGATAGATAGATAGATAGATAGATAGATAGATAGATAGATAGATAGATAGATAGATAGATAGATAGATAGATAGATAGATAGATAGATAGATAGATAGATAGATAGATAGATAGATAGATAGATAGATAGATAGATAGATAGATAGATAGATAGATAGATAGATAGATAGATAGATAGATAGATAGATAGATAGATAGATAGATAGATCCCTCCTAGGAGCTGTAAGACCTTGTCGTTGGTGGAGTGGCTCAGTAACTTCTTCTCTTCTCGAGCCGTAAGGACGAGGAGGGACGAGTGAAGCCAAGAAACAGCTCAAAAAATGGTCAGTGGGGCACTGGTGGGGCTACTGATGTCGAGTATGTAGCACCAATAAATGCCAGTAGGATAGCCAACACGCCCAAGTTATATCAGAACACACTGACAAGCCCTACCAGATACGGAGGGCGAACGGCGAGTTCCCGGCGCCGTAAAACGGGGACCTCTCGGCTATGGTATGGTAACCCAGACAAAAGAGTCCAAGCAAAATGGCAATGAATATGGATCAAGAGATGGAAACGAAAGTTACGGAGCAGGGATTCGGAAGCCCAGTTCTGGTCGGAGATGAGGGTGGTCAAGCGGGCCCCCTCCGATCATCAACCAGCGACCGCGAGACGTCCTCGGTGAGCAACCAGGCCGAGATGTCAAAAAACATTACTGGAACGCAAGACAAGGAAAGCCAAATAGATGTGCTCTCAGGTTTTAAACCAAAAAGTAGTCTAAGGAGAAGCCCTCCACCAATAAGAAGAAGAAATTCGGTCCCAGAAAGGGAAATGCACTTTGATACTTTGTTGCAACAACCAAAGCGAAAAAGAGAAGAAACTGACTGCAACGAGTCGGAAAGGAATAGTTACATACAAAGTATTACAAAATTGTTAAAGCAAGTTGATATGTTGAATCTGCTTGTTCAAGCAGCCTACAAACCAAAAAAGGAACTCACAGACATAGCTACCAGGATGAAAATCCAAGCAGAAAATATAAGAGAACATAAAAGTTGGCTAGCTGAGGATAATACCATAAGAACAACTCAATGTGATGTGGAAACGCAAACACCGAAATGGGGGGAAAATAAGTTGTACACTCTAGAAGGTGTTAACTCACTAGAAGATTATAACCTCGTTAAAACAAAACAATGGGATGAAGAAATATTTACTAATACACAGATTAAAACCGGAAATCCCTTAGATACTGGAAATGATATAGTTAAAGTGGTTATCACAAAAACCGATGACGTGAAAATGGACAAGGGAATACAAAGACTATACAGGGACAAGTATCCGGAGATAGTAGAACTGACGGGAGATCTAGAGGTACTAGAACAGTACACAAAGATAAAATCAAGTGATCCAAATCAACTCATTAAACGCAAAGTAATTAAACTCGTTTACGACGGATCAGATTATGACTTATGGACTAAACTAAAAATGATGCAAGATGAGACGAAAGGAGAAAACATTGCCGTCCATCATCTGAAAGAAAAATCTATCGGAGAACTACAAAAAATGTTCGAAACAATATTTCATGGAACAAATTCTAGGGTGAATATTTTCACAAAAAACGAAATCAATCAAAAACAAGAGACAAAAAAAATTAGAGACACTTACGCCTTAATCGTCGAAGATAAAAACAAGAGTTACAGAGAAGTCCTAAGCACTTTTAAACAGATAGTGCGAAACAATCAGTCAAATAACGTAATTCGAAGTCTCAGAAGCACTAAAGATGGTAAACTTCTAATTACCACTGACAAAAATGATGTGGCTATTGAAGAATTGCAGAAAGCAATCGAAGACTCAGAGAAGGGGCTAAGAACCAGTAAGCTAGGCAACGCACAGGATTTGGAAACAATACACATAAGAGGCATGGCGATAGATGCAGACAAAGATGAAGTCATAAAAGCAGTGAGCGAGAAAATTACTTGGAGTAACAAATGCAAACTTAGCGAGTTACGGCCAAACATTAACAACACCTTGGCAGCAACCATGACATTAGAAAAAAAAGACGCAGACAAAATTCTAAAAGAAGGCCACCTTTCAATCGGTCTTGTTAGATGCTCTATCGAGAGGAGGGTCAATGTTAGTAGATGTAACAGATGCTGGTTATACGGTCACGTAGCAAAAGACTGTAAGGGTACGGATAGAAGACATAGCTGCTATAAATGCGGTAAATCTGGGCATGTAACGAAAGAATGTAGAAATGAGGAGGAATGCCCAATATGTGGAATATTAGGACATAAATCGGGAACACTAAAATGTCCAGTATTCAAGAAGGTATTGAACGAGGTGAAGAGACGAGAAACGAAAGAGAAGAAAAAAGTCCTATCCCACACCGCCGAGCATGTAGGACAGGAAGCTGCTGTGTATTTAGAACCGAACTAATATTAAATAATTCCCAGACCCTGCAGTTTATACAACTTAATGTAGATAGACATAGCACTGCACATGATTTGCTGGAACAAAGTTTAAGTGAAGACAAAATAGACATTATTATAGGACAAGAACCAAGCAGAAAAAGAATAGGAAAACTGTTTTGTGATAATCGAAACGATTGTTTCATTAGAGTTAGTAAAATAATTAAAGTAATAAATGTATATAGAGGAGACGGTTATGTAGGCATAGAATTAGAAAAACTGTATATATATTCGTGTTATTTCTCACCAAATCGACCATTGAATGAATTCGAGAACTATTTAAACAATATACAACAACAATTCGAGAACACTAAAGGAAAAGAGAAAATAGTAGGAGGAGACTTCAATACGAAATCAAGAGCATGGGGAGCTAGGGTGACAAATGAAAGGGCACAAGCTTTGGAAGATTTTATAGAAGCTAATGGTTTGGTAATCATGAACGAAGGAAATGTTCCAACGTTTCAAAATGCAAATGGTAGTTCCATTATAGATATAACGCTGTCTACAACAAATATCAGTAAAAAAATAGGAGGATGGACAGTAGTTACTGACGATGAAAACATGAGTAACCATCGCACAGTAAAATTTCAAGTAAAATGGGAAAAAAGCAGTATAAAACAAAATCAAGCCTCGAACAGATGGAAAGTATCTCAAGAAGGTATGGAAAAGCTTAAAGAGAAGAGTAAAACCCTACAGAACAAAAAGAAAGATGCTAATGAGGCGGCAAACGAATTAATAACAAATATAACAAACATCTGTAATGATACCCTTAAAAAGAGTAAACACCCGAAGCAACATCACACTCCTACCTACTGGTGGACCAATGAAATTGCTGAAAAAAGAATAGTATGCATCAAAAAAAGAAGGCGCTTAACAAGGGCAAATTCTGCACAACACAGAGCAATTGAAAGAGAACAGATGTCAAATGAATACAAAAAAGCCAAGCAGGAACTAAAAACGGCAATTCTGAAACAAAAGGTAAAATGCTGGAAAGATCTATGTGCTGACTTGGATAAAGATATCTGGGGTAAAGCATATCAGATAGTTAGAAATAAAATCAACTACAAACCGACAATAACACTGAATACAGAAGAAAAAGACAAAGAAATTAAGAAACTTTTTCCCACACATACTATTGTCGATTGGCCATTAATTAGTGTTGAACAAGACGAACAGAAAGAATTCACATTGGAAGAGATAATGGAAGCAGCGAAATATCTTAAGGCAAAGAAAGCTCCTGGTCCAGATGGAATACCTAACGAGGTTATAAAAGCCGTTGTTGATGGAAACCCAGAATATATCAGACAAGTCATGAATACATGCTTCATGCAAGGTGTTTTTCCAATGAAATGGAAAACCTCAATACTGACCCTAATACCAAAACCAAAAAAAGATTCAGATGCTATAACACAATACAGACCAATATGTCTTCTAGATACCGCAGGTAAACTGTTGGAGAGACTTATAAAAAATAGAATGGAAAAGGAATTCAATGAAAAGAAACTAATTTCTGAAAACCAACATGGGTATAGGAAAGGGAAGTCGACAATAACAGCTCTAGCAAAAATAAAGGAAATAATAGAATTCACAAGAAAAAAAGAAATGTGTTGCATTATGGTAACGATAGATGTTAAAAACGCCTTTAATTCTGCGTCGTGGCAAGAAATAATATCGGTGTTGAGGAAAGAGAAAGCCAGTTGGAGCCTAATAAAAATAACTCAATCCTACCTAAAAGACAGGTTTATACAAAAAGAAAATGGAAAGCATAGAATAACAAGCGGAGTTCCTCAAGGTTCAGTTCTGGGACCACTGTTGTGGAATGTTCTTTATGATGATGTACTTAGACTTAATCTGGGTAAGGAAATAGAATTATTAGCATATGCAGACGATCTCGTTGTAATTGCTAAGACAAAAAGGAAAGATTTATTGGAGGAGATCATACAGTTTGCAGTTAAAGCTGTAGTAGATAAGCTAAAGAGAAAAGGCTTAGAAGTTGCAGCGGCAAAAACAGAATACATTGCCCTGGCAGGAGAGTATAAAATAGCAAACATGCAATTTCAAGTGGAAAATCAGTTGATCGGACTTACAAATGAAATAAAATACCTAGGTGTATACTTAGAGAAGGGAGGAAAGTTCAAAGTACACGTACAAAAAATCACTGATAAAGCAAACAAAATTTTAAATGACCTAACTAAAATAACAGCAAACGTAAGCGGACCCAGATCCAGTAAAAGGAGAGTTTTGATGTCGGCAGTCTCATCTATAATGATCTATGGAGCTCCAATATGGCACGAAGTACTAAAACAAAAAAAGTATGAACTCATGCTTGAAAGAGTTAACAGAAGAATGGCAATGCGAATAACTTCCGCCTATAGAACAGCGTCGACTAGCTCTGTATTAGCGATATCTGGTATTTTGCCTATAAAACTTAAAGTTGAAGAGAGAGTAATTGTACACGAGAGGGGCACATTATGTGAAAGAGAGGCTAGAGATACAGTAATGGAAAAATGGCAGAAAATCTGGGAAGACTATAACGGAAGAACTAAGACTTTTATTAAAAACGTTAGACGATGGCAAGAAAGAAAATGGGGCGAGGTTAACTATTACGTGACACAGGCTCTCACAGGACACGGGATATTTGGTGATTATCTCCATAAAATAGGCAAAGCACAAAACAACATTTGCTGGTATTGTGAAAATGTAGATACTATGCAACATACAATTTTTGAATGTGAACAGTGGGCGGAATTTAGAACACAGGCCAAAAATGAAATAGGTCTCGATATCACGGAAGAAAATGTGGCAGACGTATTATTGCATAGTCAGAAATCATGGGATGTAGTAATGGAAATGATAAAAAAAATAATCCAGACGAAAATATCAGACGAGAGACTAAGGCAGTTAACATAGATAGACCTCCTATTTTGTTCAGAAGTAATGCCACTGGCGGTTCCGGAACAAAAGATGGTGAAAAATGGAGGTGAGGTTTGGTGGGTAGGCAGGCCAGGCCCTGAGTCCCACACTCCCTAACGTGATAGAACAAAAGCGTAGGGGTAGAACATGAGTTTCCTCACCCGTCAAAAAAAAAAAAAAAAAAAAAAAAAAAAAAAAAGATAGATAGATAGATAGATAGATAGATAGATAGATAGATAGATAGATAGATAGATAGATAGATAGATAGATAGATAGATAGATAGATAGATAGATAGATAGATAGATAGATAGATAGATAGATAGATAGATAGATAGATAGATAGATAGATAGATAGATAGATAGATAGATAGATAGATAGATAGATAGATAGATAGATAGATAGATAGATAGATAGATAGATAGATAGATAGATAGATAGATAGATAGATAGATAGATAGATAGATAGATAGATAGATAGATAGATAGATAGATAGATAGATAGATAGATAGATAGATAGATAGATAGATAGATAGATAGATAGATAGATAGATAGATAGATAGATAGATAGATAGATAGATAGATAGATAGATAGATAGATAGATAGATAGATAGATAGATAGATAGATAGATAGATAGATAGATAGATAGATAGATAGATAGATAGATAGATAGATAGATAGATAGATAGATAGATAGATAGATAGATAGATAGATAGATAGATAGATAGATAGATAGATAGATAGATAGATAGATAGATAGATAGATAGATAGATAGATAGATAGATAGATAGATAGATAGATAGATAGATAGATAGATAGATAGATAGATAGATAGATAGATAGATAGATAGATAGATAGATAGATAGATAGATAGATAGATAGATAGATAGATAGATAGATAGATAGATAGATAGATAGATAGATAGATAGATAGATAGATAGATAGATAGATAGATAGATAGATAGATAGATAGATAGATAGATAGATAGATAGATAGATAGATAGATAGATAGATAGATAGATAGATAGATAGATAGATAGATAGATAGATAGATAGATAGATAGATAGATAGATAGATAGATAGATAGATAGATAGATAGATAGATAGATAGATAGATAGATAGATAGATAGATAGATAGATAGATAGATAGATAGATAGATAGATAGATAGATAGATAGATAGATAGATAGATAGATAGATAGATAGATAGATAGATAGATAGATAGATAGATAGATAACAGATGTCAAATGAATACAAAAAAGCAAAGCAGGAACTAAAGACGGCAATTCTGAAACAAAAGGTAAAATGCTGGAAAGATCTATGTGCTGACTTGGATAAAGATATCTGGGGTAAAGCATATCAGATAGTTAGAAATAAAATCAACTACAAACCGACAATAACACTGAATACAGAAGAAAAAGACAAAGAAATTAAGAAACTTTTTCCCACACATACTATTGTCGATTGGCCATTAATTAGTGTTGAACAAGACGAACAGAAAGAATTCACATTGGAAGAGATAATGGAAGCAGCGAAATATCTTAAGGCAAAGAAAGCTCCTGGTCCAGATGGAATACCTAACGAGGTTATAAAAGCCGTTGTTGATGGAAACCCAGAATATATCAGACAAGTCATGAATACATGCTTCATGCAAGGTGTTTTTCCAATGAAATGGAAAACCTCAATACTGACCCTAATACCAAAACCAAAAAAAGATTCAGATGCTATAACACAATACAGACCAATATGTCTTCTAGATACCGCAGGTAAACTGTTGGAGAGACTTATAAAAAATAGAATGGAAAAGGAATTCAATGAAAAGAAACTAATTTCTGAAAACCAACATGGGTATAGGAAAGGGAAGTCGACAATAACAGCTCTAGCAAGAATAAAGGAAATAATAGAATTCACAAGAAAAAAAGAAATGTGTTGCATTATGGTAACGATAGATGTTAAAAACGCCTTTAATTCTGCGTCGTGGCAAGAAATAATATCGGTGTTGAGGAAAGAGAAAGCCAGTTGGAGCCTAATAAAAATAACTCAATCCTACCTAAAAGACAGGTTTATACAAAAAGAAAATGGGAAGCATAGAATAACAAGCGGAGTTCCTCAAGGTTCAGTTCTGGGACCACTGTTGTGGAATGTTCTTTATGATGATGTACTTAGACTTAATCTGGGTAAGGAAATAGAATTATTAGCATATGCAGACGATCTCGTTGTAATTGCTAAGACAAAAAGGAAAGATTTATTGGAGGAGATCATACAGTTTGCAGTTAAAGCTGTAGTAGATAAGCTAAAGAGAAAAGGCTTAGAAGTTGCAGCGGCAAAAACAGAATACATTGCCCTGGCAGGAGAGTATAAAATAGCAAACATGCAGTTTCAAGTGGAAAATCAGTTGATCGGACTTACAAATGAAATAAAATACCTAGGTGTATACTTAGAGAAGGGAGGAAAGTTCAAAGTACACGTACAAAAAATCACTGATAAAGCAAACAAAATTTTAAATGACCTAACTAAAATAACAGCAAACGTAAGCGGACCCAGATCCAGTAAAAGGAGAGTTTTGATGTCGGCAGTCTCATCTATAATGATCTATGGAGCTCCAATATGGCACGAAGTACTAAAACAAAAAAAGTATGAACTCATGCTTGAAAGAGTTAACAGAAGAATGGCAATGCGAATAACTTCCTCATATAGAACAGCGTCGACTAGCTCTGTATTAGCGATATCTGGTATTTTGCCTATAAAACTTAAAGTTGAAGAGAGAGTAATTGTACACGAGAGGGGCACATTATGTGAAAGAGAGGCTAGAGATACAGTAATGGAAAAATGGCAGAAAATCTGGGAAGACTATAACGGAAGAACTAAGACTTTTATTAAAAACGTTAGACGATGGCAAGAAAGAAAATGGGGCGAGGTTAACTATTACGTGACACAGGCTCTCACAGGACACGGGATATTTGGTGATTATCTCTATAAAATAGGCAAAGCACAAAACAACATTTGCTGGTATTGTGAAAATGTAGATACTATGCAACATACAATTTTTGAATGTGAACAGTGGGCGGAATTTAGAACACAGGCCAAAAATGAAATAGGTCTCGATATCACGGAAGAAAATGTGGCAGACTTATTATTGCATAGTCAGAAATCATGGGATGTAGTAATGGAAATGATAAAAAAAATAATCCAGACGAAAATATCAGACGAGAGACTAAGGCAGTTAACATAGATAGACCTCCTATTTTGTTCAGAAGTAATGCCACTGGCGGTTCCGGAACAAAAGATGGTGAACAATGGAGGTGAGGTTTGGTGGGTAGGCAGGCCAGGCCCTGAGTCCCACACTCCCTAACGTGATAGAACAAAAGCGTAGGGGTAGAACATGAGTTTCCTCACCCGTCAAAAAAAAAAAAAAAAAAAAAAAAAAGATAGATAGATAGATAGATAGATAGATAGATAGATAGATAGATAGATAGATAGATAGATAGATAGATAGATAGATAGATAGATAGATAGATAGATAGATAGATAGATAGATAGATAGATAGATAGATAGATAGATAGATAGATAGATAGATAGATAGATAGATAGATAGATAGATAGATAGATAGATAGATAGATAGATAGATAGATAGATAGATAGATAGATAGATAGATAGATAGATAGATAGATAGATAGATAGATAGATAGATAGATAGATAGATAGATAGATAGATAGATAGATAGATAGATAGATAGATAGATAGATAGATAGATAGATAGATAGATAGATAGATAGATAGATAGATAGATAGATAGATAGATAGATAGATAGATAGATAGATAGATAGATAGATAGATAGATAGATAGATAGATAGATAGATAGATAGATAGATAGATAGATAGATAGATAGATAGATAGATAGATAGATAGATAGATAGATAGATAGATAGATAGATAGATAGATAGATAGATAGATAGATAGATAGATAGATAGATAGATAGATAGATAGATAGATAGATAGATAGATAGATAGATAGATAGATAGATAGATAGATAGATAGATAGATAGATAGATAGATAGATAGATAGATAGATAGATAGATAGATAGATAGATAGATAGATAGATAGATAGATAGATAGATAGATAGATAGATAGATAGATAGATAGATAGATAGATAGATAGATAGATAGATAGATAGATAGATAGATAGATAGATAGATAGATAGATAGATAGATAGATAGATAGATAGATAGATAGATAGATAGATAGATAGATAGATAGATAGATAGATAGATAGATAGATAGATAGATAGATAGATAGATAGATAGATAGATAGATAGATAGATAGATAGATAGATAGATAGATAGATAGATAGATAGATAGATAGATAGATAGATAGATAGATAGATAGATAGATAGATAGATAGATAGATAGATAGATAGATAGATAGATAGATAGATAGATAGATAGATAGATAGATAGATAGATAGATAGATAGATAGATAGATAGATAGATAGATAGATAGATAGATAGATAGATAGATAGATAGATAGATAGATAGATAGATAGATAGATAGATAGATAGATAGATAGATAGATAGATAGATAGATAGATAGATAGATAGATAGATAGATAGATAGATAGATAGATAGATAGATAGATAGATAGATAGATAGATAGATAGATAGATAGATAGATAGATAGATAGATAGATAGATAGATAGATAGATAGATAGATAGATAGATAGATAGATAGATAGATAGATAGATAGATAGATAGATAGATAGATAGATAGATAGATAGATAGATAGATAGATAGATAGATAGATAGATAGATAGATAGATAGATAGATAGATAGATAGATAGATAGATAGATAGATAGATAGATAGATAGATAGATAGATAGATAGATAGATAGATAGATAGATAGATAGATAGATAGATAGATAGATAGATAGATAGATAGATAGATAGATAGATAGATAGATAGATAGATAGATAGATAGATAGATAGATAGATAGATAGATAGATAGATAGATAGATAGATAGATAGATAGATAGATAGATAGATAGATAGATAGATAGATAGATAGATAGATAGATAGATAGATAGATAGATAGATAGATAGATAGATAGATAGATAGATAGATAGATAGATAGATAGATAGATAGATAGATAGATAGATAGATAGATAGATAGATAGATAGATAGATAGATAGATAGATAGATAGATAGATAGATAGATAGATAGATAGATAGATAGATAGATAGATAGATAGATAGATAGATAGATAGATAGATAGATAGATAGATAGATAGATAGATAGATAGATAGATAGATAGATAGATAGATAGATAGATAGATAGATAGATAGATAGATAGATAGATAGATAGATAGATAGATAGATAGATAGATAGATAGATAGATAGATAGATAGATAGATAGATAGATAGATAGATAGATAGATAGATAGATAGATAGATAGATAGATAGATAGATAGATAGATAGATAGATAGATAGATAGATAGATAGATAGATAGATAGATAGATAGATAGATAGATAGATAGATAGATAGATAGATAGATAGATAGATAGATAGATAGATAGATAGATAGATAGATAGATAGATAGATAGATAGATAGATAGATAGATAGATAGATAGATAGATAGATAGATAGATAGATAGATAGATAGATAGATAGATAGATAGATAGATAGATAGATAGATAGATAGATAGATAGATAGATAGATAGATAGATAGATAGATAGATAGATAGATAGATAGATAGATAGATAGATAGATAGATAGATAGATAGATAGATAGATAGATAGATAGATAGATAGATAGATAGATAGATAGATAGATAGATAGATAGATAGATAGATAGATAGATAGATAGATAGATAGATAGATAGATAGATAGATAGATAGATAGATAGATAGATAGATAGATAGATAGATAGATAGATAGATAGATAGATAGATAGATAGATAGATAGATAGATAGATAGATAGATAGATAGATAGATAGATAGATAGATAGATAGATAGATAGATAGATAGATAGATAGATAGATAGATAGATAGATAGATAGATAGATAGATAGATAGATAGATAGATAGATAGATAGATAGATAGATAGATAGATAGATAGATAGATAGATAGATAGATAGATAGATAGATAGATAGATAGATAGATAGATAGATAGATAGATAGATAGATAGATAGATAGATAGATAGATAGATAGATAGATAGATAGATAGATAGATAGATAGATAGATAGATAGATAGATAGATAGATAGATAGATAGATAGATAGATAGATAGATAGATAGATAGATAGATAGATAGATAGATAGATAGATAGATAGATAGATAGATAGATAGATAGATAGATAGATAGATAGATAGATAGATAGATAGATAGATAGATAGATAGATAGATAGATAGATAGATAGATAGATAGATAGATAGATAGATAGATAGATAGATAGATAGATAGATAGATAGATAGATAGATAGATAGATAGATAGATAGATAGATAGATAGATAGATAGATCCCTCCTAGGAGCTGTAAGACCTTGTCGTTGGTGGAGTGGCTCAGTAACTTCTTCTCTTCTCGAGCCGTAAGGACGAGGAGGGACGAGTGAAGCCAAGAAACAGCTCAAAAAATGGTCAGTGGGGCACTGGTGGGGCTACTGATGTCGAGTATGTAGCACCAATAAATGCCAGTAGGAGAGCCAACACGCCCAAGTTATATCAGAACACACTGACAAGCCCTACCAGATACGGAGGGCGAACGGCGAGTTCCCGGCGCCGTAAAACGGGGACCTCTCGGCTATGGTATGGTAACCCAGACAAAAGAGTCCAAGCAAAATGGCAATGAATATGGATCAAGAGATGGAAACGAAAGTTACGGAGCAGGGATTCGGAAGCCCAGTTCTGGTCGGAGATGAGGGTGGTCAAGCGGGCCCCCTCCGATCATCAACCAGCGACCGCGAGACGTCCTCGGTGAGCAACCAGGCCGAGATGTCAAAAAACATTACTGGAACGCAAGACAAGGAAAGCCAAATAGATGTGCTCTCAGGTTTTAAACCAAAAAGTAGTCTAAGGAGAAGCCCTCCACCAATAAGAAGAAGAAATTCGGTCCCAGAAAGGGAAATGCACTTTGATACTTTGTTGCAACAACCAAAGCGAAAAAGAGAAGAAACTGACTGCAACGAGTCGGAAAGGAATAGTTACATACAAAGTATTACAAAATTGTTAAAGCAAGTTGATATGTTGAATCTGCTTGTTCAAGCAGCCTACAAACCAAAAAAGGAACTCACAGACATAGCTACCAGGATGAAAATCCAAGCAGAAAATATAAGAGAACATAAAAGTTGGCTAGCTGAGGATAATACCATAAGAACAACTCAATGTGATGTGGAAACGCAAACACCGAAATGGGGGGAAAATAAGTTGTACACTCTAGAAGGTGTTAACTCACTAGAAGATTATAACCTCGTTAAAACAAAACAATGGGATGAAGAAATATTTACTAATACACAGATTAAAACCGGAAATCCCTTAGATACTGGAAATGATATAGTTAAAGTGGTTATCACAAAAACCGATGACGTGAAAATGGACAAGGGAATACAAAGACTATACAGGGACAAGTATCCGGAGATAGTAGAACTGACGGGAGATCTAGAGGTACTAGAACAGTACACAAAGATAAAATCAAGTGATCCAAATCAACTCATTAAACGCAAAGTAATTAAACTCGTTTACGACGGATCAGATTATGACTTATGGACTAAACTAAAAATGATGCAAGATGAGACGAAAGGAGAAAACATTGCCGTCCATCATCTGAAAGAAAAATCTATCGGAGAACTACAAAAAATGTTCGAAACAATATTTCATGGAACAAATTCTAGGGTGAATATTTTCACAAAAAACGAAATCAATCAAAAACAAGAGACAAAAAAAATTAGAGACACTTACGCCTTAATCGTCGAAGATAAAAACAAGAGTTACAGAGAAGTCCTAAGCACTTTTAAACAGATAGTGCGAAACAATCAGTCAAATAACGTAATTCGAAGTCTCAGAAGCACTAAAGATGGTAAACTTCTAATTACCACTGACAAAAATGATGTGGCTATTGAAGAATTGCAGAAAGCAATCGAAGACTCAGAGAAGGGGCTAAGAACCAGTAAGCTAGGCAACGCACAGGATTTGGAAACAATACACATAAGAGGCATGGCGATAGATGCAGACAAAGATGAAGTCATAAAAGCAGTGAGCGAGAAAATTACTTGGAGTAACAAATGCAAACTTAGCGAGTTACGGCCAAACATTAACAACACCTTGGCAGCAACCATGACATTAGAAAAAAAAGACGCAGACAAAATTCTAAAAGAAGGCCACCTTTCAATCGGTCTTGTTAGATGCTCTATCGAGAGGAGGGTCAATGTTAGTAGATGTAACAGATGCTGGTTATACGGTCACGTAGCAAAAGACTGTAAGGGTACGGATAGAAGACATAGCTGCTATAAATGCGGTAAATCTGGGCATGTAACGAAAGAATGTAGAAATGAGGAGGAATGCCCAATATGTGGAATATTAGGACATAAATCGGGAACACTAAAATGTCCAGTATTCAAGAAGGTATTGAACGAGGTGAAGAGACGAGAAACGAAAGAGAAGAAAAAAGTCCTATCCCACACCGCCGAGCATGTAGGACAGGAAGCTGCTGTGTATTTAGAACCGAACTAATATTAAATAATTCCCAGACCCTGCAGTTTATACAACTTAATGTAGATAGACATAGCACTGCACATGATTTGCTGGAACAAAGTTTAAGTGAAGACAAAATAGACATTATTATAGGACAAGAACCAAGCAGAAAAAGAATAGGAAAACTGTTTTGTGATAATCGAAACGATTGTTTCATTAGAGTTAGTAAAATAATTAAAGTAATAAATGTATATAGAGGAGACGGTTATGTAGGCATAGAATTAGAAAAACTGTATATATATTCGTGTTATTTCTCACCAAATCGACCATTAAATGAATTCGAGAACTATTTAAACAATATACAACAACAATTCGAGAACACTAAAGGAAAAGAGAAAATAGTAGGAGGAGACTTCAATACGAAATCAAGAGCATGGGGAGCTAGGGTGACAAATGAAAGGGCACAAGCTTTGGAAGATTTTATAGAAGCTAATGGTTTGGTAATCATGAACGAAGGAAATGTTCCAACGTTTCAAAATGCAAATGGTAGTTCCATTATAGATATAACGCTGTCTACAACAAATATCAGTAAAAAAATAGGAGGATGGACAGTAGTTACTGACGATGAAAACATGAGTAACCATCGCACAGTAAAATTTCAAGTAAAATGGGAAAAAAGCAGTATAAAACAAAATCAATCCTCGAACAGATGGAAAGTATCTCAAGAAGGTATGGAAAAGCTTAAAGAGAAGAGTAAAACCCTACAGAACAAAAAGAAAGATGCTAATGAGGCGGCAAACGAATTAATAACAAATATAACAAACATCTGTAATGATACCCTTAAAAAGAGTAAACACCCGAAGCAACATCACACTCCTACCTACTGGTGGACCAATGAAATTGCTGAAAAAAGAATAGTATGCATCAAAAAAAGAAGGCGCTTAACAAGGGCAAATTCTGCACAACACAGAGCAATTGAAAGAGAACAGATGTCAAATGAATACAAAAAAGCCAAGCAGGAACTAAAAACGGCAATTCTGAAACAAAAGGTAAAATGCTGGAAAGATCTATGTGCTGACTTGGATAAAGATATCTGGGGTAAAGCATATCAGATAGTTAGAAATAAAATCAACTACAAACCGACAATAACACTGAATACAGAAGAAAAAGACAAAGAAATTAAGAAACTTTTTCCCACACATACTATTGTCGATTGGCCATTAATTAGTGTTGAACAAGACGAACAGAAAGAATTCACATTGGAAGAGATAATGGAAGCAGCGAAATATCTTAAGGCAAAGAAAGCTCCTGGTCCAGATGGAATACCTAACGAGGTTATAAAAGCCGTTGTTGATGGAAACCCAGAATATATCAGACAAGTCATGAATACATGCTTCATGCAAGGTGTTTTTCCAATGAAATGGAAAACCTCAATACTGACCCTAATACCAAAACCAAAAAAAGATTCAGATGCTATAACACAATACAGACCAATATGTCTTCTAGATACCGCAGGTAAACTGTTGGAGAGACTTATAAAAAATAGAATGGAAAAGGAATTCAATGAAAAGAAACTAATTTCTGAAAACCAACATGGGTATAGGAAAGGGAAGTCGACAATAACAGCTCTAGCAAAAATAAAGGAAATAATAGAATTCACAAGAAAAAAAGAAATGTGTTGCATTATGGTAACGATAGATGTTAAAAACGCCTTTAATTCTGCGTCGTGGCAAGAAATAATATCGGTGTTGAGGAAAGAGAAAGCCAGTTGGAGCCTAATAAAAATAACTCAATCCTACCTAAAAGACAGGTTTATACAAAAAGAAAATGGGAAGCATAGAATAACAAGCGGAGTTCCTCAAGGTTCAGTTCTGGGACCACTGTTGTGGAATGTTCTTTATGATGATGTACTTAGACTTAATCTGAGTAAGGAAATAGAATTATTAGCATATGCAGACGATCTCGTTGTAATTGCTAAGACAAAAAGGAAAGATTTATTGGAGGAGATCATACAGTTTGCAGTTAAAGCTGTAGTAGATAAGCTAAAGAGAAAAGGCTTAGAAGTTGCAGCGGCAAAAACAGAATACATTGCCCTGGCAGGAGAGTATAAAATAGCAAACATGCAGTTTCAAGTGGAAAATCAGTTGATCGGACTTACAAATGAAATAAAATACCTAGGTGTATACTTAGAGAAGGGAGGAAAGTTCAAAGTACACGTACAAAAAATCACTGATAAAGCGAACAAAATTTTAAATGACCTAACTAAAATAACAGCAAACGTAAGCGGACCCAGATCCAGTAAAAGGAGAGTTTTGATGTCGGCAGTCTCATCTATAATGATCTATGGAGCTCCAATATGGCACGAAGTACTAAAACAAAAAAAGTATGAACTCATGCTTGAAAGAGTTAACAGAAGAATGGCAATGCGAATAACTTCCGCCTATAGAACAGCGTCGACTAGCTCTGTATTAGCGATATCTGGTATTTTGCCTATAAAACTTAAAGTTGAAGAGAGAGTAATTGTACACGAGAGGGGCACATTATGTGAAAGAGAGGCTAGAGATACAGTAATGGAAAAATGGCAGAAAATCTGGGAAGACTATAACGGAAGAACTAAGACTTTTATTAAAAACGTTAGACGATGGCAAGAAAGAAAATGGGGCGAGGTTAACTATTACGTGACACAGGCTCTCACAGGACACGGGATATTTGGTGATTATCTCTATAAAATAGGCAAAGCACAAAACAACATTTGCTGGTATTGTGAAAATGTAGATACTATGCAACATACAATTTTTGAATGTGAACAGTGGGCGGAATTTAGAACACAGGCCAAAAATGAAATAGGTCTCGATATCACGGAAGAAAATGTGGCAGACTTATTATTGCATAGTCAGAAATCATGGGATGTAGTAATGGAAATGATAAAAAAAATAATCCAGACGAAAATATCAGACGAGAGACTAAGGCAGTTAACATAGATAGACCTCCTATTTTGTTCAGAAGTAATGCCACTGGCGGTTCCGGAACAAAAGATGGTGAAAAATGGAGGTGAGGTTTGGTGGGTAGGCAGGCCAGGCCCTGAGTCCCACACTCCCTAACGTGATAGAACAAAAGCGTAGGGGTAGAACATGAGTTTCCTCACCCGTCAAAAAAAAAAAAAAAAAAAAAAAAGATAGATAGATAGATAGATAGATAGATAGATAGATAGATAGATAGATAGATAGATAGATAGATAGATAGATAGATAGATAGATAGATAGATAGATAGATAGATAGATAGATAGATAGATAGATAGATAGATAGATAGATAGATAGATAGATAGATAGATAGATAGATAGATAGATAGATAGATAGATAGATAGATAGATAGATAGATAGATAGATAGATAGATAGATAGATAGATAGATAGATAGATAGATAGATAGATAGATAGATAGATAGATAGATAGATAGATAGATAGATAGATAGATAGATAGATAGATAGATAGATAGATAGATAGATAGATAGATAGATAGATAGATAGATAGATAGATAGATAGATAGATAGATAGATAGATAGATAGATAGATAAATAGATAGATATTTATTGTCCGTTCATACATAGTAGGTACATGAACAAGGAGACGGTATGATATAATATAACAAAAAAGAAGAGAGAAAAAAATATTACTGATTAATAAATAGATAAATATACTTACAGCCAAACCATGCTGGATTTAGGATATTAGTAAGGGTAGGCAGTTAAACAAAAAATAAATAATAAAAGAAATAAAGTTAGTGTTTGGATAGAAATGCTATTCATTAATAATAAAAGCTCGTAGTTTCATTACACCGCCTATAAAGTTATAAATTTTTTGTAGTGTGATGACATTTGTTGTAGACAAAAGAGAGTCGAGGGCATCTGAATGGCTTCGCTTCTCGAATATAACTGTGTGTCTTAGACTATTATACATTGGGCAATCAAAGAATATATGCTCTAATGTTTCCAATGATTGTCTATTACAGATCGTGCAAATCTGGTCGATTTTTATTTTGTGCGAGATATTATTGACATAAAGATAAATCGTTTCATTATTAGTTGTGCGTAGTTGTGCTGTTAAACGTTTAATGTGCAGTGGAGATGGTCCGCAAAGATAACTCATAGGCGTACTATCCCTAATAGTCCAGGCATTACACACCGAAAATCGCCTTTTTGCGATAATCGCTGGTATCAGCTTGAAACTTTGTATAAAGGTTGCAAAAAATACGTACAATAAAATAGTACTAACTACTAATGCAAAACCTTGCACGACATTGTTTAAATGACCATATTGTGCTATTTTCTAGTACAATTACTCGTTCATTCGTGAATATCTTTTTTGCTCTTGATTATGGAGAAAAAATGTTAAATACTTTTTTTTTGTCTTCTAAAAACGAACAATATGAAACCAACCGCGTCGAAAAATATTGATTAGATCAAAAGTTATTGATGATTAAGTTTACATAAACATTAGTTTGATTAAACACTATTAGATTATTTTGTTAACAATGACAATGTCCTGTAATTGTGCTTAATTACTGTACTCCGTCAACAGATCACGTGTGCCAAACCCGCAATCGGTAAGTTGAATAGTTAATGAGTTATAGCGTTATAAACAAATTGACGTAGCATTTTTTTACAATAAACCTGTACCACTTTGTCACTTTCCCTGTATGACGCTGATTTTTTCTAAGGTAGATTAAGTACGGTGTAATCGAGTGGCGTCGTTATTTTTTCAAAAATTGCAATTGCACGGCCAAAATAGGGTTTTTCTACAAATAACAACAAAAAATGTATACTTTGTTTGACGCACGCGCATCTACTCAGGTTTCAATATTTCCAGATTTTCGACAACGGAAATAGATTTCTCTCGTCGCGAGGTATGAAATAAAAAAAAATAATCCAAATATCTTTATTGGATCCCAAGAAAAGTCGATTTTAAGTAGCACCGTTCAATTTGAATGGCTGCGTCAAGCCGCTCGGCCGACTCGCTGAAAATCTTGAAACAGCCATTCAAATTGAACGGTGCTACTTAAAGTCGACTTTTCTTGGGATCCAATAAAGATATTTGGGATCCAATAAAGATATTTGGATGATTTTTTTTTTAATTTCATACCTCTAATCAATATTTTTCGATGCGGTTGGTTTCATATTGTTCGTTTTTAGAAGACAAAAAAAAGTATTTAACATTTTTTCTTCATAATCAAGAGCAAAAAAGATATTCACGAATGAACGAGTAATTGTACTAGAAAATAGCACAATATGGTCATTTAAACAATGTCGTGCAAGGTTTTGCATTTGCGGGTTAGTACTATTTTATTGTACGTATTTTTTGCAACCTTTATACAAAGTTTCAAGCTGATACCAGTGATTATCGCGCTAAACTCTAAATCGCCTGGACTATAAGTAGAAATTTATATGTTGGATGGTGGACACTAAGTAGTACTTTGTTCCAATCATCTTGAGTGTTTCTAACTAAGTATTTGTTTAATATGTCCTGTTTGATATTTTCATTGATGGCGTCTGGATTAAAGTTTGAATAGTATATTCTTATGATACGGGTTAACTGATCAATCCAATTATACTTTAGGCTACCGCATTCAGAATTTTGTAGCTTTGTAAGCCGTACTAAAGCTCTATGGGGGAATCTCTTATTATCTTGACTGGTTATTCTGATTAATTGTTCAATAGCTTGTTTAATTATATAATATTCTAGTTTGCACAGGTTAGCCTCAATTCTTATAATATATGCAGCCGTTGTTCTCTGTAGAAAAAGGAGATTTTTCCAGAAACAAGATTGTATTTTCTCGGATTGATCTAGATAGCGCAATCCCCATATGCTACTTGCATAATTGAAAGTCGGTATTACTACATTGTTGAAAAGGGTCTTAATGGAAAAAAAGGACGAAAGTTTTAATGAATTTATTGTTTGGAGTATGGTTCCTTGGGTAATTCTGGCTTTTCGTTCTCGATATTTGAAATTATTGATAAATGATCCGTTAAAGGTAAAAACGACTCCTAAATAATCGTAGGTGTTAGAAATTTCTATGGTTTTATTTTGGTATTTAAATTTAGGCTGTTGTCGGATTTTGGGGCTTCTACGGAAAATTACTATTTTCGTTTTATCGGTATTGACTTGGAGTTTAAATTTAGTGCAATACGACTCTAAGATCATTAGATTCTTTTTCATTTGCGCTTCAGATTCTGCGGGCACCGTCAGGTCGTCTGCAAATAGTAACGCCCATATGTTATCTCCCTCATCTAGCGTGACTCCCTTGCTGCCCTGCTCTTGAAAATAAGAATCTATGTCGGAGATAAATAGTGCAAACAGGAGAGGGCTAAGCGGATCCCCTTGTAGAACACCTTTTGTTATTTGTATTGTTTCGGGAAGTGTTACCGTCTTGTTCTATAAATAATGTTGCTGAATTGTACATTAGTCTCTAGATTCTAATAGTTTTGGCACTTATACCTTTTGAATATAGTTTTTCCCAAATAATTCCATTATCCAGCGAGTCAAATGCTTTCTTAAAGTCTACAAACAATGTATAAAGTTTTCTTGCAGGGAGACGTAAATAGTTATTGATCAGAGCATATAAAACAAATATGTTGTCTTCACAATTACGTGTTTTGCGGAATCCGGCTTGACATTCAGGTAGAATCTCATTATTTTCCACAAAGTTTGTTAATCTATTGTTGATGAGTTGGGTAAAAAGTTTAGTTTTGTGATTAAGAAGGGCTCTGTGATGTCTCCTTTTTTGTGGAAGTGGATCATTTTAACATCAGACCATGTTGGTGGTATTTGTTCTTCATTTAGAATCTTATTGAATAGTATTTTTAGGTGCATTACCCAGTCCAGGGGGAGATTTTTAAAAAATTCGTTGCTTATGTTGTCTGTACCAGGTGATTTGTTATTTTTAGCCAAGTTTAATACTTGGAAGATTTCCTTTGTGGAGAAGCTTGTGTCAAGGTAAGGGTGGACAGCGTCGAAGAAATGTGAATCTATAGTTGGTTGCGAGCTGTAAAATCTTTTGTAAAAATCGGTCATGGTGTCGATATCAATTGTGGGTCCTTTCGTTTTGTTTTTATTTTGTTTCAGATATCTCCAAAAGTCAGTGGGGTTGCTGATATTGTTAAGTGTAGTTGTTTTATATTTTTCGTAACCTAATTTTTTTTTTTAGTAATAAGTTTGTATTCTTTTTTTGTTTTACTGTATGCTGCTATAGATTCCTGATTGAATTTAGACTTTTTTAGCTGTTTTTTTGATTGCTGAAATTTTTTCTTAGCATCTTTACAAGTATTATCGAACCAAGGCTTTGCTTGAGGAGCCAAGTAATTTTTAAAAGTTAGATTTTTTTCCATTTCTAAAAATTTCGTTGTTAACCTGATTCCCTCATTTATTTGTTTATCTAGTACAACAAGTGTGCTACCATTTGAATTTATTTCATAGTTAGATATTACATGTTTATAAGACTGTGATTTGAGAGGATCCCACTTAATTAATATTTTTTTATTACCGTAATGTTGTTGTAGTTGAGTATTATACATTTTAAAGAAATCAGCTTCAATTACGATAGTGCAGCTTAGGTGGTCTGAGATTAGATTTTTATCGATAAAAAACCTTGAAATTAAATCTACATCGTTAATTTTTGCCCACACTAGATCTATCACACTTCGTCCTGATTGCCCAATGTATGTAAAGTTACCTTCATAGTCGTCGAACCTACCGTTTAACATAAAAAGCCCTAGGTTTTCCAATGCTTCCTCAAGAAATGTGCCTCTTAAATTTACTATAATATCCCTTGATCCTCTTGGTTGTAAGAGAGAGTTAGTGTCTGTTAAGTTACTAGAATCAAAGTCATTCAGATTGCCCACCCTAGCATTGAAGTCACCATACAAGGTCATCTTGTCATTAGGAAACTTTATGATTATTTCTTGTACCGTATCTTCTAGCATATCTATACAGGTACGATCATCTAAATCTGGTTTTAAGTAAACGACTCCTAAAATATAAAATTGGTTGTTGATATTTATTCTTAAAAATATCCACATAAAACAGGTATCAATAATATCTACACTCCTAATTCCAGCAATGTGTTTAGATATAAGAACTAGAATACCTCCACTACCTCTACCCCTCTGCTTATCCCTAATAGCTTGACATGTATAAGCATCATAGTTATTTAAAATGTTGGGTAAGCTAGTGTGGGGAGAGGTAATCCAAGTTTCTATTAAGCCTATGATATGAGAACTACACAAATCATTGATTTCTGACATTTCTAAGTTATTTAAAGTGTTTAACACAATATATAATTCAGATATGATATTACATACGTCAGAATATCTCAAGCAAGTGTCAAATTACTCAAATACACACGGCATTACTGATGTCCCATAGGCCCATAGGCTTACAACACTCCTCCTCACAGCACTAATGCAGAAGACCTAGTTTGACTCTCAGCATTGTTAATCTGGGTCCTGGTAATGCCTTCGTCAAAAGGTCAGCCTCCATTTCTTCTGTACACTTGTAAGTGATATTCAGGATTCCTTGATTAACACAATCTCTTATGTAGTGAACCTTAAGGTCTATGTGTTTTAACTTAGGGGATACTATGGGGTTATATCCTAATTTTATGGCAGCTTGATTATCACTCCAAATTGTTATTTGTCCGAAATCAATGTTCAAATCTCTGAACAGTGATCTAAGATAAACAGCTTCTTTTGCAGCTTCTGTCAAAGCTGTGTACTCAGATTCTGCTGTTGATAATGCTACGCTTCTTTGCTTCTTGGATGCCCAACTGATAGCTGCCCCTGCGTATTTAAAAATGTGACCGGAACATGACTTTCTGTCCAACTTGCAAGCACCCCAGTCAGAATCTGCCATACCTTCTAATGGCTCTTGTGATTTGGAGTATGTTAAACCAACATCGATCGTACCTTTAAGATATCGTAATATTCGCTTTGCTGATTTGAAATGCTCTGGTCCAAAACAATCATTGAATCTTGATAAATAATTTAGAGCGTACGTTACGTCAGGTCGGGTAGCAACTGAAACATACATAAGTGTTCCAATTAGGTTTCTGTATGGCAAATTCTCTGCTCCTCCTTTCGTATTAGGCTCCAGATTTAAGTTAACTTCCATCGGTGTGGTAGAAATTTTGCAATCCTGCATATTAAATTTCTTTAGAGTTTCTAGAATAAATTTCTTTTGGGTTAATTTTATTTTATTTTCTTTGTATTCCAAATCAACTCCGATTATACATTTTGGTTGTCCTAAATCTTTCATTTAAAATATTTCGCTTAACTTTTCTTTGATTTCAGCCAGTATTTTTGGACAAGAATAAGCAATAAGGAGATCATCTACATATATGGCAATTACTGTCTTCTCTCCTCCTTTGGCTAATATGTAGACACAAGGATCAGCTTTCGTCGCTTAAAATCCTATTCTCTTTAGTTCATTGTCTAATTTGGTATACCATTGTCTTCCTGCTTGTTGTAGCCCGTAGAGAGCCTTTTTGAAGTGACATACTTTTTCTTGTTCGATACTTCTCATATCTTCTAGCATCTTCTTTGCTTTATCATACAAAATAAAATCGTCTTTATCGCATGCGTCTACCATAATTTCGGCAATATATTGCTCGATATATTCTGGAAACTTCATGAATATGTTTTCTACTAGATCGCCATTCAGATATGCTGTCGTGACATCCATTTGGTTAAGTTTCAAATCTTCTTCAACAGCTAGTCCAATTACACTTCGAATGCTACTTAATTTGGCAACTGGTGCGTATGTCTCATTGAAATCAATCCCAGGTCTTTGTCCAAATCCGCGCGCAACGAGTCTGGCCTTCTTTATCTCTCCTTTTTCTGGAGTCCATTTATTTTTCAAAACCATTTTGTGATCAATAATTTTCATATCCTTTTCTTTCTTGACAATTTTCCAAGTTCCATTCTTAATGTGAGCTTTTACTTCTTCTTTAATAACGTCATGCCATTCCTTATTTTCGAAATCCTTATCACATATAAATGTGAGTTCATCTACGTCTACATTTAATGGTTCTTGATTCTCACCAGAACATGAAACTGTATTTGTCATCTCATAATCATGATGCCAATTCGGAATTTTACTTTCTCTACGGGGTCTTGGCTCTTCGTTTATACAACTTCTTATGTTCAATGGTTCATGACTTATACCTTCTCGGATTTCAGGCTCTTCGTTGACTTCAAGCTCGTTATTTTCAGATTCTCGCTCAGGAGGTATAACTTCATTTTCTTGGGTAGGTTTTCATGAGAACTCGGCTTCTATGATAGGTAAGTCTTTGTTCTTCTTTCTTTGTTGTTTCTTACCCTTTATGTCGGTATTTTTATTAACCTTATTTTCTTTGTCAGGTGTCATGTGTTCTTGTTCTTCAAGCTCCTTTAAAAACTCTTCATAGTTTTCTTCGGTTCGGTCTTCACCCTTATAATACATTTTAACAATAAATGTTACGTCTCTGCTTATTATAATACTTTGTTTTTCAGGAATATAAATGCGATAACCTTTTGCTAGCTGTGCATAGCCCATGAAAACTCCTTCTACAGATTTTGGTGTAAATTTGCCTTTTTAATTTTTGTTTAGGATGAAAGCTTTACACCCAAATATCTGTAGGTGATTTCCAGATGGAGTACGGCCGGTCCATTTTTCATATGGTGTACAACCTTTCAGTGCTTTAGCTGGGCTTCTGTTAATGAGATAATTCGCTGTGTATACCGACTCGGCCCACATTTTTTGAGGTATATTACCTTCGATCATCAAACACCGTGCTTTATCACGAAGAGACCTATTTTTGCGTTCGATTTGGCCGATCTGTTGAGGTGTGTAAGGTGATGTGAGCCTTCTCTTCATTCCATTTTGTTTCAGGAAGTTATCAAATTTCCAGAGCTTGTGTAGACTGTGGTCCGTCTAGGGATGAAAATGGTAGTCTAGCCATCTTTCCTTTAATGCATACTTCGCAGTCCGGTAAATTTCCTTTTTCTAGTACCAATCATTTAATTAGGTTCTTGTTTGCAGCTAACTTTAAGTCATTCTCATTAATATGTCCAAGTTTACGATACCAAATTTCAATATTGTTAACGGTTTTTGCTATATTTGCTTTTTCTCCCTTTGTGTAGTACAGGCCGTTTTCTTTTGTAGCAGTTAGAGTTACTTCGCCTTTTTGGTTTTTGATGTATGCCTTATCTTTTGTGAACAATATGGCGTTTCCTTTTTCAGTGATCTTTGCGACTGACATCAGGTTTGTTGCCAGGCTAGGTACATATAATGTATCAAGAAGGTTAATTGTTTCATTTTGGATGTTTATACGTACTTTACCTTTACCTTCAACTTTAGTAGTGTGATTTTCAGACGCTAACCGCAAAGTTCCAGTTTCAGAATTCATGTTCACAAAATGTTCTTCCTGTGCACACATATGGGACGTGCAACCACTGTTAAGGCACCAGGTATCTGCAGAGGTAATTGACAAACAAGTAGGCGTTATACTGAAGTTTTTCTCTTCTCTTTTCTGGAATGTTTGATTTTGTTGACGTTTATTTTTCTTACTCCAGCATTTATCAGTATTATGTCCCCGTTTCTTACATTTCTGGCAGTATTTCAGCTTCTTTTTGGAATAGAACGCACCTTCTCTTCTTTCCTTTCTCAGATCTTGATTATCTCTAGCTTCGTTTTCTTCTATAATTTTAATTTTCAGCTCTTTGGGCTTTGGTAGTGTATCTCTAGTTTCTACCGCTATTCTGAAATTCATGAAGTCATTTAGAAGTTCGCGTACGTCACCGTTATCATACTTTTTCAGTATGAGATGCTTCAGCAGTGTTGCTTTTCTTGCGGGCCCGTACTTTGATAAATGCTTTTCAGTTTCTGCCAAAGCTCGTACGAAGTCTTGCAGCCTTTTATTTGTTTCAACTCTGATGGCGAAATGAGTAATAATAATTCTGACCGAGTTAGTAGATCTTTTTTCAGAAATTCTTTCTTTTCCGTCTCGTCGCTGGTTGAAATCGGTTAGGATATCTCTCCACTTGCGTATTCCCACAGGCCATTTTTGATTAGCACTGCTTGCGCTTGTAGACACCACGTATCGTAGTTTTCTTTTGTTAGGGCTTCGATGCTATAGTACGACGACGAAGCGGTTGCTGACGACGTGCTCATTTCGAAAAAAATTTCAGTTTCACCGACTTTATTTTTATACCAGGGTGGAACGACGAACGAAAGAATAAATATTATTAATAAGTAAACTATTTTACTAATATACTTCACACAATATATAATTCAGATATGATATTACATACGTCAGAATATCTCAAGCAAGTGTCAAATTAGAACACGGCATTACTGATGTGATAGCCCATAGACTTACAACACATTCAAATCGACGCCATTTTTAGTCCATTTAGATATTACAAAGAAACGTGTTTTATTGATTTGTTATACCTACCTCACGGTTGCCGAAAAAAAAATGTACGCAACACGCCCAAAAACTATTTTTTCGGACTCGCAGACTTCCAGGACTCGCCTACGGCACGTCCTAGGATCTTTTCTTCTCGTCCAAAAAATAGTATATTGTGCAACAAGTGGGGAAAGTTCAACTTTTCTCACGAGTGTGGAAGTTTGTGGCACGAGCCCGAAGGGCGAGTTCCGCAATCACACGAGTGAGAAAAGTACTTTCCCCACATGTTGCACACTATAATTTTTCTACAACTGCACAAATTTAAAGAATACAAGTAAAGTAACTTAATATTCATTTTTATGGTTAGTAAAACAAAAATAACACTAAAGTATCCCATCTCTATACTGTTAAATAATTTTTTTTAAATTATAGTTGATGGTGAAATTTGTACAATTTTGTATGGTCAAATCCGGAAAGTCATTTCTTTTCACTAAATTCTCCGTTATATTAATTATTCTGACAGTTTTGTGACATCTAAGTAGGTATTTAAAGATGACAGAAGCCTACTAACTTTTTGTCCATTTTATTTGATTCTCCATATAAATGTATGTGGCGTGGGCAAAGTGCCGTGAGAAATGATATTTCTCACAGTATGAGCAATATTTGGTTTTGAAATTGAGTAAGGTATGAGAGATACGTCACTTTTCATAGCAGTTGTAGAAAAACAGTATTTTCCGGAATTGTTACGTAATATACTATTATCTCACTCTAATGTCACTTTTCTAAACTGTTTAACAAATACATATTTTATGTCCGAAAATCGAATTAAAAAACGGCACTTTTATTGATGATGTAGAAAAAAAATTTATTACTATCAAATATTTAAATTTCTGATTTATAGTGGTCTAAACTATATGATGAATTTCTATGCTTCTCGCCGGTTTTCAAATACTTTCTATTATTATTTCCAAATGTCTGTTCTATTATTTACTCAAATTTATTTGTTGTTTTGAATAATTGGAATTTTACTTTCCGGTTCTGGATATTGTCAATTCGTAAAATCTTTTGACACCTTTGTAGTATAATTTTTGTTTCCAATTGTATATGCTTTGCCTATACTTCTTATATTTTCCAGTTAAATGTGTTTTTTAAATTCAATGGGTTATTTTTAATTTTATTTTCAATTTTCTTTCTTGTCAAAAAAATTATCTCTCTCATAATTTAAATCTAATAATTGTTACCATCACCACCCACATTCAATTTATATCCTTTTCCCATGATAGCTGTTTTTCAAAATTGCTTTCAAAATTATTAATTCATCTTTCAATTTGACATTAACCATATTTACAAATTACTTACGTATTTTCCTACATACATCTCAAATTTCATAGATCATGCCCTTCTACAATAGCTATACTCTATATCAGCTATGTTTCCAAATTATGAGATAATGTTGATGAATCCCTTGTAGCCATGTTTGCAGAAGTTTTGTTTAAACCTCGTTGAGGTTTTTTTTTATTTAATTTAGAGTGCATATTACAGAAATGTTTGCTCAATGCGTTATTTTATTCCAGATATTAATGTGCTACAAGACCTAGCAGTTGGAAATTCTTTCTCAGACCACCTTCAAGTGCTCGGTTTAACCTTCTCCACCAACCTTACAGAGCCAATAGGAAGTTTGAGAGGTGCAATTAAAGAATTCTTACAAAACGGTACTGGTTATTTGGCAGTAGCACTTCCATCACAAGTTGTAGGTTACTATCAAACAAAGTTAGAATTGATCAGTGGATACCCCGATATGGAAATAAGTTTCTCAGATACTAATTTAACAACAGACGCCATTACAAATTTTATGAAATTGAAAAGAGATGTTGCAGAAGCTATTGAAGGAGTTAACAATGCAGGCTCTTTTATAATGCACGTTACTCCGTTACGTACTAAATCTGTAGGTACAATTAGGTTGAGAAGTTCGAATCCTTTGGAATATCCCAATATTGATCCTAACATTTTATCAGATCCCGAAGGCCATGACCTGGAAAGTGTATATCTGGGAATTGAGCTAGCAATAAACATCACCAAACAAGAGCCATTTAAACGTATCAACACAAAATTAGAACTGAAACCAATTAAACAATGCAGTTATCATAAATTTATGAGTAGAAAGTACTGGCGTTGTGCAAGTAGATACTTAGTTTCCCATAATAACCACCCAGTGGGTACCTGCAAAATGGGTCCGAATCCGAAAGCTGGTCACGTAGTTGATAACGAGTTGAAGGTATACGGAATTAAAAAATTGAGGGTTGCTGATGCAAGTGTTATTCCCTTATCAACTTCTAGTCATATAAATGGGATTTGTTATATGATTGGAGAAAAATTAGCAGATTTAATTAAAACAAACTATAGAAGATGATAAATTTAATGTATCTATTTTCCCTATAAATTGACGAGATTGTAATTAATATAAATATATATTAACTAAAGGTATTTTTATTACATATACATATCATATACTTACCACATGAAAAGCACATTTCGTAAGTCATACTCTTATAATATACACCACGTATACAACAACATCCCTGGATCAATAAAAAAATAATCTATTAACACATTTGAAACAAAAATGGAACTACACAAAATATCTCAAAAACATTGCATTTCATGTCTATTAGAAATAAGGAAAGTGACGGGATTACTTACCGGTCTCTTTACTATGAGGAAACACATACCTGTGCATGGGATAGAAGTAACAGCCTCACATTTTATCTTCGAATGTGAAGCACTGACCCATTGGAGATATAAACTCCTATGACTAGCCCAAAAAAGGATTTCTCCAAGAAGAACTCAATGAAAAAACTGTTAAGCCTGATAAGGAAAACTAAGTAGTATCTTTACATGAACTGTACAACCAAGAGTACAAAAAGCCTAAAGGCTGAGGTGCCGAGGAGTCGAAGCTACTGACTGGTGGTACCGTACCAATCAATATCTTTCAGCCATATTGCAGAATTTTTTGCAGAATACGATGATTGTTTTTGTTACACTCCTCAATCAGGTGAGTTTTGTAAAATTTGGCTTTTTATATTTTTCTCATTTAATCAGGCCATTTATCGGTAGACCTAGAAGTCTGTAAATATTTTCCAGCATTTTCTCGAGGCCACTTTAACTAAATTTTTTTCCCAAAGATCCTAATCTGATACTAGGATTTTGCCGGCGACCGCTCTAATTTGTCCGGTACTCTACTTAAAAAAAAAGAGAATGGTTATAGTGGAATGTGTGGCAACTCCATTGAACCATGACGTGGATCATCTTTTTGGTATTGAAATCCAATACTTTCCATAATCTTCCAAAGCCATGCTATACCACCATTAAAGAGTTCACGCTTGTAAATTTTTCAAGGTTATGTGCTTCTTTTGAGAAATATTTGCCCGATTTCACCAAACAATTCCTAAAGTTAGGTAATACCTGATTAGGATTTAGGAATTCCTAAATGCAATTTATGTTCCACCATGCGCTAAGAGAGATAGAAAATACCTAATATTAGGACAGCTTGCTCGGTCTGCCTAAGCAGTTTAGGAAATACCTAACTTGACATGTCTCGGTTGTCATTTTGATTGATAGCAAGTCGAGTCTGCAGAATTTTCATTGTTATTATTTCGAAAATATGCAAGCTTTACGTTTTGTAAAACGTCTCGAAAGCCTTGATAGTTCATTAGAGTCTGAAAATGAAAGACTCCGAAAACGAGTAATTCGTCCGCGTACCAATGATTTTGAGACATTGGATGAAACAGATTCCTTTCGACGTTTCCTTTAACACAAAAATACGACGCGAGTCTACAAATATTAGATATTATTGATTATAAGATGCTCCTGAATTTGAAAGTGATAGGTTAGATGAATGCTCTTTGTTATCATTTTTTCCAGTAATGAATCGGTATTCCCTATAAATTGAATTACATTGTATTTGAGGTTTGTGCAATTGATCGGAAAGTATCAGTGTATTTACAATAGAACTTTGCAAGACCATTCCAAAGAGGAATTCATTCTATATAAAATGTTTGGAATCTCTTACGGTCGACTTCAAATCTTGGTTTCACTTCTGGTCCGATGAAGTAGGTACCAGAGGTGTAATAGATCTGTTTTTCAGTATAATTGATGAATCTAAGAGAGTTCTAAAGTCACGAGCTCCCAAATCAAGTAAAGTAAAAAGTGAAGTTCTAAAAAATGTGATTAATAAGTATAATGAATTCATTGGGATTTTTTTTTTTTTTTTTTCGGGCCGAGATGGGAAACTCATGTTCGAATGGGTCCAGGACCCAAACAGTGTTGGACTCATCCCCAAGGAGATGCCTACCAACCAAACCCACCTCAAACTCGCCGTTACCCCTGCCTCGGAATCACTACCCTAGCATACTTCGAGACGGGCGGCGTTCCCTCGCACACTCTCCGCTCACATCGTAAATTCTCCCTAACTACCACTCCTACCTCTCATGCCATATCGAGTCGTTCTCTCCCCCTGACCATGCTCTCTACTACGCCACTTACCTCAATCCTTTCCTCCTCCCCCCTCAACATTATCTCCACCATATTCTCCCAATACACCGCCTCCCCTAGTTTCCTCTCCAACTTCTTCAGCACTTCCTCGTTCCGCCAGCATCTGAACACATGCCCCACATCATCCTCCACTCCACACCTCTCGCACACTCCAGTCAGTCTTTTTCCAATCTTGTGGAGGTACCCTACTCTCGACCCATGTCCAGTGAACACCTGTGTCAAGAAGTAGTTCACCTCCCCGAATTTCCGATCCATCCAATCTCTCCTATTCCCAATCGCTCCTTTTAGCGCGCCCTCATACTCCTCCCTCCTTCTCTCCATTTCCTCCTCTATCCATTCTTGTACTTCCTCTCTGGTCGCACCCCTCCAGCGTTTATTCCTGGCTCTAGCCATCACGTCCAATGGGTAGGTCCTTGCCAGCACCGCTGCTGCCAGTCCACCCACTGTCCTGTACCCCTGCACTATCCTGCAATATACCTCTCTGCACCCGCAGGAGTGGCCTAATCCTCGCATTCACTCCCGCTCTTTCACCCCACACCTCCGCACCGTACAGCAAACTCTGCTCTACCGTCCTACCAATGATCCTCCTCTTCCACTCTCACGGCCCCTTCACATTACTCATCAATCTCCCCAGCCATGCTGCCCTCACTTTCCCCTTCTCTGCCGCCTTCAACATGTGTGTTCGGAAGGATAACTGACTATCCAACCACACCCCTAGGTATTTCTCACACTCCTCCATGCGAATTCTCCTTCCCTTCACCATCACCCCCACTTCCCTTGTCTTGCTCCGTCCCTTCACTAGCAACTTCGCCGTCTTATCTTCCGCCACTTCTAGTCCGCACCGCTCTATCTTCTCCACAATTTTCCTACACATTCTCTCCGCCTTTCTTTCTATCTCCGCCTCTCCTTTTGCCGTAGACACACATCGTCCGCATACACCGTAATCTCACATCCCTCTTCACATACTATCCCACAAACCTCATCAAACACACACTTCCATAGCGTCGGTCCAAGAACCGAGCCCTGGGGCACTCCAGCCTCCGTATCATACTTCCTCCCTCTAGTGTCTACTATCACACGTCCCGTCAGGTAGTCTTCCTCTAGGTTAACCAAACCCTCCCCCACTCTTAGCCTCAGCAACGCGCTCAACACTGCCAGTTTGCTAACACTGTTGAACGCGTTTCCGATGTCGAAGAACACGAGTAGGGCCAATTTCTTGTTCCTCCAGCTGCCCTCCCTAGCCCTTTCAACCAAGCCCATCACCCTGCCCAGCGCCGAGATGCATGATTTTCCCTTCGCAAACCCGTGCTGGTTTTCCCTAAAACCCCCATTCCTACCAACTTCCTCCTTAATCCTATCCTTTATTATCCCCTCCATCAATTTACCCATACCACACAGCAGACTGATGGGCCTGTAGTCCCCCGCCCTCTTCCCCTCTCTACCCGCCTTCTTAAGTAATATCACCCTAGCCACCTTCCATCCTTCTGTAAACTCTACCTCCCTTAGCACCCTGTTGAAAAGCTCGCAGAAGTACTCCCCATTGTCATCCAACATCCTCTTCAACATATCACCCCTCAGGCCATCTATCCCCGGGGCTTTCTTTACTTTAATGTCCCCCTCTTGTACTTCCCACTTCTCCACCGGCCTTATGCCCCTCATTTTTCCTACCCCCCTAGTATCCTGGACTTTTCGAATCCTGCCTCCAACTCCTTCTCCCCCTGTGAACAATTTGCCTATAACCTCCTTCTCCCAATCTTCCTCTAGCACCTCGCTCCTATTTCCACCCATCCTCTTCACCGCTATCTCATATGCCTTTCCCCATGGATTGTTTTCCAGGTCCCCCAGTAACTCTTCCCACTTCCCTCTTTTTTTCCTCTCCACCCTTCGCTCCAGTTCCTTCTTCTTCTCTTTGTATCCCCCTTTTCCCTCTATCCTACCTCTTGCCCTCACAATCCGTCTTCGTTCTTTCTTACACTCCCTCCACAGCTCCTCTATTTCCTCATTCCACCAGTAATTAGCCCTTCGCTCACGCCTATTGCCCCTTTTTCCCTCTCTTTTACAGCCCTGTATCACATCGTACAATTCATCTACATCATGTCCAAGTCCCCTTTCTATCTCCTCTCTTACTTTCTTCCTCATACTCTCTGCCTCGGCCTTCGTACACCTCCATCCCCACTCTCCCGATAAATCCCTTCTCCCCTTCCTTATATCCGTCTCCACATACCTATGTAAGCTCAAGCTTTCCTCATCCTCCAGCACCTTCCAACTACTCACTTTTTCCCCAGCCATTCATCACATACTGTTATATCAATGAATGACGAACCCCCGTCACCCCTCACGAAGGTGGGCAGTAGTCCGTCATTCAGCACCGCCAGCCCGTTGGATGTCAACACTTCCTCCAGGATCTCCCCTCTCCTATCCGTTTTCTCCCCCCCCCCCCCCCCCATGCAGTATTTTTAGCATTGAAGTCCCCTGTCACCATTCTCCTAATTATCCTCCTTTTCCCTTTTGACAGCCTCAGATCATCCTCCAATCCTGTGATGCTCCTCTCATATTCTTCCAGGCTGACATTTGGGCTTATATACACACTGTACACCACCATGTCTCCCATTCGCATCCGTTTCCTTTCCTCACTTCATCCGCCCTCAGTCCATCTCCCACCACTCTTATTCCTGCCTCTCCTGTATCATCCATAATCCATCCTTGTTTTCCCACATATCTAGCATTCACCTCAGATCCACACACCACATCCACTTCCCTCCTAAAAATCACTTGATCCAATATATCATGCGCTATCCTGCATTTCCCTAAATTTATCTGCAGCACCCTCCATCCATCCCCTACATTCCTTCTTCCCGCGCCATGCCCTCCCCTTCCTCCCATTGGTCCAGACTCGTCACCTCCGAGGGGTCCAGAGGGTCCCTCCCATTTTTTCTTTCCTGTTTTCCATCGTCTTCACCTACTCCCTTCTTTCCCCTACTACATTCTATCTCCCCTGGCTTGTGTCCCCTTTCCCCACATACCCTACAAAGGAAGGCCTGCCGACAGTCTCTCGCCATGTGATGCTCGCTTTTACATAGCCAGCACTTACTCCTCTCCTTGACTACCTTCACCTTACACCCTGCTACTTTATGGCCTTTTATTCCACATCCAAAGCGTTTGTCATCCTCTCTACCCTCTACAATACTTACCCTGTTCCACCCCAATCGAATCTCCTTCTTTTTCAATAAGGCTACCGCTTTTTCCCATACCGCCCTCACCACCGCCATTTTCATCCCGTTCCTCTCCATTACCACTTTAATCACCGTTGTCCCTTTCCCAATCAAATTCTCTATTTTCCCCCTCACCTTTTCATCTTCCATCCACGGTTCTATCCCTACCATTTTTATGGTTTTTGTTCCCCTCCCCGCTTCCACCACCCTAGCTCCTGTCACCCTTTCCACTTCTCCCAGAATTCCCCTTACTTCAACCCCCTTCTTTGCCTCTATAACCACCTCCTTATTTTTTGAGACTCTGAGTCTATCCACCCATTCCCCTTTCATCTCCCTCAACCCCTTCTTAATCCTCTCGATCCCCTCCTGATCGACTTCCCCGATATCCTTCAGGATTATCGCCCCATTCCTACCCTCCTTTTCCCCATCTGTATAGATTGTTACCTCCGCCACCTCTCCGTCACCTCTCACCCACGCCACCATCTTCTTCAGCACCTCTACCTCTACCTGCTCAAGCCTGTGGAGTCCAATGCTGTCCCCGCTCCCCACTTCCCCAAACAGTCGACTCATCAGCTCAAACACCTTTTTCTCATCCCTACAATCTCCCTCCATCCGACAGATCAACTCCTCCGTCTTCACACTTACCCCATTCCTTTCCGAAGTGCGTACCTCCTTGACCCACTCCATTTCCTTTCCTTTTCCTCCTAGCATTGGGTACCTATCCCTAAACATCCTCTGTATTCCCTTCTCCATTCCACTGTCTTCCTCGGTCACCCATACCACCTTAACCTTTTTATTCCCTAATATTGGATTTCCCACCTTCACCTCTACTCTACCATCCCAGTCCCTATCTCTAACCTGCTTCCATCCTTCCCAGTCTCTTTGCCCCACCTCCCATCGTGTTTGCATTATCTCCTTTCTATCGTCCTCCCCCCTCAACCTCTCCAATTCCTTGACCCGCCCCTCTGCCGCTGCCTTCTCTTCCTCCAGCCTTTCCACCTTCTCCTCCTGTCGCCTTACCATATCCTTCAATCTCTTTACACTCTCCCTCTCTTCTTCCTTCACATTCTCCACTTCCTTCTTTCCTTTCTCCTTCAGTTTCCTCTTCTGTTCCTTGTCCTACAGGGGCGATACCTCCTTTCTCTTCACTCCAGTATCACTCCACCCTCTCGTATACCCCGCCTTATCAGGCGTTCGTTTAACTTTATTCGATTTACAAAAAATTTCTTGCCTTCCTTCGTCCATCACCTCCTGTTCAATTTCTATTTCTCTTTTCTCCATATTCCATCCCACGAGTAGCTAGGGAATTGAATGTCCACCACCACAGAGCCCCGCTTGTGGTGGTAAGGCTGGTTACTCCGGGAGGTCACCAGGTATCCCGGAGGCACCGTTTCTGACTGACTTTCGCGCAGTCATTCATCCATTGCCACGGTAGCTAACAACGTAGATTACGGATTGTTTTATCGAGGTTTACTCCTCTAGGCTTTTTCTCACGGTTGCCTCCGGACGCAGTGGCTTCCGCTGCCTACACTACACCACAACATAGCTGCCTTCCCTATGTTGCTGGTTTTTTATCGAGGCTTACTCCTCTAGATTCCTGGGAATCTAACCTATTAGTCGCCTTTTACGACAGGTGGGCTATCCCCTGGGGGTATTCTTCTGAAGGGTCCCGCCCCCAGACGGGACGAATTCATTGGGATAGTAAGTAAAATATTCACATCTAGTAAGGGTGGTTAAATCATTTCAAGTTCTGAGTATCAATTATAAAATCCTTAGCTCTTGCCTTGAACTCATAGACCCAGAAATAAAAGACGAAAATGTTGAAATTGAATCGGATGATACCGACGATCAAGATAGTGATTAAGACAAAGACTTGACTCCTAACAGATACTTACAAGACTTAAAAATGACTAATTCAATTATATATTTTTTTAACTTAGCTAGTAAACTGGTATCAAATGAATACGACGGAAATGCAGACATATTTAGACGCACTGACGCTCCTAAAGGGAAACTCGACAGGTCACGAGGCAAATGCAGTGACATACGTTAAAACCAAACTTAACGGTAGAGCTAGAGACTTAATTAACAGATACGACACGACTTTGACTCAAATAATACAAACACTTAGAAACGGAATTAAAACTGAAAGTTCACAATCAGTTAGCTCTAAGCTTATTAACTTCGATCCTTCGACCAAACTAACGCGAATGCGTTTAGCTCTGGAAGAGTACGAGTTTGAGATAGAATACATCAAGGGTAAGGATAACGTCGGTGCAGACGCCTTATCTCGTATTCATGTCGACAATCTCAAAACTATACTCACCACATCGACAAAAATATTTGCTATAACGCGTTCAATGACTAAACAAACTACAGATTTAGACTCAATTATTACGAGAAGTACTAGTACAGAAAATTAAAAACCAAAAATTTTTCAAGCAATTGATAATGTTATAACCATAAATATACCTCATTTAACTTTAGAACTATCACATCGAGTGTAAATTAGTAAACATTAAGTAAAGTGTGTATATAAATTAAGTTTAATACAGTGTGTGTTTCTATAAATAAATAAGTAGTAATTAGCCATACTGAGGTGTATAATTTTTATCCCACGAGTAAAAACTATTTAAATAAATAATAAAAACATTACAATATATTTTGCTAACGACAGCTTTTCATTAAAGAAACTGCTGTCTCAGACTGAAATCTCAGCTAACAAAAATATTATTGAAAAACTGAAATTAAAAATTAAGGATCCTATTTTTACTTTGTGCACAAGTAATGATTTTAAAGGAGAAGGCGAAATTATTTTGAAAAATTTAAATATAATACTTTACCATGAACCTATAAACGTTCAGACAGAAAAAGACAGAATTATTACGGAATATTATGATCACCCACGTGTTGGTGGTCACTGCGGACAAAACGACTTTTAAATAAAATTAGAACTTGGTATCGTTGGAAAAATATGTCTAAAGACCTAGCCAACTATGTCCACAATTGTAGAAAATGTCAAATAAATAAAAGTAAAATTGGACATAGAGAATCTTTGGTAATAACACCACGCCTCAGCGGCCCTTGGAAATTACATGTATAGATACTATAGTACCAAATTACTTAATATCCAACAAAAATTCGTTATTGCGTATCACCACCAGAGAATAGGTGGATGCGAGAGAAACCATCGGGTACTTAACGAGTATGTAAGGATGTACGTTAACGATACACACACAGACTGGGACAAATGGATCAAATATTACAGCTTTTGCTACAATACATCACCTAGCATATATCACGACTATACACCTTTCGAACTTGTTTTTGGTAAAAGAGCTGAACTAACAAACAAACGCAATGACTGACAAAATTGACCCACTATATAACCCAGACGCATACTATCTAGAGATTAGGAATCGATTACAACTCTCTCACCAAAGGGCTAAAGATTTCTTAGTTGTGTGAGCCTAATTTTACTTTATATGATTTAATCACTTTTATATTAAAAACAAATAGTAAACAAAACAAAGGCGTCACAGATATCTTTGATTTTATGGGCGATTTAAAATAAACAACAGGATTTACAAATATAAATAAATTCTAAAATAATATGTGATCGTACTTACTATAATTATTTTATTTAAAAATAATAAAATATCTTATAAATTCAACTAATGTTGTGCCTGAGATGAATGACTTGAGACCGTGATATACCTGAAAATAAAATATCAACCTGAGCATTCAAATTCCCTTTAGTTTCTATTTATTTATTAAGTTGTAAGTACTGAATTAAAAGATATAATAATTTAATTATTGATAATGCAATTTAGTTTACACAAGAACGCACTGTGTCTGTCACCCACAAGTGCTAGAATGCACTAAACAATTTAATTTAAACAAGAATGCACTGTGTCTGTCACCCACAAGTGCTAAAAGGTGAAAAGTATGTCAAAACACTCCCTCATAAAGGATTTAGAACAATAACAATAACGTTATTGAGATTTCTGTAATCGTTAATAAAATAAACAGAATATAAAATAGAAATATAACCAAATAGGTAAAATTGAATAGCTCTGTGAGAAAACTCACCTTATTTCCAAGTTGATTCGAAGCACTAAAATCGACCAATGCCTTCGTAAAAAGATTTCATCTTAACACATGTTTCTACTTTACCCATAGCTAAGAGCCCTTGAAGCCATAAACCCTTATATTTTATGCCCGTCATACTAATACTATGATTTATTAATATAAACATTTATATAGACAGACACTGTATGTTAATTGTTAAATGTAACTAATAACTAGGTGCTGAGATGGCAAACATCGTATAAATATTGAAACCATTTTATAATAACAAGTAATGTATGCGTATGCACAATTGATATATGTATTAACAAAATATAACAAAAGCGTCGAAGAGAAGAAGTCGAAGAAGCTCAACAAGTGTTTTACTTTTCACCCCATTATTACCTTTACAACGTCTTTTATAATAGCTAGCAGGAGAAATTGGCCTAAATAATCGATTTCTGGTTCAAAATAACTTATCAAAGATGTTACCATTTATTGGCAGATTGGCCAACCTTTAAAATGTAAACTGTCTTGCTCATTAAGTATGAATCGTATTTATGATTTTTGCAACTACGAGAAATATTTTCAAGCAAAGTGACGGGAATTAATTTTTCATCATTAAACTTTGATATTAGTGATCCTTCCGGTGATCTCTTCCAACCCAAATCTGTGGTATTTTCTCGATTCCAACCATTATTGGAGCCTAAATTATGCCCTAAGAGAATCCTGCATTCCAGCTTCTTCAGTATGAGCCCATTTTTCTAACTTGAATGTAGATTTTGTCAATGCAATCAATTTACTGCTATTTTTAGCCAATTTATCAGATTCTTTATCATAAAAATAACTGAGAGATTTATGAAATTTTCTAATGCCCAACTGTGGAGCTCTCTCTCTCTCTCCTTTTCCTGAGATGCATTCGTAGTAAGTATGGTTTGCAGTACTCAGATTCATTTTCCTATTGTCGTGGGTCGTGGGTTGGAAAATTGCATCAAAGCCGAAAAACTATCTTCCGAAAAAATCGACTCTGATCCTTTAGAGCGAGATAATGCCAGCAGATTGAAATCGATTTTTCGCAATTTAATCGACAATTTTGAGGTTATGTGAAAAATTTTATCATACAAAAGTTGTAGATTTTTCAAAGATCGATCAATTTTGCATTTCATTTCTTCGACCAAAAATAGTATTAACGCCGCAAATCGTGTTTCTCAGTTCTCACCCCTTCCAGCCTAGTTTACCCTGCTATGAATTTTTGTATAAAAAAGCTTGGTTTAACGGGTAATTTTCATTTTCTTCAGGTGAAATATCATTTGATACTGCACAAATAATTTACATGTAGTTACGTATTCCGGATTTCAGCTCCTTGGCAATGCCCCTCGTCACGTCGTAGGTAGTAGGTATATTAGTGAACTTTTGTATACAAAAACACGTTTTATCAATATTTGTTTATTGGAATTTCGAAAAAACTATATAGGGAAAAATTTATTATTTCTTTTCAGGCCTGACTGGATATTTTGGTTTGGTAACACCAATATACCCTACCACTTGCATCGGTTTAATACCCTTGAACTGATCTTTAATCTCATTTCCGCTCATCTCACTTTGATATATTCTAGCACTGGCTAGTGCTGCTTCTTCCGCCAGTTCAGGAGGAGCAGCTAAAAATAAAATTATTTGGTAAGTAACTTGTCTGAGAGAAACACAAAACAGAACGGTAAAAAGTGTAATTATTGACTGTACCATTTTAACGTTTAAGATTCTGTTAAAAAATATTTACAGGATACATTTTATATTTCGTTCTTAAATAAATTAGCATCGAAATCAGTTTATTCTTACAAAAATGATTTTTCCTCTAAAAAATTTGGCAAATAAGATAATACAAATTCAATTTTTATTATGAAACACATAATAGAAATTCAATTATACAGTATGCCTCAAAAAGTTGGCAACATACGGGAAGCATTTTTATTGTTTTTGTTACGAAAAAAATTGTTTTTTATAAAAAGTTCAGCATGGTCCAGACCGTAAAATAGAAAGATAAAATTTCAAATTCTTTCATTTGTATAATAGGTATATAAAAAAAGATGAATATGGTGCAAGAGTAAAATACATTCATTTGTGACAATATCGAAAACTTTAATTATGAAAAGTTGTTAGTAATGAAAAAATATGTTATAATATGCAATTACGTTCTCCTACTTGAAATTTTTTTTCACTTTTACAAATTGTGCTGAAAATATAGTAAATGTACTTAGATGAAGTCGATAGGAATTCAAAATTAGGGAAGTTTTCGATAGGTACTTTATTCTTATACCAAGTTCATACTTTTTGATATTACTCGTATACGAATGAAAAAATTTGACATTTGATATTTGCATTTTACGTTCTGGACCATGCTGAACTTTTTATGAAAAAAAAATTTTTTTTCGTAACATTAACAATAAAAAAGTTTCCCATATGCTGCCAACTTTTTCAGATATACTGTATAATAATATACAGATACATTCAAACAAAAACGGAACATAGGGATTTTAAGCATTGTATCAGAACTGCTTTTGAACTAGTCGACCAACATCCAGCTTCAACAGATTAAAAACACGATTATTATAATCGTTTATTTGGACACCTATAACATATCGTACAATTCCCACCGCTCCGTATTCTCAACTGTGGGCGGTCCTTAATTAGCGTCAGACAGTCAGTCAGTCGATCGGTGAGTGTTCAAGCCCATAATTTTGTTTCAATTCAAAGAATCCTATTTTGTTTTATTCACGAATTTATTTTTATTTTGCAAGCCGTTATGGCCAAAAGAAATCAAAACATATTATCTTAACTCGAAACATTAATTGTTAAAGAGAATTTAACAATTAATTTTCGATTTTAACAACATAAAACGTAAGCATATTGTTTCCATATGTAGCGACGTTTACTACCCCCATCAAATGGGGGTAGTAAACTGACACACCTCGCACATAACTAACAAATTTTGGAAGGAGAAGGGGCGGGCTTTTTTACAGTGATTCTGAATCCAGCTGTCCAGATCAATACTTGATGTGCATTGAAGTGAACTTATGGAAATGTTTTGTTGGTGGACTATTTAGATCGGCGAATACACTAAATCCCTATTTCCGTTTGTATTTGAATGTATCTGTATACACTGTGATCATTTAAAAAGGACCCACCCTCAATATTTCAAAAATGGGACATATTAGAAAGAAATGCCGAAACACGTCAACTTTCAACTTGAGGGGGACACTTTTTGGCGCTAATGTCATAAACGTCAGATTCACCCCCTCCCTACTGGAGACACCGCTTACATTTTTTCAAATGGCATTAGGTATCAAGTCATACCTCATTTAAAAGATCTGGTAAATCTCTATTCAATCATATTGTTTTGCCTTTGATACCAGAAAAAAAGGAAGGATTGTTTTTCATTCTCCCCCCTCTCGAGGGGAGCGGGCCGCTATAGGCTTTCCGGAGCCTCTTCAGCCAACATTGGAAGGAATAAGGATTGTTTGGTTCAGGGGATGGGAGTGGAGGGAACGGTGGTAGGTGCCTGAGAGGTGTGTACTGACCCAGCATTCGCCTATTGCTACGAGAAAACCTCTGAAAAAACTCATAGCAGGTCAGGCGGACCTGGGATTTGAACCCCGGTCCTTCCGAATGCAAGCCGAGAGCGTAACCACTCGACCACTTGCTCGGTGTTGATACCAGCCTTACATTGTTATTTAATCATTGTTCAAAATTGGCTCTTTTTCAACTTTTATTGCCTGAATGTTAACGGTGGTCATTTTGGACACATGATTAAATAGCAGTTTTTTCTTGTTGACAGTTGTATTTTCACTATTTGTAAATTTTTCATTCTTCAAAGAGTCTTTCTATCATAACACAATACGGGGGCATACGAAAAGTTGAAAAAGAGCCAATTTTAAACAATGATTAAAGGCTGGTATCAAAGGCAAAACAATATGATTGAATCGAGATTTACCAGATCTTTTAAATGAGGTATGACTTGATACCTAATGCCATTTGAAAAAATGTAAGCGGTGTCTCCAGTAGGGAGGGGGTGAATCTGACGTTTATGACATTAGCGCCAAAAAGTGTCCCCCTCAAGTTGAAAGTTGACGTGTTTCGGCATTTCTTTCTAATATGTCCCATTTTTGAAATATTAAGGGTGGGTCCTTTTCAAATGAACACAGTGTATCATGTTAAATCTTCAACAGAATAATTGCGGAATTGAAATTTTTCCGCTTTTTAAACGATGTTATTAGATACCAAATTGACACGTCATAGTTTCTATTAATGGTGGTTAAAAGCCAACATTTTCAAAATATTTTTATGTATACAGGGTGATCAATTAGTAAACTAGGCAAATGTCTTATATTTTTGCGAATGTAATGCCATACTCTTATTTACAGTTTTAGAACAGACATAGTAGCTTTGTCAAACGCTACTGTGTTAGTGAAACGCGTCACAATTTTAAGTTGAACATCAAACTTCATCAAACAGCTTGTCACTGCAGCTGGTAGTATTCATTTTTGCTATCCTTGTATAAAACCATGAATTAATGAATTAAGTGGGATGTTGTATCAAATTTGGCCTATTGTGCCTCCTTCTGTATTCAATTAATTCACACACCCTAATCATATTCATTTTATGCATTGCAGGCACTGTTGAGGTCTGTAGGCTTCCTCTGGCATAGGCGAAAATCATTCGACGCCTTATGCTTCATGTTGCACAGTTTTTGATTGACTTTACGAGTCCCTGTAACAAAACACTAAGGATTCTTAGTTAGATTTTGTTAAGATAACAGTGTATTTAATATCTTCCGGTTGAAGTTTCCGGGATATATTTTGTAATAGTCCAGTTCTGGAAGAATTTTCCCTTTTGCCACTTTTTTAGTTTCACCCTGAAGGCGTTAGGGCGTCCCGCCGATCGGTTAAGGTTCTATAAGAAAGTAACCATACCTATACTGATTACTACTATGATATTTACCTTCGGCGGCCGCTTCCGCAGCTTTCACAGCACCAGCAAACGTACACATAGCCTCTGCTTTAGCAAATTTGTCAACCACATCCTGCAATTCCGTATCAGGTATCATCGCCATCTGCGATACTGTTTCTATCCGACTAGCTGATGCTTCTGCCATTTTTTCTATAACTGATTTCTGAAAATTCAATTCCTTAGCTGGCATGACTGTGTCTGTTAAGGCTGTTGGTATGTTTTCGTTGGAGGATATGTCTTTTCGTCTTTTCAATTCATTTTCTACAGCTCGATCAAACCTTAAAGTTAAAATAGATTCAAATTATTTCAATATGTCGTATTCCCCTCGTTGACAAAGAAAGAAAAAAAACCAGACACCTAACTTTGGAAAAATATCTAAGTTTTATAGTATGGAGTAGGGTACTTCAAAACCAGTAGCAATTTGGAGTACGGTTGATGGGCCAGCACCCGTAAAAACTCCAATTTCGAACTTATTGGGAAAAATTACACATGCTTGAAGTGCTGTATTTCGGGTTATATTGGACCTACATAGCCACAGTTACACTCAAATTGTAGCAATTTTTATTTACATTGAAAGTGTGAGGGTCAAATTTTCCGGGGATACAATTTTTAGAAGTTATAAGTTGAAATCTGTAAAAAGTCCAAGAATTTCAATGTTTTTCGAGCACGTTACCCTTTGCGATCTTACCATGGATATAACAGCATAATAGTTGTGAAAAACTATTCATAATATTTAAATACCCCACTTACCATTGCATGATCGATTCTTGTCTCATTTCAGCAATATTTTTGTCGCGTGGTGATTCTTTCTCAGTCATTATTAATTTTGGTAATAACAATCTTGAATCTTTTTTTGGAGGTTCTTCGTCTTGCAGAAATTCAGCTAGGGAATCTTTATCGAGACTTTTAAATTTAGATCCGTCTTCTTTTGCCTAAAATATCAAAACATTAAACTACGTTCAATTTGACATCAATACAACTAACATCAAACTGTCAAATAATATTCAAGACGATTTGATTAGTTTTATTAAATTTATTAAATATGATTTGTCACATCTAATAATATAACTTTTACCAATCACTGACCGGTTTCATAAAGGTAATTTATGTAAGGCAACTAACATTATGGTTCCAAAAAAAGAAATACGGGGTGCGACTAAACAAAATTTGAAAAGATAATAATTGCTGAGTACTTCAGTACACTCCGAGTGATGAAAGCACCAACACACTTAGGTTGAGGGTTGAACTCTGTATTATACTGTTACTCCTTTCTCTTTATTAAACTTTCTTTATTTCTACTACTTTAACTTTCACAATTCAAAACAAATAACGTCTGACTATCAGAACACAGAACTTCATATAACAGCCTTCTTAGAGTGCGTCATCGTTTGTGACGTATATCCGGGTTTTGGACATGTGAATATTTTATTTGTTATTTTGACATATAAAGTTTATATAATAGCCTTCTTGGTGTGCGTCATTGATTGTTAATGTCTTTCTAACACATTACGTTGAAAGAAATGGAAAAAAAGGCAGGTCTGTGATTATTCCTAATCAAAATATCACAATAATGAACCATTTAAACGCATTACAAACGTCAACCCTAATCTTTGACTTACAAAAATTTGATTGGTTGATGTTTAGATTACGCGCAAACGCGACCTATCAATCGGGCGAAATTCATCGTTCAAAACACGATGCAGATGTTCCTTTCGTAGCGGCAATGTGTCTTATGTCTTTTTCTAATGTCCCACTGACAGTTCTCGTCAGGTCTGTAGTTTATTGTTTACGGTCAAGTATTATTTATGAAAAGTGAATATTAATCTTATTGAACCCGCGGTATAATTCTTTCGCAGGACTATATTTACTAATATTAAATTATTTTAATATAAAAATTGAATATACAATTTGTTTTATTTTGCAGTGTTTTGATATCCCAAGTATTATTATTTTCATAGCCTTTTCGAATTTGGCTGGAAACGATCCTGATGATTTTATTCATCAAATTAAAGGTTAGCTATATGTCAAAATAACAAATTAAATATCGACATACCCAAAACCCGGATATACGTCACAAATGATGACGCACACCAAGAAGGGTATTATATGAACTATAGCTAACCTTTAATTTGATAAATAATATCATCAGGATCGTATTCAGCCAAATTCGAAAAGGCTATGAAATTAATAATACTTGGAATATCAAAACACTGCAAAATAAAACAAATTTTATATTCAATTTACATATTAAAATAATTTAATACTAGTAAATATAATCCTGCATTTGAATAAATAAAATGCTAACAATAAGATCAATATTCACTTTTCATAAATAATAATTTTCCGTAAACAACAAAGTACAGACCTGACGAGAACTGTCAGTTGGACATTAGAAAAAGACGTAAGACACATTGCCGCTTCGAAAGGAACATCTGCATCGTGTTTTGAACGATGTAATTTCGCCCGATTGATAGGTCGCGTTTGCGCGTAATCTAAACATCAACCAATCAAATTTTTGTAAGTCAAAGATAAGGGTTAACGTTTGTAATACGTTTAAACGGTTCATTATTGTGATATTTTGATTAGGATTAATCACAGACCTGCCTTTTTTTCCATTTCTTCCAACGTAATGTGTTAGAAGGACATTAACAATCAATGACGCACACCAAAAAGGCTATTACATGAACTTTACTTCAAAACTAATTCATTGAAGTCAATTGTCCCGCTTTTTATACTTTTCACCTGTTCTCGACTTTTCGATGACATTTATAGACTTTTCGATGACAGTTCTAGATGATGTATGTCTTCTTCTTTTCCTTCATGGACCTCTACATATCCTCAGTACAGGCCTGACGTAACATTGCTCCCTCGTCCCGAATAATCTGACTGATGGGGGTCTGGTTGAAGCGAACAGGGTGGATCGGGCCCTCGGTAAGGGGCTAACCTCTCGACATGGGCTTACTCCTCGCTGACAATTGGATGCGGTAGACTGGGTCGTTGATTTTCTTGAGAACGATGTAGGGGCCTTCCCAGATCGTTGCCGTTTTTGGCACAGACCTTTTCTGCGCTTGAGATTGAACAGCCATAAGGGGTCACCTCTCGTTGCAGAGCTTCAAACGATCACTAGCAAAATTGTGGACGTTCTCCAATTTTTCCTTCAAGATTTCTATGTACATAGATAGGAGGTGTACGATCTTCTGCCTCTTCACCAGGAGGCAGTCTTCCGGAAAGAAGATCGTGGGAAAGCTTCATATTTCTCTGCCAGTGACTAGCTTAAATGGACTATAACCGGTTGATTCGTGTTCAGAACTTTCATAGGCTAGCAGAAATAGAGAAACTAAAGTGACCCAGTCTTTTTGGTTGTCAGAGACGAACATTGAAAGATATTGACAGATAATTCTATGATGACTTTCTACAATTCCATCGGCCTGTGGGTGGAGAGGCGTAGTGCGAGTTTCCTTAATGTCTAATGTCTTCATCAACATCAGTCATAATTCGGATTCAAAATTTTGTCCTTGATCAGAATGCAATTCCAGAGGCACAATAACGTTGGTTACAAAAGCCTCTGCTATTGTCGTCGCTTCTTGATTTGGAAGAGGTGCTATTTCGGGCCATTTGGAAAAATAATCCGTTACAACTAGTATGTGGGCCTAGAATATCAATTGCAACTCTTTCGAAAGGCTCTCTGGAGAGATACTGTGCCATTTTTCCTCGGCTATTTGTTTTAGAACCTTTTCTACGATTGCACAAATCACATTTCTTGCACCAATCTTCCACAACCCTTCAACAGTTGACCCAATAATATCTTTCTCGAACTCGTGACAGTGATCTGTTAGTACCAAAATGTCCTCCTGAGTGGCTACTTTGAAATTCGAGTAAACTACCTCACAGGTGGCGTGGAAATATGTGCATACCATGTATACAATCGCGATATCACAGAAGTGGTGACTCTTGAAAAAAGTCATCAGGGCCATTTTTGTAGATAATTTTAAGATCTACAACCTTTTTTTGGAGTACTTTTTCGATAAAACTCACCTTTTTCGAAAAAAATCCAAAAAACCTCAAATTTTGACCTTTGTCCCCGAATAACTTTTGTAGCGCACATGGGATTAATGGGGACTTTCAAATCTTCCTTTCTCATGGTAAACACAAGCTCTCCACGAAATTTCAGCTCTCCGGGAGTTTATGTTATTTCAAATGTCTAAATTGACCGGAGTACTAATATTGTCCAGCAAACATTATCACTATCAGGAGAATAATATTTCTCACTGTCTGAGTTTGTGTCACAAGAATCAGTCTCTACGTTAACTCCCTCTACTCCCTTCCTACTGCAATACTTTCGATAATTACCTTTACGATGACATTTTGAGCAGATACGTTTGTAGGCAGTGCATTGGTTTTTTACATGCCTTGATCCACAATTGGAACAAGTTTTGTTCCTAAAATCTTCACCAAAGTTAGATACATCAGATTTTTCCTCTTCTGTATACCATTATGTTGAAGGCTCATGGTATTGTCCGTCAGGTTTTCCTCGACTAATTATATGCTTCCTGGATTTTATGGAATGGAGGGCTTGATCGTGAGTTTGAGAAATAACTTTTTGAGCAGCTATACTACCTTCCATTGATCGACATTTCTTTATAGCTTCAGCTAGTTGTAAATCAGATGTAACGAGTTATTTTTTTTTCTGCTTTTTGCAAGTTTAATTTTTTTATTTTTTTTATTTATTCCGTAATATATTTTATTTTACCACTAGGGTGTATATAACTCGTTACTTTACAACCCTTTCGACTACCGCAGTGATTTATTTTTTTTTGCTATTACCGGTGTATATTTTAGTATAAGTCCGAGTTACGCAAATCCAACTTCTACCATACACAATTTATTCATTTCCGATATTTAAATTTTTCAACTGAAAGGACGCCCGGTATATACAACATTTTAATTTAATCGAGAGCCGTCTAGTATACTTACAAGTTTTTGTCGAAACTAGATAGATTTCACGTTTTAATTCCCACACCGAAGAATGTAACTAAAATTTTGGATATAAATTCGGAAACAATTCATTTTTGGTTGGCTTCTTATTCGCGCTCCGAACTTCATTCCGTCTGGCTCTCTCTCAAAAGAATCAGTTCCTTTTTTCGGCTTTAAGCATTCTCCGTTAAACGTTCTTCCGAAAAACCGAAAAACCGTAGTGCGAAAAGTTTGTGTATTCCATATTCCGATTGTGTGTGGGCTGTATTTATTAAGGTAAATAAATTTTAACGAATAAACTGTGTATTCGAAACTTTCCGTATCGCCGCTTATTATTAAATTGTTGAATGTATTTTTTTTGAAAATTTTCCGACCGGCTATTTTTTTTCTTTTGTTGTTGAACTGAAATTCGTTTTTTTATTTTATTTCTCTTATCTGAAAATAAAGATTTGTCAACCGTAATTTGATTTCGAATTTTTATTTACTGCGTTTTAATTAACTGATATGAATTATTAGTGGATTCTCGAATTATTTTATGCTTTTGGTTGTCAGTAGTTTTAAATTAAATTGATATCCAAGTGGATTAGGTATAATAGTTTAAAGTTTATGCTAGTACGAATATTTTTACTCTGTGTGTCGATAGTTGGGTACCGTTTAACTCGAGGGAAAATATTTTTTTAATTGTTACCGGCTTTAGTTAGATTCAAGGGTTAATCAGACTTGGAAGAGGCTTAGCCACAATTTGTTTGATTTCCCGGCAGATCTAATTCGTTCTTAAATTTTATTTTTTTTGAATAATAGTTACCGGCTTTAGTAGATTCAAGGGTTAATCAGACTTGGAAGAGGCTTAGCCACAATTTGTTTGATTTCCCGGCAGATCTAACTCGTTCTTAAATTTTATTTTTTTTTGGAATAATAGTTACCGGCTTTAGTAGATTCAAGGGTTAATCAGACTTGGAAGAGGCTTAGCCACAATTTGTTTGATTCCCCGGCAGATCTAAATCGTTCTTTCCCGTTTCGTAGAATCATTGTCTATATTTTTTTCCCCGTCGGAATAATAGTTGCCGGTTTCATTTGGATTCAAGGGTTAATCAGACTTGGAAGAGGCTTAGCCACAATTTGTCTGATTACCCGGCAGATCTAAATCGTGCATTAGGGACCCCGTAAAACCCGGTAGATTTGAACCGTATTTGATAACCTGACCGTTAAGTCCGTTAAAATCCCAGATATAGGTAATACATACCTCATTTTATTTTCCCTGTTAATTTGTTTGTCACTAAATAATTATTCGTAAAATAGACCACAGAGTATTAATAGATTAAAGTTTTGAATTTCTATTATTTTCATTTTTAACCGCAATTTATTGATTGGAGAACCAAGATTTGGCTTTTCTGGATTTTCACTAGTTAGTTAAATTGAATTCAACCAGACCCCTGGAATTTTCCGTAACCTCCATCTGAGGCTATCTGGAACTCTTGACGCTAAGGGTCAAGGGGCCGTGGAGCAAACCACGTTAATAATCTGGCGCCCGAGATTTAAAAACCCGAATTTTGCATCAAGGGTGTCCATAGTGACGTGTTCTTGTGGCAGGAGCCACGTGTAAGAAGGGAGGCACGTTACACAGATTTCTGCAAAAGTCTTTCTTGAATTTTGCTGTCTTTGATACCCAAAATCAGTCTATCCTGGATCAACACATCAATTTCTTTAAATTCACATGTATAAGCTAGTTGTCTTAGAGTTGTGACAAATTGATCAACAGTCTCTGTTGGTGTGTTGTAGTGTTTATTTTTACAGCGAGTATCGCACGATATAAACATGTTTAGAGTCTAAACTGTCGAGAGTAAACAAGAAATATGTGCAGGGTTGCCTCACTTGGCAAGATATTACATGACAAGCCGGTACCGCGAAAATGGGCACTTAGGCTCGCTCCCAGATACAGGGCATAAAAACATAAGAATGACATTGAACAATTGTTAAACAAACATTAGGAACTTCTGTCTGTATCAGGAAATACCTCGTTTATGGGTCCCATTTTTCAAAATAGAGGCGTTAAATTGTCGTCTTTTATCACTACTAGCGAACCGAAATTAATTAAGATAATGTTTATTCCATTTGGAGCGAGTTTGCAACGTATTGAGATACTGATTGGACCATCGCTGCCAGAAGTGTTGTGTCTGCTGTTGAAGTAACTGATAATTATTCAGTTTGCCTTCAGGCAAATTGGTTCAATTGGTTTGAGGTAGCGAAGTAAGTACCTCACCGATTAAAAAATGAGAAGGTGTCAATGCACACAAATCATTAGGGTCATTTGACAATGGGGTCAAAGGTCTTGAATTGAGAATGGCCTCGATCTGAGTAAAAATCGTAGACAGAGCCTCATGTGTCTGATGAGCATTCCCAACTATTCTTTCCATGTTAATTTGGCAGATTTAACACATGCCTCCCTTAGACCACCGAAGTTAGGGCCAGATGGAGGAGAAAACTGCCAATTAATTTAATTAGTACTTAAATATTCGGTAAAATTATATTATTTTGCAGCTGGCGAATTATTTCCTTTAATTCATTGAAGGCACTAACGAAATTGGTGCCGTTGTCACAATAGGTGTCGGCGCAGTTGCCTTGTAGAGAAACAAATTTTTTGAGACAATTTAAAACTGAGACGGCAGATAAGTCAGATACTAATTCAAAATGAGCAAACAAAAACACACAAATAACATTTCACTATAATTCTGTTTCTAGTTTTGCCGTCCTTGACCAAAAACGGACCAGCAAAATCAATGTCAACAACAGAAAAGGGCGTTGGGGTTGTACACGCGATTTGGACAAATCGCCCATTTGATAAGAGTGTGCCACAGGCCTTGCAGGTTATACAAGTGCGAATTGAATGTTGGGTAATATGATGACCATTCATGAGTCAGAACTTCAAACGTACTGCTGAAAGAGTAGTTTGTGCACCAGCGTGCAAGTGGCGGATATGCTAGTAATGAATTATGAGGTTGGTGAAAGGTGATTGACTTGGTAAATGAATTGGGTGCTTCTGATTAAAAGGACAATTACTGAACTTCAAGCGACCACCAACTCGAATTACTCCATCGTCATCAAGAAATGGATTTAAATTAATAATGTGATTACTATGAGGTAAAGTTTTGGAAGCATTGAGATATTTAATTTCGTCAGAAAAATGCTTGGATTGTACTAATTTGCATAATGCAATGGTAGAGTCTTTGAGATCTCTAAGGGAAAGTGAAACAGTTGCTCTGTTATTTAACAACTTGGTACGCGAATTGTGTATGAATCTTAAACACAAAGCTATGATTCGCTGTAACCTGGTATATGAAGAATATCTCTCGATTATACGGATACTGGAAATGAATGTCACAAGAGAGACTTGGCTTGTTTTTTGTTCAGAAGGATCAGGCAAATTCCCTGGAATTTGAGGCCAGAGATTGTCATCAAATAAAAAAGAAGGACCATGCCACCAACTTTTTAGTTTTATAGGATCTGATCTTCTAGAGACGATGTCGGCAGAATTTTTTTCTGAGGGAACGTGATGCAATTCAACACATTCAGTAGATTGCTGAATTCCAGAAACCCGATTCGCAGCAAATGTGTTTAATTGTCTTGGTTGTAAACGAACCCAAGACAGGACAATTGTGGAGTCTGTGCAGTAATGGACATTATTGAAGTTAAGTTTCAAACAACTGAGTTTTTTGGTTAATCGAACCAATAGTAGAGCTGCGGAAAGCTCTAAACGAGGCAAAGACAATGATTTCAAAGTTACATCTCTGGATTTTGCAAGAGATACAAGAAGCATCAATGGAACGAATATAACAGCAAGCACTATATGCCTTTTCAGATGCGTCACCGAATCCATTTTTTTTTATTCGATTATTTAACGTCGGTCTATTTCTGCGCAACTTAGGCTAATCACCGACGCCGGGAGCACTCTACCCCTAACCGGAAATTTTGCCGAATCCACTAGTGTTCCAACCAGTGGTAGGGATCTTTATCGAGCCCAACATCCATGGACTTGGGACCTCGGTTTTACGTCTCATCCGAAAGACGGCATATCTCCATTATACCTCGTGCTCATTGGTATAATGCCTGCGAGCTGTGATATGCTACTGACCCTAGTAATCTAAAGTGATTCGCTGCAGGCTGTACGGGCTCTACGACGGTGTTTCCCCAGTGGTCACCCATCCAAGTACTAACCTCGCTCGACCATGCTTCGTTGTCATTATCGCATCAGAAGCGTTCCACTACAAAGCTGGGCCGACGCCCCGTTTATGTAGTTTATAATGTGAAATTGATCACAAAGAGTGATCCAAACAATATGAATCTCTTGTGGAACGCTTTCGTCCCAATCTAGATTCAACTGCCATATTGTTTGTATTATTATTTTTGCTTTCATTATATAAGGACTAATTATCAAATATTGAAGCCATACTAGCCAATATGGATCTTTTAGTAAAATATTTTTGTTGTGGAACGTTAACTGTGTATTGAAAATTGTCGTTTACCGAATTCCAGACTAATCCGAGCGTTTTAATGGTTTTGTCGTCAAAGATAATTTTTTGAGGAGAACTATCCTCGTTGTTTGATATGTCAAAATTTCATTATTGTTTGACATCCACTTGCGCAGATTGAAGCTGGCCACCTTAAGGATTTGAATAATTTGTTCAATGACCTGCTCCAGCAAGTAGATCGTCAACATAAAAACATGATGAGATTATTTCATAGGCCTTAGGATATATTTCTTTGTATTCAATTGCTGCTTGTTGTAGACATCTCATTGCAAGAAAACTGTCGCTTGCAGGACCATAAGTTACAGTATTCAATTGAAAATGCTGCAGCTGCACGCCATAGAATTTTAGGCATAGGCCTTTGGTTTTCTTGTATCATAACACAGCGATATATTTTGGCGATGTCCGCAGTGAACGCAATTTTACGTTTCCTAAAATAGATTATTATATCGATCAAATCATCTTGGATCTTTGGTCCTACCTTTAAAGTGTCGTTCAATGAGAGACCACTGGTGGTTTTGGCAGATCCATCAAACACGACTCGCAGACGTGTTGTTGTACTTGATTGCTTAAGATCGCCATGATGTGGCAAATGAATGTCTATTTTCAAAACTGCTATCAAGTAGGTTTTCCTTAAATGGTAAGCTTACGACGAATATACCTGATTTATCGCATGTGGTTGTTTTGTTAAAATGTTCTTCGCATTAATTCTCCTCGGAGAATTAAGTGACCTTGGAGTAACCTCCTCAATGGACCAGAACCTATCTAATTGTTTATTTAGTGTGTCGATGGTTACATTGCAAATAGATGTATTAATTTGTTGTGATGGTAGTGATCCTGACACTATCCACCCTAGTTTTGTTTCTTGCAAAATAGTTGTGAAGCAAACGCAAAAATATCCCTGTTCCTATGAGCATTTTGATTGAAGTTGTTATCAGCCAATTCAACGTTGGGGGGTATTTGTAATTGTTCCTTGTTGAACGTAACGTCAGGTAGATTTTTTGAAATTTTGTCAGTGATGAAACATGAAAATGAATTAAAAATATATTTGATGTGTACCGCAGTCATTTTAAATATTTTCGTTGTGTTACTTCCGAAGCCTTGAACGCAATGTGATATGTTGGATGGGAAGTATTAAGTTTGTTGAATAACTCGTAGGTGCTTATGAAGTTCGACTGGGAACAATTGTCAAGAAAAGCACGATATGTGTTTGGGTTACCACAAATGTCAAAAATTAAAATATTTGCAGTTGCTAATACCTCGTAGGTTTGCAATTCATATGCATGGGTGACAGAAAAAGTATTTGAATTATTTTGATTTGGAGTGGGAACATTATCCTCTGAATACGAATCTGTAGATATGGTTGGCGGATGCGCTGACTATGAAGTTGAATCTCTTGGTTGCTTTTATAATACTTAGAAAAATGTCCGCATGCAAGTATTTTCCTGATTTTGCTCAAACGCTCCTGAGGAGCTAATGATAAAAAATTGGAACAATAGTAAATAAGATGATTTTTCTTTCACAATATGCATGTTTGCGTGGAAGTGACAGAAAATGAACTGGAATTCGACCTTTTTGAGGGTCGTTGTGAAATAGCATTTGCTGACTATATGCCTTCTAAAATTTGGCACTTGTTATTCAAAAATAAAGTTAAATTCTCCATAGTATAAAGCTAATCTTTCGTGAGAAATTTTCCCATTCTTTTCGCGATACCGAATCTAGCCGACTGGTTATGTGAAAAATAATAATAGCATCCCAAGACTTAACTGGAAGACCTAAAGACTGTAATGACTTCAAATGCTGCAGATATTTATCAATTAGATTTCTAAGCCCAAATGTCAAATTCTAGCCAAAGAAATAGTTACCTACGAGCGGAGTACTTGGGCTATACGTACGTTTAGCCCCTATAAATTTCCGGGAAAGAACCAAATCTTGCCGGCTCTGCTTCAGCAGGGCTGGGAGGCTATTGGTTCAATCTTAGTGCATATCTTTCGGGCCTGTTTGGCAAGCAGATAAGTTCCTGAGCAGTGGAGACAGGTAAGAGTTGTCTTCATACCCAAGCCCGGTCGTACTACGTACACCGTGGCTCAGTCCTTTAGGCCTATCAGTCTAACATCCTTTGTGCTAAAAACACTGGAGAGGTTAGTTGATAGGTATATGTGGGAAAAGGTTTGGCTTAGGTATCCTTTACACAACAACCAGCATGCGTACCGGTGTGGCAAGTCAACGCAAAGTGCCTTACACCAACTGGTAACTTAGGTGGAAAAGGCGCTGGAAAGTGGCATGATCGCCCTGGGCGCATTCTTGGACATACAGGGGGCTTTCGACAGCACCCCTGTAGAATCAATGTGTAGAGCTGCAGTAGATCATGGAATAGAGCCAATCGTAATCCATTGGCTTGGGGCCATGCTACGCAACCGCACAGTAGAGGCTGCATGGAAGGAACATGTGGCTAAAATGGTCGTCGACAGGGGATGTCCACAAGGGGGCATCCATTCGCCCACATTGTGGAACCTAGTAGTCGACGAATTAATATCCTTATTAAATGGCGAGGGCTTTCTGGCAATTGGGTATGCCGTTGATATCGTTGTCCTCGTTGTTGGAAGGCATATCACCGTCCTCAGGGACCTAATACAAAGGGCCCTGAATAGGGTACAGGGGTGGTGCAACGACCACGGACTTGCAGTTAATTCTGCCAAGGCTGAGGTAATTGCTTTCACCAAGAAGAGAGGTATAAGTCCTGATGGTCTGCACCTTGGTGAAGTGCCACTTCCAGTGGTTGAACAAGTGAAATATCTGGGAGTGATCCTGGATAAGTCGCTGACATGGAAGGCTCATCTTGATAGTCGCCTAGGCAAGGTGACTAACACTTACTGGGCCTGTAGGAGAGCCATTGGTCCGAAATGTGGACTAACCCCCAAGACGATCTTGTGGTTTTATAAAGTGATCATGCTGCCGATGCTCACATACGCGTCTCTGGTCTGGTGGCCAAGGGTAACCCTGTCCATTGCTAGGTCGCAACTGGCACGCCTCCAAAGGGTGGTCGGTTTGGGGGCAACTGGCTACATGAAAACTACACCAAATGCTGCGTTGGAGGTGATTCTTGGACTTCGGCCTCTTCACCATGTGATCGAGGCTGAGGCTGGGAGCGCACTCCTACGCTTGAAAAGTTTGGGATATGTGCGAAACGAGGGAGGGTACAGGCACGTCAGTAAGCTCAGGCTTCTGGGAGATGTCCCTGTTCTGGCTCGAGCAGCTGATGTCAGCCTGCGCAGGTCATCCTTCGTAACCCCCTATAGGGTGAAGATCCGGATAAGAGAATTCTGGGGAAGAGAGAGAAATTCACAGCCTCATGGAATCGTCTGGTACACAGATGGCTCATGCTCCAGCGATGGGGCGGGGGCTGGAATTTACTCCACGAACCCAGGGACACAAGTCTGTGTTCCATTGGGTAAGGGTGTGTCTGCATATCAGGCTGAGGTATACGCTATCTTGGAATGTGCGCAGATAAACCTAGACAGAGGTTATACGGACCGACGCATAACTATATACACCGACAGTCAGGCGGCAATCAAGGCCCTGAGTGGATATACCATCAACTCAGGGCTTGCTGCTGAATGTCGTGAACGCCTTGCTGACCTAGAAAGGCGGAACACAGTGTGGCTAGAATGGATTCCAGCCCACTCTAGATTTGAAGGAGATGAAGGGGCGGGCGCGCTAGCTGTGGAAGGGGAGGCTACCCCTTTTAACGGCCCGTGCCCGACTTTAGGCCTCAAAAAGCAAACAATCCGTAAGGAGACGAGGAACTGGTTGAGAAATCAGTACTTCGCTCACTGGAGAGCTCTACAGGGTCTCAGGCAATCCAAGCTCCTATTGAGGGGATGGACTGATGGACATGCTAGAGCTGCTCTGGAACTACCAAGGAGTAGGTTAAAAAAGATAGCAGGACTCCTAACAGGGCACTGCTGTCTGAGGAAACATCTCTGTAGTCTAGGTTTAGAGGAAAGTCCCCTATGTAGGGATTGCGGCATGGCTGACGAAACGTCTGACCATGTTCTCCTCGTCTGTCAACATTGGGCTGTGCTACGCAGGCGAATCTTCGGAGTCCCCGTTATGGCCCCCGTGGACATAAGCAGGCATCCACTGAAGAGGATTGAGTCCTTCATCGAGGGACTCGGCTTCATGGATGCATAAGTAGCAGGAATGGCACAATGGGCGAGCTTTTCAACAGGGTGCTAAGGGAGGAAGAGTTTCCAGAAGGATGGAAGGTGGCTAGGGTGATACTGCTTGAGAAGGCGGGTAGAGAAGGGAAGTGGGCGGGAGACTAGAGGCCCATCAGCCTGCTGTGTGGTATGGGTAAATTGATGGAGGGGATAATAAAGGATAGGATTGAGGAGGAAGTTGGTAGGAATGGGGGTTTTATGGTAAACTAGCACGGGTTTGCGAAGGGAAAATCATGCATCTCGGCGCTGGGCAGGGTGGAAAGGGCTAGGGAGGGCAGCTGGAGGAACAAGAAATTGGCCCTACTAGTGTTCTTCGACGTCGGGAACGCTTTCAACAGTGTCAGCAAACGGACAGTGTTGAACGCGTTGCTGAAGCTTGGAGTGGGGGAGAGTTTGGTTAACCTTGTGGAGGACTACCTGACGGGACGTGTGATAGTAGACACTAGAGGGAGGAGGTATGAGAAGGAGGCTGAAGTGCCCCAGGTCTCGGTTCTTGGACCGACGCTATGGAAGTGTGTGTTTGATGAGTTTTGTGGTGTAGTATGTGAAGAGGGATGTGAGATCACGGTGTATGCGGACGATGAGTGTCTAGTATGTACGGCAAAGGGAGAGGCGGAGATAGAAAGAAAAGCGGAGAGAATGTGTAGGAAGATTGTGGAGAAGATAGAGCGGTGCGGACTAGAAGTGGCAGAAGATAAGACGGTGGGGTTGCTAGTGAAGGGACGGAGCAAGACGATGGAAGTGGGGGTGATGGTGAAGGGAGGAGAATTCGTATGTGAAGTTGAGTCTGTGAAATACTTAGAAGTGTGGTTGGATGGTCAATTATCCTTCCGAACACACATGTTGAAGGCGGCAGAGAAGGGGAAAGTGAAGGCAGCATGGCTGGGGAGATTGATGTGTAATGTGAAGGGGCCGGGAGAGTGGAAGAGGAGGATCATTGGTAGGACGGTAGAGCAGAGTATGCTGTACGGTGCGGAGGTGTGGGGTGAAAGAGCGGGAGTTAGGGGGTTAGGCCACTCCTGCGGATGCAGAGAGGTATATTGCCGAGGGTGGTGCAGGGGTACAGGACAGTGGGTGGACTGGCAGTAGCGGTGCTGGCAAGGACCTACCCATTGGACGTGATGGCTAGAGCCAGAAATAAACGCTGGAGGGTGCGACCAGAAAGTAAGTACAGGAATGGATGGAGGAGGAAATGGAGAGAAGATGGGAGGAGTATGAGGGCGCGCCAAAAGGAGCGATTGGGAATAAGAGAGATTGGATGGACCGGAAATTCGGGGAGGTGAACTACTTCTTGACACAGGTGTTCACTGGACATGGGTCGAGAGTAGGGTACCTCCACAAGATTGGAAAAAGAGAGACTGGAGTGTGCGAGAGGTGTGAAGTGGAGGATAATGTGGGGCATGTGTTTAGATGCTGGAGGAACGAGGAAGTGCTGAAGAAGTTGGAGAGGAAACTAGTGGAGGCGGTGTATTGGGAGAACATGGTGGATATAATGTTGAGGGGGGAGGAGGAATGGATGGAGGTAAGTTGAGTAGTAGAGAGCATGGTTAGGGGGAGAGAACGACTCGATATGGAATGAGAGGTAGGAGTGAAAGTTAGGGAGAAGACGACGGGGGGAGCGGAGAGTGTGCGAGGGACTGCCGCCCGTAGTGATTCGGAGGCGGGGGTAACGGCGAGTTTGAGGTGGGTTTGGTTGGTAGGCATCCTCTTGGGGATGAGTCCAACACTGTTTGGGTCCTGGACCCATTCGAACGTGAGTTTCCCATCTCGGCCCGAAAAAAAAAGCTGAACATGTGATTCCTTAGCTACAGACTGAAGTTCAAATATTGACCTGAATAATAACTCTTTTGTTTTCGTAGCATTGGCATTAAAGCTGTCAAGCCTTTTCATAATTCACTAAGAACCTTGACCGCATCTCCCTTGAGACACGACTTTAATTACCAGAATTTTTCAATGTTACTTATGTGTTTGTTTTCATGAATTAAAGAATTGTAGGTGTCTGCAAATTGCATCCATTCATGATAGGATCCTGAAAATTCAGGTAATTTGATTTTTGGTAAATTTGTGTTTTTGTGTGAATCAATGCTTCTTGATAAATATTGCTGATCAGATGGCTTATAAAAATGTTTGTCGATTAGACATTTGGCTAAACCTGTGGAATCAAAAAATTCCTCTTCAAAATCAATTCGAAATTGTGAATGGTCAATTATTGTGTCTGTCAATTCTAATTCTGCTAGCACGTTTGCAAATTCGTTCTACAAAATTTGAACTTTCTCCAACCGGACTTGCAATTGTCTTTGATATAGTATAAGTTTTTTTATGATCAGTAATGGATGAAGTTTTTTCTGGTGATATTTTATCGTTAGAAGCCATTTTTACCAACAAGAAAACAAATTTAAAAAAATTGAACGATTTGAATTAAATTCGAAAATGTTTGTAATTCAGAGAAAAAATTTTAAGATACAAGTAATTTTTCAAATGCTGGAAAACGCGAGAGTATACGACCTACGCCGAACAAGCCGAAATTCAGTTAACTAGATTACCATAAGATGATAATGATTTTTGTCAAGACGCCGCCTTGACTACTAATTTCTACAGTGTACTTAGTAAATAATACACAAAGTGTAACTGAAATACTTAACGTATAAAGTCGACAGAAGCAAACAAGAGGCCTAGGTGGGCGTGTCCATGTCGCTGTAGTTGTATTTTTGTTGTAACAATCGATATTTTGAATCGAAAACAAAATATCGATACTATCAGTGTCAACTGTCAAAATATATGTCAACAAAGTAAACAAAGTCAAACTTGCTGATAATGTAACTGTAAATATTAATAAAAAATTTAGATTTGACCAAATATAAAACTACCATCTACTACCATCTTTAGTTAGATATTAGATACCATTATTCAATCAACAATTGTTAAGTTTCACATTACAAAAGAGCAAATTCCAAATGTGAATGTCTCAATAAAGACAGATTGTTCTATGATTTATTAAGCAAATAATAATGTATAAAAATATAAAAGCAAAGATTTTAAATGACAGCTGACATCAACTAGAATGCTGCCGATGCAAAAATAAAAATTATCCGAACTTATAATTCAAATTCTTAGAATTTGTCAAAATCACCAAAATAACAAAATAACACCGTTTCGTCTAAATAAAAGACTTCATCCCTAGTCATTATTTTGTCAATGTTAAAAATCGCCCAATACAACAGCCGCTTCAAACGACGTTGGACGATGTTTACAGTTAGTGCTCGACAAAACTGTAATTATTTATATACCCGCGTATGATTCTGAATTGTGTTCTGATGAAGTACTGAATCAATGCCTCAACAAATTTATTGATCCCTGCAAAATATTGTTACGCGAGCTACTGCATTAATATGCTCACTTAGTGCCCCCAGTGAAATCCCCATATGAGACGACTATGGCTCCTCCGCCCAATTTTCGAGAAACATCGAGAATACCCACCGCATCCAGTGCATCCGCCAGAACGTCGAGCGAATTCTAGAATTACGGCGCGCGAGTATAAATAGGCCACGAGCATCGCTGCAGAAAGTTAGTCAATCAGTCAGTGTTGATACCGAAGGAAAGTAATCGCGCCTCGATAAAGTGTTTATTAAGTGACTCTCATATAAATTATAATTAGTGTGTTTAGTGTATTAGATAAATTATTAAATAAGGACTGAATTACATATAAATCTGTAAATATAAATTAATTGTAAATATAAATTAGAATAAACGTTACATTGGTGTCAGGAGTGGGGTTAAAAAAAAATAAATAAATAAATATACAGGAAGATGGCGAAGAAACTTTGTGAATTAAAAGTTTCAGAGCTTCGAAGAGAGTTGGAGGATTACGAACTGGACACAAGTGGGGTCAAGTCAGTGTTAGTGGAACGACTAAAAAAAGCTATGATTAACAATGGATTGGACCCGGAAACGTTTGAATTCACCGACGAAGCGTCCGCCTCTATAATTTCATTCATGGAAAACAAATTGTCGGACGTGGAAAATAAAAATTCAGCCATGGAAAGTAAACTCTCGGCGGACATGGAAAACAAATTGTCGGACGTGGAAAATAAAATTTCATCCATGGAAAATAAAATTTCGACGGATATAAAAAACGAAATTTCAGCCATGGAAAGTAAACTCTCGGCGGACATGGAAAACAAATTGTCGGACGTGGAAAATAAAATTTCATCCATGGAAAGTAAACTTTCGGCGGACATGGAAAACAAAATGTCGGACATGGAGAATAAAATTTCGACGGACATGAAAAATGAAATGACATCCATGAAGACTGATATTTCTGCCGTGGAAGAAAAGATTAAAAGAATGGAGCAAGAAATGAAACAAAAAATCAAAGAAATCGAAAGGAAGACTAGTAATAAACCGGATATTACAACTAGGCAAGCCCCGAATAACGACGAACTGGCAGAGAAAGTAGAGTTGAAACCGAAAATGGAAAACGATATTAACAGCCGAGTGAAACTGCCAACATTCGATGGTAAAACGTCATGGCCGAACTATCTCAAGCAATTCGAGGCGGCATCAAAGGCAAACAACTGGAGTGAGAAGGAAAAAGCGTTAAATTTAACTCTTGCCCTTAGAGGAGACGCTATGGATATCCTCCAGACCATTCCAGTGGAAGAGGCCGAAGATTTTGAACAACTCAAAAAGCGATTGAATATGAGATATGGCCTGGAACACCTGGAGCATCTGTACCAGTCGCAGCTGAAAAACCGCAAACAAAAACGCGACGAAACTCTGCAAGAATTCGAAGCAGACATTGCGAGGTTGGTGCGGTTTGCCTATCCATCGGCACCGGAGAATGGCATGGAATGTTTAAGGGTACAGACATTCATCGACGGAGTTCGTGACCATGAAATGCAGAGAACTCTACGCTTGGCTCGGCATAAGACACTGGTCGACGTACTCTCTGCAGCCTTGGAGTACGAAGCAGCTACACAGGCTTCCGGAGTATACGGCAAGGTGAGGGCTGTAGCAGACGAAGAAGTTGAGAACAAGCTCGACCAGATTGTCAACATGATGAAAAGCATCTCAAATGGAAAACTGAAAGCTGTGAGATGCTGGAATTGTGGAGAAATGGGACATGTACGCAGTTCGTGCAAGCGACCGAGAGCTACTACAAACAAAGATGCCCAACAGGAAAAACTAGGAAGGGTCGACCTTCAGAGGGCAGCTTCGACCCGAAGACCTTCCAAAGAATCCCTCTCTAGAAGACCATGCCCTGCAGAGTGCTCTCACTGCAGCAAAACAGAAGCTAAGGAAGCTGCGATTTGAAGAACCACGGTGACCAGCGACGAATGGACACCAAAAAAAGTTGGAAGAGGAACAAGAGAACGATCCCGACTTGAAGAAAATCCGACATTGGAAAAAGGAGAACTGTCGACCTACTTGGCAGGAGATTTCAAGGTACTCGCCAACGATGAAATCGTATTGGGCCCAGTGGGACTCGCTGGTTTTGGAAAACGGTTTGCTACAGCGAGTAATCGAGAACGATGAGGGTTCCGAAAGTAGAAGACAGTTGGTGATCCCAAGAACAAGGATAGCAGCAGTACTGCGGAAATTACACGACAGTCCGTCAGGAGGACATCTAGGTGTGAAGAAGACCCTTCAGAAAGTGCGAGAACGGTTTTATTGGATGCACAGTTCCGAAGATGTGAAGGACTGGTGTAAGAAGTGCACTACCTGTGCTACGACCAAAGGACAGCACGGGAGAAGAAAGGCTCCTATGAAGCAGTACAATGTCGGAAGCCCTTTTGAACGCATTGCCCTGGACTTTGCCGGACCGTTTCCACCGACAGCAACTGGCAGCAGGTACATTTTGGTGGTGATGGACTACTTCACAAAATGGGTAGAAGCGTATGCCATTCCAAACCAAGAAGCCGCAACGGTTGCCGACGTGCTTGTGAATGAGTTCATTTGCCGATATGGAGTGCCCCTGGAAATACACAGCGACCAGGGCAGAAACTTCGAAAGCCAGCTGTTCCAGGAAGTTTGTGAAAATCTCGGCATGAAGAAAACGAGAACTACGGCTTTGCACCCACAGTCGGACGGGATGGTAGAGCGAATGAACAGAACCCTTGGCAAATACCTGTCTAAAGTAGTATCTAACCATCAGCGAGATTGGGACCAATATCTCTCGCTATTCGCGATGGCCTATAGATCTGCCATCAATGAGTCTACCGGCCAAACACCAGCAAGAGTTCTGTTCGGACGCGAAATGAGATTACCCTGCGACCTTGTATTTGGATGCCGACCCGGAGAAGACATAGCTGGTGAAGATTACGTGACCCAGCTGAGAAAAAGAATGGACGACGTACACGAGCTGGTTCGATCGAATCTCCAGATCGCTAGCGATAGGATGAAGAAAAGGTACGATACGCAAGCTACGGAAGGAGGTTTCCACGAAGGAGACAAAGTCTGGCTGCATAACCCAAGAAGACAAAAGGGTTTTTCTCCAAAGTTGCAGAAAGCTTGGGACGGTCCGTACCTCGTAAAGAAAAGAATCAACGATGTCATCTATCGTATCAGCAAGATCCCAAATGGAAAGCCAAAGGTGGTACACCGTAACCGATTAGCGCCATTCGAGGGTGACCACGATGAGGAAGTAAACCAGCTTCAGGAAGTAGCCGATCCTGCTTTTGTAGAGTTCATGGGTGGTATATGGTGGTACCGGAAAAGCAAGATTGGGCGTCACCACTGAGAGACGACAAGACCTGCTTACCGTTCCGGAGGAATACTCACTGGCAATAAACATCCCTGCCAGCGTAACCGATGCGCGCGGACTGGCATCTCTGTTTATAAAGAAGACTGGCGCACGACCTTTGGTAAACCAGTTACCAGTACCAGGTAAAGCTTTGAAGCTGCAAAATGGCTCCCGCTACAATTTCCACCTAGTAACGAGGAACACCTTCGACGAAAGACCAACGTACGAGGATGTCTGGGAAGCATTACGAAGCCTGAGGGAGCATGTGCTTGAATTGAACGTGTATAGGCTAGCCATGCCCAAGATTGAATGTAGGCATTTAGATTGGCGAATAATCCGTAACATGGTAGAAGTAATCTTCCGAGATACCGAAGTGCAGGTACTGGTTTGCGGCCATGCTCGGGAGACACAGCCAACAGAGAAGACGGTCGTATGTTACTTCCATACAACTGGAAAATGCAACAAGGGGACCAGTTGCCGATACAGTCATCTCGTTCCAGTTTCCTAGCTAGTTCCAGGAGGAACTGTCTCTTAAGGAGGGGGCAATGTTACGCGAGCTACTGCATTAATATGCTCACTTAGTGCCCCCAGTGAAATCCCCATATGAGACGACTATGGCTCCTCCGCCCAATTTTCGAGAAACATCGAGAATACCCACCGCATCCAGTGCATCCGCCAGAACGTCGAGCGAATTCTAGAATTACGGCGCGCGAGTATAAATAGGCCACGAGCATCGCTGCAGAAAGTTAGTCAATCAGTCAGTGTTGATACCGAAGGAAAGTAATCGCGCCTCGATAAAGTGTTTATTAAGTGACTCTCACATAAATTATAATTAGTGTGTTTAGTGTATTAGATAAATTATTAAATAGGGACTGAATTACATATAAATCTGTAAATATAAATTAATTGTAAATATAAATTAGAATAAACGTTACAATATTTACAGATGCATCTAAAACAGAGACAGGTGTCAGATGTGCTGTTTACATTCAAAATATGGACCAAGAATTAAAATTCAAAATAGACCCATTATATTCCATGTTCACAGCAGAATTGATTGCTTTGGACAAGGCTCTTGACTGGGCGATAGGGAAGAGCCCCAATATTAGGATTTCGTCCATATAAGATTCTCAGTCTGCGTCGCTTGTACGGTATCCGCCAAAATAAACAGTACCGAAACAGAGAGTGCTGTGGAGTTGTTTATGTAATATGGATTTGTCATATTTGACTTAATTGTCATTAGTTGATATATTAATAGTACGCTGCAGTTAAATTTGATTTAAAAATGATTCTAACAACGGAAGAAAAAGTGTTTTTGGTAGAGCATTATTTTCGTTCATACGGAAAATAGATTAATTTCTCGGGGAACAGACTTCGAATATCCTTCTCATTCACCTGATCTGACGCCACCTGACGCATACATTTGGGGCATAATGAAGGACAAAATATTTCACTCGGAAAATCCGCCGGCGAATATTGCCGAAATACGGGAAAGAATACAAAATATTTTTCGGCAGTTACATCAACCACTTTTTATAAATATGTTTATTGACTTACAAAATCGATATGAAGCTTGTTTGCGTCGAAATGGTGAACATTTTGAACACTTACATTACAGAAATTAAAAATTAATTTTTATTTTTATTTTCGGTACTGTTTATTTTGGCGGATACTGTACTTGAGGAATTTGCATAGCAATTCTAATATTACGAATACGTTACATGAACAGCTCACGCATAAACAAATCGAAAAATGCGGGGCGTTCTAAAATAAAAGGGAATGACCAGTTAGCTAAGGATGCAGTCTGTATTAGAAGCAATAATGCATATTGCAAAATTAATTCATTCCTTCCATCAAGCCTACTCTCCTATAAAATTCATCCCAGCATAAGAATATGTACCATGTACTTCAGAAGTTGTACTGGCTACGAAAATGTAAAGCTAATTTGTTTAAAATCGGTAAAAATTATACTGATCTATGCGATTGTGAAACTTTGATAATATTAATCACTAGATGTTTGGTTGTCATCATAATAAAGCATCCATTAGCTGTCCATGCAAGACCATGCTCCTCAAGAAAATTCCGACTCTACAGAATTACATTTTATTTCTATACCTATGCTCTAGAAACGAGTCACTGGCTTCCGGGATTGTGAACTCGGTTTTGTCATTTACCACTCCAACAGATACAACATATTAAAAAATCAGTATCACCTTGTTTCAGTACGATTTCCATGCACTATTTTCAATGGTAAAAGTGTTGTAACTAGCACGTGCATTAATAAGGGCGATTAATAATCTCGCACAATATTTCGTTAAAATATCTCGTTAAAATATCTCGTTTGTTAATCGGCTTTGTTGGTTGAATAACTATTACATCTAGCTAGTTTTTGTAAAATACTATTTCATGTAAGATATTAGTCATATTGCGTCAATAGGTTAATTTCCTAAATCTCAAAATTGTGTGCAATTAACATCTTTATATCACAAATCAATATGTAAATGCATTGAAAGAGGAAATAAAATGTTTTTATGGCACCTCTTCACAATTAACGCCCGACTTTACTTTTTAATAAAAGCAGAATTTCCAAGTGATCTTTCAGTTGTGTGTATTTAAAATCTCTGATCGTATATAAAATATTACCTTTTTTGGATGACCTGAGTTCAGATTCTTTTGCATCCATCCTACTCTATAATCGATTTCAGGTTCAATTGTCTCGTTTGGGTTGGCTTGACCCACTGGTAGTCTGAAAGGAACTCTAAACTGGAAAATTGGAATAATAACATTAAGAAGTGGTCAGTTGATAGAGTAAGTGTAAATATTATTTATTAAAAACTAGATGTTTTTCTTCATTTAGTAAAAGATAAAAAACGTAGATAATAGATAATAATAATTTATTTCCACTAAAACTATTACAGTATATATAAGATATTAAAAAAGCATTAATAGAAATAAGTGAATATCAACAGAAATCAACTAAATGTGTTGTGCATGGTGATCAACGTTCACTAACGTAGGTGGCCTATCAAGATATTAATAAATGGTACTAAAACATAAAATAAATACCTTTTTTTAATTAAGTAGATAATATAACTCTTCACAGCACTTTACAGAGATTGATTTTGTTAATAAAACTTACTGAGTAAGGGGTGGTTGCACCAACATACCAGTTAACGAGGTTTAACTAATTGAGGTTTATAATCTTAAACGAGTTTAAGTTCTGTGGGTTACTTGCAGTAAACCGGTTTAACAATACCAGGCAACACAAAATTTACGTTTAAACTACTTTTTAGCTTAAGCTCAGTTTAATAGAAGGCCGTAAGTATATTGTTACTCCTTACGACTTCTCAAACTTTCTTTATTTATTCGACTTTAACTTTCACAATTCAATACAAATAACGTCAGAACACAGAACTCAAATTTTCAAAACTAAACTAAATAATGTCAATTGTCCCGCCTTTTATACTTTTTACCTGTTCCAGGCAGTTCTCGATTTTTCGATGACGTTCTAGACATTTCGATGACAGTTCTAGATGATTCTAGATGTATGTCTTCTTCTTCTTCTTCATGGACCTCTACATATCCTCAGTACAGGTCCGACGTAACATTGCTCCCTCGTCCCGAATAATCTGACTGCTGGGGTCTGGTTGAAGCCAACAGGGTGGATCGGGCCCGCGGTAAGGGGCTAACCTCTCGACATGGATCACCTTGGGCTTACTCCTTGCTGACAATTGGATGCGGTAGACTAGGTCGTTGATTTTCTTGAGAACGATTTAGGGGCCTTCCCAGTTTCGTTGCAGTTTTTGACACAAACCTTTTCTGCGCTTGGGATTGTACATCCATACGGGGTCACATCTCGAGAAACTTGTGTGTATGGTATGCACGTCAAGTCTAGCCTTCACCCTATCGTTGCAGAGCTTCAAACGTTCACGAACAAAATTGTGGACTCTTTCCAATGTTTCTTTCAAGCTTTCTATGTACATAGGAGGTGTACGTTCTTCCGTTTCTTCATAAGGAGAAAGTCTTCCAAAAAGAAGATCATGGGGAAGCTTGATTTCTCTGCCACTGACTAGCATAGATGGACTATAACCGGTTGATTCGTGTTCAGAATTTCTATAGGCTAGCAGAAATAGAGGAGCTCAAGTGCCCCAGTCTTTTTGATTTTCAGAGACAACTATTGGAAGATATTGGCAAATAGTTCTATGATGTATTTCTACCATTCCATCGGACTGTGGGTGGAGAGGCGTAGTGCGTGTTTTCTTAATGTCTAATGTCTTCATTAACTCCTGCCATAACTCGGATTCAAAATTTCGTCCTTGGTCAGAATGCAATTCCAGAGGGACTCCGTGTCTCGCAATAACGTTGGTTACAAAAGCCTCTGCTACTGTCGTCGCTTCTTGATTAGGAAAAGGTGCTATTTCGGGCCATTTGGAAAAATAATCAATTACAACCATCAGGTATTTGTTTCCTCTTTCTGTCAAAGGAGTTGGGCCCAAAATATCAATTGCAAGTCTTTCAAAAGGCTCTCCAGAAAGATTCTGTGCCATTTTTCCTCGGCTTCTTGTATAAGGACCTTTTCAAGTATTGCACAGATCACATTTCTTGCACCAATCTTCCACAACCCTTCAACAGTTGACCCAATAATATCTTTCTCGCACTCGTGACAGTGTTCTTTTAGTACCAGAATGTCGTCCTGGGTGGCTACTATGAATTTCTCCTAACACACTTCTAGTGTGTGATCTTAGCAGTACCAATTGGTGAACTATACGTACTCCATCGGGGCTTTCCCATCTCCGATGCAATACGCCATCATGAAGATACAGTGAATCCCACTGAGCCCATTACTCTTTCAATCTTCTACTATATCTGGCTACCTCTTGCCAAGTAGGTCTGACTCCATTTTTAAGCCGTTCTCTTATAACCCTCAAGTCATTGTCTTTCTTTTGACTTTTTCTAAGGATTTCAAAGCGATTCTGATTATCATCACTTTCTGGTATGATTGTGGTTATCTGTAGACTTACTTCTTCCACTGGGTTCTCCTTTGCTTAAAGCCTTTAACAGTACCGGCATTGTCGTTCTAAGCAAGGTCGCCTGGTAAGTATATCGGCATTGCTATGGAGACGTCCTTTTCGGTGCACTATTACAAAGTTATATTGCTGTATTCTCTCTATCCACCTAGCAACTTGACCTTCAGGCTTCTTAAAATTCATTAACCACTGCAAAGCGCTATGGTTACTTCATATAACAAAACTTCTACTATGAAGAAAAGTATGGAAGTGTTGAAGGGCTTTGACAATAGCCAAAAGTTCTTTTCTGGTATAATTTTTTCAGCCTTTCACATGGTTTTACTAAAGTATGCAATCACTTTTTCTTCGCCTTCTTGCTCTTGTGATAGCACGGCGCCTATGCCGTGTTGGGATGCATCACAATCCAAAATAAATGTTCCTTTCTCCCGTGGGTAGGCTAAAATCAGTTTACTTGACAAATGTTCGGTAATATGAACAAAGCCCAAGAAAACTCCTTATTTCCCTTTTGTCCCTTGGTTTAGGCCAGTCTTTAATAGCTACAATTCTCTCCGGATCGGTTTTAATTCCTTCTGCGGAAACGATGTGTCCCAGATAATATGCCTCCGTTTGAAACAGTGAGTACTTCTTGGGATTCAGTTTTAAATTGGCATTCCTCAACCTGTCAAATACTTCTTTAACATTTTTCAAATGATCATCAAAAGTTTTCGACATGATCATTATATCATCAAGATATACTAGACAGGTTTTCCAGGTTAATCTTCTTAAAACCATCTCCATCAGACGTTCAAATGTGGCCGAAGCATTACATGGGAGAACCTGGAACTGGTGGAGACCGCTGCCAGTAGAAGAGGCTGTTTTGTCTCGATCGTCAGGGTGTACTTCTACTTGCCAGTATACACTCTTCAAGTCTAGGGTGGAGAACCAGATCGCACCTGATACAGTATCTAGTGTATCGTCTATTCTTGGCAGTGGATAGCTATCTTTTTGTGTAACCTGATTTATTATTCGACAGCCTACACAAAAGCGAGTGGATCCATCTTTCTCAGTTACCAGGATCAAGGGTGAACACCAAGGACCAGAAGCTTCTTCAATAATATTTGCATCCATCATGTCTTCTATCATATTTTCTACTTCTTTTCGTTTACCAAATGGTAATATCCTTGGCATTTAACGAATTCGTCTTGCATCTCCTTTATAAATTCTATGCTGTACTAGACTGGTGCGTCCTGTAGATTTTCCCGTCTCAAAAATGTCGCAGTTGTCATTGATAAAGTTGTTGATTTTCCTTTTCTTCGGTTGTTAGGTGGTCATAATTTTTAACTAGTTGTTTCATGGGGCTGGCGTCAACTGTGTTCTTTGTGGTGGTCTATGGACCTATTTTCGCACTTGATTATGCTTTTCACCGGTGTGCAAAGTCCTATATTTTGTTCTTTCTTTAATTTGAAAGGTTTCTTCGATAAATTAGCCACTCTAACAGGAATTGGTTGATCTACATTGACGAGACATCGAGCTACCAGAATTCCTTCATTCACTAGTTCCTCACTTTTCACAATCCCCACAAGTCTCGCGAAGACGATTCCTTCAGAATTTTCGTGAGCTTCTGTATCTTTGTCCACTATAACCTTTATCTGAGAAGTCTCTTTTTCCAAATTTAGGATTATCTCTTCATTTCCAATTACTATAATTTTATTTTGAAGAGCTATGATAAATTTATTTTTCATAATATGCATACCAAGGATGCATTGATCTTTAATATGGGCTACCGGAAATAAATGTTTTATCAGAGTATTACCAATCTTTATAGTTGCTGTTATTTCTCCTCGAACAGAAACAGTGTGCCCTGCAGCTGTTTCAAGAACTAAACTCCTTTCATTATGTTGTAGTTCCCGATTCAGAATTCCTGTTCGAATGAAATACTTGGTTGCACCGGTATCAATGACGAAAGTGCAATTTTGATTGTCAACGTGCCCTCTGTACCAGGATTCTATTTCACGATACGATCGAAACAACCGACCAAAATTGACAATAAGCGATTCTATATTTTGATTAGTCGTAGAAATACAAGCCGATTCACTCGATAGGTATAGACGAGTCTTATTGATTTACTTATTTCAAAACTTATATGATATTTGGCATTTCCTGACATATTCTAACCTGCGCATTCTAATTTCTAACAATAAATAATAGCTATTCATGATATTAGTGTTAAAAGTAACATTTTATTTTGCTAGTGAAAAAGTTTGCGAAACGAGCGAAGCGAGTGGAGCAATTTCACGAACGTCTATTGTCAGTTAATTTTTTTTTGACGTTTTAACAATAATTCTCATAATGATTATGTCTCTTTTATCACTAGTGTTAAGATTATTTTACTTTTAACACTAGTGTTAAGAGTATTTCACTTTTAACACGCTACTTTGTAAACGTCTTCTTTTAACACGTTTGACAGGCATTAAAAATGTCACTTTTAATGGCAGTTGTACAAAAAAACGTTTTGTGTTTTCTGTCGATTTTTGCAAATATATACAAAAATAACACCAATGTTGCCTATTGTGAGGGAGGGTCTTTTAATGGCACTTTTAATTAGACTTGCGATTCATAGAACTTTATAGATTGAATAAGAGGTAATTTCACTTTGAAAGATTCGTACCAAAATTGCTGTCCAAATCTGAGAACACCCGATTTCAATTCGATCGTAAAATAGAATGGGATGATCCGATACGATCGAATTGAAGATCGTATTCGACATCGAACGACTCGATAAAATCGTGTCGTGAAATAGAATCTCGCTGCTGACTAGTAAGTTTTGTTAATTTCCATTAAAAAAGTAAGTGCGGATTTTGGGGCTCTCAGTTCATGCAGTTGACGCCCGCCCCGTAGTGTCAACTTTTATTCGTTTCGCTGATTGTTGCTTGAAAGTCGGTTAGGTGTGGGAGAACGACTTCTCAGGGACGCATATCTACTGTGGACTTGTTGGACTTTGTGAGGGGCTCCGGGATGGCGATCTAGGTGACCTGACTTGATTTCTCGACTCCCTATTCGTTGAACGGGCTCTGCATTTGCAAGTTCTCTGAATGTGTTGGATTCTTCCGCAGTTGAAGCATCTCCTACTTTCATTTTGGGTATTTCGTCGCATAGTTTGTAGTATATCCAAGATTTGTGAGAGAGTAGATTGTGGGTGGCTATTGGAAGTTATCTCTTCGTGTTCTTGGAATCTCATTTCTTTCAATTTAGGACGGAAAGATTTTGATATGCTTTTTGCTGCCTCATATTCCTGAGCTACAATCAGAGTTTCATTTAACGTTTTGTGGTGTTGTAGCCGGAGACCTTGTTGCATTTCCACATCTTCTAATCCATCAACGAATGCCCGTGTGCCTTTTTATATCGGCCTCAAATTCCTGTAGGGTTTCATTTAATTTTTGATTACGGACTGACTGACTCTGGAATACTTGCTTCAAGTGCCTTTGGCCATACCTTGTCTCTAAAGCATGTACGAGGACGCATAATTGGGCGTGCCTTGTGGAAGAAACTGCAAAACGGTTGCTGCCTGCCCACGAAGCGACACTATCGATGAATCTGTGTCTCAGTCCAACCATTGGCTTTGGCCGCAGCTTCAAATTGGAGTCGATATATTTCCCATGCCGTTTGGCCATCAAATGTGGGTGGTTTCAGGGTCTTGCTTGAGTGGCTTTGAGAAACTGTACTTTGAATGGGGCCAGGTTCGGTTATAGAAGAGGACGACCTCGTGCCTTCAATTTCAATATTAGTTACTGACGCTTGGGTACGAATTCTTCTTTCTAAATTAACTATTTGCTTTTCTAGATCAGATCTTAAATTTTCTTGTTGTTTTTCTAAATTAGATCTTGAATTTTCTTGTTGTTTTTCTAAATTAGATCTTGAATTTTCTTGTTGTTTTTCTAAATTAGATTTCAAATTTTCTTGTTGGTGTTCTAAATGGTCTACTCTATTATTAAACTGTTCTACCTCTAGCTTTAATGTTTCCCGAATTTGTGTTAGGCCATTCATAATTTCTACATCTGCTTGTCTACGCCTCTCCTCCTTCTCCTCTTCTTCCTCCTTTCTACGTCTCTCCTTCTCTTCCTCGCGTCTTTCCTTCTCTGCTTCTTCCTCCTTTTTAAGTCTTTCTTTCTCTACTTCTTCCTCCTTTCTACGTCTCTCTCTCTCCTTCCATCATTAAAAACCATGCTGGGGGTCCGGAACTATCCATGTCTCTGTCGTATACGGTGATTCTAGAATTTTATAAGTAGATACAAATATTTCTTATATCCCACCGCTGTTACCAATTCCTTACGACTTCTTAAACTTTCTTTATTTGTTCGACATTAACTTTCACAATTCAATACAAATAACGTCTTACTATCAGAACACAGAACTCAAATTTTCAAAACTTCAAAACTAAACTAACTAATTTCAATTGAAACCATAAGCATAAGTAATTATGTTCAGTTTCTTTTAACTTGTGCTTGTTCAGATGTTGTAATTATTATAGTTGCAGTATGCCAAGGATTCTGGATAGTTTTTTTGTTGTGATTTTTAGAAGTAATTTATGCAGCAAATGTATAGATTGTTACTTTTTTTGAGTTTACTTCCTTAAGAAACGATTTTCATTTTTAGCACGCGGTATGAAAATTTTATAAGTAGTAAAATCGGGTGTTAAATGAAAGCGTTACGTTAAACGTCATTTATTTAACTTTGACATACAGCATACGCTATATATACAACAGCTTGTTTGATAAATTATCATGTGTTTATAGCGAAGTGGTTAAGTTAATGGATCTGGCTGAGAAAATTGAGAATTGTAGGCGTGTCAGATATTGATAGTTTAGGTGCCCGAACGTGAATCTGATAACAGAGGTATGTTAATACATACGGAAGGGTTGAAAAAAATTATGCGAGCGCGTCAGATATTCAGAGAGGATGTTAAGTGAACCAGGAAAAAAAATTCCGATTCAAAAATTTGATGATTCGGAAGTGAAACAAGCTGGCAGCGAATTTTCCAAAATGCCAAAAAAAATTGCTGTATTGAAATACTCGAGCGTGTCAGATTATTATACAGACGGTTCAGCTTGATGTTTCAGTCGTGCTAGCCCAAAATCTTACGATTAATGCTTGAATCACTTTTTTGTAAAAAAGCAAATTATGGGGAGGGTACACATTTCAATCATATATTTTTAATTTTGAAATAGCTGACTACCATCCGATAGCATTAACAATTCCTAATTCAAATGTTTCGAGGAAGGTTAGCAAAAATAATACAACAAATTCTAAAAAATATATTGACTTCAACAAGTTAACAATACAGTTGCAAAACCAAACTTGGCAAATGTATACAATTTACGAAATATTGATTCAATGACTAATGAATTTATCAATATATTAAACACAGCTATAAACACACACACAAATTTTGTGAATATTTCTAGGTAATTAAAAAATAAAAAACCGTGGATTACAAAGGCTTTACTAAAATCTTTCGGTGAAAAAAATATGTCATATTTAAGAATGAAAAACAATCCAGAAGATATAAATCTAAGAAATACATATCGAAAATATAAAAATTATTTAACAAAACTGATACAAAAATCAAAAAAATCTTTAATTAATGATATGTATGTAGTCAATCCAAAAAAATCAGAAAAATGATATAGTAAAAGAAAATAAAGAAGATATAGCTAATGAGTTCAATGAATTGTAATTCAAAACTGCTCGTTTGTGATTGGTGGAAATTAAGACGAGGGAAATAGTCGCTGTAAATAACTCATAACAATGTGCGAGATATAACATTTATTGATGTTTCAGGCGAAAGTTGTATATTATCGAACTTTGTTCGTGATTTCCAAAGGACCGATCTGCTGCGACGATACCCCAAAACCGTCTTACATTTTTTTATTGTTTCTGGTGTAGATTCAACAATTTTTTGAAATGTATCTTGTCCACGGAAAACACACTTCATATTATTCTCACTCATATTTGCGACATATATTAAATACACAAAATTTTATTCACAAAACTCGTTTTAAAACAAAAACAAGCTAAATCATTGTACATTATAATGAAACGAACGCGTTATATTGTGATCAGCTGTCATGGTGACAGAAAATAATGCTGAAACGGTGCGAGAGAGTCTGAAAGTGAAGTAAGCTTTATTTACAGTTTTTGTTAATTCGGCTTGTGGAAATCGGCAGATTATATTTTTTCCCTTATTCTTGTATTATTTGCTTCAAAATAAATAAAAATCAACCTCGCTCCATAATATCAAGGTTACGGTTTTTTGCAAGTTTGTGATCCTCCCACTCCGTTACGCTACGTCCAAATCATAAGACTATTGAAACGCACACTTTTCAGCTAGTAATTAACCCACCTAACCTTAATCCGACGCGCTTGAGTATATCTGACAATCGATTTTTTTTTCTCTTCTGACGGGCTGCCCTAGATGCAAAATCCTATATGATGGGCTTATACAGATTGCGAAAAAGTTTAATAGGTAATACGATTCACACAAGTATGACAAGGATAATATGAACAACACTACTTGAAAGAGAGGGACAAGAATTTTCCGATGTGTGAAACTCACAATTAGACAAGTCCCCTCTACCAAAACAGGTAGGTAGTAGTGTGTTCATTGCCCTTCTTACTTTTAACCGTTGTAAAATGGGGCGTGAGAAAAATGTGTTTTAAATTATTTCCATTCGATCTAGGAGACTGGAATAAATTTCAAGAAGATACTCTCAGTTAACTGTTGAGTTGACTTACGGTGTATTTCAGTCAAAGTTTAATAAAACTTTTGTTAACTACATTATCTTATTTTGTTAACACTGGTATTATAATAAGTGATATTTCCAATTCTTTTCTTTGAGAAAATTTGTTATAACATTAAACTGAAAACAAAATTGGAAAGTTGATAAAATTGGTAAAAATTTACAAAAATTTTACATTACTCGGTACCTAGAAAGAAGATCTATTTGATTCCACTAACCTCTGCAAAATGTACTGGACCTAGTGCATCCATCATCTCTGTAGTGATCATTGCGTTTAGAGTAACGTCATCAAAATATGCTGGACTCCTAGCCATATTTAAAGAATTCAATCTTGGTTGTCGAGTCCGATGGGATGTATTTCTAGAGGAATCACTTCTCTTTGCTCTCTGTAGATATTTAAAATAATCGATTTCAGACTCAGTTGTTATGTAAATCAGAGAAAGTAATACAGGGAATCCTAAATCAATCCTATTTCAAATTTTAATACTCAGCTCCTTAATTACTCCAAAAAGATAAATTTTCCATCAATTTATTCCGTTTTACCCAAAATGTTTGTAGGTTTGTTATAGTGACAAACATTTTCAACATTTTCAATGAAATTGGAATTTTTATTGTTTCTGTTCTTGTATTTGCTTTCAAAAAATATATTTTTTTTTCAAATGTTACTATTCAAGAACATTTTCCACTTTTACTGAAATATACACAAAATAAAGACACTTCGCAATAGATCGAGTGTCATACATCTCACTTAAAACGAGCCTTTGACACTCACTCCGCGTCGCTGTGAACTGTGCTCGGTTACTTATTATTCCTTATTTAGTTCACAATGAATCGAACTCGATGCTCTTTACACAACTGCATGATCCATATTCACAAAATCAAAAGATCAAACTGCACCACTGAGTGGTACATTTTTCCAGTACTACTCCATGAAGTGGTCAAGTACAGGTCATCCCTTTATCCAACAGCATCTGTAGGACAAGAGTACCTGATGATAGGTTAGTATATTATTATTGCATATCCTCAGTGGGTCTGCGTAAGTTGGCTACACAAACTTTTTATTATTAGTTTTATCAAAAAGATGTATACCTTATAAAAAGTTCTACATGTCCTAAGGTAGAGATACCTCGCAGAAAGGACTGGCAAGACCCAAGCAGACTGAAGTTCCCCCGAGGTGAGACCTGGTATACAGACGAGTCAAAGACTACGGAAGGGCAGTAGCAGGGTTTTATACTAAAATGAGGAACACAAGATGTTCCTTCTCACTAGGAAAACATACCTCTGTATTTTAGGCGGAGATTTATGCTATCCTACAATGTGTCAGAATTAACAAATACAGGACTGATACTCATAGGATAAACATATTAACTGACAGCCAGATAGCCTCTAGCAGCTTTAAATAGCTGCAAGGTAACATCCAGACTGGTAGGGGAATACCAGAAAGAACTAAATGAATTGGCAGACCACATTAAAGTAAGATTAGTATGGGTTCCGGGATATAACGATATTTCTGGAAATAAACAAGCTGATGTGCTCGCGAAAAGAGGTTCAGCAACTACATATTATGTTGGACCAGAGCCAGTTATGGGTCCAAAGAAAGTGGTACGAGAACAAATACAAAAATGGGTATAAAGCCAACATAGTCTACAGTGGAGGAACACTCCAAAGCAGTTACACAGTAAGACCTTTATAGGTGACACATGTGTTAAACGGGCCGAAAAACTACTGAATATCAGTAGGAATCAGCTAAAAATCATTACAAGTTATCTAATGAGCCAAGCCTCAGTAAAAGACCACCTGCATAATATAGGGCTATACAACGGGGATCTCAGCGGCATACTTTATGGCATGGAGACCAAGACCGTAACCCATAACTTGTCTGACTGTGAAGCACTGGACTCGAGGAGACACACAATTTTCGGAGCAGCCAATGTGCCACCTGAAACATATGGCACACATCCAGTGGACCTATATCGTATACTCGAAGGTACAGGGAAAACTGGGTGGGTAAAGTACCTTTATTTTTTATCAAGAGAAGAGTACCTTTATTTTTGTTCAAGAGTAAAGTACCTTAGTTATTTTTGACCATAAAAATTTTTTATTAAGAAAAGATGTATTCAATATTGTTTATCAACATTAAAAATAAATTTTTTCTGCGAAGTAGATTTCTAAATAAAGGTATATTTAGGATTAATTTTATCAAATTTATAAATTGTTAAATGTAATGCATTAATGTTAAAACTTTTCTCCATAAACATTTTCCATCTGGTCAAAAATGAAGATACTTTACTCTTGATCAAAAAAAAATTTTTTTGACAAACCTCGTACACTACTCATTCAATTCAATATCTGATAGTTCAATTTTGGGTTTTAGAACTTTCGTGTGAATCGTATGAATGTAGGTTTTTCACATAATAAATTACATAAAAAGAATTCCATACATAGAGGCCAAAGATCCTTATACTCTCAGATAGTCAGGCAAACCTACTTCCTCCCATCCCAAAATATTGTATTCGTTGTACAAAAATAGGCCACTCAGCCACTGAATGTAAGGCCTAGCTTTATACCTGCCTAATCTGTGGTAGTCACGAACACAGATCCGGAAAATGTGACAAGGCAAAAAAGCCTTGCTGCAGGAACTGTGGTGGCGACCACACTACCTGCGATCCGAAATTCCCGAAAAGGCGAATTCCTTCCTCAAAACCTGAGGAAACTGCACCCATAACTTTCCATGCCTTTGACTTCCCTTCGGAATTCTAAAAAATTCTTAATGAATGCAATCCCTTCCTCCCGTAGGACGGTAATCGAGACACTACGACGTCCAAGGACAGAGTAACAAGGCATTCTTTAGTTTCACGCCAATTCCTTAGCCTTGGACATACCTTTACCTTCCACCACCCAACAAGCGCCAAAACGTCGAAACACCACGGGAAAGTGCATCGAAATCAAGAAGAACTCCACAAAAAGTGCACAAAGAGCGGCTGAAAAACTGTCGCAACGAGAGAGGAGTTCCAGTCTGCTAGGCGCACAAACACAAAAAAAAACACTTTTTAGTGCAAAAACACACGCCACGGGTACTTTTCGGTATCTGAAGTTCTACATATATATGAAAAATACAAACACAACACCCCTTTCCTATCCGGGATGATGGATGCAAGTTTTGTGTAGTTTCCCTGCATCTTAATTGCCACAATGATCGGAGCCGCGATATATAGTGGTAATTAACCAAATGGCCATCTCATAGGTGCACAGCGACAGCTGTCCCTACAGCGACCGTAAATTCACTTGTTTTTCAAACCATACCCTGAAGAGAACTTAATCCTATTACATGGTAGAGACAAAATTTTGCAATCCAATGAAGGATTGATTCAAATTCGAATTAAAATCATGATCGAACAAAAAAAACTTACCGCTCACTGCTTAGGGACGCACGTGCTTACCGTGAGCATGTGAAGGGAGGAACCGACCTGTCAGTTGTGCATGGAAGATGACGAAATAGCTTCGTATATTATATTCGAATGTGAAACACTGACACATTGGAGTTACTCTGGGACTGTAAAGCCTGGAAAGGACAACTAATCTTTTCAGATAAACGGTACTACCAAGAGCACAAAAGAAAAATAATGAGGTGCTGAAGACTCGAAACATGGCGTCGACCCAGCTCTGTAGTGGAGCGCCTCTGATGCGATAATTTCAGTCAAGCAGAGTCGAGCGAGGTTATACTTGGATGGGTGACCAATGGGGAAACACCGTCGTAGAGCCCGTACTGCAGCGAAACACCTTAGATTACTAGGGTCGGTAGCATATCACAGCTCGCAGGCATTATACCAGTGAGCACGAGGTATAATGTAGATATGCCGTCTTTCGGATGAGACATAAATCCGAGTTCCCGAGTCCTTGGATGTTGGGCTCGATAAAGATCCCTACCACTGGTTGAAACACTAGTGGATTCGGCAAAATTTCCGGTTAGGGGTAGAGTGCTCCCGGCGTCGGTGATTAGCCTCAGTTGCAGAAATAGACCGACGTTAAATAACCGAATGAAAAAAAGACTCGAAACCTCGACTGCATGTGCTAAAGTAATTAATCAGTTGATCAAACAATCGATCAATGAATCAACCAGTCAATTGAGTATCGTCGCTCCAACGGATATGTAGAACAAACATTTTTACATGTTTATTACATAGTTAACTTACAATTTAACCTAAAAACCTCCAAATCAATCAGTACAGCTCAGTAGGTCTGTTATCATAAGAGATATCAAGAAAATTAAATGTTAAAAATTGTAGGTAGCTTTAAGTTTTATATTTAAAATTGGTAACAATGTTAAAAAGTTATGTTTTTTTTCTGATTGAAACAACCTATATTTCACTTTAAAACTGAAATCTGCTTCACTCCCCCATTACAACATATTACAAGATTGTAGTCTGTTATATATAGGGTATTTGAAAAGTTATAACCAATTTGCCGTCAAAATCGTAACAGGTTCAACACCATGTACAATTGGATAGTGAAAGAATCAAAACCTATTGAAGCCAAAGATTTTTAATGATTATCAAAATTCATAAACACGAATGGATCTAATTAGGACCTCCCGTCTCTGAATTGGTTATCAAAACGCGCGTAAGATGTGTCCAGAATCCCTGAGACCATATTATGCTCTCAGGACGAATAGCATCTACCTTGTACTGATGAGGCGCAAATACGCCGAAACCAGTGATGTTGTCCCTTCTAATCACAAACCAGAATGATTGGTTCTATCTTGCAGATATACCAACCCAGTTTAACTTAGAAGTGTAATTCAATGTCTGTCGGGGCATATAGCCCGAGAAGTAGTTGTTGCTTCTTAGTGAACGGTCTGTTCTTTGAAAAATATTTTTCAAATTTTGTAAAGCGTTATAATAGTATTAAACTATTAACTTTGACGTCTATTGATCACGCTTTACTAAAATATGACAATTTTTTACAGGTAATTGTAATTAAGTGAATTCAAGGAGTTATTTCTTGGCTTATACAAATAATTATGAAAGGCTTGTATTTAGACCTGTATATTTTTATAATAGGTAAATTTACTTTAAATGTCTAACAGAAATAAAAACTTACACTTGATGTAGATCTGGCTATATTCCAATTGTTATCTTCCATGTTCAATTGTGCTATTTTCAATGTTCCTTTGGGTCAAAAACCAAAATTTATTATTCTAATTCGGAGCAATGCTTACAGATATGAATGATGACAAAAATGTCACAATTATTCAATATGTCATACATACTTCATTCTTGTCGAGTATGTAGGTACGGAAATATTATTATGGCGTAGGTACAATTTTTCAAAATTTTACATTTTTTTGCTTAATGTGTGATAAACAATAAAGAAATTTGTTTTTGCTAAACCACCATATACGTATAGACGTATAGTTGCTATACGGATGTAAGGCAAAGATGTGGCACGGATTTGTGAAACTTCCGCAGATTTTCACTAGTAATACCGCTAGAGGTATTTTCTAAAATATGTGGTATTCGGTAAGAAAATTCCACACCAAATTGTGTTTGAAATATTTAAAATTTATATTTCGATCCAACAACGTCAATTTTCGCCAGGAGTGCCATTTTAGCACCTAATATATTATATTTTTTCATTTTATAGTTACTTGGGCTTACTACAAGTGGTAGAAAATTATAATTTAAAAGGTTTTTCGGAACGGTGCATGAACAGATTTACAGCGCGTCTCAGTTTTGGCAGCAATTTAGACCTTTAAATTGTTGATTTCTACTCGTTGTAGTTGCACGAAAATACCATCTCAATACACAACACAGTATATTCTTTAATTTTACATAAGTTTTGAGTAACTACAAGTGGTAGAAAATTGCTTTTTTGCAAATAAAAACCAGACTGTCAAATAGTATATTCCATTACGAGTCCATAAAATAGGCTTTTCCCGTGTGCACGGGAAGTCGTGCAAGCACGGGAAAAGCATTTATGGATGTGTAATGAACGATATCCTCATTATACCTTTCTGAACACAAAAACTAGTATTTACTATACTATACTATAATTCAAAACACTGACATCTGCTGTCATAATACAATTGTTGTTTAGTGTTGCTAAGGGAAATGAACAATAACGCATTTTAGCGCATAGGAAAACTTTTTCCTGTGCGATCGCACAGGAAAAGGTCATTTTCATTATACCTTATTGAAAACCCTATCTTAACATGCCTATTAAGAGTACCGAAAATGACCTTTTCCCGTGCGGGCGCACGGGAAAAAGTTTTCCTGTACGCTAACATGCGTTGCTAAGGGAACAGAAACCACTAAACCACAATTATATTATGACAGCCGATGTCAGTGTTTTGAATTATAATAATTGTACTATGACAGCAGATGTCAGTGTTTTGAATTATAGTCTAGTATAGTAAATACTAGTTTTTGTATTAAGAAAGGTATAATGAAAAGTATCGTTCATTACACATCCATAAATGCTTTTCCCGTCGCGCGCACACGGGAAAAGCCTATTTTATGGACTCGTAATGAAATATACTATTTCTGTACCCTAAATAGGCATATTAAGATAGGGTTTTCAGGAAGGTATAATGAAAAAAATATTCTGTCATTATAAATGTCAAAAAACTTCCAGTATAATTCGCTGTTGGGTACCCACGAGGAAAAAATTTCCAATAAAATTGATCCGTTGCCATGGTGATCTGTCAAAAAAACACGTTTTGATTGGTTGAAAATTACAGGTGTGGAATTTTCTATGTAATCAAATGGTCCAATGAACACAGAGGCGACATTGCCCATCTCACGTGGTATAAATAGGAAGAGTCACATCCGTTGTATGTTACTTGTTATGTAGTCTAAATGCGAGAGGGTGTTAAATTCAATATTTAATTTTTAGAGGAAATTACTTTCTTCATTTCCAGAACTTTCACAATTCAATATAAATAACGTCTCACTATCAGAACACAGAACTCAAATTTCTAATACTCCAAAACTAAATTCCCTCATTTCATTTCTATGACAGTTCTAGTGGGGTTAGGACAAGATGTGATCGTATTCTGTTAATTAACACAATGAAGTGTCTTTTATTCTCTGATCTAAACCATCTCTCAGAAGGAATGGTATCTTGATGGTTGATATAATTTAGTCCAGTGATAGAATTTTTGTTTTGGGATTTTATATCATAGTTATACTGCAGAATTTCTACTTCTATATGTGTTAATTGTGTGGATCTATATAAATTATCAATCCTGTCTACTGCACTTTTGCTATCAGAGAAAATGATGAAGTTATCCTTGTCACTTGTCTGTTATATATTTCAATGCTTGACTTATTGCTATCATTTCTGCTGAATATATTGTTGTCTCGTTTTGTAATTTAAATTTATTCACGAATTTTGTATTCTCTTCGTAAACTGCACTTTGTTTCTTTGATCCGCCTGTGTATAAATATTGATATTGATTGGAATAAGTATAGAACAAGACAAATACCCTGCGTGCTTTAAATGTATTAAACCAATAATAAAATAATATACCATTATAATGAGTAGCCACCTACATTTGATATGAATCGAAAGGAAAATATTGTTACGACGGACGAGTGCTGAAGATATGTAGAGGACCATGAAGAAAAAGAAAAAGACATACATCTAGAACTGTCATCGAAAAGTCGAGAACTGTCTGAAACAGGTGAAAAGTATAAAAGGCGGGACAATTGACATTAGTTAATTTAGTTTTGAAGTATTAGGAATTTGAAATCTGTGTTCTGATGAGGCGTGATTTGTATTGAATAGTGTTAGTTAAAGTTGTAGAAATAAAGAAGGTTCAAGAAATTAAAAGGAGTAAAAATATGTATTTAATCAAAAAATCTTGTGAACAGCTAACAAAGACTAAGTATGACTTTGTTAGTCATCAAAATGTGTAAATTTGGATTCCCGGAATGAAACGTTATCTTTGCCGATAACATTTCGGATACAAAAATAAAATTTCAAGTATAATATTTTGGTGGAATAGACAACAAGTCTATTCTGATGCAAAATTATTTAAAAATTATTCAAATATTTTCTTTTGGTGGAATAGACAACAAGTGTATTCGGTCCAAAAATCAATAGTTATAGTTCCGGAGTTAACTGCAGCGCGAAATTTAAAATAAGTCGCAGACATATAAATAGGAATGGAGATGTTTCCGGTTGTCTGTCTATCAATTACCTCGAAAGAGAGTAGATAAAAATTTGGGACTGTGCAGTATCTCCTAATATTCAACTTTATTTAAAAATATGTGTATACAAAGTACCTAAGCTACTCTAGGTTGCAAAACTGTATTGGTAAAAAAATTTTTTTCATTTTATATATTTTTTTTATCTAGTACGTTTTATTCAACACACAGATCTTATAACAATTTTTTTTAGTATAACTTCAAAAGCAGATAACGATAGTTAAAAGTTAGCTGATTTTTGTTTATTTGAGTTTTTCTAATTTTTTTTTAGAAATAAAATTAGTGGCGCCCTTTTGTTAGCTTAAAATATCTTTATTTAACTTAATTCCGCAAGTAACAAAGCGCTATGAACTGGCTTTGTTATCTCCAAATATAAAAGTCAGTTTGGCAAGAACCTAAAATAAATAAACATTCATTTTTTTTCAACGCCCAACGCCGAGAGTATTCATTTTGTTTCAGGAAGGAAGCACCCCATTCTGACATAAATTTGATGGAAGTCATCAATGGACGTAACTCATACGTCAAGTAACGACCACTGTTTATTGTTAGGATATGTTGAACTAGGTTATGGCAAAAACATTTATTATACGAAATAGCACAAAACAGAATTGTTCTAAAATAATTATTATTAAACCTAACTAAATCAGTCTTCAAAGTGCGTCTGTTCTTCAAACTGATGTTCATACTGTCCCTTCACTCTCAAATTTTGGGGATCGAAAGGACTCTTTAAAAATAATGTGGCTGGATACTTTTTGTTTCTAACTTCAATCTGGTAGGTACCACTTTTAAGGTATTCATCATCTATTACTTTTCCACTGGGATGTTGAACATAACTACAAGAAAATTTGAAAAATGAAATTTCATCTCAAAATAAAGTGCCATGCGTTTTGTAGATGGATTTATTTACTATATAAGTAACTATATTTCTTCTGAGTTATTGGAAATATCAAAATTCGCAAATATGAATTGAAATACTCATCCCATTTTTTTACTCATAACTTGAACAAATATATAAATTTTCTGTTTATTGCCAATATTTATTTTCTGTTAGTAATATATAAATTTAAATTAACAAATAAAAAACTTAATTACTAAAACACTTAATATTTCTAAAAAACGGAATATAAATCAAACTATTGAATAATCGTTTCAATAATTATAAAGTATTTGTTGGTATTCCTAATTTAGCATCTTTCATCCAAGCATTCATTTAAGAGCAATTTGAGATACTCTTGGATAATTAATTTGTCTTTTACTTGTTTTACAGTATCTCACAGCTCTCTAAATATGTTATTCATGTAAAAGTGAGTCAATCTATAATGTCAAAAATTATATGAATATAAAATGGAAAACAATAACAGAATAATATAATTATAAACCTCATTTGACTCATCAATAATAAGGATTGAAGCTAACATTACTTGTTTTGCCGTGCTCTGTCAATTTAGGAGGACGAAATACAATGTGTCAAATGTAAGCAAAAAACAACAAAACTCACCCTATTCCTATACTAGAATCTAGACTGAATCCATAATCACCTCGTCTCAATATACCCACAATTACATCATCTCTCCAAATAGTTTCATATCCGTAAAGAGGTATTGGATCTTGTAATGTGAAAAATACTCTTCGCTTTGTAACACCTTGCTGTTTAAATTTCTCCACTTCTTGTTTTCCTAAATATTGCCCGTCTTTTCTGCAAAATCTCCCTAAGCCAGCTTCGATTGGATTATCATCAATTCTAAGATCGTGGTTGAGCAAATGATAGCCTGGAAAAAGTAAATAAATCAACTTATGTGAATTTATGTGCGAGATTTTTGGAGCCTATGAATTAAATGATAGGAGTTTTGAATTAAAATGTAAATGAAAAGATTATGTAAGTAACCTTCATTACAGGTATAAGTCGACAAAATATCGTGGCACATAGTGAATGCGCGAAAAAAAAATACTGACACGTGTAACATGTCTATCGACCTGTTTCGATTTTACAGAATAAATCCTTTTAATTAGCGCTCGTCGTCACTAGCCACATCCAATTATAGTTCTGTGACCCCAAACTCTTCTACCCCGAACGTAAGACAATTGACGCCTGCCAACGGACAACGCCTCGTTAAACAGCCTTTTCGTTATCGTCTGCCTAAAGAGGCACATCGTCTTTCGCTACCTTTCATATCCCAAGTACCTATCTTATGAATTTTGCTGTGGTAAGTCCAAAATCATAATCTATAATTAATAAGCTTCTTCTAAAGTACTGTCTGATATAATTTTCGTATGCATTCTTTATTTTTTTACAGAGATAGACGAAATTAAATTCAACACGTGGTCATAAACTATTCTTTTATACTAATATGGTAGTTTTAAGCCAAGAATATAACCCTAGGCGAGAATATAAGCCAAGAATATAACCCTAGGCGAGAATTTAACGCCGAGAATATAACCCTAGGCGAGAATATAAGCCAAGAATATAACCCTAGGAGGATATAGCCGAATATAAACCGGAGAATATAACCCCAAGAATATAGCCAAGGATACCGCCCTAGAACAGAACTCATCAGTTCGGATCAAGACCTGACTTCTTCTCCAGGAAACCACTTCATCTAAGCTAAGTACCTATAAAAGTACAAATTCCTTTAGTAAATTCCGTTGTTCATTTCCTGTGGCAGAATAAACTGTAAATTTGTTTTTAATTCTTTTTTTTATTAAAATCCTCCACTATAAAAGTTGAGGGAGATATCGCCGGGGTAATTTTAGTGACTTTTTTTTAATTATTAACTTTTATTTAAATTTTACAAGGCGTTTCTACCTTTTCCGCCTTAGTTTTTTGTAGTTTTCATCGTTAAAAAGGTAGTGGCGCCCTCAATTTTTACAACCCTTCTGTTATCCCTGTGTGACATAAACTTGGGGTCGAATCACCCTTGAGAGGAGTCTCTAGCCGGAGCCCTTCGAGCTGGTGCCCTGTGAGGTACTACTTTTACCGTTACAAATTGGCGCCCATTGTTTTTGTTGCACAGTGTAACAGTTGGGTTGGAAGGATTTTAATTTTTTTATTTTTGCATATTCTCTTTAAAAATTTTTTTATCGTTCAATTTAGAATTGTTGCTTCCAACTAACTTTTTTAAAAAAAATTTCACTTTTTCAAGTAACCATCTTGTACCGACCCTGGACGTTTTTTTTAATTTTATCGTAACTACCTGCCTTATTTACAATATATATTTTGGTCTACGATAACGAATATTCTCTGGGTTTATTTTTTTTAAGAGATAACGTAGTGTAGCACAATCTTTTGTTGTTCCGAAACGGAATTTTGTTATTGATTTTTTCAGGAAAGGTGAATTACATCTGATTTGTTTGCAATGTTGCCACGTTTTAAGTAAATTCTTAAGGTGTCTGTTTTCTGATAAGTTGTTATTTTATGTAGCTGCATAGTAAAATTATCTTTTTCAGTTGAATTGTGTCTGGTTACACAAACTGAAATATCTTACCGTTTGTATCTTGTTCAGTTGAATTGTGTCGAGTTACACAAACTGAAATATCTTATCTTACCTATTGTTAATCAAGTGCAGTGTTGCCAAAGTAACAATTTATCTTTAAACTCTCTTACTTTTTCTTGTCTAATCCTGTTAATATAAAGAGCAGTGTTGCCAAATTAACAATTTACCATTAACTATAAATATTTTGCAGTTCAGTTTTTTTAACGACAGAGAGATTGTGATGTGCTACAAAAATTTTAATATCAATTTATGATACATTTTTGATCTTGATTAGCTATACATTTATATACTGATAGTTTTTATGGAGTTATTATGCAACATTTTTATTACTACGTATGACTTGTTGAAAATATAGTACGGTTTTGTTTATTTTAATTGACATCTATCGGCAATAAGTATTTGTTGTTTTTATATCTACAGTCATTCACATACATACAGTTTCCATATCTATATCTCGTTGCCAGGCATTTATGTTCATTCGGATTTTAGATCCTTTGCCCTCGCTAGTGCTATTTGATTAGTACTGTTGATTTAGATACCGGCTCTTATTCTTTTTCTCTCACTTTAAATATTTTCAAGATGCTGGCCAATCACTTTAAGTCACTTACTTCAGAGGCCGTTTCATTCTCGTGGAGTTTCGCTATCGTTCTCCTAAAAAAACGGTACAATTGTGTTTTAGTTCATTATCGTTTTCGTTTTCTTCCTTACTTTAGGCAACCGCGCCATTCTCTTGGAGTTTCGCTATCGTTCTCCTAAAAAACGGTACAATCGAGTTTTAGTTTATCATTATTATTTCCGTTTTCGTTTTCTTCCTTACTTTAGGCAAAAGCTCCATTCTCCTGGAGTTTCGCTATCGTTCTCCTAAAAAACGGTACAATTGTGTTTTAGTTCATTATCGTTTTCGTTTTCTTCCTTACTTTAGGCAACCGTGCCATTCTTTTGGAGTTTCGCTATCGTTCTCCTAAAAAACGGTACAATTGAGTTTTAGTTGACCATTATTTTTATTATTTCCGTTTTCGTTTTCTTCCTTACTCTAGGCAACCGTGCCATTCTCTTGGAGTTTCGCTATCGTTCTCCTACAAAAACGATACACTAGAGTTGTTTTTGCTCTCCTTTTTCCGTTTTCTTTCTTTTAGGCAACCGTGTTACTTACCGTCCCGATTACTCAACCCATACTCAACTTGGTTCCCAACCATTTTTACCCTCCGCGTAGAAAAGGAAGTAGACCAAGCTACATTGGAGTTTATACCGTTCTCCGAACAAAACGGATCCTTTTCTTATCCCGCATTTCATTCATTCTGTTACAAAACATAAAAATACCGGCTAGACACCTTGAGAGCTCTCCATTGCGGAAATGGATTTTACGTCATTCAAATTTTTGGTCCCCCTTTTTGTTATATGTCTTTTTGTTGCCCCGAGTTTTCCTACCGTTTCTCAAACAAATAAACGGTCAATTTTGCTTTTTATAACTAACGTAGAGTCTCGATTGACGTACCGTAAGACGTTAGGCCCCAATTGAACTGGGTTGGCCTTTGCTGAGTGGCGGATTGCGCTCGGTTTACAAACATAATAGGTTTGGAAAATGACTGCTTAGTCGCTCTTTCTCTTCACCCTGGCTTCTATAGCAACCTCTTCCTTTTCTTTGCCTTCAATGGCAGTACTTCCGTAGCTTTTAGTGTTTTTTCCTTATTTTACCAGATTGGCCACACTCTTGTAGAGTTCTGGACCGATATACCGTATTCCCTGACAGAGTCATGGGTGTAATTTTAGTAACAATACCTTTGTTCGATTTAACAAAGAGAGCATATCAACGGACTGAATGCATGTAGCTGGAATGACTTTCGGATCGATGACCAATGGCTACTGTGGACGCTAACTGGCAACCTCACCGAATGTCGATCGCGCTGCTGTTTTTGCCCTCTTCCTGTGCTCTCGGCGTATAAACCAGAATACCTTTTTGTCTGATCACGTGATGAGAATCTATCGTCTTTCTTTTTATAATGTCGCCACAAACTATTCCTAACCACACATACCATTATTTCGACCACGATTTACCTTTCAGAATCACCCTATTTATCTTCAATTCTCTTTTACCCTAAACCATTCAAAGTAAGTATCTATGTATTTCTTTCTCTCCCTTAACATACCTTTTGCGTTGCCGTATTGTGATACTTGTGAACTACCTACCGTTATCGTATATTTTAGAACCGTTCCTTGTGGAACACTATAAGTGTTGTCGCCCTGCCAATAATCTTTGCTAAGTCAAGCAGTATTTCACCCCTGGTGACGTCATTATGATAAATCTTTACTCTTTGCTCGGTGAAAATTAGGCTGATTTACGAATTAATTAGAATTCCGACGGAATTGCATTCTAAATCAATTTTAGGCTGACATCACTCACCGTGTTTATTTTTGTCCCTCCCGGAGACATTGGTTTGGTATTTCCTGGAATTTTTCGCTCTGCGTATCTGAGATCCCAGCGTTTTATCAAAACACACCCTACCGTACCTTATCTTATCGTTTCGCCTGCACTGAGAAATTATCGCACCCTATCGTTACCTTTCGTTCTCAGTGTATGCTTTGTCTTATACGATGACATAACTACATGATAATCACAAGATGACAAAACTGCCTCACCTTTACCTTTGACAAATGCCTTACCTTACCTTTGACAACTGCCTTACCTTACCTTTGACAATTGCCTTACCTTACCTAAGATACATAGATTTTGCAATGACACTTCACCCCTCCTTTTATCTTATTAAGCCCATTTTTCACAAAAAAAAATAATTCTTCGAATCATTTTTTTCCCGGAGGAGAGGGGGTGTAACATGTCTATCGACCTGTTTCGATTTTACAGAATAAATCCTTTTAATTAGCGCTCGTCGTCACTAGCCACATCCAATTATAGTTCTGTGACCCCAAACTCTTCTACCCCGAACGTAAGACAATTGACGCCTGCCAACGGACAACGCCTCGTTAAACAGCCTTTTCGTTATCGTCTGCCTAAAGAGGCACATCGTCTTTCGCTACCTTTCATATCCCAAGTACCTATCTTATGAATTTTGCTGTGGTAAGTCCAAAATCATAATCTATAATTAATAAGCTTCTTCTAAAGTACTGTCTGATATAATTTTCGTATGCATTCTTTATTTTTTTACAGAGATAGACGAAATTAAATTCAACACGTGGTCATAAACTATTCTTTTATACTAATATGGTAGTTTTAAGCCAAGAATATAACCCTAGGCGAGAATATAAGCCAAGAATATAACCCTAGGCGAGAATTTAACGCCGAGAATATAACCCTAGGCGAGAATATAAGCCAAGAATATAACCCTAGGAGGATATAGCCGAATATAAACCGGAGAATATAACCCCAAGAATATAGCCAAGGATACCGCCCTAGAACAGAACTCATCAGTTCGGATCAAGACCTGACTTCTTCTCCAGGAAACCACTTCATCTAAGCTAAGTACCTATAAAAGTACAAATTCCTTTAGTAAATTCCGTTGTTCATTTCCTGTGGCAGAATAAACTGTAAATTTGTTTTTAATTCTTTTTTTTATTAAAATCCTCCACTATAAAAGTTGAGGGAGATATCGCCGGGGTAATTTTAGTGACTTTTTTTTAATTATTAACTTTTATTTAAATTTTACAAGGCGTTTCTACCTTTTCCGCCTTAGTTTTTTGTAGTTTTCATCGTTAAAAAGGTAGTGGCGCCCTCAATTTTTACAACCCTTCTGTTATCCCTGTGTGACATAAACTTGGGGTCGAATCACCCTTGAGAGGAGTCTCTAGCCGGAGCCCTTCGAGCTGGTGCCCTGTGAGGTACTACTTTTACCGTTACACACGGATACTCTTCTTCTTTTCCACAGAATCTATTCCTCTTGCTCCACGAGTTTGGGCTTCTTGAGGTGCCCATTGTGGCAGCAGTGTCCTGTTAGACTCTTGGTGCAGTCTTGATCTTGTTAATAATAATAATGATAATAATAATACAGTTTTTTAATTTTTCTCATCAAAACACAGTTACAAATAAATATATGAAAAAAATTGATAAGAGCGACAAAAAAAAACATCGAAGATAAGGTGACTACCACACCAAATTGATATGGCAGTCTCTGTTTTTCTTCTTAGTCGTTGACTGATTCACAAAATAATTTAATAATAATTCGTAGTTCTGACACTATTCAATAAAAATACAATAATAATTATAATAGGTAACACAATACTAGCGGCAATATTAATAATAACAAGATTAGGTATATCTGGTTTTTTGAAATTTCTCACAGTGTTTCCTGTTTAGGAAGTATGAAATTTAATTTACAAAGAACTAAATCATGACATGAAATTTTATCAACTGGTTAAATTCAAATTCAAAGGTCAACCGCTGAAATTTATTATATTAACATTTGAGACAACAATGTAATCTATAAAAGTTTGAGATGTTGGTGTTGTATGAGTAGACGATTCAATTATTTGGTTTAAGTTGTAACGCGTTTTCTTCCTCCTCGTACTTTACGTCGAAACTAAGTACCTGGACACGTCACAATTGACACCCCAAAACCGCGGATTCAAGTTTTATCTCGGGCGCCAGATTTTTAGCGTGGTTAACTCCACGGCCCCTTGACTTCCAGTGTCAAGAGTTCCAGGTAACCTCAGATGGAGGTACGGTCAGTTCCAGGGGTCTAGTTATTTCCAGAAAAAAAAAAGGTCCGCGCTGGTCCTGAAATAAAAGTTAGTCTCCTGGCCCACACTACAGCAAAGCTAAATTCTTGCTACAAAACAACTATTCCACCATAGGAGTTTTCTAATTGGTAGTAGGTCAGTAAAACACAAACGTTTGGTTAAATTAAAATCTATTACCTTCACAAATACTTACAAGGTCGGTAGCTGACCAAATCGTTACAGAAAAAGAAAAACAACAAAAAAAAACTATCCTGCGTAGCAGGCAACAATACCCTGGCATTTACAAAAAAAAAACCATCAATATAAGCAAACTATTAACTAATTATACCAATACCATGCGTTTATTAGAGACGAAGCGGGCAGGACATAAGCGAGAGAGGTTTATAAATATAAGCAATGTTTTTATATTCAACCGAAAACGGTAAAAGCAAGCTGACCTTTTCCAAAAAAAGAAAAGTATTTTCAATAAGCAGGTTAATAATTGAAAGCAAGAAAACGGATTCCAGGTTGATGCTAGCAAGGTATACAACCACTTGCGATGCACCCGGTATGTAAACTGAACGTGAAAATTTGATTAAAATGTCTCACGGGATCGGAAAAGGAAGTACGGAATGGTTCGATCCGTGAATGAAAATATCAATGAGCCCTGGCAGGACGCCTGGAAAACCTTAATATTTTGATTCAGCGGGCTTTAAGTTCTCGAATTGAAATATCAACGAGCCCTGGCAGGACGCCTGGAAAACTTCAATATTTCAACCGAAACGGGGTTTGGAAACGGGAATGAGTACGGAAGGGTTTGATCCGTGAATAAAAATATCAATGAGCCCTGGCAGGACGCCTGGAAAACCTTAATATTTTGATTCAGCGGGCTTTACGTTCTCGAATTGAAATATCAACGAGCCCTGGCAGGACGCCTGGAAAACTTCAATATTTCAACCGAAACGGGAATAAGTACGGAAGGGTTTGATCCGTGAATAAAAATATCAATGAGCCCTGGCAGGACGCCTGGAAAACCTTAATATTTTGATTCAGCGGCCTTTAAGTTCTCGAATTGAAATACCAACGAGCCCTGGCAGGACGCCTGGAAAACTTCAGTATTTCAACCGAAACGGGAACGAGTACGGAAATTAAAACTTAACTGTACGAGCTATCGTTATATTATTGACATACATTGACACTACTAAATCAGAATAATGCTTGTTTTGTAAAAATGAAATATGAATTATATTGAATGAATTTTCGCCTAACAATTATTGAAAAGACCAGCTTTGATTTTAAAATTATTATTTCCATAAAATCTTACCTTCGCAGCAAATACTTTGACTTGGAAATAAAAAAAAGAATATCAAAATTTACTATATTTAAAGACAAAAGCAAAACAAACTAACTACCAAGCAAACAACAAAATTCGGCGGACGGAGCGTTCAATGCTAGCGACTCTTATCTTCGCCAGCCTGCATTGAACTACTTGTCGACTCGCCGCTTAAGCCTTCCTCGATTCAGACTGCTTTCCACCTCTCTTGGTTAGTTCGACCTGCGCGCTACTTGTTTCGCGACAGTGGGGAACCATACCTGTTTACAATTATATCGCGGTTGGAATTTGAAATTTGAAATTAAAAATTGGAATGGATTTTTCTTAACAAAATACTTCTACACAGAAGTCATAGGATATCACGGATTATATACAATATTAAATGAAAATATGTTCGGAAACTTAAAAATAACTATTGTCGGAAAATTAACTTCGTTACATCCCCCCCTTACTTCGAGAAAAAAAAATTAAAGGACGCGAGCATCGCTTGCGTACTTTACATTTTTTTTCCAATTACTTACTACCCTACAAACAAATTATCACTAAATTACAACTTAATACTAAATACAGTCTTTGTCACATGATCCGGACTTATCTTCTACGTAAGGGTGTTCAGCGCCTGTAGCCTCTGCTACGGACTCCGGAGCTTGGTCCAAATCCTCGGGCTCGGATATCTCGGCGTAGGCGAGAGAAGCTCTCGCGTAGGCGGTTGAGACAGGGATCGGCACTCGGGGTGGTTCGTCGCACCGCGGTTTCATCCCGAAATAAACTAGTTAGCTGAGGGTTTTAAATCCTTAATGTGTATTCGGTTATATCGCTTGCCGTTTTCGTCTCGTAAATCATATACTACCGGAGAAACGACGCGGACAACTTCATAAGGCCCAGAGTATTTCGGGGCTAATTTCGCAGCTACATGATCGACGGCTGAAGACAAAGTATTTTCCTTCTTCATAACTTTGTCTCCCAAGGTGCATTTCCAGTCACGGCGACGTAAATTGTAATAATGACTTTGACTGGTGAATGCTCGGGAGAGATTTAAACGGACAAGATCAAAACACTCTTGTAATTTATCAAGTCTTAAGAGATGCGGTTTTGCATCTGCCTCGGCGGGATTTTCAGTTTCAGCGTCCTTTCTTGACTCGTTCTCCGGATTATCTTCAGTTTCCTTCCTGTAGGATTTCGGAACATCGGGGTCTCGTCCGAAATTTAAAAAGGCAGGTGAAAAACCAGTAGAATCGTGTTTGGAGTTGTTCATCGCAAACTTCAAATCGGCTAATCTCAGGTCCCAATCTCGATGATCTTGTTCGCAATATTGTGCAATCATTGTCTTCAGAGTGCGATTGGCTCTTTCCACCGGATTAGCTTGAGGCGTATACGGGGGTGTGAAACGATGTCGAATTCCCAATTCTTTTAACATACTCTTGAACAGTGTGCTGTTATACTGAGTTCCATTATCGGTTAAAACTGTACGGGGACATCCAAATATAGTCAGTATTTCTTCATAAAATGCGGTACTGATGCTACTGGCAGTAGCACTCCTCAATGCTTTACATTGTACCCATTTGGTAAATCGGTCCTGGAACATTACAATATAGCAGTGACCCTTCTTACTTCGCGGCAATGGTCCAATGATATCGGAACTAACGGTATCCCATGGTCGTTGGTTTGGAGATGGTTGCATTTTCCCTGGAGGTTTTTGTTGTGACGGTTTGTACTTCTGGCATTGTAAACACCGGCGAACGTACTTGGTGATGTCTCGAAACATTCCAGGCCAATAGTACGACTTAGCAATACGGGTGATAGTCTTAGCAATTCCCAGATGCCCTGCATTAGGAGCATCATGATTCTCTTGGAGGACTCGGGTTCTGTCGGATTTTGCTATGCACAGTTTCCATGGATCACTCATCTCAGGTTCTCTTAAATCATTTATATCCCAGAAATGACGGTACAAACGGCCTTCTTTGATGCAGTAGTCAGGGAACTTGTCTGGTTCCTTCAGGACTTCTTCCTTTTTATTCCGGTACCATGAACATTCGGTGGGTACATCGGTCAGACAGAGTACAGATGGTGGGTCGGCCTCGGCGGTCATTGGAAGCGGATTTCTGGACAGGGCGTCGGCCACACGGTTTAGAGCACCTTTACGATACTGTATCTCGAAGTCATATTGCTGCAGAAAGATACTCCATCGCGCCAAACGTCCGGACGGACTAGCTATGGAATGTAACCATCTAAGGGACTGATGATCGGTAACAACCGTGAAATGGTAGCCCTCTAAATAAGGACGCATCTTTTCAATCCCCCATACAATGGCAAGACATTCTTTTTCCGTGACGGAGTAATTTTCCTCGGCAGGACTCAAAGTGCGGCTTGCATACGCTACGACGTGTTCATGTCCATCCTTCTGCTGGGTAAGGGCTATTCCTAACCCATACTCGGAGGCATCGGTCTGTAGAGTGAACGGTATACTGAAATCGGGACAGCTTAATACAGGAGCTTCAGACAAGCAGGTTTTAATTTTAGTGAAAGCGGTTTCTTGATCTTCAGTCCATTTCCATCGCTGAGATTTGCGAAGCAACTTTGTTAACGGGGCCACCTTTTGCGAAAACGATGGCACAAACCTCCTATACCAGGATGCAACTCCCAAAAACCTTCTTAGTTCTCGGATGTTTCTCGGGGCTGCAAACTTAATTATACTTTCGACCTTTTCTGGATCGGTACGGATTCCATCTCCAGTGACTACATGGCCCAAGTATTTCATAGATGGTAAACAAAAATGACATTTTTCCGGATTTAGTTTCAGTCGTGCTGCTCGTAATCGGCGGAACACTTCAGATAGATTTTCCAAATGTTGCTCAAACGTTTCCCCCAGCACGATTATGTCATCCAGATATGCAAATGCGTAAGGGTCCAAATCCGGACCTATTAACTGATCAACCAGTCTCTGGAATGTGGCTGGTGCGGAGTGTAAGCCAAATGGAAGAACCGTGAATTGAAACAATCCACGTCCCGGTGCGGTGAAGGCGGTGATGGGTTTGCTGTCGGGTGTTAACGGAACTTGCCAATACCCACTCTTCAGATCTAAACTGGAAATGTATTTGGCTTTTCGCAGCTTATCCAGGATAGCATTGATAAATGGAAGCGGGTAGGCATCCTTCATGGTAACCTCATTAATTTTACGAAAATCAATGCAGAAGCGGTTTTTCCCATCTTTCTTCTTCACGATAACAATCGGAGAACTCCACGGACTTGTAGAGGGTTCTATTACTCCTTCTTTCAGCATGGCGTCTATTTCAGTATTGCAAATTTCTTGCATTTTCGGATTCTGAGGTCGGTATCTCTGTTTGATCGGACGGGGTTGTAGCAGACGGATCTCATGCTCAACTAGTGTCGTTGGAATTTGAATCTTCTGAAATTGCGGTAACTCTCGGTTCAGAAAGGTATTCAGTCTGTCTGTCTGTTCTTTTGATAAGTTTCTTTCAGTAAGGGGAATTATGGTTTCGAATGGACATCCTATATAACCAAAATTCTCGTCATCCCCTAAGTCTTCCAGGGAGAACGCAGATAATTTAGAAACGGGCTGCTCCTCATCGACCCCTAACACCAGGGAGGACGCGGAGACTTCAGTAACAAATTGCTCCTTGTTAACCCCTATCTCCAGGGAAAACGCAGAGACTTCGGAAACAATTTGCTCCTTGTCAACCCCTAACACCAGGGAAGACGCAGAGACTTCGAAAATAGAGTTTTCTTCATCAACCCCTAACAATACCGGGGAGGAATAAGAAGTTTTGACAACGGACTGCTCCTTGTCAACCCCTAACAACTCCGGGGTAGACGCAGAGACTTCAACAGCAGACTTTTCTTCATTAACCCCTAACAGCACCGGGGAAAACTTAGAAGTTTTAACAACAGATTGCTCCTTGTCAACCCCTAACACCAGGGAAGACGCAGAGACTTCAGTAACAGACAGATTTCCAGAACGTTCGTCTTCAGCTAGACAACGGTTGATTTCTTCCTTAAAGATGATTGGAACAACATCGACTTCTTTCATGGACATATGTGCCAACCCTAATATTCCAACAGGATTGGCTAATGACGGACATCCTACTATTTCATTATTGATGTATATCTTTCCCGTTCCTAACTCCAAACGGAAATTATATTTTCGGAGGACATCGTATCCTAACACAATATCGGTTATCAGACCAGGGAAATGTTCGAACGGTCCTTCCATAATGACGTCATGGGTCTTCAATTTTAGCTCATAAGAGTCGGCGATAGAGACCAAATTTCCATTAGCTAAACGGGCCTTCGTAACTTGACGGGCGGTGGTTTGCTTTCTTTGGGAAAATGTCTTAGCTATCTGATCACCGATGTATGATTTCGCAGCTCCAGTATCTAACAGGGCTTTGTACTTATGATTCTCAATTTCGACGTCGATGTGCGGTCGGAAATCGGTCATTTCTTCTGGTATTTCAGCATGAGAGGCAAATATTTGCGGAAGCTGTGTCGGCCTCTCCTCGGGACAGCTTCGGATTAGTTTTCCTGCCTCCTGCAGGAACAATCTCTGGAAAATACCCCTTCCTTATGGCAACGAGAACAGAATATCTTCTGAGGGTTCTGACAATTGTTTCGGTAGTGACCAGTTTCTCCGCAGCGGAAACAGATTGGTTGCCGGGAAGATGAGCCAGACGGTTGATTGGTAGTATCATGTGGCGGACGGCGAGGAGTACCGGATGATGTCGGTTGGCTGGTACCGGGAATGGGCTCTCTGTACGGACCAGGATTCGAGTTATGGGACGTTCCATATCTGGGTGTATTCATCGGCTGCGGACGGGTTGATCCACGGTTTGGTATACTCTGGCCGGGAACATTCTGGAGTTCCTTCCTGAGGAGCTCATATTCCCTTACCACTTGACAAAATGTGGAAAAATCATCAAAGTCCCCTTTTCGGATCTGCAGCCGGTATTCAGGTAACAGGTTACGGTACAACCAAGCTAACTGTTGTTCGGGAGTTAGCTTTCCATGCCTTCTCATCAGGGTTTGAAGTTCGGTTATGTACGTAGCGACGGACTCGTTTCTTCTTTGTAGACGTCTGCCTATCTCGGCTTCTAAGTCAACCTCGTAGTTAACAGGATAGAAGAAAATTCGGAAATCGGTTTCGAAATCGGTCCAGTGGGTATATCTGTTTCGGTTATTCCGGTACCATAGTGCGGGCTCACCGGACAGTAATTCAGGTAGCAAAGGAAGCAAATTATCTTTTTGAACATTCCTTGCGGTACATATTTCTTCAATTCTTTCGATAAATCCGACCGGATCTCCTCGGTTTCCAAAACACACCTTCCAGTCATGCACATTCGGCGGAGGGTTGGCCATAACGGTTGGAACGATTCCGGTATCGGATCGGTCAGAAACGGGTCGTGGAGAAATATTTCTTCTTGAAATTGGCCTTTTGGCCCTAGGCTCAGCAATCCCTTCTGACAAGCTTTTAAACTCAAGCGGAAAACAAAATCTCCTTAAATACCAAAGGAACAAGATCAGGGACAGGCAAAACGGTCCATTTAAACAAAATGTCCACAGGCTACTCTCAATCATCGAGTCGGTGCTCTTCTTAACAAACAATCAACGGCCCTGTTTAATCAACAATACGAAAGAAAATAAAACGTCAAAACAGAATAAAACGGTCCAAGCAACAAGATACTAAAAAAAATTGAAAATGGTATAAAACAGTCCCTCCTCTAATCAACAATACGGAACAAATCCAAAACAAAATAAACGGTTCCTGTTTTGACAATCAGGGTCCCTGCTCAAATCAACAATACGGAAAAAAAAAATTTAAAACGGAAAAACGGTCCCTGTTCAAATCAACAATACGGAAAAAAAAAATTTAAAACGGAAAAACGGTCCCTGCTCGGGCGCCAAATTTGTAACGCGTTTTCTTCCTCCTCGTACTTTACGTCGAAACTAAGTACCTGGACACGTCACAATTGACACCCCAAAACCGCGGATTCAAGTTTTATCTCGGGCGCCAGATTTTTAGCGTGGTTAACTCCACGGCCCCTTGACTTCCAGTGTCAAGAGTTCCAGGTAACCTCAGATGGAGGTACGGTCAGTTCCAGGGGTCTAGTTATTTCCAGAAAAAAAAAAGGTCCGCGCTGGTCCTGAAATAAAAGTTAGTCTCCTGGCCCACACTACAGCAAAGCTAAATTCTTGCTACAAAACAACTATTCCACCATAGGAGTTTTCTAATTGGTAGTAGGTCAGTAAAACACAAACGTTTGGTTAAATTAAAATCTATTACCTTCACAAATACTTACAAGGTCGGTAGCTGACCAAATCGTTACAGAAAAAGAAAAACAACAAAAAAAAACTATCCTGCGTAGCAGGCAACAATACCCTGGCATTTACAAAAAAAAAACCATCAATATAAGCAAACTATTAACTAATTATACCAATACCATGCGTTTATTAGAGACGAAGCGGGCAGGACATAAGCGAGAGGTTCTGACAATTGTTTCGGTAGTGACCAGTTTCTCCGCAGCGGAAACAGATTGGTTGCCGGGAAGATGAGCCAGACGGTTGATTGGTAGTATCATGTGGCGGACGGCGAGGAGTACCGGATGATGTCGGTTGGCTGGTACCGGGAATGGGCTCTCTGTACGGACCAGGATTCGAGTTATGGGACGTTCCATATCTGGGTGTATTCATCGGCTGCGGACGGGTTGATCCACGGTTTGGTATACTCTGGCCGGGAACATTCTGGAGTTCCTTCCTGAGGAGCTCATATTCCCTTACCACTTGACAAAATGTGGAAAAATCATCAAAGTCCCCTTTTCGGATCTGCAGCCGGTATTCAGGTAACAGGTTACGGTACAACCAAGCTAACTGTTGTTCGGGAGTTAGCTTTCCATGCCTTCTCATCAGGGTTTGAAGTTCGGTTATGTACGTAGCGACGGACTCGTTTCTTCTTTGTAGACGTCTGCCTATCTCGGCTTCTAAGTCAACCTCGTAGTTAACAGGATAGAAGAAAATTCGGAAATCGGTTTCGAAATCGGTCCAGTGGGTATATCTGTTTCGGTTATTCCGGTACCATAGTGCGGGCTCACCGGACAGTAATTCAGGTAGCAAAGGAAGCAAATTATCTTTTTGAACATTCCTTGCGGTACATATTTCTTCAATTCTTTCGATAAATCCGACCGGATCTCCTCGGTTTCCAAAACACACCTTCCAGTCATGCACATTCGGCGGAGGGTTGGCCATAACGGTTGGAACGATTCCGGTATCGGATCGGTCAGAAACGGGTCGTGGAGAAATATTTCTTCTTGAAATTGGCCTTTTGGCCCTAGGCTCAGCAATCCCTTCTGACAAGCTTTTAAACTCAAGCGGAAAACAAAATCTCCTTAAATACCAAAGGAACAAGATCAGGGACAGGCAAAACGGTCCATTTAAACAAAATGTCCACAGGCTACTCTCAATCATCGAGTCGGTGCTCTTCTTAACAAACAATCAACGGCCCTGTTTAATCAACAATACGAAAGAAAATAAAACGTCAAAACAGAATAAAACGGTCCAAGCAACAAGATACTAAAAAAAATTGAAAATGGTATAAAACAGTCCCTCCTCTAATCAACAATACGGAACAAATCCAAAACAAAATAAACGGTTCCTGTTTTGACAATCAGGGTCCCTGCTCAAATCAACAATACGGAAAAAAAAAATTTAAAACGGAAAAACGGTCCCTGTTCAAATCAACAATACGGAAAAAAAAAATTTAAAACGGAAAAACGGTCCCTGCTCGGGCGCCAAATTTGTAACGCGTTTTCTTCCTCCTCGTACTTTACGTCGAAACTAAGTACCTGGACACGTCACAATTGACACCCCAAAACCGCGGATTCAAGTTTTATCTCGGGCGCCAGATTTTTAGCGTGGTTAACTCCACGGCCCCTTGACTTCCAGTGTCAAGAGTTCCAGGTAACCTCAGATGGAGGTACGGTCAGTTCCAGGGGTCTAGTTATTTCCAGAAAAAAAAAAGGTCCGCGCTGGTCCTGAAATAAAAGTTAGTCTCCTGGCCCACACTACAGCAAAGCTAAATTCTTGCTACAAAACAACTATTCCACCATAGGAGTTTTCTAATTGGTAGTAGGTCAGTAAAACACAAACGTTTGGTTAAATTAAAATCTATTACCTTCACAAATACTTACAAGGTCGGTAGCTGACCAAATCGTTACAGAAAAAGAAAAACAACAAAAAAAAACTATCCTGCGTAGCAGGCAACAATACCCTGGCATTTACAAAAAAAAAACCATCAATATAAGCAAACTATTAACTAATTATACCAATACCATGCGTTTATTAGAGACGAAGCGGGCAGGACATAAGCGAGAGAGGTTTATAAATATAAGCAATGTTTTTATATTCAACCGAAAACGGTAAAAGCAAGCTGACCTTTTCCAAAAAAAGAAAAGTATTTTCAATAAGCAGGTTAATAATTGAAAGCAAGAAAACGGATTCCAGGTTGATGCTAGCAAGGTATACAACCACTTGCGATGCACCCGGTATGTAAACTGAACGTGAAAATTTGATTAAAATGTCTCACGGGATCGGAAAAGGAAGTACGGAATGGTTCGATCCGTGAATGAAAATATCAATGAGCCCTGGCAGGACGCCTGGAAAACCTTAATATTTTGATTCAGCGGGCTTTAAGTTCTCGAATTGAAATATCAACGAGCCCTGGCAGGACGCCTGGAAAACTTCAATATTTCAACCGAAACGGGGTTTGGAAACGGGAATGAGTACGGAAGGGTTTGATCCGTGAATAAAAATATCAATGAGCCCTGGCAGGACGCCTGGAAAACCTTAATATTTTGATTCAGCGGGCTTTACGTTCTCGAATTGAAATATCAACGAGCCCTGGCAGGACGCCTGGAAAACTTCAATATTTCAACCGAAACGGGAATAAGTACGGAAGGGTTTGATCCGTGAATAAAAATATCAATGAGCCCTGGCAGGACGCCTGGAAAACCTTAATATTTTGATTCAGCGGCCTTTAAGTTCTCGAATTGAAATACCAACGAGCCCTGGCAGGACGCCTGGAAAACTTCAGTATTTCAACCGAAACGGGAACGAGTACGGAAATTAAAACTTAACTGTACGAGCTATCGTTATATTATTGACATACATTGACACTACTAAATCAGAATAATGCTTGTTTTGTAAAAATGAAATATGAATTATATTGAATGAATTTTCGCCTAACAATTATTGAAAAGACCAGCTTTGATTTTAAAATTATTATTTCCATAAAATCTTACCTTCGCAGCAAATACTTTGACTTGGAAATAAAAAAAAGAATATCAAAATTTACTATATTTAAAGACAAAAGCAAAACAAACTAACTACCAAGCAAACAACAAAATTCGGCGGACGGAGCGTTCAATGCTAGCGACTCTTATCTTCGCCAGCCTGCATTGAACTACTTGTCGACTCGCCGCTTAAGCCTTCCTCGATTCAGACTGCTTTCCACCTCTCTTGGTTAGTTCGACCTGCGCGCTACTTGTTTCGCGACAGTGGGGAACCATACCTGTTTACAATTATATCGCGGTTGGAATTTGAAATTTGAAATTAAAAATTGGAATGGATTTTTCTTAACAAAATACTTCTACACAGAAGTCATAGGATATCACGGATTATATACAATATTAAATGAAAATATGTTCGGAAACTTAAAAATAACTATTGTCGGAAAATTAACTTCGTTACAAAGTTTAATGATTTAAACAAGTCACTGATTTTACGAAATTGGTACTAGTCGATATTAATCCAGTCGACATTAAAATCCCCCAAAGTTTGTTCAAAGATATCAATAAAATTAGCCAGAGGGTAGTCTGGTGCTCGGTGATGACTCAAAGGTAAATTTATTTCTGATTATTTCCCTCATCATGAAATATACCAATCAGACACCTCCATTTTTTTAACGACATCTGTTCAAATAAGTGATTAAATCCCAAAACCCGTTTAACCGCGTCAAATTGATGAAAACGTCATATTTCGACGTATAAAAAAAATAATCACTAGTTATATTACAAGAGGTAAATCTTTTTTTGACTTTTTTTTTACATTTTTGTGTAAAATTTGTGTAAAAATTGCGCGAGACAAAAATTCTTTAAAAATATTTTTTAAAAAGAATTTTTGTCGAGGGCTATTTTTACAGAAGTTTTGCGGAAAAATGACAAAAAATATTCAAAACAAAATATATACCTCGAGTGGTATATGGTCAGATTATATACCGAAAAAGTCGAAAACATACAACGAAATGGAAGATTTTCAAAATAATTTATGTAGCTACATAATAATTTATATTTTTATTAGGAAAAACGGGCAAAACGAAACATCACCAAATTGATTGAAATCCATGTTAATTAACAAAAATGTGACGTTAATGTGACAACATTAAAAATTGTTTGTGGCAGGTGGGCCGGGGTATATTCACTTATGTCAAAAAATATCCAGTATAATTTGCTTCTGATTGGTCGCAAAATAGCATTTGATTGGTTAAAAACAGATGGAGGTATATAATCATAACTATATAAAATTATTTGTTGTTGGTTTCAATCTAAGTTATTCAGGAAATATTCTAGCCTTATACCCCTCGACCTATAAATTTAAATCGATTAAACTGTCGAAATATTTTGAGCATGCTTTTGCTTGGAAAATAGTTGAATACACAATAAATTGATGAAGACCCGAGACCACGAAGCGAATAAATTAAATTCATAGGTCTTGGGATATAATATATGATTAATTTTCACTAGTAATACTACTAGAGATCAAATTATTTCCGGAAATTTTTTCGAGCTCATGAATATTTTGAAAATTATCCCGAGTCGAAGACGATGGATAATTTTCTAGTAGGAATTTTTTTGATAGTGACAGTAGTAAAACGTCAAAAAGTGCCTTAGCCGTTATAAATACAAAATTAATATAGTTCAATCTAAAATCTATTAAATTTGAAAATGAGAATATTAATATTCAGAATTAAAAAGAAACATCGGTATACAGTTAACGAAATAAAAATCATAATAATAAAATTAAATTTACTTAATTACAGTTACCTGTAAATAATTGTCATATAAGTAAAGCGTGATCTATAGACGTCAAAAAATAATAGTTCAATACTATTAAACGCTTTACAAAATTAGAAAAATTAATTTCCAAAGAGCAGACCGTCCACTAAGAAGCAACAACTACTTCTCGGGCTATATGCGCAAACACGCCGAAACCGGTCCACAAGTGATGTTATTCCTTCTAATCGCAAACCAGAATGGTTGGTTCTATCTTAACAGATATACCAACCCCGTTTACTTTAGAAGTGTAATTCAATGTCTATCGGGGCATATAGCCCGAGAAGTAGTTGTTGCTTCTTAGTGGACGGTCTGCTCTTTGGAAATTAATTTTTCTAATTTTGTAAAGCGTTTAATAGTATTGAACTAAAATTAAATTTGATTATCATATAAATTCCATTTTTTTAATTTATTCATTAATAAAAATTATCCATATTAAATTGAATACAGGGTACATCATAATTAATAATTTTAAATAAATTACATATAGGGTTTGTCATAATAAATAATTCCAAATTAAAATAAATTACATACAGGGTTAACCATAATATTTCATTTATAAAAATACTGTTTCATACAAAAATTTATATTTTCAAATTTAAAAATTCAAAATTGTTTAATGATAATATAATCGCATAAAAATATATATCTGTTTTCTTTTTGTCTATGAACCTGCTCCTGGTAAATAGTTAATTTTGTAATAAAATAAATTAAAAAAAATAAAAGTATTTTTATTTATATAAAGTGGTGCAATATTAATAATATTTTAAAATCATTACAATATATAATAGTACGGGATTTTAAGGATCGAATTGGGCACTAGAAAATGCCTTTCTACAAAATGGTTTCGATAAAAATCACATCAAAAGAAGCATCCAAAGACCTAGCTCCTCCTCCTTCGTCTCCTCCCTCTTCTTCTGAATCCACTTCTCAGCCAGAAAATCGAATAATTCTTCTTTATATCAAAGGTGTCACCGACAAAATCAGTAGAGTCCTTGGGCCAGCAGGCATAAAAACCATCTTCACCACTGACAAAAAGATTTCCCACCTAGTTAGGCTAGCAAAAGATCAAATCCCCAACGAAAATCAGGGTGTGTATGAGGTTCCCTGTTATAACTATCCCCAAACTTACATAGGTCAAAAAAATCGTCGAGTCCAACATAGAATTTCTGAACATTCCTTATCCGTCAAAAATTTAGATTCTAACAATACATTAGCCCAACATGAAATTCAAACAGGTCACTCCATACATTTTTCTTAAACCAAAAGGTTGGCTCCAATTCGATCCTTAAAATCCCGTACTATTAGAGAGGCAATAGAAATAGAGAAACGTCCAAATTATATGAACAAAAGAGATGACGGGTCAACGATTACCAACGACATGGAAACCATTACTTAACCGCCAGATACCCAACAACCATTTACCTCCAACGAATATCCCGCCTACCGATTCCCCGCCTATCATTTTCACACCATCATCTCCCTCCGTATCTGTTCCTATAAGAAAGCGACCCCCTCTTACGACTCGTCAGTTATCTCTGAGGAGTAGGTAGATTGAGACCTGGGAGATAACTGCCGGGTACAGTACGACTAGTGGAGTAGGCAGATTGAGGCCACGAAATCGTACTGAACCGCTTTCGAATAACTATGTATTCATTTTCAAGAACTAAAAAAGTAAGATTGATTCGATTAATTGTGTTTCGACAAGGTTTTTTGGCGCTCTGTGTTTTTGGACTATACTGGATTTTTTTCCGCTGTCTTGTTTACATTACAGTATTGAGTTTACTGGATACTTGTTGGGTACTGGTATTTTATGTTTGAAAATCTTCAGATTCCTCCTCACTGACTTCTTCCAGCTGTTCATAGTGTACAACTGATTGTTGAACTCAAGTTTCCCTTTAACTATTTTTGCTTTATGTTGTTGACTTACTTTCTTAACCTTCCACTTAATTTTCTAAACTAGCAATTTTTCGTTTACATTCAGATACAGTTGTTAAGAAGTCTTTAAAGGTATCTTCAATTTCTTGTTTAATCTCAATTGTCTGAGCACTGTTTAGTTCTTTAATCAATTTACACAGTTCTTCCGTACAAAGAGCAGTAAACAGACTTGTTCTCCATTTTTCTGCTATTTAAAATAATAGTTTTTATCCGATTGTGTCAAAAAATGACGTTTCATGGTTTAGATATTTGGACGAAGAGGTAACCTTATCAGTAAGGTATTATAATTCATTGTTACCTAGGCAACACTTTTCGTCCTAGGCCAAAAAATATTTTTCGGGCGCTATTAACTTTTTATTTTAATCTTATTTATTTACAATATTTATATTAAATGTGCAATTAGAACAATTTTGAACAAGAACCGGGTGATGTGATCTTGAATTTGGGGACGTGTTATTATTTGTGTTGTCCGTTATCATATTAGTATTCTCCAAATCCAATGTTACACTCGATTGGGAAACGGAATGTGATACCAGAGCCGATACTGACTGGATAAAAAACAATCGGATAAAAAATATCGTATGTAATATGGACGAAAAAAGTTTTTGTCCCCCACATCGTCCGAAAAACTTCATTTTTCGTCCTTATAACATAATATACTATTTTTTGAGATAATGTATATCTGGCCACCGATCGTTAGCTTTTTGTATGTAATAGTAATTACTAATTATTTCAAACGAATATCGTCCTTATAGTAACGGTGATCAGTTGTGTATATAATGAAATCGAATTATATGCAATATAGAGATACATTTTTGTAACTCACAGTTTGCAGTCTTCTTCCAATAGTATACAGCAGGTAGGTAGTACAACAAAATTTACTGTTATTTACACATTTTTAACTATTGAAATTTGCTTAAATATACGACAGCAAAACCATACGTGTTAACTATACAAAATTCACTTGAATAGACAACACAAGTATATTTCAAAAAACCAGGTGCAGCTATAGTTATACGCACTGAGAAATTACACTTCTGTATTCCAGGTGGATTTATTCGGAATCTTGCAATGCGTGAGAGCTGTCAAGTCCAAGCATATGCATATCATGTAAAACAGTCAGACGGCACTTAAGGCAATATTGAGCCAGAAAATGATGTCTAAACTAGACTAAACTAGACGTTAGTCCTGGGTACGATGTCACCAGGATATCGAAGGCAATTAAAAAGCTGACGAACTTGCAAATAGAGGGTCAGAGGATACACAACCT